>JAGFMF010012293.1:28726-50955 GCA_019455555.1 Galemys pyrenaicus
CAGAGTCCTTTCTCTTTCCAGAGAAAGTCAACTTCTCTCCAAAGCAAGAATAACAGAGGGATTGGTAAGGGCACATCAGTTTAACACATTAAACACGTAAAACACGTAAAAAAGATTAAAAGGTAAAACGTAGACCTCCCTGGTGACCTAGGGGTTAAGTCTCAGTGCTATCACCAGATGGCCTGAGTGGGATCCCTGGCCAGGGACCTGTTCCCCCAGGGGGCAGCCGACCTCGCCCTTCTGCCTGCTGCTCCCCTCAGCAGTGTATCTCTGTCGATCTGCCTGTTCTATTCCCCACTCTGTCCCTGGTGAATCATCTCACTCCCCACACCTCTGGTCTGCACCCCAGGTCCACTACACAGAGATAAACAAAGGTTCTAAAAGGGGGTCAAGTGGATTATGTGAAAGTGTCCAGTTCCCAGGGGGTGAGTGGCTTAGGCAGTCTCTAGCTAGGAGTCCCTTCGCACCAGGTTTCACACAGAAAAAACCTCAAAGCTTAGGGAAAGGCCCTTGGTGTCTCAGATACTCCCCACGAACAAACTTCCCACCCCAGTTGCTGACAGCGCGCATCTGTCCCTGCTGAGGCGCTTTTGGGTGTGTCCTTCAGTGATGCGAGAGGGTCACTGCGCTCAACATACTGCCTCGGTTAGGAAGAACCCACCTCAGAAAACCCAGAATGTAGCCAGAGTGTGGCTGCTGTGTGGCTCCTGGACACTCAAAGACTCAAGAGAGCCAGGATTCCACTCAAGGGATCATCAAGTGACCTCACGAGCAGATTTCAGGTGTCAAAATTCCCTCCTCCAGGCTGTGGATGGCCACGTCGGCTGCAGACCAGTAAGTGACAACTCAGCCGTCAGCAGTGGGCCCAGGGCCAGCACAGAGGGCATCTCAGAGCAGTGAGACGTGCAGAGCCGGAGCACCACACACCCACTGGGTCAGGTCCTGCACCACCAGGAGAGTGCAATCGAGCTCTGCGTGCCTGCCGGCTAGACTTTGGGTGGGGAGGGGGTGTCATCCCGGAAAACGTTACAATATGTTCCCCAAATTTTCGGTGGGGAGGGGGTGTCATCCCGGAAAACGTTACAATATGTTCCCCAAATTATAAGTCTAAGAAATGAAACAGACCCAGGGCCTCCCCGGTGGTGCAAGGGGTTAAGCACCTGCAGGGTAAATGAGAGTTGCCAGGTTTTTCTGTCCTCCCTCCATCAGAGTCCATCACAGACACCTGTGGTCCTGCATGCGCGCCTGATGATGTAGGGAGTGCGCATGTGCAAGTGGCGCACCTGGGCGGGTAAGGGCGGTGTCAGGGGGATGCCCGAAGTAAGCAGAGCAGCAGAAGTGCCGCAGCAGCCCAGACAGTGAAGACTCACTGGGGGCTGGGAGCCCTGCCAGCCCCCTGGCGCCTGACCCCGCCTTCCATGTACCTGGTCGCCTTTGATGCAGAGAGGCTAATAAATGCCTAAAAAAGCCACCGAGGGCCCAGGACGCCTCCTTTACCCATCCGCCCGGATCACAGCACCGCGCCAAGGAGCACCCACAGCCGCTGCAGGGGAGTCTGCTCGCTGGGCAGGGAGGGAATCGGATGGCGCCACAGGCCCCTCCTGCCCCGCCCGCTGCTCCCCTCCCAGTGCATTTCAGTGGACCTGCCTGTTCGGCTCCCTCCCTGCCCCTGGTGAATCCTCTCACCCACCCCCGCACCTCTGGCCTGTACCCCAGTCCTTGCACGCGTAAGGAAATCTTTAAAACAAATAAAATTATTTTAGATCCACACAGATCAATGGAGCAGAACAGAGAGCCCTGAAAACCCACCCCGGGCGGTCAGTGAACACGTACGAGCCGGGGACAGCCGTGGGCACGCGCTTTCGTCCGGGGCGCCCGCACCCCGGCGCACTCAGGAGTGAACCTGCCCCCTGCTCCTCCAGACCTCACAGCGAGCCGAGCAGAGCCCTCCGCATCAGCCCGCGCGAGCAGGGTCCTGTGGGCCGCTCCGCAGCAGTCACCACAGGGCGCTGTCTCACCTTCCCCAACCGTGGGGTGGTTCCTGAAGACACTGGGTTCCCGCAGGCAAGAACTCACCCCAAATCCCAGGAAGCGCATGCCAAGGCGAGGCTGACCTGGGGAGGCAGGAGCCAGCACAGGGCCCGGCTGCAGGCAACGGGGTGGGGCGGGCTCAGGCTTAGAGGCAGTGCTAGAGGGGTGGGCGGGGCTGCAGGTGCTGGGGGCGTGTCGGGGCCGCAGGGGCGGGGCCGCAGGTGCTGGGGGCGTGTCGGGGCCGCAGGGGCGGGGCCGCAGGTGCTGGGGGCGTGTCGGGGCCACAGGGCGGGGCCGCAGGTGCTGGGGGCGTGTCGGGGCCGCAGGTGCTGGGGGCGTGTCGGGGCCGCAGGGCGGGGCCGCAGGTGCTGGGGGCGTGTCGAGGCCACAGGGCGGGGCCGCAGGTGCTGGGGGCGTGTCGGGGCCGCAGGGGCGGGGCCGCAGGTGCTGGGGGCGTGTCAGGGCCGCAGGGCGGGGCTGCAGGTGCTGGGGGCTGCAGGTGCTGGGGGCGTGCTCAGGACACCGCGGGCTGCACTCCAGGGTCCAGGCCCAGCGTCCCGCCGCAGGTGACGTTCAGGCGAATGTCCCCGCCTCTGAAGAAGCTGCTACCCGAAAACCCCAGCAGCCACTGGAACAAATCCACGCGGTGTCCACGCGCGCTAGAAGCACGCTCCGACTGTTCACCGCGACCAGAGGCCCCCGCACCCGCTGCTCGCCCCACAGTGCGAGGCGCGTCCCGCCAGCCCCGGCCGCTCCTGACCGTCCCCTCCGCGTTATTCCCGCCCCGGCGTGCGACCCCGCCTCGCCCCCGCGCCCGTGCCGCTTCCCCGCGCCTCTCCTTCCTCGGCCCTGACGGCCCCGCCTCCGCCACTTCCGCCCCGCCCCGCGCCTGCGCGCACCGACGTGACGTAACGGGGGAGGGAGGCCGAGGAAGGAGCGGCCCCGGGGCAAACCAGGACCGTGGGGGCGGCGCGCGCCACCCGGTGGTCGGAGGGACGCAGCCGCAGCGAGAATGATGATGGGCGGAGGGCGGGCCGGGCCAGAGACGCTCAGGGGCGGAGCCGCGGGAGACCGGTCGGAGGCCGGAGGGGAAGGCAGAGGCGGGGACGGGGTGTCGAGGGGGCCCCGCGCGGAGGACGCTCCCTGGCGGGGACACGTGCAAAGTCGGGGCCTTGAGGACGGTGGGCCGGTCATCCCGGGGACCCCAGGCCGTCGCCGCGGTGTCCACGTCGGGGTCGCCAAGCTGCGACCACAGCGGCTGCGGAAACCGGCCCTGCCCCATGCAGATGGGGGAGCAGAGGCGGGATCCGCCCCCGCTGGGGTCCCCTCCCCTCACCCCTGCCCTGAGCCCGCGGTCCTTCGACTCCTCTGACTGCAGCCCCCACCCTGTTCCCACCAGGGGGCGCTGCGCCCCCGCGCGGGCACGGCCGCTGCTCCTGGCCCTGCGAGGTGATGGGGAACCGCAATGGCCAAGCCGCCGGGACGGAACCCTCAGGGACCAGGAGGTGCGGGGACCGACAGGGCCGAGGAACGAGAGGCTGCAGGGACAGGGCAGGTGCGGGAGGAGCTGCGCATGCTCCCTGCTGCTGGGGTGCACAGAGGCGATGGGGCTCACTGGGACAAGAATGAGGCCCATGCTGGACTCTATGGGGTGCTGGACCCTACCCCCAAGCTGACAGGGAGGGAACCAGACCAAGGGGCAGCAAGGCCAACAAGGAGGGGTACGCGATGGTGGTCAATGGCGATGAGCAAGTAGCAGTCCCAGGGAGCGAGGAGGGAGGAGGGGAGCGGGATGGGGAATGGGGTGAGGGGAATACACGTGTGTCAAAGCCTTGAGGAACACAGCTGGTGTGAAATGGCAGAGACCTGATCCTGGATGCTCGCTCATTCCTGAGCGTCAGTTTCCACCGCCCTTCTGCAGGGGGCTGTGAGCTGAGAACATGTGTGATAACAGACATTCTAATTCAGTGTTTTGGGAAATGGTTGTGAAAACAATCTAAATGAAAACCCAGGGAAACTGTCCAACTTATCCCATATACATACAGAGTTAGTGTTAAGATGATAAATGTAAAATCCTTGAAATACTGTTAGTCCAACTTGAACATAAGCTATTTTTCCTGCCGTGTCCGCTGCTCCCCTCAGCAGTGTGTTTCAGTGGATCTGCTGGTTCTGCTCCCCACTCTGTCTCTGGAGACTCCTCTCACCCCCCCCCGTGCCTCTGGCCTGTACCCCAGCTCTTGTATGTATAAATAAATAAATATTTTTTTAAAAAAGAGCTGGGTGCAGGCCAGAAGTGCAGGGAGGTGGGAGTGAATGTTCTCCAGAGGTAGAATGGGGAGCAGAACAGGCAGATCTACTGAAATCCACTGCTGAGGGGACCAATGAGAGACAGGAGAGATCTGATATATCATGTGCATCACTTCTCTGGCTGGGAATCAAACTCATGCTGCAGAGGCTGCTGATATCTTCACAGTACTGCAACTTATCCCCCTATGCACAACCAGGGAGGGTTCTGGATAGAAAATATTAATGAAATAATCTAGTGTGCAAATAGAAGTGAAAAGTTACTTAACATTAAATGGAATACTATACAGCCATAAAAACATGAGTCCCTAGCTACAGCCAATCCTGTGGTCATCCTGCCCAACGTATTCTCATTGAATCTAGATATAAAATGAACATAATGATTTATTTTTATATTTAAAATTAAGATTTTTATTTTTATGCATAGAACTGATTTGTAAGCCAGAGGTGTATGGAGTGAGGGGATTCACCAGAGACACAGAGGGCAGCAGAACAGGTGAATCTACTGAATACATTGCTGAGGGGAGCAGTAGGGAGACAGGAGAGGTCAGCTGTGCCATGTGGGTTATCTGCCTGGCCGGGGATGGAACTCAGGCTGCAGGGACTGGAGATAGAATGTACACAACTCCCTTTTAGTTTTAGAACCTGTCAACCAAAGGTAATGAAAAACTTAGGTGCAATTCCTCCCTGATACTTGGCAGGTGAAAAGAACCACGGGGTTCTTTTAAGCCTTGAGACTACTGTTGTGGTTTTAGAAAAATTCCAAGGTTGAAAAGATGGCCTCCCTACTAGTGAAGCAGGACTGGGCAGAGCAGCTGCATTTCAAGTTCATGTCAAAATCAGCTCATTATTTTTTTTTTACTGAGGGGTGATGGAATCTCAGAGCAGAAAAATTTAGGAAGATATTCACAAGGACAAGCACTGGAGATGGTGGCAGGGACAATTCATCAATCTTAAGGCAGTTATGGAAAGTTGCAGTAATCTAATTAGGGTCAGGGAAGATGATCAGCCAGAGGCGGGGGCAGGGGGATTATGAATCTGAGAAGATCACACCAATCTGACCCTAAGGCAGCCCTTTCCACCAAAGGACATTACAAAAGAAACCCTCATCCTGGCAAAATGCAGTTCACGTTCTGTCAGAAGCCCCGTGTCTATGCAGGTGCGTCCTTCTCTGGCTTCCCTTTCCTCAGTAAACTCGCCCTGTGCATCAGAGAATGTATGCTTACTTCTTTGTCACAGGCACCCAGGAATCCCCCACACGGAACACCATCATGGGATTCCATCAAGGGAATTTCAGGTTTTGCCCTGAACCGAAGCTTCTGCTCAATTTTTAAGTCCAAATATATTTTGCTGTTTGTAAAAATTGTTATGGTCTTTAATCCATAAACTTAACATAGCTTTAGTTAAAAATACAAAAAAAAAAAAAAACAAGGGGCCTCCCTGGTGGCACAAGGGGTTAAGCATCACACTATGAAGCATCTGCAGCCACTGCAGCACGAGTTTGACTCCAGAAGGGCCAGGAAGGGGACCCGGGACCCATGAGGCGCAGCAGCCCTCTCCTGTCCCACCACTGCTCCCTCAGTGGTGTATTTCAGTCACTGCCTGTGGTGAATCATCTCACCCCGACACCTCTGGCCTGTACCCCAGTTCTTGGATGCTTAAACTGATAAATCTTTAAAATATCATTGAAAATAATGAGACAGTAATTCAAAATCCAAACCTTTCCAGCTTTCAAATATAAGAGTTCTGGAAATTGTACACACCTATGAGAAGAAAATAAAAGTTTTGAACGGAGCCATGATATTTCATAAGATAAAATTTCAGAAAAACTTGGGCCCGCCCTGGTGGTGCAGTGGGTTAAGCAATGCACTATGAAGCAGAAGCAAACCGCAGCCACTGCAGCACGAGTTCGATCCCTGCTGCTGGCCAGGGTGGGGACCCACATGGCGCAGCAGACCTCTCCTGCCTCACCCGCTGCTCCCCTCAGCAGTGTACTTCCATTGATCTGCCTGTTCTGCTCCCCACTCTCTGTGGTGAATCCTCTCACCACCCCCACACCTCTGGCCTGTACCCCAGTGCTTGTATGCATAAATAAATAAATCTTTTAAAAAATTTAAAACTTAAATCCTTCCTGTGACTAGTTCATTGCCTTTACTAAAAGAAATAAAAAACAGAATAGAATGAAATTCCTGTGTTCCAAATCCACCTGTCACAGATCAAAATAAAAATCCAGTGTCCTGACAAACAGCATGGCCTAGTTTTCAGTCTCACCCTAGAACGAAACCTGCTTCAGCAGATTCCACAGTCAACAAGAAAGCTAGTGGAATCAAAATATCTGCTTATGATCTTCTGTGAGTTCAACAATGAGCTTATTTCTGGGAAAGCTTAACATCATACAGGGTCAGAAGCATTGTTACTTAAATGGGTGCTAAGACTCAAGGAAAAGGAATAATAATTAAAAAAAGAAAGAACCACTGGGAATACACAGACATTCGAGGAACCCAGACTGCCAACAATACTTAAATCTCCTTTTCAAAAGAGCACACTTTAAATGAATTTATGTGACTGTCAATGAAGTCAGTGACTAACACATTGCCCACATCTTTTGCAATGTCTGTGCCAGGCTCTGCTTTCACAAGGTCATTTTCGACCCTAGCAGTGATGAAAACAAATGATGCTCTAGTCTAAAGCAAAACACATCTTAGCAATTTGGAAAAATAACTGCACATAAACCATATAAAATAGACACTCGAACAAGTATCTCCATGCTATGCTTTTGGGAAATTTGAACTCCTGCATTTATCTTACACTTTTCAGGTGGGCACGATTTGGGGAGCAAACAAAGGGTATTTGCCTCCTTTTCATTGTGACTCTCCAGAATATTGTGACGTAGCAAGACTGAGATGCACCAAATGGTGCGGATGACTGCAAGGGCCCCCTTGTCTGCTCCATCCCAGTCTTCATCGTTGGGGCTGATTCTTCAGCAAGTTCTGTGCGACAGACGCTATCACCTGTGACAAGGCATCACCGTGGGGCTTGCTGTCACCCATGGCTGTCTTGCATCTCTTCCCTCCATCGCTCGTCTAGAACCTTTGGTCCAGTACACACAAGCGGGAGACCTCAGCTCTGGTTTTGCTTCCATTTCAGGAACCCACTTCCCAGAGGGTCAGTCTAAGCCAGTAGGTCTTTGCTGTTGTTTTTGTAGAGTGCTCTTTGTCCTGCTGAAGGAATTTCTCCTTTACATTATATATCTATCTCTCTATAGATATATAAATTTTTATAAATCTATCAATATATAAATCTGCATATAGACAGGTACAGAGGTGTATTTGTAGAGATGAAGGAGGCCTTGCTTTGCACCTGTGCGTGTACACTTGGTAAAGAGCCTTCCTGCCTGGCTACCTCTAGGTAGCCTTTGACGACATTTATTCTGTTGAACATACAGGGCTCAGATAGCTTCGGGTTTTTTTAAAAATGAAAGAAACAGTGAAAGTAAGACACTCTTTCAAAGTCCAGACCTGTCAGCTTTCCAATCCAGATCTGAAAGGTGTCCACACCTCTGAGAATAAAAAGCCAAAATGGTGAAAAGGACCCACGGTATTTCCTAACACCAAATCTGACCCAACTGAAAGAGGCCTCCCGTGGTTGTTCCACCATCTATCCAGGAAGAAGGAGAAATAGAAGGGACCCAATATGATGCCGGCATCCCAGGTCAACTCACCCAGCGCACCAGCGGAGAGTCCACATTCAACAAGAAAGATGGTGGCCCCCTCGCGGTCATTGGCCCTCTGCTGGTAGATCAAACGCGTCTTCCCGGTGGACAAGCTGGCAACGGCTCCAGGTCAGAAGCCTCGTGACTGCAACAGGTGCTCAGAGTTTAAGTAGAAGGCGAAAGAGGGACACCCTCTGGGAAGAGCAGAGGTATTTCAAGGAACCCAACGAATGTCAATGCTACGGGAACCTCCCTCTTGAGTGGGGATTTCACGTTTGGCTATAAAGGTTTCATGCTCAGTTAACAGGCGTCAGCTGTCAAAGGAAGAAGGTCACTCATCCACTGCAGCCGCTTTTTCCAGTCTCTTCATGCCTGTTCTTGTGGACAAGGTGGTTGCTGCGGCAGAAGCCTACGTGATGGGAGGCGGCTCCATGCGGGTTGTGCCCTGTCTGCACCCCCTCCGGGGAGGCCATCATTCCTGCAATAACCAGGCACACACTTCACTGCTCTGAACACACAACCCTACACTGGCACTTCCACCTCCCTGACCCTCCCTGGGAGATAAAGCTTAAATGAGATATAACCGCCTCAAAAACTCATTTTCAACTTCCAGTCCAGAAAATCAGTGTCTAAATGAGGCCAAGATTATCATACCTAAGCAGGCTTTATTTAGCAAAGCCCGTGAGGGATGACTCCCAGCTCCAGCAGAGTCACGCGCCAAGACTTGGAAAACAGGGTCGGGCTGCTTCTGCAAGTTTGGGCACAGGAGGGTGGCAGCAGGGGGTGGGCCGGGGAAAGTGGTGGAATTCTCTACTGCTGTCAGCTTATCTCTGGTTCTACTATGCCAGATTTATAAGAGGCTACTAGATGCTCTTCACCCTGTGAGTTCCCTGGTGTTCAGTGAGATGTGACTTCCGGGAGAATGTTTTCCCACAGTCTTCACACTCATAGGGTTTCTCTCCTGTGTGGGTTACCAGGTGTCTCTTGAGGTCTGACTGCCAGAAGAACGTTTTCCTACATTCTTTACACTCGTGGGGTTTCTGTCCTATGTGAATTCTCTGATGTTTGCTGAGGGATGACTTCTGAGAGTAAGTTTTCCTACATTCTTTACAGTTATAGGGTTTCTCGCCTGTGTGAATTCTCTGGTGTCTCTTGAGGGCTGGCTTGGACAAGAAAGTTTTCCTACATTCATTACACTCAAAGGGTTTCTCTCCTGTGTGATTTCTCTGATGTATTTCCAGGCTTATCTTCTGAGAGAACGTTTTCCTGCATTCTTTACATTGATAAGGCTTCTCACTTTTGTGAGTTCTCTCATGTATACTGAGGGTTGACTTCAGCCTGAAAGTTTTCTTGCATACTTTACATTGATGAGGTTTCTCACTGATGTGAATTTTCTGATGTATATTGAGGGCTGACTGCCAGGAGAAGGTTTTCCCACACACTTTACATTCATAGGGTTTCTCTCCTGTATGAACTCTCTGATGTGTAATGAGTGTTTGCTTTTGAAAGAAAGTCTTTCCACATTCTTCACATTCATAGGGGATCTCTCCTGTGTGAGTTCCCTGGTGTCTCTTGAGGCCTGACTCCCAGCAGAAGGTTTTCCCACACTCTTTACACTCATAGGGTTTCTCTCCTATGTGAATTCTCTCATGTATATAGAGGTATGACTTCCGGTGGAAAGTTTTCCTACATTCTTTACACTCATAGGGCTTTACTCCTATGTGGATTCTCTGGTGTCTCTTGAGGTTTCCCTTCCAGGAGAAAGTTTTCATACACTTTTCACACTCATAGGGTTTCTCTCCTCTAACAGTCTTCTGATGTTTATCAAGGGCTGAATTCTCACAGGTCTTCCAACATTCTTGCTCACCTGTTTGTATTTTATGAACTTTAGTCAGAACAGATACTTCACAGATAATCTTATCACCTTATCAGATAAATCATATTGAAAGGGCCTCCCTGGTGGCACAAGGGGTTAAGGCACAGCACTATGAAGCATCTGCAGCCACTGCAGTACGAGGTCAAGCCCCAGCCAGGTCGCTGACCCACAGGGTGCAGCAGACCTCTCCTGTCTCCCTGATGCTCCTCTCAGCAGTATGTTTCAGTAGACCTGCCTGTTCTGCTCCCCACTCTGTCTCTGGTGAGTCCTCTCACACTCTGCACCTCTGGTCTGCACCCCAGCTCTTGCATGCATATATGCATAAATAAATAAAAACTGAACTTTTTCTCTCCTGAGTTTGAGAAGCAAGTGTGGTGTAATTTGTTGCTAAAATTATTTCCACTTAGATTACTCAAAATACTATGAAAAAAGAATTTGGCTGGTTTCTCAAAAAATATTTCCTCCCATTTGTTACATCTGTGTTGAGCCTCCTCCCCTATGTGAATCTCCCCCCTGGCAACAGGCTAAGATTTCACAGGCTCCCCACTCACTACACAGGTAAGGCCGCCTCTCTCACACACCGGGTGTCCCCGGCCGGCACCCGGGAAGCTATCAGCGGTCAGCAAGCCCACAGGCCAGCGTCTCTCGGTCTTGCCCGCCCCCACCCTGCCCAGTGTGCACTGCCTGACCTGCACGGCTCTGCTGGGGGGCAGTCTCTGCAGCCCAGCGCTGCCCTCCAGCTTCCAACTGGGCGATCACATCAGGTTTCGCAACACAGTGTCCTGTCGATGAGAAATAATGGACTCTGACCAGGCTTGTAAGGTTTCTTGGCTTTTGAAAAATGACAACAGCAGAGCTTTAAGTATTGTGTGATGACTTTGCTTTTGTCTCCATGCTTGCAGCTGCACTGGGGCTCTCCCGCTTGAGCACCAGTTCCTGTTCATTCTCACCGAGGCCTGGCCGGCGCAGGAGCCACTGTGCAGCCACAACTCTAAAGGTGCTGGAGAGACACCCATGGAGCCAGAGCTGGCACACGTCAGGCCACTATTTCTCTGAGTACCCAATGTGAACAGACTAGCTCAAACCTTACGGCGCCCTGAGAACCATGAGGAAACCCACCGGTGAAGGTCCTGGGAGGGGTCGTCCTCAGAGGTGGACCCGCAGGCCGCTCACGGCCTGGCCCTCCCAGGTTCAGCGGACAACGACCACGGAGCCGAGCGGGAGCTGGGTGGGGCCACTGTGGCTCAGCTGATAACCACTTGTTTTAAAGTTGTCTCACGGAAGTCAAGTTTGAGCCTCTCCGTACAGAGCTGTGTATTCACGTTCCCGTGGGCTTGCCACCTCAAGCGTTCAATATTTAAATAAAGTTTTCATCTTTAATTAAATGTTAACCTACACGAAAGAGCAGCCAATTTCACAAGCAGCTGCCATGTACCACCGAGAACCACCGCAGTGACCGCGCCTCGCTCACCCAGGGATGCCAGGCTCTCGAAGATCTCCAGCATTACGGTCCGGTACAGGGTCCTCTGAGCCCAGCTCAGGTGCCACCACTCCTCCCGGGTGAAGGTCACGGCCACATCTTCAAAGGACACCATCCCCTGCAAGCACATCTTCACAATTCCGGGCCCTGCCGGGCAGAGAATGGACGGAGCTCAGCCCTCTCAGGCGTCACCTCAAGCAGGCTCCCAGCTCTGCATGCTCTGTCCCGGGTAAAGGGGTGTCACGGTGGGATGAAGGTGCCTGCTTCATCCCAACAGCGGGATCATAGTTTCCTTCTAAAATCGCAGGGACCTCCCTGACGGTGCAGGGGCTAAGTCTTAGCTATGAAGTATCCGCAGCCACTGCACTTGAGTGGACCCCAGCCAGGAGCTGACCCACGGGTGCAGCAGACTGCTCCTGCCTCCCGCTGCTCCCCTCAGTGTGTTTCAGTGGGTCTGCCTGCTCTGCTCCCCGCTCTGTCTCTGGTGGCTCCTCTCACCCTTACCAGGGCCGGGAGAGGTTCAGGCCAGGGAGAGGGTCAGGCTGGGGGTTCGGTGCTGACTCAGCACAGCGTTCTGGCAGAGGATAAGGCCTCTGTCAGTGGCGGTTGCCAACGCCGAGTGGACGGGACGCAGATGAGCCACAGGTGCAGAAACGGTCAAAAGGGCACATTTTGGGCTGCGGATATGAATCATTGTCACAAATCATGAAGCGACTATGACCCAGGTTCCAGCCACCGCCCAGCCCAGCGCATAACCGCTTTCCCGCTCATTTCAGCAGTGGCTGAACCCCAGGAGGAGCCGTGACGCCCTGGCTGCAGCTGTCCAGTGATGGCGGACAGACGCCAACAGCGGGGACGCCAGGCCCACCTCTGTTCGGGCGCCCCTTGTCCAGGCCTGTGCAGACCAGCTCGCTGACCAGAGGCTGCCCTAAGCACCCGCCCCGGGGCCAGGGCCGCAGGCGGGGCCAGAGCTGCCACTGAGCCGCGACCTCGGGTTGCGGGGACCCTCATCTGGCTCTCCAGCCAGCCCTTGGCCTCTCCTGCAGCTGTGAGGAGGTCCCCTAGAGGACGAGCCGGCCCTGACAGGGAGAAGGGGTCCTGCTGGTGGGAACCCCAACGCAGGGGTCTGGAATCCCCTTTTCCTAACCTAAAGTGCTTCTGGAACCCACAGAAGGACACACGCCAGGAGCTGAGCCTGAGGGGACCAGGCGGGAGGCCAAGCTGCAGGGCCAGCTGGACCCCCAGCCCACGGCCAGGGCTGGGCTGGGCAGCGGAAAGGACGCTGACGACGTTCAGGAGCAAAGGAAACCGGACTTGGGGGGAGGCAGGAGCAGCCGCCAGAGGCCGCAGCAGAAGTGCCAGGGTGGGGCTGTCCCGCAGAGCAGGGGCAGGCAGTTCGTGTGCAGGGGACCCAAGGAACCAAGGCCCCGCAGGCAGGGCCAGCCACACCGCGCAGGCCCCTGGCCCTTCCCTGACAGAGGCGCCGGCATCGGTGACCGGCAGGAGGACGGGGTGGAAGAAACTGAAGGCGCTTGGTCGCCAGGGCGCAAGGGTCGTCTGCTCCCAGGCACTTCTGACATGCCCCAGCCCCCCTCAACCCCAAAGCGTCCACTGCTCGTTCCTGGGGCGCCGGGTCACACCATGGCCACAGCCCGCTGCCCACGGCATCCCGCTCCTGCTTAGCTCCATGGTCCGGCACGTGGCGTGGCTGGGTCAGGCGAGGGCCGCCGCTGTTCTGACCCGGCCCTGTGGGTGGACAGTGGAGCCAGAAGGCGGACGAGCCACCGGCCCACCTAGCGGCCACAACAGGGACAGTGGTGACAGCGAGAGCAGCAGAGGCAGCTGTGCAGACCGCGGCCCCCGTGCTGGACATCCAGAGAGGCCAGCAGGGCCCGCGCAGGCCCTGAGCCCCTCCCCAGGACCCAGTCCGGCTCCCACACCAAAAAGGGGTTTCCGTGGTCAGCCGTGCCCATGCTGTGGTGCGTTCAGGGCCTGGGGCAGCGCCCTCCTGAGGCCTCTGACCAGGCCACCCCGTGTCCCTGCCCCCCGCCGGCAGCAGACCAGCGAGGGCAGGGGCCGCCGCCTCCCCCTGCTCAGGCGGTGTGCCCGGCGCGGCTCTGCCTTGTCTGCTTCCCCGGTCACCTCGGGCACCCTCATCAGCTTGTCCACTGCAGTGCGCAGAAAAGCAGGAGGCGAGGGGAGTGGACAACCCCGACAGCCAGAGACCAGAGGCCAGACAGGGCCGGTCCGGGAAGGCCACAGGGGTCTGTGCCCCAGCGAACCTCAGCCCTGGGAAGGGCGGGAGGGAAGGGCCTGCTCGTCCACCGGTGGGAGGGCTTGGTCTAAATCCCGAAGTCCAGGAGAGCTCAGCGCAGGCAGGGCGGGCGAGGGGTGTCCTCGCCTGCACGGAGACTGCCTGGCTTCTGGAGGTTCTCGGGGTCCACTCCCGCCCCCAAACCCCGAGTCTGCCACACTGACCCGCCTGGTGGGAGGGACACAGCCCCTCCGCTGGGCGCCGTGGCGGGGAGAGCGAAGTCCTGAGTCGGAAAAAAGCCCCCCGAAGCCAGACGCCACCCCGAATCGTCACCGCAGGCTGGGGTGACCCGCCTCGCGGCGCCCCGCGGCCCACCTGGACCCCACCACGAGTTTTTCTCCGGTGAAAAACGACCAGAAACACCAGGCCAAGCTGCGGAGGCCCAGTGGCCGCTCCTGCCCGGTCCCTGCCGTCGGGGAGGCTCCGACCGCGCGCCGCCGGCAGAGGGCGCTCTCCGGCCCGACCGCCCCAGCCGGCTGCGCCTCTGCCGTCCGCCGGCCGGTCAGCCTCTGCACGTCCTCTGCAGCCCGACGGGAGGGAGAGCCGCCGGGTCTCTGCTGCAGGGCGGGGGCGGGGGCGGGCGGCCTCGCGGTCTCTCGGCCTCCCTCCCGAAGGGCGCCCTGGGACGCGCGGCTGAGGGCCGGGGCAAACTAAAACGGGCCTCCCAGGGCCCCTCGGGGCGCAGGGCTGGGTCGCACATCCCACAAGGAGCTGACCCCAGGGCGCGGCAGACGCTCAGTCTCCGCTGCCCCCCACCCGCCCCCAGGTGTGTCAGTGGATCCGCCTGCTCTGCTCCCCCCTCTCTGGGAAGTCCCACACACACATAGACCCCCTCCGCCTAGACCCCAGGCCTACGCACAAACGAAGGAGTCTCGGGAAGCCGGGGGCGGTCTCACGCAGCCCAGGGTTGCCCCTTCCCGCACCCGCCAAGGGGGAAGGGGCAAAAGAACACAGCCGCGGGACAGGCGAGGCGGGAGGCTGCGCACCCTGCAGTCTGGGGCTCCAGAGCCGAAGCCCCAGCCCGCAGACTTGGGGGTGCGGCGGGGAGGGGCGCGCGGGGGGCATCCACTCAGGCGCGTCAGCATCTGGGAGGCTGGAGGCCCGGGGCCAGGGGCCTGGAGCCCAGGAGGAGCTCGGGCTGGCCGGCTGGCCCCGGCCGTGGGAGGCGCTGACCGCCAGCTGTTTTCTCCCAGTGAAGCCAGCTGCCCGCCTGTGGCGCAGACCCCAGAGAGGGGCCACCCACCAGCACCCGCATTTACTCTTTCCCGCCTGAGACCCAGTGCCGGGCTTCCCGTTTCCTCAGAGCCTGCCACCCCGCAACTGCAAGCGGATCGGGCAGGTCCCGGTGTCCCCAGCACTCACCTCCACGCCGGGCTCACCCTCTCGGACAGTGCACGGGCACCCAGCCCGCAGGAGGCCTCAGGCCCTACCGGCGGAAGGGACAGGCATCCCCAGGGGACTCAGGCCGCCCCTCCCCTCTGACCCTGGGGCTCCACCCCGCCCCGCCTGTCCGCTGAGTGGGGGGGGGGGGGAGTGAGGGACCGTAGGGGAAAGGGAGGGGTCGTAGGGGGGAGGGAGGGGCTTAGGGGGGCCCCNAGGGGAAAGGGAGGGGTCGTAGGGGGGAGGGAGGGGCTTAGGGGGGCCACCCTTAGGAAACTAGCCCCCCAACACGCACACACTCGGCAGAAGGGGCTCAGGACAGAGGCAGGGGGATGCTCAGGCAGGGTCCGGGTGGCACGTCCCAGCCGGGTCCAGGCCCCTAGGGCCTCTGGCTGCGTCGGGGGAGGGGGCCACCAGAACCGCTGGGCCAGAGGGCGCAGCCTGCGCGCCCTGGGGTCCCCAAGAAGGGCTGAACTGCTCTGCCCCTCGGCGCCAACAGGGAGAGTGTCCGACTCCTCCGACGGTCTCTGCTGGCAACAGGAGACTCGGACCCCGGGCAAGAGAAGGGTCCCCATATGCCCCGGGGCAGAGCTGGGGCGCCCCTGGAACTCGCGTCTTCCTTGTGCCCTGCGCTGGGCCTGGGGTGGCCTCTCTGCGGGCATCGGTGTCACTGGGACCACGGGGCTCCGGGTCCACCCAGGACGGGAGGTGGGGTCGCTCAGGGTGCCCCGCAGAGGCGGCCCGGTCCCCTAGCTCCCTCTCTCCACCCTCCTCCCCCCCACGGGGCAAGGGCAGAGCAGGAACTTGGTGACTCGGGAGAGGCCGACAAGCCAGGCGCGCGCGAAGAACCGCGTGGCAAGGAGAAAGCGGCCCTGTCCTCCCTCTTCCCGTCCTCTTCCCCATCGCCCCGGGCAGGGCTGCAGGCACCCTCCCTTCCGGAGGACCCGCTGCTGCCCCTCTGAGCGCTGCCCCCTGGGGAACCCCCCTTTCCCTGCGCTGCTCTGTCCTCAGTCAGGAGTCGCTGCTTGCAGTGCGCGGACCTGGGGCTGGAGCCAGGAGCGGCCAGGGCTCTGGTGGGAAAAGATGCTGCTCAGCGGTTTTCTATGGCCTAACCCGTGGGGTGCGCCCGCCCGCCCGCTGCTCTGCAGCTTCAGAGCAGGTACCCGTGACACGGCAACTTGGGGTTTTCAGGCCTCATCTCCCAGCCAGGAATGGACCCTGGGTCGCAGGGCGGCGCTGAGTCCCAGCCACAGACACCGCGGGCTGGTGTCTCACGAAGCCACAGCTGGGAGAGGACATTTGTTTAGAGAAAGAAGAGTTTACTGAGAAGGAGAGGAACAGAGATAAAGCGGGACTGCCAGGCCAGTGCAGCCAGGCCAGGCAGGGGAAGGAGCCCAGTGGAGTTGAGCTTCCAGAATATGCGCCTCCTTCCCCAGTCACCCCAGAGCTCCAGGTCTCCTGGGATTGGCTGTTTCCAGGTGGCCTCACTCACTCCCCATCACATCCCTGTCACCCCTTTGTTCTCCAAAAGTCCCTCTCCCCTTAGTCCTGGGGCCTTGCTAATTCCCCTTGGAATTTTGTCCCATCTCCAGATCTTCCCTTATCTCTCTTGCTGCCTTTATCTCCAAAACCAGTTCTTCAAGGCCCCACCTGTCCTCTCCCTCAACTGCCTAGTCATTCCTAAGTGCCCTTGCCTGACCGCAGGGGGGAGGTGGGGGAGGTCATGCCATGGGCTGGGAGGCCCTGGCAGCAGGGGCCCAGAGGCGGAGCCCAGCTTCAGGGAGACCAGGAGCCAGGCCAGATGCCCCAGAAGGCACCAATGTAACTGGGTGGCCCCTAGTAAAAGGGGGAGTTCCAAAATCCCAGTTCCGCCCTAAGTGGGTAAAGCTGAGCAGGGAAAAAATATTGGAAAGAGGAGAAAAAGAGGACAGAAGGTGGGGGGGGGGAGGGAGAGGCAGAATAAACACCAGCAAAAAGGCAAAAAAAGCACGTAAAGCAAAAAAAATGTAAAAAAATCTACGCTTGCTTTTTAGTCTTAAACTAGTTAAAAAAGAGGTGGGTGAAAAGTAATAGCAGCTTTCATCATAATTTTAATTTTACTCTTTTCCTCCCAAATTTATCTAACTCTTTCTAACCCTTTTCTGTAAGTCTCCACTAAAAAGTCCTTTAAACTTACAGCAGGGGGGCCTCCCTGGTGGCGCAGTGGGTTAAGCAATGCTCTATGAAGCAAACTGCAGCCACTGCAGCACGAGTTCGATCCCTGCTGCCGGCCAGGGAGGGGACCCACATGGCGCGGCAGACCTCTCCTGCTGTGCCCACTGCTCCCCTCAGCAGTGTACTTCAGTCCATCTGCCTGTTCTGCAACCCGCTCTCTGTGGTGAATCCTCTCACCCCACCCCACACCTCTGGCCTGTACCCCCAGTGCTTGTATGCATAAATAAATAAATCTTAAAAAAAAAAAATAAACTTACAGCAGGCTCTTGAGCTGTTAGGTCCCAGTGTAAGTCCCATGGGTGTCCATGGGTGTCTGGATCAGCCCAAGAGTTAGTGGTCTCAAAGTGCAGGCCCACCGGCCTTGCAGCAATCAGCAAAGGAACGCATGGTCATCGGAAAAGTGCACAAGGGACTCCACTCAACCACTGCTCCCTTATCTGTTACAGTTCCCTCCTTGAAGCAGGGTTTCAAAACCAGGATGAGATAACCCAGGGGGGATCTGGCGCCAGCATGGAAGCCCCTACACTCATTTTTCTTCCCTTATCGTCCTTGTCTGTGACTTATAAAAACCCAGCAGCAAGCAGCAGGGTCCCAACCCTGCCTGGTGGGTGATGGCTCCACCCCGGGGTTCGGCTCCACCCCGGGGTTCAGTCCCTACCTCGCCTAAGTCCAGCCTTGCTCCTGCATGAGTAGAGTCTTGGTCGTCTCTGAGCTCCCCCTTCTAACAGAGCCTTGCTTTAGACGCATCCCATCTAGCTAAACTTTTACCCTCAAGGAGATGGGTAACTTTAAATGCTTAACTTAATAACTATATCCTTTATCCTTTCTATATTATATCCTAATTATATATGAAAATTTCTTCCCATTAAAAATCATATATTTATCTTAATGCAGCAAATAGCAAAACCCATTTTAAAAAGGCAAGTTTAAAAATTCTCAAGTGCCCCCCTCCCTGTCCTGTCACACCAACTATGGTTAGAACTGGGGCGGGTTCCCTTTTCCTGGGTCCTGAGGGTGGGGGGACTCAAGCCCTCCAGCAAGGCCGGGGGCTCCGCCCAGCCCCGCTCCCTCTGGCCTCCCTCTGGCAAGCCGGAGCTGCCCCCTATGTGGGGCTTCCATGGCCCCCCCTGCAGGCCAGGAACCGATCTGGGGGCGTCTCTGAGGGGGGATGTCCAGCTCCCCTGTGCTCTGCCTGGCAGTGGAGAGCCGGACACTTCCAGGGGAGGCGGAGGCGTCACCGCCTGTACCCAGGAGTGAGGAGAGCGGAGCCAGGAAGGCGGGCGCTGACCCCAAGCCGCTGCCCTCGCACTCCACCTCCAGCTGGCTCTCTGGAATGAGTCAGAGAGGGTCAGCGGCCTCCGGCCACAAGGGCCCAGCTACCCAGCTCGAGCCACTCCTGAGCTCCTGCCAGGGCCCCCAGGGGCACAGACACAAGGCTGGACCCCGGTGGCAGTGGCTAAGGGGTGCCTCGAGGAACCCGGCGGGGGAGGGCAGCTGGCTGAGGCCGGGCAAGTGGGGCGGGGGCAGTTCTAGCCAGGCACAGGCCGGGCCTGGGAGAACCTCACTTTGGAGACAAGGACACCCCCACAGGGACAGGGGAAGACCCGCAGAGGGGAGGTAGCCTCTGTGGGGATGAGCAGGCCCCAGGACTGGGGCAGGATGCCATTTCCAGAGCCTGGGAGAGACCAGGGGTGTGACGTGGTCGTGGCAGGGAGACCCCGAGAGCTAAGCGACCGCAAGAGACCAGCGGAGCTTTGGGGAGACTAGGGAAAGGTGCGTAGTCCCTGAGGCTCCCCGCCAGGCTCCGGCCCGGGGTCCCACTTTCTCTGCTCCTTCTCTCCTCAGTAAACGTCCCTCTAAAGGAATCTGCCTCCTTCCCCCGCTGCGCAGCCCGCGGTGGGCTCAAGGCTGGGCCAGCGCGGCCCGCTGGTCACTCCCCGCTGGAGGCCTGCGGGAGTCACGGCCTCTGGCTGGGCAGAGGGGGCGCCTGTGTGTGACCGGGGCCGCGGGAGTCTGCGGCTCTGCCGAGACCAGAGTCTGAGGGACAAGGGGGGGACGGAGGGGCCCGGCCGGCGCAGCACGACGCTGGTCCAGCCAGGAGGGCAAGGCTGGGCTGGGCCTGCGGCCAGGGGTCACCGCCGCGGGCGTCCCTTTCTCCTGCCCAGCCCCGCGTCCTCGCGCCCCCTAGTGGCCAGCGGGCGGGCGCGCAGCAGGGGTGTCCGCAGGGCAAAGGGCCCTGGGTTGGGGGTCTTTGGGGGCAGGACGGCAGGGAGGGGATGGGGCCGAGGGGGAGGGAAGAATGGGGCAGGAGGCAGGCGCTGCCGGGATGCAGTTCACATGGGCAGCTGAGCGCGGGAATCTAAATTCACTGCTGAAAAGATAAATTTGTGCCGCCCTTCTGCAGAGAACTTTGAATTTATGACATTTATGTTTTATTTTAAATAGTTATTCTACTTTTGGGGAATGCTTCAGCACAGATAAAAAATTTCTGTGAAACTTCACACTTTCTTTATAGTGACAAGTAACTGAAAACAATCTAAATGAAAATCCCAGGGAATGGTTACATTACAGCGTATACATACAAAAATTAAATATAGTAACTGGATACAAAATTCTAAATAGCTTTTAATGACAGGAAAACACCTATGTTACAGTGTTAAATGGCAAAAGCATACTTCGCTATTTCAGACATGATTTTTTTTTTTAAAAAAGATTTTATTTGTACAAGAGCTGGGGTACAGGCCAGGAGTGTGGGGGGGTGAGAGGATTCACCTGAGACAGAGTGGGGAGCAGAACAGGCAGAGTGACTGAACACACTGCCGAGGGGAGCAGCGGGAGGCAGGAGTGGTCTGCTGCGCCCTGTGGGTCAGCTCCCTGACCGGGGTGACCACTGCTGCTGTGTGGCTGATGCTTCACAGAGGGGCACTCAGCCCCTTGAGCCACTGAGGCCCAGGTCAGGCACGTTAGGAATGACTAGGCAGTTGAGGGAGAGGACAGGTGGGGCCTTGAAGAACTGGTTTTGGAGATAAAGGCAGCAAGAGAGATAAGGGAAGATCTGGAGATGGGACAAAATTCCAAGGGGAATTAGCAAGGCCCCAGGACTAAGGGGAGAGGGACTTTTGGAGAACAAAGGGGTGACAGGGATGTGATGGGGAGTGAGTGAGGCCACCTGGAAACAGCCAATCCCAGGAGACCTGGAGCTCTGGGGTGACTGGGGAAGGAGGCGCATATTCTGGAAGCTCAACTCCACTGGGCTCCTTCCCCTGCCTGGCCTGGCTGCACTGGCCTGGCAGTCCCGCTTTATCTCTGTTCCTCTCCTTCTCAGTAAACTCTTCTTTCTCTAAACAAATGTCCTCTCCCAGCTGTGGCTTCGTGAGACACCAGCCCGCGGTGTCTGTGGCTGGGACTCAGCGCCGCCCTGCAGCCTGGGGTCTGCCAAGGCCACCTCATTTTTATTTTTTCAGCGATTGAGGGGTGTAGGTTTCTGGCCCGAACCAAGGGTTCATGTTGTTTGTGGATCCGAGCAAACACGTTTTGAAAATTTTTCATTTTTAACTTTAGAAATGTATTCTGTTTAATGCATATCATTATATATAGCTTTAGTTTTTGAAAAAGTTAAAACAAGATGCTACTTCAAATCTGGCCCTTCCAGCTTTTGAACACAAGAGCCCTGAAGTGGGCCTCCCTGGGGGCACAGGGCATCTCAGCCCCATTAATGATGGAGGGTAAAGAATAGAGACAACCGGAGTTCAAGGAAAAGCACCACAGGAGGAAGTGGGATATGCAGCTCTGGAAACCCAGATCCCGGGCCTCCCTGGCTAACCTGGCAGAGCCCCATGAAGCAAACCGGGGGCAGCACGAATTCGAACCCCGCCACTGGCCAGGGGCTGACCCACAGGGCGCAGCAGACCTCTCCTGCCTCCGGCCACTCCCCTGGGCAGTGTGTTTCACTCCATCTGCCTGTTCTGCTCCCCACTCTGTCTGTGGTGAATCCTCTCACACACACACCCCGCCCCGTGCCACTGGCCTGCACCCCAGTGCTTGTATGCATAAATAAATACATCTTTTAAAAAAAAACAAAAACATAAGATCCTCAGGACAGCACAGACCTGAAGGTAAAGGTATGAAGACTGAGCCCGCTGTAGAATCTCCTATGCTTGTCAGGTTCTCCATGAGCAGACACGCCATGAAGGAGTGAGCCTCCCAAAGAGAAAGAGACTCTACCGGGCAGTCTCTGCGCTGGCTAGGGCAGCGGTCCTTCTGCCCACCTGTGCCCACGCAGGCACTTCTCCTCACTGACCCCTCCCTCAGTGGAGGCTGCCGCCTGTGCCCACGCAGGCCTCTGGGCAAACCTGTCCCTTTCAGGGCTGCTGTCCCTCCTGCTTCCGTCTATGCAAGTGTCTTTTGCTCTGTCCCTTTCCCTAATAAACCTGCTCTTTTAAATACAACCAACATCTCTGCCGTGGAGAAACTCGCCTGGGAACTCGCCAAGTGCTGCTCAGTGGGAGCTCTGGGGAGAACTTTCCCAAAGTGAACCGCAGGACCCTGCTCTCCAAACCCACTGACCCCAAAGAATGACACTGACAGAGGACAAAACAACAGGAAAATACCTGGAAGGAGACACCTCAGGACCAGAGACCCGGCTCAGGCAAGGAGGTGGGAGAGAAGGGTCAGTAGCGTCAGCCGTGGGGGTGTCAGACCCAGGTACCGGCAGGGGCAGGGCTCTGCTCTGGAATCTCCGCTCACCACGTGCAGCTGACAGGGAGCTCTGGTGAAAGCTTTCCCAGAGTGAACCCAAGAACCCCACTCTCCGGGCCTCCCCTGGTGGCGCAGTGGGTTAAGCAACGCACTATGAGGCAAACCGCAGCCACTGCAGCACGAGTTCGATCCCTGCCGCCGGCCAGGGAGGGGACCCACA
>JAGFMF010012293.1:51081-73373 GCA_019455555.1 Galemys pyrenaicus
CTGTTCTGCTCCCGGCTCTCTGTGGTGAATCCTCTCACCACCCCCCACACACCTCTGGCCTGTACCCCAGTGCTTGTATGCATAAATAAATAAATCTTTTAAAAAAAAAAAGAACCCCACTCTCCAAACCTAGTGACTCCAAATATGACATCACAGCCATCACCAGCCACAGCTGGTCAACCCCCACCAGAGAGCGGACCCCAGGGCGCAGCAGACCTCCCCTGCCTCCCGCTGCTCCCTCAGCGGTGGATCCGCCTGTTTTGGTCCCCACTCTGTCTCTGGGGCATCCTCTCACCCCCTGCACCTTTGGCCTGCACTCCAGCTCTTGTGCATAACTAAATAACACAAGTGTTAAACTGGCAGGGTCCAGCGCTGACCCCCGCAGAGGCACAGAGGACGCTCACGCTAAGGCCAGCCACACACAAGGACCACTTCCAGCTAGCTGGGCCTGAGGCTGCCCACGCAGCGGGTTTCAGCAAGGACCCGAGCACTCAGAGCCGAAGGTTTATACCGCACTTTCAGAACATCTAACGCACAGTAACTTTCTACAGCTCTTATTCCACATCCTGGGGGTTTTGCAAGATGAGCTCTTTGCAACAGGACATCTGGTCCCTGTGAGGTACTGCCCACAGTCTGGTGTTTATGAGTAAGCTGTTTTTCAGGGTCTTATTTAGTTCTTTTTTTTTCCCAAGTCACATACCCAGTAAAATGGTTTTTTGGCCTTGGAGACAGCCGTTCTCATGCTCACCCACTCTTACAAAACAAACAAGAGTTCTGAAAGTTGTACCTACCTGCGGGAAGAACAAGACAAAATGATGGAGCCGTGACATTTCATAATACAGAATTTGATGGATTGAAAGGTACTTCCTGTGGCTAGCGGATGGCCTTTGGGGGGAAAAAGAAGATTAGTGCAAAACAGAACGAAGACGTGTTGCAGGTGAACTTGTGATGCACCAGGAAGAATCCAGGGTCCTGGCACACAGCACACTTCCCTCTTCTGTCTCATCCTAGAGCTTAGGCCCGGGCTCATTCCAGCAGAGAAAAGATCAAGGCACTAACACATTCACCTACACGTTGTGGCATTTCAGCGGGGTCTCACTTCTGGGCTAGACCACAGGAAAAAAGTACAAGGTCAGAAGGAGCAAAACACATGGAAAGTAGAAAGGGAAACAGCCCCTGGGAATCTCCGAAGCATTTAAATGAGCCCTAAAAATGTCATCGATACTCAAACACCCTTTTTACAAATGAGAAACTTTTTTGTCTAAAATATTTCACCCTAAATAAACTCGTGTCCGCTGTCGACAGAGGACGTCAAGACCCTCGCAGGGCACCCCCCTCTCATTCTCTGCTGACCAATTCCAGCCTAGCATTACCCCAACAAAGGCTAGGGTCTAAAGCTCAACACAGTGATTTTGAGCTTTAATTGTATGCAAACAAAATAAAATCTACATCCAAAACCATTTCAACCTGACTATGAGGCACCTGAGCCTCCCACATTATATCCAAAATTTAAGATTAATGCTATTTCTAGAAGACAGGAATGTTTTGCTTGAATATCCAGTGTCACGCAGTAGGGGACTGGGGGTCGCCACCCTCCCCCCTGCACCCCCAGATGCAGGCCTGGCTGGCTGACCCTCAGTGTCCTCTGGGCTTCAACCCGGGGAGAAGGGGAGACCACAGAGTGGGGGCCTGGGGGGACCCAGGGCAGGGAGGCCTGGACGTGGTAGAGCACAGATGGGCTCCGGGGGGCTCTCCTTGGCCCAGGGGGTCATGGTGTAAAGGTTCGAGTTTCTGTGGGCACCCCAAAAGAACAAAGAGCAGACACAGGGATGCAACAATCAAGTAGAGCTTTATTATGCCTGCATGCAGGGCTGACTGTCCACCTGAGACACGCAGGTCCAGCTGGGGCCATCAACCCCGACAGTAAGAAGGGGTGAGCTTATACAGCCAACTTCCCGCCATTACATAAGTTGCACCAATAAGCTAAAAAGGCAAAGCCCACGCAATAAGCACAGCAAATAGCTTTTTAAAAAACCATGTTTCAAAAGTTTAAACTTGTACCAAAAATCCATTTTGGCGGGCGCAGGCTTCTGCCCCGTACAGGGTGCACATTCTAAGATAACAAACTGTTTCATAGGCCCTGCCCTTAACTGCCCAAGAGAGCCTAAGGTATGGGACCAGCTGACCTACTAGACAAGGAAGTAGGCCTGTAGTGGTTTGTCACGTTTCAGTCAGCTAAGTTTAGACAGACTTCGGCTTTAACAAGTCTCTGGCTCCAACATTCCCCCTTTTCTTGTTTCCACTGAGGAATCTTCCTCAGTCCTTGGTAGCTGCTGGTATTGCTGTTGCAATACCAAGGTTCGAATTACCTTGAGCTTTTGATGCACAAAAGCAAGCAAGCGATTTATAATACAAGGGCTAAAAGTTAGCATTAGCATTACAAAGGGTTTCATGAGGGCTAAAGTAGGGGAGTGAGCCAGGGAGAGCTGTTGAATACTAGGTGGTTTTACTTTACATTTTTTTAATTTTTCTTGCTATCTTTATTTTTAAAATTTAGGTTTTTTAGCCCCACTTGTGTTTTTTTTTTTTTTGAAATTGCTTAGTTGTTTTTAACTTGCCCTTGCCTGACCTAGGCCTTATTCCCCCCTTTATGGATGGAGCCCCTAACTGCTGTTAGGACAAAGGAGGTTGGTTTGATTAGTAACTGCTTCCTGCTGAAAGTGGGAGACAGGGGGAAGCAGTTTGGGCTTTACTGCGGTGACGAATTAAGGGACTTTAGAAGAAGGACTGTAGAAGCTGGAAGTGTGATTCTGGGTTTTATTTGAAGGACTATTTGGAGATTGATGGCTTTTATGCAAGAGGAGATGATTTTGACAAGGGCGTTGAAGATGTAGTGTTTAAGCAAGAGAAAAATGAAAAAAGTTTAAAATAATATTAGTGGGGGGGGGATCATTGACCATAGGTTAGTTGAAAGAATTGGAGCAAGGCAGAGTAAGTGGCTCCTATTTACTAAGAAGGTGGTTTATGTGCCACTTTTAGGGTTACCAAAGGCTTATTTATAGAAACAGTAAACAGGGGAAATTGTTTCACTTTTGGGCTTTATTAGGCTTTTTTTGTACCAGGTTTTTTATATTTGCAGGCAGCTGAAGATTTAGCTTGTTCTTATTGTGGCCTGTGGTTTGGGCTGGCCCCTCCCTCTCTGGAGAGTGGGACAGCCCCCATCAGCCCGGTGAGATGGCACTGAAGGCATGGCCCTGGGACAGCTTTCAGACACTTGCGCACTTAGGCTGAGTCCTTCTGTTACAGGGTAGGGAGAGGAGCACCCAGAACTTTTAAGCTTGCCTTTTTTGAATGGGTTTTGCCATTTGTTGCATTAAGACAAACATACAAAATTTTTAATAGAAAGGAACTTTAATATAACTAGGGTATAATAAAGAAAGAACAAAGAATATAGTTACTAAGTTAAGCATTTAAAGTTACTTATTTTCTTGAGGGTAAAAGTTTAGCTAAATAGGATTGGCTTAAAGCAAGGCCTAAAAACTTGGCACATATTTAAAGGACCTTTTAGTAGAGACTTATAGAAAAGGGTTAGAAAGAGTTAGATAAATTTGGGAGGAAAACAGTAAAATTAAAATTAAGATGAAAGTTGCCATGGTTAGCCTCCCCACGGGTCTCTCACCCACATCTGTTCCAACCAGTCCAAGATCAAAAAGCAGGCACAGCTTCTTCACATGTCCCTCTGCTCCACGTGCCTCCTCCAGGTCTCCTTGCTGTTCTCCATCTTCCCTTCTTCTCTTCTCTCTTCTCTGCAGAAATCTTCTTATCCTCAGCTCCACCCACCTAGTGCGGAACCAGGATTTTGGGAACTTTCCCTTTTCTTGGGACCACCCTGTTACACTTCTGGCTGCCAGCAGCTTACTGAGAGGGTGAGTTCTCCACCGCTCTGTGCACATGGGACTTCGGGTGAGTTTGGGGTGGCAGGGTACTGACTGTGGCAACTGCTATCCACTGGGCATTTTTTGTTTTGTTTTTCTCCCTTTCTTCTTTTTCGGTTAAGTAGACTTTTTTGTGCCATAGGCCTTGAAGGCCATGTTTAAAAGTGTTAAAAAATCACAGACCCTTGACTTTAGTGTCTGGAGCCTGAGCCTGATGTCAGAGTAAGACTAAAATGTTTATTTTTTTATAGTTTTGGGGTTTAAATTAGTATACTTTTTTATAACTTGGCAAACTTAGATTAAAATAATGCAGATTTTTTTTGACTTTTGAGTATTTTTTAGCTTTTTTATAATTGATTGACTTAATAATTGTTTATTGTATACTTTAATATTAAATAAATATTTATTTAAAATAACATTAGGTTTTAAGAAGTTTTGAGGATTTTTAGAATAATTTTTTAAATTTACATTTAACATGAGACTACTTTGAGGTATTAATATACTTACATTGACTTAGTTTATTTTTTACAATGAAAATAAATTTACTAGATATTTTAAAAGTCCCTTTAAGATAAAAACTTTACTATTTTATTCATTTTTTAAAAAATTTATTTCTTTATGCACACAAGCACTGGGGTACAGGCCAGAGGTGTGGGGGTGAGAGAATTCACCACAGACAGAGCAGGGAGCAGAACAGGCAGATCAACAGAAGTACACTGCTGAGGGGAGCAGCGGGCACAGCAGGAGAGGTCTGCTGCGCCATGTGGGTCCCCTCCCTGGCTGGCAGCAGGGATTAAACTCGTGCTGCAGTGGCTGCGGTTTGCTTCACAGTGCATTGCTTAACCCACTGCGCCACCAGGGAGGCCCCAAACTTTACTATTTTAGAATAGAATTGATATAGAATTCATTTATAGCTTTTTAAAAAATAATTATTTAGATTAATTAGAATAACAATTTTTAAGATTAAATTTATTTTTAGACAAGGCTTAGCAATGCCAACAGATTTTTTTTTAATTTTTTTTAAGATTTTTAACACTTTTTTTTGTTTTTACTTTTTTTAATATTATTTTAAAGAGGGCCTCCCTGGTGGCAAGCAGTGGGTTAAGCAGCGCACTATAAGGCAAACAGCAGTCACTGCAGCACAAGTTCGATCCCTGCCTCCGGCCAGGGAGGGGCCCACATGACGCAGCAGACCTCTCCTGCCTCGCCCACTGCTGCCCTCAGCAGCGTGTTTCAGTCAGTCTGCCTGCTCTGCTCCCCACCCTTGTCTGGTGAATCCTCTCACCTCCCGTGACTCTGGCCTGTACCCCAGCTCTTGTATGTATAAATAAATAAATCTTTTAAAAAAGAAATCTTTAAAAAATATATATATTATTTTAAAGACAACTATTTTATCCTAAATTGCTTTTAGGACTTTTAAAATATTTATTTTTAATTTTTTTTTTATTTAGACACACACCCTTACTTTACTTGCATTTGGAGTATAACATTTTAGTTTTTAATTTTTAGATTGTGAGTTATAAATAATAGCTATTTTTTTTAGATTGGATAACCTACACACATATATTTTTGAATGACATGAAATTTTTAGTTTTATTAGAGATTTAAGTTACCATTTAAGTAATGATGAAAAGAACAAACTTAAATAATTGCAGCTTTAGTTTTTTTATACACAGTTGTACTAAGTTTTTTTGAAACAAGCACTAAATAGATTGATAAAACAAGAGTGAGATTTAACACTATACATTTTTTGTACACAGGTGAATGTTTTAGTAACTTTTTTATAGTTTTAGATGCCATTTTGAAATTTTCCTAAGGGTGAAAGAATTTACGCCATTTAGCCGGAGGAAATTTTCTTTCCAAGGGGGAAAGGATAAGTGGATTAGTTTTTTTGGAAAGAGATTTTATTAAGAGAAGTTGAGATAAAAACTTTTTAAACAAGTTTATTTAATAATATAAAGCTTAATTTTTTTGAAAAACTTTAGCTTTACTTTTTAAACTACATTTAAACAGTAAAATAATAGTACTTAATATTAAAACTTTAAGGCATGCATGCTTTAAACTATTTAATTTTGTATTAGTTTGTTTACTACAATTTTACATCATGATTTTAAAAGTTAGGATTTTTTTTTCCTATATATATAGAGAAGGCAAAAAGCAAGAATGGAGATTTATGATTTTTTATTTAAAACTTTTGGCTATGTGAATTAATTTTAGGGAACAATTCTTTCACCAACATTTTTTAAGCTGAGAAATGGCAGCTTATTAGCAGGTTTAAAGTATCTTAGCAGTTTTACCTTAAACAGTTTAAAATTATGTACCCAGGAAACAAACCAGAACAGTATTTTGAGGTGGACAAAAGGAGAGTTTAGTTTTTTTATAGCTGGAAGGCAGCAGAGACATACTAGTGATTTTAACACTGGAAAAAATTTAGGCAGCTGCTTGCTGAGACCAGAGGCAGTGTTTTACCAGCCAGCCGCAGTGGGTCCCTTACCTTACTCCCAAGATCTCAGACGGATGAGCGAGAGCGCGCGTGCACACACACGCACACGCACACGAAGACACAGGAGACTGGCTGGCAAGACATTTAACCAAAACAACAAACAAAACAAAAAGAGGCCGGCCGGGCCTCACAGTGCCCTTTGAAAAATGACTAAGAAGAAGACTTTTGGGAGTTGCCTGACTCTGGCCCATATTCGGCCACACTTTTAGGAACAAAGGCAAGGATTAACAATAATTTTAAATAAAACTGCAACCAAACACACCGCCACACGCTTTTTACACTCGAGCGGGCCGGTTTTTCTTTCACTCTGGCGTGCACCACACTCACCACGCCGCTAACCTGGACGATGCGCAGCAGCCTGACCGACGGCGTTTCCTTAGTTTGCCTCAGGTTGGCGAGCTTGATTAGATTTTTTTTTGGCGTTAGCTTTTAACTCTTCTGCAGGTGCTGGGTGATCAGTTTGGCCTTCCTTTGGACTTCCTTTTGGGACTCGAACCCAAGACCGGTCTTGAATTCGGGCTTCTCAGGAGTTACGCACTTTACACTCCTTTACCCACCAGACTCGAGATGGCGACTTTCGCTTTATACTGGATTTTTGCAGCCACGAGGTAGCGACCCTGGCCTTACACTGCCCCATCCGGACCCTCTCTAAGCGCTACCGCTGTTCGCAGTTTGTTCTCTGGGAGAGACCCCGGATCTCGTTGGAACCTCCAAATGTTAAGGTTCAAGTTTCTGTGGGCACCCCAAAAGAACAAAGAGTGGACACAGGGATGCAACAATCAAGTAGAGCTTTATTATGCCTGCATGCAGGGCCGGACCGTCCACCTGAGACACACAGGTCCAGCTGAGGCAATCGACCCTGACAGTAAGAAGGAGTGAGCTCATATAGCTAATTTCCCGCCATTACATAAGTTGCACCAATAAGCTAAAAAGGCAAAGCCCGCGCAATAAGCACAGCAAATAGCTTTTTAAAAAACCATGTTTCAAAAGTTTAAACTTGTGCCAAAAATCCATTTTGGCGGGCGCAGGCTTCTGCCCCGTATCCTGCACATTCTAAAATAACATTTTAAGCTAACATTTTAAAATAACAAGCTGTTTCATACGCCCTGCCCTTAACTGCCCAAAGAAGCCTAAAGTATAAAACCAACTAACCTACTAAATAAGACAATAAACCTGTAAGTCGTTTGTCAAATTTCAATCAACTAAGTTTAAACAAACCTCAGCTGTAACCTATCTCTGGCTCCAACACTGGACGTCCAGGGTCGAGCCTGAGCAGCCCACCGGTCGGCACCTGCACGGTGCGCCGTGCCCGG
The DNA here is from genome assembly GCA_019455555.1 of Galemys pyrenaicus. NCBI lineage: Eukaryota > Metazoa > Chordata > Mammalia > Eulipotyphla > Talpidae > Galemys > Galemys pyrenaicus. Next base: position 58,833 of record JAGFMF010012293.1, read on the forward strand.
AAGGCCCGTGCGAGGTCACAGTGACCAGCGCCGCAGCTCCCTGGGCACACGGTCAAGGTGCTCACCATCCACGTCAGGGGCCCGCCCCCCAGGGGCAGTCTGCTCCCCTCACCACAGGCCCTCCGGGAAGGGGGGCTGCTGGCTGCCCATGGCCCCACAAGACCACCCGCATCTTCACCCCCCCAACCCTCCCAGCCTGACCCCTGCACCGGCTGCCAGAGCCCAGCCCGGCTGCCTACCGGGATGCCCCTGACTGAGGTCAGGAGGGGAGGGAGAGCCGCCCCAGCACTCACCCCTCCAGGAGGCAGAGTCCAGTGCACCTGCAGGGGAGGAGCTGACCAGCCAGAACCCCAGGCGATCCCCATCCCCTCCACCAAGCGAGAAGGACTTCAGGGCCAGAGATGGGGGTGTGGGGGGGCAGAACCACACAGGGGCCAGGGCCTGGCAGAGCACCCAGAAAGGAGCTCACCGAGGCCTGCCCTGCAAGGCTCGCTCGGGCAAGCGGAGAGGAAGGCAAGGCCCACGCCCCACACAGGGGAGGCTGGTGGGCCGGCTGGGCCCGGTGGCCACAGATGAGGCAGCACCAGGGACCACAGTGCTTGTTGAGCTGTGAGATGAGGCTGATGCTTTTGTGGGTGCATTTGTGCGTGTGAGCGTGGGGGGTCCACCAGGCTTACACGGCTGCTCAGCCGCCATTCTGGCCACATAGTTTGGCCTTTTTAGTCCAAAGTCCACTGGCCCAGTCAGTCAGACCTAAAGGTGAAGCGCAAACCTCCACCCTGCAGCGCTCCCCTTGGGCTGCACGACAGGGGGCGCTGGCTCCCCGACACGGACAGTCGCCAGTGGCCGGACCCGCAGCGTGCACTGACAGCTGCATGCAGGGCTGGTCAGCGGCGCCTGCTAACAAGACGGAGTGAGGGGGTCGCAAGTGGATTTGGATCTTCAAACACAGGCCACAAAACTACCGGACCCCAACCTCGAATCCCCGAAGAGCCCCCACTCGCTTCCTTCGCCAGCCCGAGCAGCTGCCCGTAAAACCACTCAGCCCATGACCGGCTCTGCCTTCTCGCCGGAGGGCCGCTCCACGCGTGTCTCCCACTGCCGGCGTCGCCCGAGGCGGCCCCCAGCCCAGTGCAGGTGCGTCTCCCGCGCAGATTCGCGGAGGACCACGTTCTGGGGTCTCTGCCTGCCCTCCCGGCCCCTCGGCTTTTCTTCACAGGGTCCTGGGGTGCCTTCCTGGTGGGTCCTCAGGAAGCCAGCCGCAGCTGGAGGGCGCGGAGCGGAGGGCGCCTCGGAGGGGCTCAGGAGGCCTGCAGAGTCTGTCCCGAGGGCGAGGACCCAAGGCACCCCGCAGGCCCGCCCAGCGCGCCCCGGACTGGGGAACCTCTTCCCCAGGAGCACGGGGAGTCTCAGCCTTGTGTCCTCCCCCACGCGAGAGGCGGGCGGGCAGGTGCCGGGCAGGTGCCGCACGCCCCGGGCGCGCCCGCACCGACCCAGCGCAGCCCTCAGGGGCAAGCTGGGTGTCTCTCCAGGGTCTGACGCTTTTGGAAATCAGTAGGAGGGAGAACCTCTCAGGACAAGAAGCTGCCCTCCGGAGAGTGGCCAATGGAAGGGCCAGGCCCGAGGCCGCCCAGGCGGGAAGAATAACAAGCCCAAAACCCTGGGGCTTCCGGGGAGCAAGACCGCTGTCCAGGGCAGCCCCTCTCCCCCGCTCCTGGGGTGACTGCTTCCCGCGCCCCCGCAGGTCTCGGCGAGAGTCAGGGGCACAGTCCACTGTTTTCCTGCTGTTGCCGTGTCCAGCTCAGAGGCCCGGAGCGGGGCACTCAGCCTCAGGCGGCAGGAGGGGCTGTCCGCAGGGCCGGCCAGCGCACAGCAGGGCGCCGCCATCGCATGCTCACACGTGCCCAGCCCAGCCCAGACTCACCGTCCCGAAACCCCCTCCTCACGGAAACAGAAAGAACCCGAGTCCCCCCAGCGCTTCCTCCCAGGTCCTCGCTGCCGAAACCCTATGCACTCCCCAAAACACCACCCAAGATCCTCCGAACCGCTCCCACCACCCTCCAGCCCCGCTGAGAGGAGCCGAGCGGACGGAGGACTCCCCGGGCGGCAGCCCAGCTCCACGCCAGCACAGGCAGGCCGCGGCGGGAGGCAGGGGTGGGTTCGCCCGGCCTCCAGCCGCCCGCCGGACAGTGGCCACCGCGGTCGGACAGGGCGCGCGAGGCCGCAGGTGCCCGGGAAAGCGCACCCGGCTGGGCCTGGCGGCGGCGTCTCGAACAGCAAGAGGGAGCGCGGGCGTCCAGCCGTTCGCCCTGGCCGGAGGGAGGGGCCGTGTCTTCCCGGACGGGGCCGAACGCGCGCCGCGGCGGCGCAGAGCGGGTGGGCCGGGCGGGTCCCTGCCCAGCGCGCTCTCCGCGCGCCCCGCCCGAGGTCTGCGCGAGGGTCTGGGCGGGGAGGCGGCGTCCCCTTCCCGGCCGAGGCCCCGCGGCGCCGGGTGGGGGTGCGGGCCGCGCGGGGGTAGCGGCCCGGCTGTGGAAGGTGTTTCCCAGAAGCGCCTCTCCTCGGGCGGGACTCACAGGGTGCGCGGCCCGGGGGACCAAGCGGGAGCCGGAACCCCAGGCGCGTCCGCAGCGGCCGCGGAGCAGCCGGAGCCCACCGTGGGGGCGGGGCGCCTCCCGCCAGCGGGCCCGGACGCGGAGGGCCAGCCCAGGGCTGCGCGCGGGCCCCGGGCTCCCCCAGGCGCAGCACAGGGCCCTGGGCCCCCGACTCTCGGCCCCGCCGCGCACCCGCCCCGGGCCCGCTTCGACGCGCCACCCGCCGCTCACCTGTCCGCTCGGGCGCCGCCAGCTGGCGCGTCGCGTTGGAGCCGCGGCTGGGGCGGGGACCGCCGGGCTGGGCGGGCGCGCAGGCGCCGCGCGGCCGGGCCCGCACCTGGGGCGCGGGGCCGCACCTGGGGCGCGGGGCCGCACCTGGGGCGCGGGGCCGCACCTGGGGCGCGGGGCCGCACCTGGGGCGCGGGGCCGCACCTGGGGCGCGCGCGCCCCCCCGCGGCCACGCTCCGCCAGCTCACTGCGGCGGAGGCGAAGGGCCCAGGCCCCCCAGGCAGTGTCGAGGGCTCGGGAAGCCCTTGGGCCAAGACGCGTCTGTCTGGATCATGCCAGGGCCCCTTCACGGTGACCACAGGGGGCCCCGTGCACCAGCCCCGCCCGCAGCGGCGGGGAGCCGGCTCACTCCCCCTCGGCCCGCCCCTCCTCGTCCTCTGCGTGGCCACGGCACCGGCCCTCGCCCGGGCGGGGCGCCCTGCCCGCCCCGCCCTCACCGCCCGCCAGCTGCGGGTTCCGCGGGCAGACGCGAGGTGCTCGGCTGGGCTCCGAGTCCTGGCGAGCGTCCTACGCGGACACGCGGCGGGGCGAGCGTTCGCTTCGGCGTGCCCTCCGCGCCGGACCCAGCGGCCAGACCGCGGCGGCTCCCCCCGGCTTTGATGCGTCTTCGCTCGAACGCCAGGGACTCAAAAGGCTGTCCTTCCTCCCGAGGGCGGACGGGCCACCCGCGCGCGCCTCCTGGCCACCGCCAGACTAGCCGCCTTGCCCTGTCCGGGCCGCGGGGCGGGGCCGAGCGAGGGGCGGGGCCTGCGCGGGGCGGGGGCCGAGAGGGGCGGGGCCTGACAGGGCCGCGGGGCGGAGCCGAGAGAGGGGCGGGGCCTGACCGGGCCGCGGGGCGGGGCCGAGAGAGGGGCGGGGCTGTCCGGGCCGCGGGACAAGGCCGAGCGAGGGCGGGGCCTGCGCGGGGCGGGGGCCGAGCGGAGGGCGGGGCTGTGCGGGCCGCGGGGCGGGGCCTGCCCGGGCCGCGGGGCGGGGCCTGCGCGGGGCGGGGGCCGAGCGAGGGGCGGGGCCTGCCCGGGCCGAGGGACCGGGTCGAGAGGGGGCGGGGCCTGACTGGCAGGGCCGGGTTGGCCCAGCGCACCAGGCTGCTGCTGACCATACAGTGGCAGGGCTCTGGGGTCCCCGTGCTGGCCAGTGCCCGAGAGCCCTCTCCCAGGGCGGCTGCGCCCTGAAGGTGCACCTGGAGGGTGCGGCTCTGGGATGGTCACTGCCAGCCCCGCCCCTCTTATGCACCCCAGGTCCTCAGCCAGGGCCAGGACAGCACCAGGTGGGGGGGACACCCTGAATCACTGGAGCTGAGTGCGGAGGACGACTCCTTGGAGTCTGGACCCTGCAGGCTGCACCTCCACTTTCCAAATCTACCTTTTAAAAAAACCCTCCAGTTCTCTGCAGCTCTCAGCACCTCCCTGCTTCCACAGCCGTGTCTGGGCCAGCCGTACCTTGGCTCCACTGGACTTCACACGTGCACACCCAGGCTTGTGCACAGACACGGCACACACAGGCATGTGCACAGACACAGGAACGCATATGGGCATCCAGGCTGGGGCACAGACACGAGCACACTCAGGCGTGTGCACAGACGTGGACCCACGTGCGCTCACAGGCATGCGCACACGGGCCTACACTCATGCGGGTGCACGCACACATAACACACATGCAAGCACATGCGCCCACGTGCAGAGGCACAGAGGACACACAGGCACACACGTGCGCACGGGCAGCACACATGCAGACACCCGTGTACACTCCAGAGCACGCAAGTGCAGCCAGGCGTGTGCAACACGCACACGCACAAACGTGGGCAGGGGCTCATGTGTGCACACTGGCAAATGGAATGCACGTGCACCTGTGCACATCCATATACACAGATGCATGCGTGGCACACATGCATGTTTTGGGGTAATTCAACACTTGGCTTGCCTCCTCCAGAGCCCTGCAGGTGAGCTCCCGAGTATTTCCTTTCTTTGTTTGCTTTTCATATTTAAGAACCAAGAAGTGGTCTGACTGCCAGTCTGACTCTGGGGGTTAATTAGATATTTCCAAATAACTTGCCAGATGCTTTGCCCCAAACGCAGCTGCCTCTTTCCCCAAACGCTGATCTCTCCAGAGAGCTCTTGTTGGAGAATTGACTGGAGCTAATTATTCCTGATAATTAAGATCACTAAGCAAAGCAATTTCTTTCTATTTCTTTCTTTATTTTTTTGAGAGTGCTAATGGCACACAGCAGACCATCAATAAAACCCCTTTTAAAAGGTTAAGTTGGCCACATGCAATATCGAGCTGAGGATGAGTGGGATCAAATGAAATCCAGTAAAGATATTTAGCAGGTAATGAAGTTGATGCGGAACAAACGCTTTTCCCTATCAGCCTGCAGGCCTGGAGGCAGCACTGGGGGGGTGGGGGGGGTGGGGGGGTGGGCCCTGAGCAGCATCTGAGGGCACTGGCCTCCCTGCCCCCTGGCCTGGCCTAACACTGCCCTCTGGGGGGTACCTGCCCCCACCAGGCTCGTCCTCCGAAGTCCCCAGCACCACGCAGAGCAGAACGGAGTGGACGCCCCGGCCAGCGCTCAGGAGGGCGCAGCGGGCAGCAGGCTGGGCTGGCGTGTGCCAACACAGATGGGGCCGACTGGGCTTCAGAGCCATCGCCCTGGGGGTGGCACCAGCCCCGGCCCCGCCCGCCCATCCTCCCCCTGCCTGGCGCTGGCAGATTCGGCTTCAAGGCCCTGCGGAAGCTTCTGGCTTGTTTTCTCCTCCCCACTCGTTATGCCCAGACCAGCATTTCCTCTTTCCAGGGATGGATTTTAATTCTGGGATAAGAAAACTACATGATTAAATAAACCCATTTTTGAGAACCAGCGACTGGTTGCCCACTTAATCCACCAGAGGTGCCGCCTTGCAGACTCTCCTGGCCCCCGGCTGTCCAGCTTGGCCGTGTGCTGGGAGGGCAAGGACACGCGCCCTGCGTGGACGGAGAAGGGGCTCAGCACTGTCCCGGTTACCTCCGGGCCTTGGCCTCCCCTCCGGGAGCACCCGCTGCTGGACCCCGCTCTGGGCTCCGTGCTGCCCGCAGCCCCTGCTCCACCCAGAGGGCGCCCCAGAGTCTAGAGGGTGCAGCAACAGCCTCACCCCCCGTTTACGGAGCAGGACTTCGAAACAAGACGCAGAGCTCACCCTCGCTGTCCACAAGCCCCAGCCGGCCTCACCTGACCTGGCCGGAGGCGGTGACCTGGACTGGCTGGCCCGGGCCGGCCATCAAGGGCTGACTTCCTGCGCGGTCTTGGAGCCCACTTCTCTGTAGGCCGCGGCGGCAAGAGGCCACCCCCTTCCTCTGGCCTCCCCTGCCAGCCGGCCGGCTCGGGGCCTGCTCCTGGCTGGGCTGAGGCTTTGCTCTGGGGGTTCAGGCTGCAGAAGCGAGAGGGTGGTGGCCGCTGGCCCGGATGCAGACGGGAAGCAGCCCACATTGGTTCTTGTTCTGGAAGCTTCTCTTCATGACTCGGCGGCTCTGCTCGTCCTGACCCGCTAGCGGGGCTGGGCCCTGCTTGGCAGCAGCCGTGGACAGCCGGGGGGGTTAGAGGGCCAGTGCAGCGGAGGGCTCGGCCAGGCCGCGCACCCGGCCGGCAGTAGGACGCCGGCACCTGGGGTCTGCCCTCCCACCCTGCCTCCTTGTCTGGCCAGGGCTCCAGCCAGGGCTCCCCCAAACATGCCCAAGGCCCCACAGCACCCATCAGGCAGAGCCCTGGCCTGCTGTGCACACTCGGGGCTGGGGGCCTGAGAGCCTCTGGCCCAGTTGAGTCAGCGCCTCCTTCCCTCCAGGCCACCGCAGCCACTTACTGTCCGGTCCCACGGGCCTGTTCTCCGCCTCCAGCTGAGGGGCGATCCCCCCGAAGCTGACAGATGAGGCTGCTGGCTCAGCCCAGGCCCACCAGCCCGGTTTTCCTGCTGAGCGGGGGCACAGGCCCCTCGGCCCACAGCCCTCAGCCGCAGAGCAGGGCGCTGGCCCGCAGCAGCCCAGGGAGCCCCAGGAGGCTGTGTCAGCGCCAAGTCCCTGTGGGGGTTCAGGACGCGTGCTGGGTGGTCCCCAGCCCTCCCCCTGTCCCAAGCCCACCCTCCTCCTCCCCAGACCCCCTCCCAGCCCTCTTCCCCTCCTCCCTAACCCGCCCCTCCTCCCTAATCCCCCCCCACACTTCTTCCTGAACCCACTGGGGTTTGGCCTCAGGGCCGGTGCTTCATTCTACTGTAATTGCTACTGGGGGAGGATGGGCTGGTGGTCTCCGCAGCGGCTCTAAAACAGAAGTTGGCAGATGGCGGCTGATGGCACGAAGCGATGAGGGAGACGCCGGAGCAAGGACGACAAGCGTTTCTGCTGGGACGGGGAAGACCAGAGGGGCGGCTGCTGGGAGGGCAGGGCGGGGCTGGGGGCCTGGGGCGGCGGAAGGGTCTGCGCCGAGGCTTAAAGCAGAGACCGTGAGGCTCACCACCGCGGGCACTTACTGCGCAGGCCTAAGCAGACAGGGGCTCTCGGCTCCTGCGGTGCGCGGAACCCACCTCCTGTCCGGGGCTGAGTGGCTTCCCAGGGCTCAGCTGGAGCCCTAGAAGCGAGGCCCCGCGCACCCCAACCCCAGGGCCGAGGACGGTGCAGTTCCCCTTCGCGCCCACGGGAGGGCAGTGCAGGACTAGCCGGCTTTGCAGAGCCTCAGAACAGGGGTGCGGCGGCCGGCCGGGCAGGGAAGGCCCCTCCCCCCGCCCGCTGCCCGCCCGCCCGCCTGCCGCCCGCGGCGAGCACGCCCGCCCCGCCCTGAGGCCTGTCTCCAACCTGCAGCGCCTCTCCCAGGAGGCCCAAAGCTCTGGGCCCCGACCTTCCAGGAGCCCCAGGGCTGTCCGCGGAGGGGGCACAGCAGGGCCCCCCTCCTGTGGGCTGCTCGTCTGGGCTCGGGAGCCCCACCGGCTGTGTCCCAGAAGAGGCCCCCAGGGGGCTGGTGAAGGTGGAGCCCCGCCCGGCGGCCCCCTCCACACAGAGCCAGGGCGGGGCGGGTCCGGGCCTCGGCTTCCAGCCCCGCCCTGTGCTTCCAGCAGCTCTGTGGGGACAGCTGACCCGACCCGGCCCAAGACCCAGACCAGCACAGGCTCTGGGCGGCGCGGGGAGGGAGGGCTCCCAGGAGGGGAGGGCGGAGGCCGCTCGGTCTCCACCTCCAGCAGCCGTCAGACCGGCTGGCGGCTGGCTGGACACTGGCTGGACACTCCGTCCTCTGGGGCCGCCGGTTGCAGAGCGCTGGGTCCTGGGTCCCTCTCCATGGCCAGCTCGGTCCCCTCCATCCAGCCCCTCGCACAGAAGAGGTGCCCAGGTAGCCTGGCAGTCCCCTGCCCCACCCCCGCCCACACCCCTGCCCCACCCCTGCCTGGCCCCAGCCCTGCCTACGCCCCTGCCCCACCCCCGCCCACACCCCAGCCCAGCCCCAGCCCTGCCCACGCGCGTCTGGTCAACAGTGCTCTCTGGGCCTGGGAGGCCCGCTGTCCACAGGTCATCAGCCCAGCCCTGGTCCTTCCCCACGGAGCTGCTCTCCCCAGGGGAAGGACGGGGCCTCTGCGCCCCGACGTCTAGAGCAGGAGGCCGGCAGGGCCCGGTTTCTCTGTCCCCGTCCGCCGCAAGCTCGTCCTGGGCCGGCCACGGGGGCTTGGCGGCGCTGTTTTGGGCATGGCCGGGACTTAGGGCATGGCCCTGAGCCGACAGCTGGAGCTGGGCCCCGATGGCGCCTCCAGGGCAGCCTCCTGCGGGGGTCAGGAAGCCCCCGGCTGGCAGCAAGGGCCCCCAGAGGCTGGCGGGAAACATGCTGGTCTCCGCCCCGCCCGCCGGGCGCTGGGTGTGCCCCTGGCCCCGGCCCGGACAAGGACGGCGGGATCAGGGACGCCCGAGCCAAAAGCAGCACACGGCAGGCGCCCCAAGGCCCGGGAGCAAGGTTGGGGAGCCGTTCCCCATCCCCACCAGGTGATCGCTCCAGAGGACCTGGCTGGGCCGCCTTGCTGACCGCTGGCTTCTGGGGGCCCCTGTGGCGTTGCAAGGAATGAGACCTGGTTCCGGCCCGGCCCTCCCTTGCAGGTGGTGGGGCTGGGAGAGGCAGGAGGGGCGCAGGCTGCCGACAGCCCCCGCTCCAGCTGAGAACTCGGGGCTGAGCCAGCAGGCAGGGTCACGGGGCTGAGGCCAAAGACTGTTATAGGGGGCGTCCCCCAGAGGAGTGCTGGTGAGGAGGGGGCCCAGGGAAGAGGCGCCGAGAGCAGCGCATTTCGGGTGGAGAGTGACGAGAGGACGCACCCCAGGACTCAGTGCCCAGGACTCTGCTTTCGGATCTGGAGAGGTTCTGGGTCATCCGGTCCTGGCCCCGCCCCCGCGCGGTGCCCCAGAGGCTGGTGGGGACCCCGGAGGGGGCACCTCTCGCGTCACCCCAGAGAGGGTGGCGGGGCTGGCGGGGCTGGCGGGGCGACGGCGGGAGTCCACTCGCTGTCCGCGAGGCGGGCGCGGTCTGGGTCCGGCCGCCGCGCCCCAGGCCTCGGGGACAGAGACGCGTCTTGGGAGCCTGTGTCCAGGCAGGGCTTCGCAGACTGGACACGGCTTCAGGGCAGGGAAACGGCCGTGGTGGCCTCAGCAACTCTGCCTTCCCTGCTGTGCTCACAGGCCCGGTTACTGCGGGTCTCTGGCCTGAGGCGCCGCGAGCTTGCCACGGGTGGACGCAGACGGCCGCCGGGGACTCTCTGGGCTTGGACTTGCTGCCCGGGGCCATGTCCAGTGTCTTCCACAGCCCCCACCGCGTGTTCCCCGCCTCCCCGTGCCCCCTGGCTTCCCCGAACCCCTCACCTCCCTGCACCCCCACTGTCTTCCCGGCAAGCCTGGAGCCCCCCAGCCGCTGAGCCAGCGGCCATTGGGCGGTGCTGGCCTGGCCCTCTGCGCCCGGCGCGGTGTTAGCGTCGGCCGTGTCTCTGAATGACAGCTGGCTGCTGCTCCTTGCTTCACAGAGCCAGCTTCTCAGGCAGGAAGGTGACCTTCCCGCACGTCTGTGTATGCCACGAGCATGTCTGCCTGTGCTCGCGTGTCTGCGTGTGCCCGTGTGTGCCCACACGTGTGTCTGTGTGTGCTCGTGTGTGTGCCCGTGTGTGTGTCAGCATGTGCCCGCGCGTGCCTGTGTGTGCTCATGTGTCTCTGTGTGCCCACATGTATCCGCGTGTGTGCCAGCATGTGCCCGTGCACGTCTGCGTGTGCTCGTGTGCCCGCACGTGTGTGCTTGTGTGTCCATGAGCGCATCTGTGTGTGCCGTGTGCGCGCCTGCATGTGCTCACGTCTATGTGCCCATGTGTGTCAGCATGTGCCCGCACGTGCCTGCGTGTGCTCGTGTGCATGTGTGTGCCCGCACATGTGTGCTTGTGTGTCCGTGAGCATGTCTGCGTGTGTCGTGTGCACGCCTGCATGTGCTCACGTCTATGTGCCCGCATGTGTCTGTGTGTGCCCCCGCGTGCCTGTGTGTGCTCGTGTGCCTGCGTGTGCCCACACATGTGTGGTTGTGTGTCCGTGAGCATGTCTGCGTGTGCCGTGTGCACGCCTGCATGTGCTCATGTCTATGTGCCCGTGTGTGCCTGCGTGTGCCCGTGCATGTGTGCCCGCGCATGTCCGCGTGTGCCCGTGTGCACCCCCGCGTGCATTCAGGCTGGTTATTTAAAGGACATTAAAGTTGCCCTGGGAGAGGGATGAACTGCAGCTCTTGGAGGGGGGCTGGTCTTGGGGCCGCCAGGAGGAAGAGAACCGGCGGGACATGTGCACGAGGGGTCACCGGCTCAGGCCAGTGGACGAGGACAGAAGCTGTGCAGTACGGCGACGCGAGAGAAGGCCACTCGGCAAGCGGCGTTCCAGACCACGCAGCTTCGCAGCCCCACTCTCTTCGTGGGGACACCACGCCCGCTCAGCCCCCCACTGGGGCTGGTGCCCCCCTCGGCGCACCTGGGACAGGCGAGCAGCTGCAGTGACCACGGCCGAGGACCCTGGTGTCCACCTTCACCCAAAGTCTCTGGCAACCGGGCGACGGCGGCCAGGCACAGCGGCTGGGGTGGGGTCACTGTCCGAGCACAGGTGTGGGTCACACGCGGCTGGCCAGGACCCCGCTGCAGGGAGCTGGGCTGAGCTGCCCTCGGGCCTGAGCGGGGGTGCAGGGCCTCTGGGGTGACCAGCCTGGCCAGGAGCCGCGGTCCCTCCACACAGGCTGGGCGGGCGGGCCGTGTCTGAGCCGCGGGGCCAGCAGGGAGGTCGAGGGACCCTCGGAGATGCGGGCACACGGCAGGCGTCCAGCTGTTGGCGGTGCCAAGGCCCGGGCTGAGGATGCCCGTCCACGCCCAGCCCCAGGGCTGCCGCGGCCGCCTCCCTGCCCCAGCTTCCTCGCTGCAGCAGGAGAGGAAGGAGGCAGCCGGCCGGCGAGGCCAGTCCTTCCTGGGCCCTCGGCGGCGGGCAGGCGCCGTGGGGTGAGCGGCAGGGAGGCAGCCTGTCCACGGATGGGGCAGCGGGGCGGGCGGCCAGGCGGGCGGGCACCCGGGCGAGGTGCCCTTTGCTGGCGGCCCTCTGCTGGCGGCCTCTGCGGTGGGCCTGCCCCGGGGCCCCGTGGTGGAGGACAAAAGAATAAAAAAACCAGGAAGGAGGTGCCCTAAGACCAGAGCCCAGGCTCACACAGGAGGTGGGGCAGAGGGACAACAGCCGATCACCAGACTCAGAAACCAAGGCCCTCAGGCGCCGACTGCTGTGGGGGGGCGGGGTCAGACCAAAGTGCAGACAGGAGAGATGGCTCCTTCTCCAGAACCTCGAGCCTGCTGTAAAACTCCTACATAGTCGTTGAAAGTCACCAGCAAACCACCCCATGGGGAGTGAGCCCCCAGGAGAAGACTCCATGGGCAGTCTCTGCCCTGGCCTGGGCAGATCCTCCTGCCCCCCGCGCCGTGCAGCTGCTTCTCCTCAGCTCTCTCCTCTGCAGGCAGCAGCCTCCTGCCGGCCATGGCGTGCACCCACCGGGGCTTCTCACTGGCCCCTCAGCGGAGGCCGCCCCTCCAGGCCGCCCGCCTGGACCACGCAGGCCCCTCAGCAGACTGTCCCCTGGGCAGCCCTTCCTGCTGCTTGGTCCGTGCACGTGTCCCTCGCTCTCCTGCCCCTCCCCTGTGAACCTGCTCTGGGAAGCAACCAGCGTCTCTGCTCGCAGAGAAACTCACCTGGGAGCGCACCGCGGGCCGCTGAACGGGGCTCCGGGGAACCTTCCCAGAGTGAACCCAGGAGCCCGCTCTCCAGCCCGCTGGCTCCAGAAGCAGCATCACCTGCACCCACTGGAGGTGGCCACGTGCTGAGGGCGACCCAGGCCCTGGGCCCCACACTCTGGGGCCACCCAGGCCACTCTCAGAGATCAGGGGTCACGGCGGGCTGCGCGGGACAGGGTGGTCGCGGGGCCTGGGGTCCACGCCGGTGGGTGGGGCTCCCTCAGGACACCACCCCAACACTCCGAGGGCATCCTTCCGGCCTGCCTGGCCCTAGCCCTGCCCTGCGGGCCCCTGGGGGCCCCAGCGTGGGGCAGCCCTGCTACCAGCACAGGGGTCAGCCTCAGCGTTAGAGGCCCGTGCTCTGTGGCCAGCAGGCCCCGGAGCCGGCCGGGCTGGCCCCTGCAGGCACCTGGCGCACCAGGGCTGCCAGGCAGACAGCTGCACGGGAGGGCCAGCTTGGGGGCTGCTCGCCCAGCCCCCGGCAACTTTGTGTTCTTTTTCTTCTCTGAAAAATCAGCTCATATATTTTCATGCAAACAAGACAAGCGCTCTTAATTGCTCCATTAAAAGAGGTGTTGAAATGTTACTAATTGTCAAATGTAATTAAGTGTAGCAACATGTCACAGGTAAATTAATGGGGGGACAGCATCCCCAAGGGAGCATCCTTCTCCCCCTGGAGCGCCCCCCCCCCAGCTGCTGCCTGGAGGCCCCTGCAGGGTGAGGACGAGCCCAGGAGGCGGGGGGGGGGGGGGGGGGGGGGGGGNTGGGGGGGGGGCAGCACTCTGGTGGCCGCTGAGGACCTCCGGGGCGGCCCCAGGGAAGAACCCCCCACAGGCCATTGAGAACCCAGGTGGTGACTCAGTACCCCGGTGTGGCTGAGGCCCCGACAGGCAGCTGACAGCCCCACCCCCTCCCCGGCAGCTGAGAGCCCAGGGCGGTGGCTGAGGAAACCCCCGCAGGCGCAGGCGGCTGGGGACCAGCCCAGCAGCTGGGGGGACGTCCAGACGGGGCCTGGGGCGTCCAGCTTGCCCGGCCAGCGCCCGGCGCCCTGCTGCCACCTGGGTTAGGGCTCGTGGGCATGGGGCGGGGCAGCGGCCGCCTGCCAAGGGCTACCTCTGGGGTCGGCAGGTGAGCCCGAGCACGGCTCACGTCGCCCCCAGCAGCTACTCCCTCTGCTGCTCGGGCCCCACCACGGCCAGCCGCTGTCACTGCCACCCCGGGGGGCTCGAGGGGCCAGGGCAGGCCGGCGGCCGGCGGAGGGCAGCCCCTTGGCGGCCCTGTCCCTGCCCCGCGCTCGCGGGGTCGGTCAGCGGGCACGGCCGAAGCGCAGAAGCGCCTACTCCGGGGGGCCCACACCCGCCTTGGGGCGGGGTCCAGCGCCCGCCTGCTGCCCCACCCCCTCGCCTCTGCTGCCAACGGTGGTCAAGAGGCGCCTCTTGTCCTTGTCACCCCCGCGAAGGGCCAGTCACAGGCCCTCCCGCAGCACCTGCTTCTCGCAGCCTCCTAACTACCCGCAGACTCTGGCAGGGCTTGACCGGCCAGCAAGCGCAGCCCGACGCGAGGCTGACCCGCCGCCCCCAGCAGCGGTGCTGGGAAGCGCCCGCGGGGTGAAGCGGTGGCTTCGCGTCCAGCGCGCTGGCCAGCGGCTCCGGCCAGGAGCCTCTGCTTGGCCCCCACGCCGGGACCGCGCAGGCTGGCCACATGGGTCTGCAGCGGCCAGAGAGTGCCCCTCTGCCCACTGGCCCCACGCCCCTTTGGACGACAACGTGCCGGCTCTGCCCTGGTCAGCGGAGGCGGCCGGCCACGCCCCCCCGAGGGAGGAAGGAGGGGGACTCTCCGGCCTGGCTGTTGGCCAGAGGGCAAAGCCGGAGGTTGTGGTTTCGCGGGCAGATGCTGGCCGGGCCCGGCCGCAGGGTGTGCGAGTGCGAGGGGCGGGTCCCGCGCCGTGCTCACTTGCTGACCACGGCCGTTTGCTGCTGTTTGCGCCTGGCCGCCAGCTTCCTCCCCAGGACGGTCGGACAGCAGAGACGCAGGTCAGCGTCCACCCAATTCCACTGTAGTTAAAGTCCACGCTCCAGGGGCCACTGGTCTTGCTGTTTCCCGGCATCTCACCGCACCAGAAGGGCCTGGACCTAGCGCGGGTGCAATCCCGCCACTGTCCACCAGGTGTCCCCCCAGCCCAGCAATCCCGCTCCCAGGTGGGGGAGGGAAAGGGGGAGGGGCGGTAGGGGGGTTGGGGAGCAGTACAGGCGGTGGGCAGTAGGGGCCGTGGGGACAGTGGGGACAGTGGGGGCCGTGGGGACAGTGGGACCGTGGGGACAGTGGGGAGTGGTGGGGACACTGGGGGCCGTGGGGACAGTGGGGGCCGTGGGGGCCATGGGGACAGTGGG
>JAGFMF010012293.1:73712-98031 GCA_019455555.1 Galemys pyrenaicus
CCCGTGGGGACACTGGGGGCCGTGGGGACAGTGGGGGCCGTGGGGACCATGGGGACTGTGGGGGCCATGGGGACACTGGGGGCCATGGGGACCGTGAGGGCCATGGGGGCCGTGGGGGCCATGGGGACCGTGGGGACACTGGGGGTGGTGGGGACACTGGGGGCCGTGGGGACACTGGGGGCTGTGGGGACAGTAGCGGTTGCTGCCTCCAGAAGAGGACGTCCCTCCTGGCTCTCCCCAGGACTCCTGGGCAGCTCCGCTGGGTGGCGCGGGGTCTGTGCGTGCCGGCGCGGTCCGCGCGTTCGCCCTCACTCAGAGCAAGGCGCACCCCAGTGGCCGAGACGCCTGCACCTGCGTGGGCGACCTCACGTGTTCATTTTATTAGCACAGAGACGGACAAACAGCAGCAGCGCCTCTCGCCCCGTCCGCCCGAGGTGCCCAGGGAGCGCCCGACCGACACAGCGGGGCCCAGCCTGGCGGCGGGTGCAGCGCTGGGACTCTGCGGTCAGCGGGAGGCCAGCTGGCGCCGGTTGGAGGGCGGCGGGCCGTGGCGGCGGGGCGGACCCCGCGCAGCCTCCGGTCACTGCCCCGCGGCCGCGGCGTCCACCCGCGCCTCCTGCTCTTCACCCCACTGAAATCTGGTTGGGAACGAGACAGACTCCGGTGGAATGAAGGACAAGAGGAAACGCGGTCGGCCGGGCTCCTGGCCCGGGGACAGCCGCGGGGCGCCTGCCTGCTCCCCAAGGCTCCGCGGGTGCCCCCGTGTCTGCCTAGTGGGGTGCTGGCCAGCTCTGGCAGGGCTGAGCCTCCGTGGAGCATCTTGGGGGGCGTTGGGCTGAACCTGCAGCTCTGGGTCTGCTCGCCAGGGTGAGGCAGGAGGGGCCGCAGCACCCCCAGGCACCCCCAGGGCGGTCTGGAGCAGGCCCTCGGCTGGCCCTTGGAGGAGGTGAGGAGCTGCGAAGCCAGGGCCTCCGGGGGAGGGCTGTACCAGGAGACACCCGCCCTCCCATCCAGAGACCTCCGGGCATCCACTCCCATGACCCCGGCCTTCCCCAGGCCGGTCTGGGTGGCCCTGGACATCTCTGGCACAGGCGGAGGGAGGAGGCCACTCAGACTGCGCGGAGGGGAAGCCGAGGGCCCCTCCCCTCCAGGAGGGGCCCTGAGCTGTGGGGGCCGCCCCGCCCGGCTGTGTCCAGACACGCTGGGGCCCTTGAGAGGCTGCTCTTCCCGCCAACGCGTCGCAGAGCTGGGCAGGCCCGCCTGCTGTCTGGGCACCTTCTTCCCGGGCTTGTCCTGGCCTGACAAGAGGCCCCCCCGCCCGGCCCTTCGGGCGGCGCAGCCCCTCCCCACGGCCCCCGCTGAGCAGCACAGCCCTGGGGTGGCAGGCAGCGCCTGGCCCGGCCCGGAGGGAGCACTGGCCTCGTGGGGCGTCCCCGCTCCTGCCTCCAGCTCTTACCCGGCGGGGCAGCAGGTCTTCAGGCCTCTGCAGCCAGCACCTCAGGGTGCCCGCCCGGTGGGCTCCAGGGGCTACCACTCCCCGCGGACCCTGCCGGTGTCCAGGCCCCGGGAGCAGGGCCACCCTAGACCTGTCCAGAACAGGGAGGGCAGGGGGTACCGGGACCCCAGCCCAGCCCCCCCGGCCTACACCCCCAGTGCAGCTCTGCCCCAGGAGGCTCCGCTGCTCTGGGCGGGACGCCAGTCCCCGGCCACCCGTCCTCCCGGAGGAGCAGAGAGCGAGCCGATCCGCCCGGTCTGAAGGGCCAGCCAGCCTCGCTCTGCATGGGGAACCCAGCGCCCGGCCCCTCGATCTCTGGCTGGATCCCACCCCCACCCCAGGGCCCCGGGGAGCGGGCACGGGGCTGGGATCCCGTGTCAGTGGACGCGCAGAGATGGCCCCCAGCAGCCCACGCCGGGTCAGGACTCACCTGGGAGGGGCGGCACACCTGCGGGAGGCAGGCCTGCTCAGAGCTGGCCACATACCTGCCGGGCTTCCCCAGAGGCAGAGTAGAGGCGAGACGGAGGAGAGGGAGAATGGGCCCACCCCACCAGAGGGCACCCACGTGGGGTGTCCTCACGACGGCCAAGGAGCCGGCCCCTGGAGGTGGGCACTCTGGGCCGCAGCCCAGAGCAGCGGGAGGGCAGGGAGGGCGCAGCGGGCGGCTGTGCAGGGCGTGGAGCAGGCCGGAGCAGGCCGGGCCGGAGGAGCCGCTCCCTGGGCAGGGGTGAGGCGGCTGCCTGGGAGGAGGAGGTGCTGGATTCCCTGCTATTTATGCGCCTCTCAGCCCAGCTTCGGTTACCTGCCCAGCCCAGCCAATGGGAGCGCCACTGGCCCCGCCCCACAGAGCCCACACGGGTGCGGGCCACGCCCGCCCATCCTCATTGTTCTGTGCACAGCCGGCAGTGGGGTCCCTCACGGAGCCCCGAGGCTGCCTGGGGCAGCCCCAAGCCCTGGTCTCCCCAGAACTAGGGGAAGAGGAGGGGGTGGTCGGGGTCGTCTGGGCCAGGGGGCCGCGTGTGTGCACGTGTGTGTGTACCCTGTGTGTGCATGTGTGCCTGGTGTGTGCACGTGTGTGCCCGGCATGTACACGTGTGTCCGGTGTGTGCGTCTGCTGTGTGCGCCCAGCGCGTGCACGTGTGCGCGCCCGTGTATGCATGTGTGCCTGGTGTGTGCACGTGCGCACCCGGCATGTATATGTGTGTCCGGTGTGTGCACCCGTGGTGTGCGCGCCCATGTGTGCATGTGTGTCCGGCGCGTGCACGTGTGTGCCCGTATGTATACAGGTGTGCCCAGCATATGCACGTGTGTGCCTGGTGTGTGCACGTGTACGCCCGACATGTACAATGTGTCCTGTGTGTGCACCTGCTGTTTGCGCGCCCATGTGTGCGTGTGTGCCAGGCGCACGCACGTGTGTACCCGTATGTATGCAGGTGTGCCCAGTATATGCACGCGTGTGTGCCTGGTGTGTGCCCGTGTGCGCCCGGCATGTACACGTGTGTCCAGTGTGTGTGCCTGCTGTGTGCGCGCCCAGCACGTGCACGTGTGCGCGCCCGTGTGTGCATGTGTGCCTGGTGTGCGCACGTGTGCCCCTGTGTGCCCGTGTGCGCCTGGCATGTACACGTGTGTCCAGTGTGTGTGCCTGCTGTGTGCGCGCCCAGCACGTGCACGTGTGCGCGCCCGTGTGTGCATGTGTGCCTGGTGTGCGCACGTGTGCCCCTGTGTGCCCGTGTGCGCCTGGCATGTACACGTGTGTCCAGTGTGTGCATGCCCAGCACGTGCACGTGTGCACACCCATGTGTGCATGTGTGCCTGGTGTGTGCACGTGTGCCCAGGGTGAGCCCGGTGTGTGCACGCGTGAGCCCGTGTGTGTGCTTGTGTGCCTGGAGGTTGTGTGCTGGAGGGAGGACCGGAAGCCTCAAGCGGCCGTCCTCCTTGCAGGGAGCAAGGCCAGGCGCTGCGCCGCGCCCCAGACAGAGCCGCTCTGGGGTGTCCGGCCGCTCTGGCCTTGCTGCTCAGAGGCGACTGGGATTTGCCCATGGACAGGGGAGGCTGCTGGAGACGGGGGGGTGGCGGGGAAGCAGCTGCTCTGCTCGGCAGTGGGGGGCAGGTGTGCGTGTGGCGTGCGTGTGGCGTGCGTGCGCATGTGTGTGTATGCCCGCCGTGCAGGGCTGTGTGCCCACGTGCAGTGTGTGCCCGCGCGCAGGTCTGCCCGTGGGTGCACTGTGTCTGCACGTATGTGCACACGTGTCTATACCCGTGCATGCACGTGTCCTGTGTGTCTGCGCGTGGACGTGTGTGCGTGCGTGTGCGTGTCTGTGCCTGCTCCTCGCCCTACCTTTGGGGACTTGCCTCAGTGCGGGCGCCTGCTCACCGCACACCGGAGCAGGGACGGGCTGGGCTGCAGCCTGCAGGCGGCCGGGGACACCAGCCTGGCCGCGGCGGGGGGTCCTTTTGCAAAGAAGGAGACACTCCCATGGGGCGTCCTTGCCCACTCCCATTTCAAGAGTAACCCAGGCTCTCCTCCTCCGGCGCCAGAGCACGTGAGGAGGGCAGGGAGAGCCGGGCGAGGGGCCAGGGCCGCCCCGACCTGGCCACTGGCAGGTGGACCTGAGGGCTTTTGAAGTCAGGGAGGAGCCAGGCCACAGCGGTGGACCAGCTGCCCGAGAGACCAACGCGGCCTGGGGGCGCTCCCTGGAGGGGCCAGGCTGGCTCAGGCCAGCGTTTCGAAGGACCAACCGGGTGTTCAGCCGAGTCCCCCAATACTTTGTTCCTTACTGGAGGCAAGGGTGCTCTCATGGTGGGCGGGGAGAACTCCCTCCCCCTGGGGGGGCCCCGCCTCTCGGACACCCTGCCCCAGGGACCCCCCAGCCCACGGCTGTGCGGCCGCAGTCCCCGTGCTCCCTGCTCTGAACGTCTAGAAAGTTCACTGTCTCTGAAGAGGAAGTCCGACAGCCCAGGGCCCAGAGAAGCTGCCCGTCTTGCTCGGATCCTGCCCCGGGCCGGCGCCAACCCAGCGGGTCTGGCTTGTGCCGCTCCGCCCGGCGGAGGCCGCGTTGGTGATTTGGGGGCAGACACGCGCGGCCGGTGCCATGGACATCTGGCCTCAGTGTCCCCGCGCAGAAGGAAACTCAGACCCTGCCAGTCGGCTGGAAGCTGCCCTCGCTCTGCCGGCCTCGAGCTCGGGGCTGCCCCGGTCCACAGCCCCGGCCCAGGCCTCGCTCTGCCCCTGCCCGTGCCATCCCGCCCTCGCACCTGCCCCAGTCTCGCCTGCAGGTGCAGGCCCCGTGGGAGTGGGCTCCCCGCAGAGACCTGCTGGGATGCAGGGGTGAGGCTGTGCGGGGGGGGGGGGGGNGGGGTGGGGGGGGGGGGGGGGGGTCCTCAGGCCGGACCAGGGGCAAGGCGGGAGGGGCAGGGGCTCCTGCAGACTGGCCGCGCGGGTCAGCAAGCTCTGGTTCTCGCCTGGCTGATGTCTCCCGCTGCTCTGGTCAGACTCCAGTGTCCCCAGTGCCTCACGCGCGGCGGCAGGGGGCCCTCGGCGCCACACACTGTGACCCCAGCCTTGCCCGGGCCGGGCCCACGTTGCCGTGTCACCGCCGGGCGCCAGGGAGGCAGAGCAGATGGCGGGGGGCTGCCTCGGGCCTCGGGCCTCTCTGCGGGGCCCAGCACCCTCCGCCCGCCCCACACAGCACCCCTCCCGCTGGTCTCTGCCCGGCGCCCCTTCCCGGGCTGCTCCCGTGGAACCTGGGGTCTGGCCACCTCCTTTGCGGACCTCGACCCTGTGCCGGGCAGGTGACAGACTGGGCCGGCTCTTCCCCAGACACCCCTCCCCCGCCCTCCCGTCCCGCCTGGCTCGCCTGGGGCCTGTGCCGGCAGCTGCCCCAGCTCGCTGCAGAAGGCCTGTAGAGCCGGCTGAGTCACTGCCCCGCCCAGGCGGGCGCCCTGCGAGCTCCGGCCTGCCCAGCGTGGGCTGCAGGCTCCGTCCCGCCCCCACCCCCGCCCCACCTCATTCTGGTGCCCGCAGCAGAGGAGGAGCCAGGGCCGAGCCCCAGCCTGGGCCAAGCTCCCTGGCCACCTCGCTGCTCCCCCCAAAGAGAGCAGGAAGAGGCGCGGGGCTCTGCGGTGCAGGCCCAGGCACCGGGGCCCCAAACTCATCTTTGCTGCTGGAGGAGCCCCCCATACACACCACCCACACAGCCCCTGTGCGGCACCAGCTGCAGAGACAGGCTTCCTGGGGGGCTGGGGGGCCGCAGCGGGGGCAGGAAACCACTGCGATGGCGGAGGCCGAGGCATCTCCAGGCCTTGCTGAGCCAGCGCTGCTCTCACGCCAGTCTGACCCGCGGGCACCCGAGCTCAGCTCCAGGGCCGAGGCCCCCAAGCGGAAGGGGGTCCTCTCTGCGCCCCAGGGGGTCGCCCTGTGCTGGCGCTTCGAGCTGCTCCCTGATGGGCAGTCAAGGGCTTCTTGGGAAATGCGCTCGTGGAGAACACGGAAGAACGTGAACGCCCTCGGTAGAAGCGGCTTCTCTCAAACCCAGGAGGGGCGGAGGCGCTGGAGGAGTGCCGTGGGCCCCGCCGCCCAGCCGGGCCTCCCGCCTGCTGCCCGCAGCCTCCTGGCCAGAAGTGTGCCGGCCGCAGGTGCCCACCGCAGAGCCTGTCACGGAGCTTGGGGCCTCCAGCGCTCGCTGGTTCCGGAGTCCTCTGCCTTTCCAAGGCCTGGGCGCCTCCTCCTCCAGGAGTAAGCAAGTTCCAGCCTGGGAGGCCACGGGTCCCTCGGCAAGCCCCTGGAGCGCCTGCTCCTGCCCGGGGCGCACGCCTGGCGCTGCCCCTGCTGGCCCAGCCCTCAGCGCTTCTCTGAGCTCAGCACCCCACCCCACGCAGACCCCCTTCCAGACGCAGTCACAGGCCTCGCCCCAGAGACATGAGCTCCCAGGCCGCGGGGCTGGGCCGGGCCCGGCTGGGCTGGCCGGGGATACGCTGGGCTGGCCGGGCCGGGGCATGCTGGCTGGACCGTGGGCACAGCGCCCTTTGTGCTGCTGCCAGGTGCACGGAGGCAAGAGGCAGAATGCGCCAGGAAGGTGGGGAAGGCGCCAGCTCTGCTCAGAAGAGCGTCCGGAGCGCGGGGTCCTGAGAGTGGCCTGGTGCTGTGCTGCCCGGGCCTTCCCTGGTGCTGTGCTGCCCGGGCCTTCCCTGGTGCTGTGCTGCCCGGGCCTTCCCTGGTGCTGTGCTGCCCGGGCCTTCCCTGGTGCTGTGCTGCCCGGGCCTTCCCTGGTGCTGTGCTGCCCGGGCCTTCCCTGGTGCTGTGCTGCCCGGGCCTTCCCTGGTGCTGTGCTGCCCGGGCCTTCCCTGGTGCTGTGCTGCCCGGGCCTTCCCTGGTGCTGTGCTGCCCGGGCCTTCCCTGGTGCTGTGCTGCCCGGGCCTTCCCTGGTGCTGTGCTGCCCGGGCCTTCCCTGGTGCTGTGCTGCCCGGGCCTTCCCTGGTGCTGTGCTGCCCGGGCCTTCCCTGGTGCTGTGCTGCCCGGGCCTTCCCTGGTGCTGTGCTGCCCGGGCCTTCCCTGGTGCTGTGTTGCCCGGGCCTTCCCTGGTGCTGTGGCGCCGGGTGGGGCAGGCCCTGCCGCCAGCTCCGACGTCCCCGGCCGAGCAGGCCTGCCCACCCTCGCGGGCCGTCTCGTCGGCCGTCCGCACCCACTCAGCGCTGGCGCGGAGTCCAGGCCCAGGTGGGCCCCGGAGCGCCGCTCGCTCAGCCCCACTGGCCTCGAGTGGGTCTGCGAGACGCCCACGGCAGGCGCGGGGAGGACACGGACACGGCCTCAGCGCGATCTGGCCAGGCGGGGGCCGCCAGACTGGCCCGCGGACCAGGCCTCGAGCCCGGCCACGTCCCTCTGGGCATCCTCCACAGAGCGCGCAGCCACTCGCCACAGCGTCCTCCCCGCAGCTGGACACGGAGCCGCCGCTGCCCCTCGGGGCGCCGGACCCAGAAGCGGCTGTGCCCACGCTCGGGACCGTGTCCGGCGGTGGGACCATCACGGCAGGGCCCAGGGGGGCCAGCGGGGCGGCCGGCACAGACGCCTGCGCCCGGGACACAGGTGCCCAGGCCTGTACAGACCACAGAAAGCCCTGGACCCAAGGGGACCCCAGCGCAGGCCCCACCAGTGAGGGCGAGGAGGGCAGCGCCGCCTCCTGAGGCCCGCCGGGCACCACCGGCCAGAGGCTCTTGGGACACGGGCGCCTCCCTGGCCGCCCTGCTTGCCTGGTTAGCTCGGCCGTACCACACTGCCCCCGCTGCCCCGCAGGCCTGGACTCCCAGTCACTGGCCCATCTGCCCCACCGCTGCGGCCTCCCTCCCCACGGCGCTGAGCCCGAGCTCCACAGTGAGGGCGGAGGACAGCCTGGGGAGACGCCACCCCGTCCTGGCCTCACCCGAGTGCGCACCGGGCCTCAGGACACAGCAGGGGAGACGCTCCCAGCCCGGCGTGTGCCCGGAGGGCGGCGAGGCAGGCGCAGACCCAGGCGGCCAGCTCAGAGGCGGCCAGCGGGTGTCCCTCTGCGCCGTGGAGCCTGACACCCACCGCTTGCCACAGAAGCGGGTGGGCCTCGCAGGGATCGGCCTTGCAGGGGTCAGCCTTGCAGGGGTCAGCACTGAGGGAGAGGGCGTCTGACACGCAGTGTCGGTGCTAAGCCGGGAGCGAGGGCCGGCAGCGGCTGTGGTTCTCAGGGACGCCAACCGGCCTAGGAGGTGGCCCGAGCCCGGGAGAGTCACCCTGGGACAGGGAGCCTCGCCCACGGGGAGGGACTGCGGAGCCCAAGGCCGGGGCCTGCTCTGGGGAGAGGCGACCAAGCAGCGAGGCTCTTCCCCACGTGCGAGGGCCGCGGGGCTGCGTGGCCGGCGGCAGCTCCAGGTGACCGGCGGCAGGGGCAGTGCGTTGCCCGCGCCCCGAGGTTCGGCAGCGGCACCCAGCGGCGCGCGCGCGCCCGGGGGCCGTTGGGGGACAGGGCCGCACACGTGGCGGGAGCGAGCTCGGCCCAGCAAGGGCGAGAGCTGGACGCTGCCCCGCGGGGACGGAGGTGCCTGATGCCGCGCGGTCGTGAAAAGCCACGGACAGGAGGACGCGGCCCCACGAACGAGGTTGCGGGACTGTCAGGCCCGGCAGGCAGAAGACAGGGCGGGGCGCGCTCGGAGGGGCGGGTGCTGGGCATGCGGGAGAGGGGCCGCACGCAGGGCCACGCCCCGCGACGGAGCGGGAGCGTCCACGCCCGGGTGTTGGGCCGCCGCCCTCCGCGCCCCAGCCTGTGGGTCCCGAGCGAGGGCCACGGGGAAGGGGCAGCGCGGGCCAGAGCGAGTCCGGCCTGCGCCCAGGCCTCCTCCACCGGCAGGGAGGGGCCTCTGTCCGCGTCCAGACGGGGCCGGGCCGCGGTGTCTCGGGTGAGACGGCCACGTCCACACAGCGCGTGGACACGAGGCCGTGAGTTGCGCCGAACCTGCGCTCCGAAGCGTCGAACGGGTTTAATGTGCGCCGAAAACTCGTTTCGATGCATATTTAATGGCTATTTTGAAGATGGAGACCGGTCAGCCCCTCCCAGTCTCCACGTTGGGCCCGAATGTCTCTGGACCCGACCCCGACCCCCAGCGCCCCCCCTTCAGGCATGGGCTGAGCCCAGGGGCGGATGTCGATGCCCTGGCGGCAGCTTGGCGAAGGGAAAGCCGCTTCCTGTGCACGGGCAGGGGCAGGGCGCCAGGCAGACCCGCCGCCGGCCGGGACAGCAGAAGACTGCAGAGGCCGGGGGTCGGCTGCTCAGAGAAGTCCAGGCCGCTGGTTGGGAGGGGGTGGCGCGGAGGGGGTGCGCGGGGCTCAGCGCTCCTTAGGGCGTGGCACTTGAGAGGCTCTTCTGGAGCGGCTGTGTGCCCCCACCCCTGCGCGCCCCGCCGCGCCCCGCCGCGCCCGCCTCTGCCTCCCGGCCCCAGCCAGCGGCTCAGCTCCGGTCAGCCCCGCCTGCCCGGGCTGGGCATTGGCTGCTAAGGCCCAGAGCCTGCCCGGGAGGCAGACCCGGGAAAGTCGGAGGCACCGCCCCCACACCAGGGGGTCCAGGGAAACCCGGGGCTTTTGCTCAGGTGTGAGGCGGTCCCTCTGGACACGGTGGGCGCTGACCTCTGCTCCTGCCTGAAAACCTCCTTCTTGGGGGCCACACTTCGCTCTCAGAGGATGCCGCGTGTCCTCGGTTTTGCGTTCACAGCCCCCAGGGCCTTGGCCTGCCACCCCTCCTCCCGCGGGGACCTTGCCTGCAGCTTCAGCTCCCCCTGCCGCTGAAGTGCTGGGCGCTGCCCAGCGCCTGGGCTCAGAGCTGGGGCCAGCCGTGTCCCTGCCACACGTGCAAACAGGATTGTTGCTCAGGAAAGTGCCCGGTGTGGACACTGGGCCGCGGGCCCCGCCCCACATCCTAGAGGAGGCTGCCCCGCGCCCCCAGGCCAGCGCCCACAGGGCCTGCAGCCTCCTCTGCCAGCTGGCCGTGACGGCGCCCACTGTGGGCGCGAGCTGGCACAGGCTCTGGTGGTGAACGGCCCCTGGACCTGCGGGGGAGGGCGGCGGCCCTCTGGGGGCTGGTCACCCGCTGCCCCAGGCGCCCGGCTCACAGAGCCTGCCCTCGGCACAGACGACCCCGCACCCCAGGCTGGGGCACCAAGAAAGAGCAGCAAACCGAGAGGCCACCGGCCGGACAGCTCAAGGCTCCGTTTGTGAGACTCGCCGCGGGCCGCCTGGGGACAGCGGGTGCAGGCACGCCTGGACCTGGGGGCAGCCTGGCGCTGCCAGCCACGGTCACCGAGGGCGCTGGTGCCCGCCTGGCCTGGGCACCTCGGGTCCGCACGGTGGGTGGGAGGCCGGCAGCGGGTTGGCCATGCTGAGCTCCGCCCGGCACTGGCACACAACAGCCACACGTGGACACCCCGACCCTGTGCTGGAAGAGACGCCCTGGCCGCGCCGGGCACTGCCAAGATGAGCGGAGAGACCAGCGCCTCACAGTGGCCTCTCCCAGCGGCCACGTGCATCCGAGCAGGAGTGGCAGCCCCGATGGGAACCTCCTCAACAGGGCAACTTCACCCTTGTCCCCAGCGCCCCAGCTCACGTGGCAGGAGCTGGACCCCCCACTGGACCCCCACGGTCACACGCGCAGGCGCAGAGCCCAGGTCGGGCAGCTCGCTGGGCCTGCCTCCCTGCACTTTCTGCTCTCGCTAAGACGTGAGTGGTTCCCAGGAGACGGCTGTGATCTCCGCCACCGGAGGCCTGTGTCAGGAGCCAGTCCAGGCCGCCCCTCCCGCCAGCCCCCTGCCCAGCCCCCGTGCCCCCTGCACCCGCCCACGACCCCCCATGCCTGCCCACGAGCACTCTCCAGTGACCATTTGTTCTCCCCAGTAAAATGAAGTCTCACCTTCCTGCACCCGCCACCCAGCCCGCTCCCTTTTTTAATAAGATATTTTCTTGTTCAGACTGAGCAAGACAAAGTGGGAGTGAGAGTTCCTCCCCACTGCGTTTATTGCTTCTCCGCAGGCAGACAACAGCAGAAGGGCTCAGCGGAGGACGCGGCTGGAAGCCTGAGTGTCCAGGCCGGCCACCAGGCCTCGGGCTGGGCCCAGGTGATTCCCGAGCTCACCTGTGCCCAGCCTGGGCCCACAGGGGGCGGGCCCAGCGGGGGTGGACCGGTCCTCTGTGGGGGGGCTCGGGCCTGCTGGAGCCGCAGACTTGGGAGAGCCCTGCTCAGAGGCACAGGCACAGAGCCCAGCAGCGAGGGGGCGCGGGGCCAGAGGTCACTCAGCCCCGGGCCCTGGCCCTGCCTGCAGGCCTTCCGTGGGCAGCGCAGGGTCCGCACAGCTGGCCCAGAGGGACGGGCCCTTTCCATACGCTGAACCCACATCGGCCTCCCCACCGGTCTCCTTCCTGTCACGGGTCCGGTCCTGTTCATGTGGCGAGAGCAGGAGGCTGAGCGGTTGGTCAGCACCGGGCCCGCGCTGACCGCTGACAAGCAGTGTCCAGCGTTTCGCAGAGGGGCCTGACTCAGAGGACAGGCGGAAAAACCCGCTGTCGTCGCCCTGGCCCTCGGGAGGCTGAGCTGAGTCAGGTGAGCGGAAGGGGCCGTGGAGATGCTGTGAGGGGCCAGGCCCAGACCCTGCGTAGTATGGCCCTGCCACCTGCCCACGTGCGCGCTGCGCGGCCCCACCCCTGGCCCTGCTCTCACCCACGGCCTGCCCCGCGGCTGGCCCCGCCCACCACGTGGCCCCGCCCACCACGTGCCGCGCCACTCCCAGCCTCTGGCCTCCACTTCTCCTTCCCTGCCCAGAGTGTGCGGAGACCCGCGAGCTGAGACGGGAGCACGTCCTCAGAGTCACCAGGCTCCGCCCCTGCCCCTGTCCGGGCGCAGCCCCGTCTTCAGGGTCCCTCGGTTCATTCTGGGCAGGAAGATCCTCCCCAAGCTCCGCTCTCGGCCTTTGCTCCCGGATACTCCAGAGTGGCCGGTCCGCAGGCCGAGCTGCCCGGGGGCCCTCCGCGAGGAGCTTCCCGCCCACAGCCGCTCGGCGCAGGGACGCCCCAGGACCGCCCTGGGTCTCGGACGGCCTCTTGCCGTGGGGTCGCGCACGCGGGGGCTGCGGGCGCAGCTGTCAGTGTTGGGGGAAGGGCGTCCTGTACGGGTCGCACAGGTGGGTGTGCGGACCCCAACCCCCACTCCAGACCACCAGTTCCAGAACCACAAATCCGGTAAGATGACTGGAAGAGCGGATCACTGGGACCTGGGGGTGGAGCTGAGCAGCGGGCCAGCCCGGGGACCAGAGAAGTGAGCCCCGGGCTGGCTCTTCCCCTAGAGCCATCTCCCTTGACTCACAGCTCCCAGCGTGCCCTGGGCTCCAGCTCGGAAGGTCTGGTAAGATATTTACGGGTTTGTATCCCTCTTTTCTCTTTGTGTTATTACTATTTTATTCCCCATCTTTTGTAAAATAAAGCCCTTTAATAACTTTGTGCATGTGCCTGAGTGGGGACTTACTATAATCTTGTGCGCGAAGGACCTGGCGAGGGAAACCCATTTTATATTGGGGTTGCCCTGTAACATGTGGACAGTAAATTTAACCTCAAGAAAACGTGCAGGGCCTCCCTGGTGGCGCAGTGGGTTGAGCAACGCACTATGAAGCAAACCGCAGCCACTGCAGCACGAGTTCGATCCCTGCTGCTGGCCAGGGGGGGGACCCACATGGCGCGGCAGACCTCTCCTGCTGTGCCCGCTGCTCCCCTCAGCAGTGTACTTCCGTTGATCTGTCTGTTCTGCTCCCTGCTCTGTGGTGAATCCTCTTACCCCCCACACCTCTGGCCTGTACCCCAGTGCTTGTATGCATAAATAAATAAATCTTAAAAAAAAAAAGAAAAGAAAACGTGCAACTCGCGGACAGGGACGAGGCTAGGGGAGCCCGTGGGGCGCCGGGCAGAGGGCCCCGGCCCAGCGTCACCTCAGTGGGCCCGGTCCTGAGTGCCCCTGCCCTTCCTGGGGGCTCCCTGCCCGGCACCAGCAGCCCCGGCATGCGGGGGCGCTGCACCCTGAGAGAGCGGACCCGGCCGCCATGGGCAGGCACACCCAGGCACCCCGGGGGCCTCGGTTTAGCTGGACACCTCTGTGCCCTTCCCGCAGGGACTGGCACAAGCAGACCACAGTGTGGCTCCCGAGGCTGTGGACAGACAGTGGCTGGGCAGGAGGGCCGCCCAGACACCCCTCCGAACAGGTTCAAGGTGAGGACAGACGCACACGGAGGAGGCCGCCCTCGCCATGGGGGCCGGGGCGGGACCCTGGAGGTGGCTTCAGACACCGCCAGGGATGAAGAGTTAGCTTATCCCGAGGTTCTGGGCGGCTGTGACCCCACCTTGCTGGCCCGGCCCACCCCCTCCGGCCCGGGAGCAGAAAGAGAGGACTGGACTGTGGCTCTGCGGGTGCAGGCAGGCCTGGGGTGGCTTGTTCTCATCCCAGTGCCCATGGCTCTTCCCCGGCAGACAGGAGCGGCTCCAGGGGCTCTTTTCTATGCTCCCCGGAAGGGAGTGGCCTGCAGGTGTGAAGGAATGAGCAGAGCATGCCCTTGGAGTCAGAAAGGCCGCTGGAGGGAGTGAGTCAGACAGGAAAGCCCAGCTCCGCCTGCGGGTGATCAGCTCCCAGATAAGGACGCCCAGGTGGTTCTGGGCAGGACGTGCCTGGACGGAGCTGGGGTGCAGGCGGCCCTGGGGCAGGGCCCAGCCAACCCCCTGCAGCCCCTCCCTGGCCTTTGTCCGCTGCGGGCAGGATGGGGAAGGCAGCTCTGCCCAGCCAGCGGGAGAGGCTGGCCAGTCTCCAGCCTCTGCGCCGGTGCACACCCAGCGGGTGCTGCACCCCGAGCTTAAGGGCTCAGCCAAAGCATATGAAATGCAGTGAGCGGCAGCACCACCGGACCCCGAGCTCCCCCAGCGCTGGGCGCCAGCCGTGGCCTGGGGTGTGCTGCTGGGCTCAGGGCCTGCCGGGCTGCTGGACGCCTGGCGCCAGCACTGCCTGGGTCAGGCCGGGCTGCAGTGGAAAGCGGCCAAGTCATTTCTGCAGACCCCCAGCAGACCCACACGCCCAGCAGAGGGCGGCTGTCCAGGGCCTGTGCGTCTGTGGGGCGGGGTCTCTTGTTCCTGCGATAGTTGCAGGGTTGCCTTCGAGGCCAGGCGAGAGCTCCCTGAGCTCGGCCCCAGGAACCACCACCTGAGACAGGAGCCATGGGTGGGGGGCAGGGGGCGGGGACAGCCCCCAGCCAGAGCTTCGGCACCCTAAGCCAGCCCTGCTGGGCGGGGTGCACTAAGCCTGGGAGCTTCCAGGCAGCGCCCAGAGGGCCCTCGCTGTGGGGGCCTCTTCCTTGCTTAATTGCGGGTGGGTGGGGCAGCCACAGACTACCCGGCCCCTCGACTGCTGTTTGCCTCGAACAACTCCGGTTCCATCCGTTCTTACGAACCTAAATCCAGTTCAGAAAACTCGCACCGGACCCTGAGCAACGGACTGGGAGGGGCCGGGGCGGGGTGGGGGGGGCGCCTGACGCTCCCCGTGGGCGCGGCCTCCGCGAGCTGAGCTGAGCGAGGAGCACGGAGAGCTCCGGCGTCCTCGATCCCGACTCTGGCCCCCAGTCCCAGCGTGACGCAGGAGACAGGGCCGCGGGGTCCTGGAGAGGAGCCTGGGAGGGGCGGCGCCGGGCGCGGGGCGGCGGGGCGGGGCGGAGGCCCGGTCGAGGTGGCGCCGGCCCCGCCCGCTCTCGCAGGACTGGCACCTTGTGCCGGTCGCAGCCACGTGTGCCCGCGGCCCTTCCTTTGCGCTGGAGTCCCCCATCGGGCGACCACCTCCCTCTGCCGGCTCCTGTGGTGTCTGGGGTGGGGCCTATCCCTTTGGCCTGGGGGCGCAAGGGTCAGGCTGGGGCCCTGGGGCTGCCAGAGGTGGGGCACGCAGTGACAGGAGACAGCCCCCAGGCCTGGCGACCCCGGCAGGACGGTGGCACCGTGCTCCAGTCGGCACCCCCTGGCCCTCAGAGGCCCACAGAGGGGTCGCGAGACCACGGGGCTGGGGGGCGCGTGTGGGCGCGCCCTGGGGTTGGGGTGCCAAGTCTAGCAGCCTGAGTCTCTCCCGATAACTCCCAGTCATGTGTCCCTGTCCCAGCCTACGTATTCACACGTCCTGAGGCCCCAGGCCCCGAGCCCCCAGGCCCCCAGAGCCCAGGGCCAAGTGACCACCCGCCATTGCCACGCAGCTGGTTGGTCCAGCTGACCCGCGGGTCTGCCCTCCGCGGCTGTGCCCTACACGCACAGCTCCCGGCACGCCCCCACCCTCACGGCCTCCCTCCCCTCCCCTCCCCCTGCGCAAGGACAGTGGGAACCGCAGGGGCCTTTTGTGGGTGTCTTGAGGGAAGACCGCCACCCCTCAGTGCTCAAGGTCACCCTGAAACGAGGGACCCCGTGATGTGAGCCGGCTCCCAGGCCAGGAGAGGGATCCCCAGGGCGCTGGGTGAGGGGGCGTGGAGACCTCCGGCCTCCAGCACCCGCCCAGCAGCCGCACCCCGCCCTGGAGGCGCCTGCCTGAGAGCGAGGCCACACTCGTGCGAAGCCTGAGTTCTGGGTCCGAGGAGCCTGGTCGGCAGCGCAGGTCCCACGCCCGCCACTCCCAGGGCTGTGGAGCTCAGCGCCCGTGCTGGACCAGGGTGTGTGCGGCGCCCTCGGGCGAGGAGGGCCGCCCATGGTCTCCCTCTCAGGGCGTGGCTGCGCCGGCTGAGTCGGCACCTTCCAGAGGAATTCACTCCCCTTGTAATTAAAGTTAAAGTACAGCCGACCCGCCCCCGCCGTGCCGTGCAGACTCCTGGGACAGAGGGGGTTAGCGGCAGGGAACAGCTGGGAAGCTTGGCCAGAGGCTGCGGTGGGGCGGGGGAGGGGGCCGGAGGGGCGGGAGCCGGGCGGCCCCTCCTCCACCCCGCCGCCGGGTGGCCAGTGCACCTGAGGGACTGGAAGGGAGGGACTGGAAGGGAGGGAGGGAGCACCCAGGGCGCGACTCGTCTGGACCCTGTGCACGTGTGGGAACCGGGCTGGCGGGACAGCTGGCCCCAGGTTAAGTCTCTTGGACAACCTGTCTAGTTGCTGGCGTTTCAGCGTTTTTGCCACGTGGACGCGTGGCCCAAGTGGCCCTCTGAGAGGCCAGGCCCGCGGGCAGCAGGTCCAGGCCTCCGCAGGGGCCTGCTTCTCCGTGGCCCCAGGACCTGCTCCCTGTGCTCCAGCTCCGGCCGCGCTCGCTCTGAAGAGTCTGGGGAGGCTCAGCGAGGCCGGGGCCCCTCCCTCGAGAAGCGCCGCAGCCCTGCCCAGGCCGTCCACATCCGGCTCCCCGCTCCCTGTGGACGCTGGCGGCCTGTCCAGACCCCAGACGGGCCTACCTGGCAGAGAAGCCAGCTCTCCCGCACACCCCAGCCGGCACCAGAGGGGGACTTACTGCACAGGCCCAAGGGCCTTCCCTGCTCCTGGCTGCCCGCAGGCAGCCCCCCAGAAGCGATGCCCCGGGATGCCCCTCCCCTCCCAGCTCGCTCCACGCTGCCCACCTTGTTGGCTTCACCTGCCGGCCAGTCTGGGGCAAGTGTCCAGCTGAGGCTGGGCGGGAGGTCGGGCTCGACCACCCCAACCCCGCACCCACCCTGGGGACACCCCACCGTGCACCTATCCACAGGCAATTTTCTGGGTGCTGGCACGCCCCCCCAGGAGGCCCCCTGCGGGCTCACAGCCCAGAGGGGCCAGCAGGGAAAGGCCTGGCCTGTGCTGGTCAGGACTCCTGCAGTGTGTGGGGGCCACCTCCTCTGGGGGGTTGCTCCCCCAGACCCCCCACAGCTGCAAGGCAGGGCTGCAGGGCCTCCCGGAGAGCAGCGGCCTGTGCTCGCTGGAAGCATTTTACAGGGAAATCCTTTTTTTCCTTTTTCTTTCTGCTGGTGCAGCATAATTTAGCCATGATTTAACAGCTCCTTTCATTCACTCGGTAAATTATGCCTCTCCCTCGCCTTCCCTCGGGCTTCCCTGCCTCTTGGTCTTACAGCCCCCCATTATTTATTAATGGCGTGCAGTCCAAGGCGGCAGGCGGGAGGAGACAGCCCTCCGGGCACTGAGGCCACGGGCTGCGTGGGCAGCAGGGCAGCGCCCACCCAGGTGCCCCGGCCGGAGCCGCCATACGGTCTGTGAGGCCCCCTCCCCCTCATTCTCCCCCTTTGCTGTCCCCCCTCTCCTCTTTCTCCTCCCCCCCTTCCCATCCCCCCGTTTCCTGGCCAGGAGCAGATCCAAGGACTGGCTGGACAAGACCTGGCATCGGACTGGCGTTTTTGTGTTTTCTCCAGGGGCCAGGGTGGAGCGGGCAGGGCCGCAGGCTGGAACTGGAGGGGCCCAGGGGGGCCTGACCCCCTCGCAGGCCTCACCCAGAGCTCAGATCTGGACTCAGCTCCTGGGAGGAGGCTCAGCCAGGCCGGTGCAGCCGCCTGCCTGCCCCACTCACGTCCTGGGGGCTCCACGGCCCCCACACTGCTGCTCCCCACTGGAGATGCCTCCCCGCCCCAGCCGCCACCCCCCTTATCCTCTTCGGGCCCAGCTCAGCCTGCGGAGGTGGCGGTGGCCGGCATTTGGAGCCCTGTCCATGGCAGAGACAGGACACAGGGCAGGCCTGCTCCTGAGGCCGCAGGGGCGCAAAGGAGGGCCTGTCTTGGGGGACGCCTGCCGCCTTGATGGGCCCCCGAGGGGATGGCGCAGTCCCTGGGGGAAGTGCAGCAGCGGCAAGGCCATGCTTGGCGGGACCGTGGCGCGAGAGGCTGACCAGTGACAGGGCTGACCGCGAAGGGCTCCCGCTCCGTGAAGTCAGAGGACGGGCGGGTCCCCTTGGCGCTCTGAGCCCCCGCGGGGGCGGGGCAGAGGCAGGGGCAGAGAGCCTGGGCACAAGCTGTAGGCACGGTCGGGGTTGGGCCACTGCACAGTCCCAGTGCCTCTGGCCAGTCCAGGCTCACGCCACCTCCCGTCCCAGATGCTGCTCGGCAGCCTGCCTGGTCTCCGCCCCTGCAGTAGCCTGACCGCAGGGGCCAGCCCTCGGGCACCCCTGGCCTCGAGGTCCGGGCCTCCGCGGCCGAATGCTCATGCTTGCCCACCGCCCCTGCCCGCCCGCTGGCGTGGGGGCCAAGAGCAAGGGCAGGACAGAGGAGCTGGCTGGGGAGGAGGCGGCCCCTCCTGACTGGCGCGGCCCCATGGAGACCCCGAGGGCGGAGGGGACAGATCAGGGTCCAAAGCACGGGGCCAGCGCCTCTGTGCTGCGCCACAGCCCCAGGACCCTCTGAAGCCCCAGCGTGTGAGTGGGAGTCCTCCCCGACACCCAGGCTGGGCCCTCACCAGTGCCCCTCGGAGCCTCCAGGTCTGGGGGATAAAGGCAGCTATGGTGGGGCAGGGGGCTGGGAGGGGGCCGGGCAGGGGGCTGGGTGGGGGCTGGGCAGGGGGCTGGGAGGGGGCCGGGCAGGGGGCTGGGAGGGGGCCGGGCAGGGGGCTGGGAGGGGGCCGGGGCTTTGCCCTCATCGTCCTCCGGACCTGGGACCCTGCTCTGCTTTGTGCCTGGGTCAGCCCAGCCACTGGCCCTTCAGGAAGGACGGCTGTTTCGAAGTGAGGGAGCCGGGCGACAGACGGGTGGGCTGCGAGACTGCCTGCCGACTGCCAGGCCCTGGGGTGCAGGGTGCAGGACAGGAACGCAGGGTGGAGGTCGGCGGTGGAATTTCCTGTGTCTGCTCGGGCCTGTCTGGTGCAGGAATGAGCGCAGGCCCCAGCTCGCACCGCCTGGCATGCGCACAGCCTGCAGCTGGGCCGCCCTCTGCCTCCTCCTCCCGGCTGCCGGGACCCCACCCCTGAGCCCCGCTCCGGCTCCCCAGCCAGCAGGCTCCCCCTGCCGCCAGCCTGCACATCTGGCCTTGGCTTCTTTACTTTTCAAAGTCGCACCTCCTTCCCTTCCTGAACCCCCACCCACCAGGCCCCTGGAAGCCACAGGCACCACCCTCTCCACTTCCCGAACCCCAGGGGCGCAGGTCGGCAGCTGAGTCCCTCGCCCTGGAAGCTCCAGAGGCGCCCACAGCCTCATCAGCAGGGGGCGGGCGGGAGTTGGGCCCAGCACCCCCTGCCCACTGGTCAGGCTGCGGCCCGAGCGCCAGAGCCGGGTCTGCGGTTCTGCTTCAGAAGTTGGTCTGGGTGGCCCCCGAGCCTGCGCTGGGACCCTTCATCCGCTGCTCTTTACTGTGGAGGCGCAGCATGGGGGGTCCCCCAGCGGGCAGCTGCCCCTGCTGGCCCAGAAGCACTCCCTTCTGGGGTGACAGATGGGGACCTCTGGGGCTCTGGGCCTGCCTGGAGCGGAGGGGGAGCGTGGCCTTCCCCAAGCGCTGCCTTTGCCAGATGCGGGAAGCTGAGCCCAAGCCGCTTGGCCTCCAGTGTAGACACTTTTGTTCACATGGTAATCACAGTGATCCGATGTGCTTGGGGTTTAATTATTTGGAGTTAGAATAAAAAAGAGACATCCTGTAATTACCACTGAACTTAACTGGAGGCATAAATCTAATAATTAAATACTTTCAGATTTCATTCAGCGAGTAATTAAAATTGAAAAATACTGGGATTCTCTTCCACCTCGGTAAGGGAGCCGTGAAATTATCAGTGGCTCTCAGTGGAGAGACCTGATGTTATCGTGCGCCCAGCGCATTTCTGACAAAATGGCCACTTAAGTTCTTTGTGGGGCCCCAGCCAGGCAGCGCTGCAGGGGCTTGGGAGCTGGGGGCCAGGCGCAGCGAGGCGGGGCCCGCGTTGCAATGCTCTCCCCGGGGATCTGGCCGAGATACCAGCCCAGGTGCTCCCCTCCTGGGTGGACCGGGAGGCTGGCGTCTCGCAAAGCCCGGGCAGGATGGGCCTGCCTCCGGCTGGGCCTGAAGTCTCCCCAGAGAGCCAGAGCGGCTGCGCCCAGTGGCGAGGGCGGGTGCTGCTGAGTTAGAGCAGGCCCTGCGCTCAGGGGCCCAGAAGGAGGGGTCCCTGGGGTTCGCGGGACTGCCCTGCCTCGGAGCCCCACCCCTCCCACGGCACTCAGTGCAGGGCCGAGAAAAGGGGCTGCCCGCCTGCTGCCTTGATAAGGGGAGATCTGCTGGCGGCCACTGGCGGCCCCTCGGCTGGCCTGTCCCTGGCCTCCTCTGAAGGGGACGCAGGTGAAGACTGGCCCACGTGCGGCTGGCAGGGGGGCGGCCCTTAGCCGGGGAAGAATTCGGGGGTGGGGGGTGTTTCCAGCGGGATGCCCAGGAGCAGCCACTGGCTTCAGAAATGGCCCCTGGGCTGGGCTCGCGGTGGACTCGAGTTCTGGCCATCGCAGACGGCTCGGCCCCACATCTGAGCCCGCCGGCGAAGTGAGCGCGTGTCCCCGGCGTTAGGGGCGGCCTCCCATGAGCCGGGCCTCGGGAGTGCCCCACCCACACCCCACACTCAGCAGGGGACCTGCCGGAGCCCCCCGGCCGCAGCTGCCCATGGCACCTGGTGAGACCAGTGGCCATGGGCAGCAGCTTCCCGGGCGGCCCGAGGGGCAGAGCGGCCCGGCCCAGCCCCAAGGCCGCGCAGACCAGGGGCAGGGAGCGAAGGGCAGGGACTCAGCTCACCGTTCCGTGGTGACCAGGACCCCCGGTGACCCCAGGGAGACACGGCCGCAAGGCTGGGGACAGAGTCACACGAAGTGCCCGCGACTTGGGGAACGGCAGCACCGAGAGAGCGGCACCCCCAGCCCCAGGGCGACTCACCACCTGTTGAGTGGTGCGAACAACTGGGGAGAACAATCAAGATGGACGAGCGCGGGGCGGAGAGGACCTCGGCGGGTCTGGACACGCGACGGGCAGCGTGGGGGGCGGGACTAGAACCAGCAGGGGCTGTGGGGGTGGGCGGAAGTGGGGGCAGGGGCCATGGGCAGGCGTGGGGGGGTCTTGGGGCTTGGGGAGAGGGTGACCACAGCGGGTGCGGGTGGGAACCCCACAAGCTGTGACCCAATGCAACTTGAACTGTCTCTGCGAGTAAAATCCGGTAAATGAAACAAAGTGAACACAGGCCAAACAAGCACCCGACTGAGCTGATTATCGTGGCAAACTGGACACGGAGTTACGCGTGGACGTGGCCAAACACGCAGGCAACACGGGCTGAGCGTGGCGGGCGCACAGTGCTGCCGCACCAGGCCAGCTGCCCGGCTCCTCAGCTGGTCGGGCGCCGGGCCCTGCCCCAGTCCTCCCTGGCCCAGCCTTCCCAGCTCCGCCCTCGGCCTGGACTGGGGGCGGCCAGGGCCAGCTGGGCAGGGCCAGCCTGCGCCGGCAGAGCCGTGAAGGCACGGCAGACCCCGGCTGGGTCCTCAGAGCAGAGCGGAAAGTTCTTCAAAGTGGCTACCTTCCGCATTTTCTGATTTCGATCTCGTCCTACGTTTCCTCTGACGGACGTGGACTTTTTATGCTTGGGAAGAAACCGGAGGCTGGTCTGGGGGCGGCAGGGCAGCCCCTGGGGCCGGCAGGACCCGCCTGTCCCTCTAGTCCCCCAAACGCCCCAGCGACGGGATGTACTTAGTTGGTCACCGCGACCCTTCTGCCGGCTCCAAGATTCAAAAGAAAATTGCAAAATCCAAATGTGCAAGTCTTCAGCTGCTTGCCTGCAACCGGAGCCAGGGGCAGGCAGGCAGTGGCTGCGCCTCCTCGCCTGCTGCCCGCGGCACTGGACCTGACGCAGCGGCTCTCTCCAGCGCTGGCGGTGGGGGCGGGGCCTCCCGCGGAGCAGAGCAGAGGCCACCAACCTTCCGTCCACGACCCCAGGCTCTCCCAGCCCTCGGACGGGCAGGGAGGCATCACCGGCCAGCCCATAGCAGCCTCGTGGCCTGAGAAGGTCGGGGGTCCTGGGGCCCCGCACAGCCAGACAGAAGGCAGGGGCAACGGCCCTGTGCTGAAGATGGACCCGCAGGCCAGGGCGGGACGGGAGCCCCGAGTCCAAGGGGAGAGCCCAGCCCGCTGGGGAGACTTCCTCTGCGGCCCATTCTCTGCAGGGCCTGGGCTTGGGAGGAAGGGCCGGCCCTCACTCTGAAGAACCTCGCGCGGCAGAGGCCGCTGCCCTATGCGGGCCAGCGGGGACGGGACGCTCGGCACAGCCCGCCCCAGGGGCAGCCTCGGCGCAGCAGCGGGAGCAGGGGCCCCTCCCTGGGGCCATACCTGTCAGGGAGGCTGCTCCGTGGAGCCCTTTTATGGAAACGCACCTCCCGGACTGTGGGACGGGCCAACGGGCGCGTTGGGCGGATGGGCAAATGGCCCAGTCAGCCACAGGGCTGAAAAACAGTCCAGTCGACGTGTGGGCGGGCACCCGGCAGACACACCCACCCGGGTGGCTGTCCTGGGCCGAGGGCTCTTGCAGTTGTGCGCAGGTGAGAACCACGCCAGTGACCTCCTCTGCCGGCCACTGTCCCCTGCCTGGGTGTAGCGGAGGTTTTAGTTTTTGGCCTTTGGCCTTTTGGGGATTTTAGGTGAATCTCTGGTCTCAGACCCAGGCAGGAGGCCGGCCGTCGGCTGTCCTCCGCCCTGCCCACCCGTTTCAGTGTCACCATTCACCACCCCACTCACCAGGCAACACCCAGATGCTGCGCAAGCCTTGGTCTTGGGGGCCCTGGTGAGCCCTTGTGACCAGGCTGTGGCAGGTACCTGGTGGGGGGTGACCTGGAGCAGGTGGGAGGCCAGCTGGGGCCAGAGCGCTGACTCCCCAGCATCAGGTCAGAGCCCATCCCAGCTTGCCTGGTGGGCGCTGTGATGACGCTGGTCACCGACTGACCAGGTGCCTCCCAGCCTGGGCTATCCCCTCAGAGACAGGCCACTGTCCCTGCCCCGGGGTGGCCAGGACACCAGGCCTGCTGCCTGGCCAGCAGCCGAGCACTGGCGCCAGCCCAGCCCAGCCGCCCCAGCCTGCAGGCCACAGGACTCACGCACAGGTCCAGACGCATTGACGGCCGGAGCTCGGCTGTGTCATTGGTTGCCATAGCAACACTGGGACATACATTTCGTGTCCGGTGGCCGCTTCTCTGTGCTGAGGAGCAGACGTTTTCTTCACTGGGTGGAATCAAAGCTAAGGAGCATGACCAGGGTGGCCCCACGTCCAGTGCAGTGAGGGAAGAGAGGCCTGGCCAGACAGTGAGTGTGGACCTCAGAGTCTCAGCACCAGTGCAGGGCGCACATGGGCCGCCGGAGGCACTGGGCGCCCTGTACCCCTTCTCCAACCCAACCCCAAACTGCTGCCCGAGGTGGAGACCCACATGCACACGCACAACACGTATGCACACAATGGCACGTACACACACAGTTTGCACACACATGTCGTGGACACAGTCACACTACAAGAATGTGCACACACAACACATACATACACACACAACACATGTGCCCGCACGTGCACACATGACACAGTGCAGGCATGCACCCGCACACACAACCCTCATGTGCACACATGCACCCGCACACACAACCCTCATGTGTTGCCATCTGGTGCTCGGGCATGTTCAGAAGTGTGCTCTAGCTGAGAGGACAGCCCAGCTGGGTGCTGGGGGGCTGGGTGGGGGCTGCCCTCCCTGCCCTGCCCTCAGGCTGACCCGTGGGTGCCCTGGAGGGAGTGGCTGGTGTGGGCACTCTGTCCGCCACATCTGCGGTCTCTCCAGCCCAAGGCCTCTTTGCTTTGGTATGGACAGTGGGTCAGACGAGGGTCCGGGGATCGGCGTGGACGGCGGGTCAGATAAGGGTCTGGGGTTGGTGTGGACAGCGGATCAGACAAGAGTCCAGGGCATCGGTGTGGACGGCGGGTCAGGTTAGACGAGGGTCCGGAGCGTAGGTGTAGATGGCAGGTCAGGTCAAACAGGGTCCGGGGGTCGGTGTGGACGGCGGGTCAGACGAAGTTCTGGGGCATCAGTGTGGACGGCGGGTCAGGTCAGACGAGGTCCGGGGGTTGGTGTGGATGGCGGGTCAGGTCAAACAAGGGTCCGGGGGTCAGTGTGGACAGCGGGTCAGGTCAGACAACAGTCCAGGGCATCAGTGTTGACGGCGGGTCAGACGAGGTTCTGGGGCATCAGTGTGGACGGCGGGTCAGGTCAGACGAGGTCCGGGGGTTGGTGTGGATGGCGGGTCAGGTCAAACAAGGGTCCGGGGGTCAGTGTGGACAGCGGGTCAGGTCAGACAACAGTCCAGGGCATCAGTGTTGACGGCGGGTCAGACGAGGTTCTGGGGCATCAGTGTGGA
>JAGFMF010012293.1:98092-131255 GCA_019455555.1 Galemys pyrenaicus
GGTCCGGGGGTCAGTGTGGACAGCGGGTCAGGTCAGACAACAGTCCAGGGCATCAGTGTTGACGGCGGGTCAGACGAGGTTCTGGGGCATCAGTGTGGATGGCGGGTCAGGTCAGACGAGGTCCAGGGTTGGTGTGGACAGCGGGTCAGACAAGAGTCCGGGGCTCAGGGTCCTGGAACGGCACCTGGACAGGCCGTGTCAGCGGACAGGCTCTGCCACTGGCTCAAAGCCCAAGGCCATGCCCATGTCCTCTCCTGAGCTGCCTGGCTGTGTGCCCCCCACGCCTCAGCCCCTCACCTCCCCCAGGGTGCTGTCAGGGGGGCTTCAGGCTCCTCTCCTGCTTCCCTTTTTCTTGGCCAGTGGATTAGCCAAGATTGATTTTTCTGCATGGCTGGGGAAGGACTAAGGTTAACAGATAAAAAGGTAGATTCCTTTTAAATGCAATTTAGCTTCCCCCCAGGCGTGAGTTCTGATATCAGCTGCAGAATTACTGGGCTGTTCCAGAGACACCTGGGCTGCTGCAGGTGGGGGGAGTGAGGAGAGGGTAGGGGGGAGGGGGAGGGGGAGGGGGGGAAGGGGAGGAGAGGCCTCCAGCTCTGTCAGGACAGCCTCCAGGCCCCTCCTCCTGTCCCCCTTCCTCTCCCCCCCCCCCCGCTTTTCCTGGACTCTGTCCTGTGCAAGTGGACATGTCCCTGGCCCCTGCTCTTTCAGGCCGGTCTGCGGGAACCCAGGCGCTCAGGAGAACCCCGTGACCCAAGACAGCCAGCAGCGCACAGGTGTGGACAAGTGGGCGCTGCGTGGGCAGGGCACTCCGCTGGCTTCCCCGACAGTGCCCGGCCACCTGCCCTTGGCTGCTTCCTGCTGACACTTTCCCTGCCAGCCGTTCCTCCACCCAGGTAGGAGCCACACCCCACAGTGCAGGGTGGGGGCTAGCGGTGCACAGTGGCGGAGGAGGGGGTGGGGCCGGGAGGGCGGGAAGGCGGGGTCCGGAGGTGGGGGGCGGGGCCCGGAGGGCTGGACCCACCCTGGGGTCTCAGGCTCTTGTGTCCCCAAAGGGCGAAGGGCATGTGGACACGAGCCCTGGGGCTTATGGGCCTCTCCACGGCCCTCTCTGCTTGTCCATCTGTCCTTCCTTTTCCACTTGGCTGCAGGGATGGGCCCACGCAGTGGTCCTGGGGCGTGGCCCCCTAGGGCGTGGGCCAGGTGCCGGCCTCAATCCAGAAAGGAGCCCGGCCCCTTCCTCATCCCAGGAGCCCCTTCAGGGCCGAGGGGCACCCACAGCTGCTCTGGCCTCAAGGCCCCCAGGAAGGGGCCGTGGCGGTGGCCATGCTGTGGCCGCCCCATATGGAGCGTGGCCTGGACCACGGGGTTGCTCTGGCTGGACATGAGCACGTGGGTGGGGGCGGGAGGGGCGATCCCCGCGCATTTCCCTGAACCCCAGAGCTACCGCGGCTCAGGGCTCCGGGGTGCAGCTGTGCTGCGTGGCTCCGGCTGGAGGAGGCGGAGGTCCCAGCGCCCGGCCGTGCACACCCCCTGCCGCCAGCACCGCGGAGACGCCCAGCTCGCGCCGCCCCATTGGCCCAAACCACGTGACCCAGGCGGATTCCCGCAGCGAGGCCCGAGCTCACGTGTGGCGGGGACAGGACCAGTGGGGACCCTGCAAGGGACGTGGTGACAGGGCAGGACTCCCCCGCCCGCCGAGGGTCAGCAAGCCCACTGCTCCCCGAGCGCTTGCCCGGGCACCAGCGGGGGGCTGGACGTGGACCCTGCACCCCGCACGTGCAGACCCTCACTGGGCTCTGCCCCAGGGGCCAGGTGGAGCGCTGCACACCAGGGCCAGAACCGCTCCTGAGGGTCCTGCCTTGTGCCGCCCCGCGACCGCCTCCAGCTCTGGGAAGCCGAGGCTGAGGTGGAGAGGGGCCGGGCTCCCTGCTGGAACCCCAGTGCCCGCGTGGGGGCGCCCAGCTGCGGGGTGCAGGGTGGAGCCACGGGGTGGACAGGTGTGGGCGGCCTGAGGCTGCGGGACCCATCCCCGCCAGCCTCTTCTGAAGGCAGCTTCCCTCGCGCCCACATCACTGCCCTCGGGGTGGACTCTCGGACAGCATGAAGTGACCGCCCCGGCCCACACTGCCAGCCACCCGCAGGCCAAAGCCCAGCAGCCTGGGGGCTGCGTCCCAGGCTCCCGTCCCGACCCTGCTCTCCTTGGGGCTGGCTCGGCCACCACGGCCTGGGCAGGAGGACCCCGTGGGGCCAGCAGTCACGAGGGGGCGACAGATCCTGGTCATGGGCTGAGCTCTGCTGCTGCCTTGGGCCTCCCTCAGCACTGACCCTGGCTGGCCGTCCACACCCCCGCAGGAGCTGCTCACAGGCAAGACTGGCCACCCCAGGGCTGCCC
The DNA here is from genome assembly GCA_019455555.1 of Galemys pyrenaicus. Taxonomy (NCBI): domain Eukaryota; kingdom Metazoa; phylum Chordata; class Mammalia; order Eulipotyphla; family Talpidae; genus Galemys; species Galemys pyrenaicus. The sequence goes on from JAGFMF010012293.1 coordinate 100,488, forward strand.
CATGGCTGATGGATGGGCGGTGACCCCCAGGGGCCAGGCCGCAGGAGGGTGAAGGCGGAACCCAGGCCACTGGGCCCGCGTCCTCCCCCTGTGAGGCCAGGCAGGGCTGGGGGGCCGTCGGGGACACTGGGAGGCCCAGCCCTTGGCGGCTGTGTCCACCGGCCCCTCCCTACACAGCCCAGAGGGCACGCGGGTCCACCGGTGCTCAGGCCAGGGGCTGGCGGGGGCCGCACCGTCCTCGGAAGCCCCGTAACACAAGAACCCCCGAGAGCGCCAGCGGTGGCCCAGGACGGGCTGGCGCTCTGCCCTCCACTGCGGACACGCTGCCTGGCGCCACGGAGGGTGCATGCGCCGTGCTGGCCGGTCCGAGCGCCAGCGGCCGCCCCACACCTCGGAGCTGCCCTCCCCACCGGCTGGGGCTGCCCACACGCTCGGCTCCCACGGCGGCTCGGCAGAGATTGCTCTTCGGGTCCGCGGCATCGCGCGTGTCCTGATGGAGCTCAGAGGCCGCCTGCGTCCCAGCGTGGGAGGCCCTTGTGGGAAGTGCAAGCGGAGGGGCCCAGTGGCCGTGGGATGCCCCCGCCCCACCAGCCCGGACACAGACCAGGCGAACAGCAACGCCCTGAAGGCCCATTCAGCGGACTCCGAGCCCCAAGCCTGACCCGGCACCTTCAGGCACACGCGTGGGGGCGGGTCCCGGGCCCTGGCTCTGCACCGGAGACCCCCACCAGGTGCGGTGCGGGCTGCGGGGAGCGGGCAGGATGGCGGTGCTGGGACATGCAGGACGCGTCACCCCTGCACCCCAGGGCACCAGCACGGCCGCACCCCCTGGCCGGGAGGCCGTGGACGCACACTCTGCCCTCTGGCTCCGTCTGCGGCCGTGATTGATTTTTCTCCCTGGGCTCATGTTCAGAAGTGGGACGCTTTTCTGTGCTGCCGATAGCACGACCGCTGTCCTGCCTGCAGGGTCTCCCCTGCCCCCCGCCGCTGGGACCCGGAGGCTCCCGCGGCCCCCGCTCCGGCCATGCCTCTTCGCCCTGGCCCACCACGCTGGCTGCCCGCACCCTGGCCGCACCACCTGCCTGGCCTCCTGGCCCTAGCCATGGCCCCTCAGCCGGACACCCCCAGCCGCACCACCCCAGCCCCTGGCCACATGAGCCGCCCGGCCTCCCCAGCACAGCGACTGGTTCCATTCAGCCAAAGCGCAGCGGCAGGCAGCTCCTCCCAGCACAAAGGCCGGTGCGAGGAGGAAACAGGATACTTTATGTGAAAACTTGAGGTAGGTATTGATTTTTGAGAAACTCCAGGTGCTGGGACCCCCAGTGCTGTGCTCCGGCTACTGGGGCTTGCGGGCGGCGGCGGACACATGCCGGGCGCAGGCTGGCGGGGGTGGAGGCCAGGTCCGGTGACTGCAGGCCCCCTCCTTGGCCAGCCCTGAGGCCCGGCCAGAGCGGGCAGCGAGCTCTTTCTACCCCGTCACTGCCTGAGCAGACACGGGCCTGGGCCTGAGAGCCCTTCCTTACCTGTGCACCTCGGCGGCACTGCAGGTCCAGCATCCGTCTCTGGGCCTTGGGCTGCACTCGTGGGGCGGGGGCGCGCTTGCAGCCTCGCGGGCCCAGCTGCGAGCCTGGCCCCCCTGCCGCCAGGGCCCCCGCAGAGGGGCGCACCCCCGCAAGGGCGTGGGCCTGGGCCCGGCTTTCTGTGTGCGGCCCGCGGCACCAGTCCGCAGACTGACCCGTCCCGGCTCTGCTGCGGTGCTGCGGGTCTCTCTGCTGGCGCCGGCAAGGCGGCAAGTAGCCCTGCTGCCCGAGAGACATCACCCCAACAGCGCAGTCCAGCACCCCAGCCCTGCAGCCAGACGCGGGTCCAGGTGCACGGGCCGCCTGCCGCCAGGGGGCGCTCCGAGCCGAGCGCCAGGTGCCTGGAGCACCAGGCCCCTGCCGAGACAGAGTTCTGCTTCCTGGAGCGGGGAGGGCGCTCAGAGTGCGCGGGGGCCCCGCGGCCGGCGCCCGGCCCGTCCCGCCGGGCCCTGCCCAGTCGGCCCCTGTCTGACGACTGAGCACACGTTTGTTCCGACCGGGTCCGGAGCCCCGCTGGCCCTGCCGGGGGCAGATCGTCTGATGGTTCCCTTTGAAGGCAGAGCCCCCTCTGCGCCAGCCTGGTCAGGTGTTTGTTCTCTGCCATCAAAAGGACGCGCCAGCTGAAGCCCTTTACCCTGAGACCCAGCCTGACCTCCGCGCTCTGCTTCCGTGTGCTCAGGCGGGAGACAGACCTGGCGCCTCCCTTTGTCCAGAACCCCACAGACGTCCCCGATCTCCTGTCCGGTGGCCCTGGCACATATTCCTCTGTGCTGGCGATGCCTGTGCCCAGACAGGCCCCTCCAGGGGACGGCCCACCTGCCCCGCTGCCTGCTTCCCCCACCTGACACCTGCCAGACACACCGGAGGGTCTTTGCTCCGGCTGTGCGCTCCAGGGCCAGTGGCCCAGACAGAGGAAGGAAGTGACCCAGGCAGAGGAAGGAGGTGGCACAGGCAGAGGGAGATGACCCAGGCAGAGGAAGGAGGTGGCACAGGCAGAGGAAGGAGGTGGCACAGGCAGAGGAGGGAGGTGACCCAGGCAGAGGAGGGAGGTGACCCAGGCAGAGGAGGGAGGAGACCCAGGCAGAGGAGAGAGGTGACCCAGACAGAGGAAGGAGGTGACGCAGGCAGAGGAAGGAGGTGACCCAGGCAGAGGAGGGAAGTGACCCAGGCAGAGGAGGGAGGTGACCCAGGCAGAGGACCAGGCAGAGGAGGGAGACTGGCACCTACTGGTGAGCCTCTGCCTCTTTTTGCATAGAACCTGTTCCTTTCTTTACCCACACCTACACACATACACCCATGAACACACACTCTGCAAACACACATACACTCACAACACAAACATACCCACCTATGCACACCTATAAGCATGCACACACACCTGCACACACCCTATAAACAAAACACACTTCCCAACACACAAGCACACACTCAGACCACATGCATGTCCACACTCATAGCACACCCAACCACCTCACATCACACCAAGGACACACGCACACCAGCGCTCGGCAGGGATGCACGGGTTACACTTGCACCCCTGGCCTGCCGCCGCCTGCCCAGGGTCCAGGGCCCCACGTGCCGGCACCCCCCAGCCGGCGCCGCCTGAGGGGTCCTGGGACTCACAGTGGGAGGGAGACAGAAGAGAAGGCGGAGAGCCGGGAGAGAGGAAGGGCCGCCGCCGCGCCTGCCCTGCCACCGAGCACCCCACAGCCCGCTGCCTGCTGCCCAGGGCTGGCCCTGAGTCCTGCCCACGCCGCCTTCGTTGCCTGGGGGTGCCTGGGGCGCAGAGGAAATGAGACTGGGGGGTCTTGCTCTGTCCACTCTGCAGGCGGGTCACGGAGTCGCACGCTTGCTGCAACGGGGTCGCCCAGGCAGCAACAGGTGGCAGAGGTAGTGCTGGCAGGCTGAGTGTGCCTGCCCACGGGGCAGTGACGAGGGGTCAGGACAGCGAAGAGGCCGCCCTTTCCACCCTCATTCGCAGCTAGGACTGCTTGAAAATGATGCAGAATCCACTTCCTTCCAGCCCTCGGTGGAATGTGTGCCGTGCAAAGGGTGTGTAATGCAGGGCTGAGGGCACCACCGCGGCCTCCCCCAGCAGGGGCCCAGCGGGACAGGCGGGGTCAGGCGGCCCCCCAGGCAGACGGCTGGGGCTTCCGGACTGGTGCGCGAAGCAGGTGGAGCCCGCTGGGGCTCGGTGGGAGCAGGGCTGGCTGGCGGTCAATGCGTGACCCGGACTTCAGCTGGAGAGAGACAAGCTCAGCTGTTAATGAAGGGAGCCGGGCCGTGGCAGACAGTCATAAGTTGACAGGTGAAAGTCATCTCCGACAGTGGCTGTCAGTCCTTACCTGCCCTCGGACAGGCACGGTGCACACCCGCGCCGCCCCCGCACTCGGGGAGTGGGGCTGGTCCTCGCCTCAGGGCAGAGGAGACCTGGCCACCCAACAGGAGGGGCGCCAGCACCCCTGAGAGCGAGGCGGGTGGGGACGCCTGTCGCTAGTCCAGAGCCTCGGCCCGGGCTGGGGCTCAGCAAGCTCGCTGCGCTGCGGGGTCCCCGGAGGCACGGGGTGCGCTAGGCCTAGGAGGAGGAGGGGCTGGAAGGGGGTGGGGCGACATGCTCAGTGCTGCCATCTGGTGGTGTGAGGGGGTATCCTGGGTCCTGGGGCTTGGAGGTCAGGCTTGCCTGGGGCCTGGGGCCTGGGGCCTGGGGCCTGGGGCCTGGGGCCTGGGGCCTGGGGCCTGGGGCCTGGGGACAGGGGTGGGGTGGGGGGCCTGGAGGCTGGGGCCTGGGGACAGGGGTGAGGTGGGGGGGCTGGAGGGCTAGGGGCTGGGGGCCTTCGGGGCAGGGAGAGTTAGGTGTGTCTCATGCCTTCCTCCAGCCTGAGTGACCTCGGCTCACTTTAGCCACAGCCCCAGGCAAAGCCGAGAGTCCTGGGCCTCGGCCACTGAGGGTGTGGGGTGCAGGGCTGGCTGAGGAGCACAACCCGGGGGGTCCTTGGCTCCTCTGGGGCCGGCGAGCAGACCTTCCCGGTGGCTTGACCCTCCAGGATGGCGACCCAGCACCCCATTGCCACCCGCTGAAGGGGCACAGACGCAGCTGGGTTGCCGCCGGGGCGAGAGCGGGCCTGTGGCCTGTGGGCTCCTCCCCTGTGGTCTGCTCAGAGCCGCACAAAGGCCGTCCGCAGCAGTGACCGCAGGGCCAGGCCAGCTCGGCACTAGGAGATGGGAGAATGGAGGGAGGGCGGGGGGCCGTGCCGTGCCGGGGGCCTGGGAAGGGGCAGCGGGACAGGCCCGGCCGAGCGTGACCCAGGCACTCCTGGCCCCACCCCAGCCCTGTACTGGAGCGGGGACGGCGCCCCAGGAGAGAGAGGCCCGCTGAGGGGCTCCGGGCTGCGAGGCCCACGGGGGCGCACCCAGGAGACCCCAAGTCAGGAACCTGGCGGCTGCCCCCACCTGCAGGACACACTCCGAGGGCGCCAGCCATGGCCTCCTACAGCTCCAGTCACAGGATGAGCTGGCCAGCAGGCGGGGGCACAGGGAGAAAGGGGGGCTAAGGCGGGTCCCCCCGTTCCCTTCACAAGCTGGTTCCCTTAGAACCACTCTGGGTATTTGTTTCAAATATCAGTGGAGATCCTCGAGTCTGGGGTTCTGGGGAGCCGGGCACAAATGGGAAGGGAAACCCCAAGCTGCGGCCTTACTTCTGGGGTTCACCCACAGCTATGTCCACACCTGGCCCAGGCACTGCCCTCAGCGTATTGCATGGTCCCGAACCCGGGCAGGCCTGCAGCTCAGACCCCAGCTGGAGCTCCCGGCCAGCATGGCCCGGGCAGCGGGGTCAGGAGCACTGGCCCACGGGCCCCTCTGGGTGAGAGCAGAAGCTCCCCCTGTTCCTGCACAGCCTCCTAGGGGCTGGCTGGCAGCACAGGCTGGGAGCTGGGGGCTCCCCGTGTGCGTGAAATGCATTTTGCAAGAGCGGTTTCTGCCCTCCAGTGCCAGAGAGCCAAGTGCAAGAGGGGGTGACTGCTCTGCCTCGGGCGCCCTCCCCCGCCCACGTCCGCTTGCTGCCTCCCTGCAGCCTCGCCACGCCAGGGGCTGCGGCCCCGCGGCACAGGACAGCTGGCCACCCCAGCTTGCCCTGCGGAAGGAAGGGGCATGCAGCTGGCCACTCGGGGGGCTGCGGCAGAGAGCAGAGCCTGGTCACCAGGGGGTCCCAGCGAGCAGGGCGCAGCTGCCCCTGAACCCTGGAGACCCCCACGGCTGGTCCTGTGACCCAGGGCCAAGCACAGGAACGACCTGGGCAGGGCGGGGCCACCCCCAGCTCTTGCGACCACAGAACCATTTCGTTAATGCAGTACTCGAACGTTGTCACCTCACACCTGTTCCTTGGGAAGCACCTTCCCCATGGCAGGGTCCGGGGGAGCCCCCGCACCTCGGGATTGAATCCAGCTTGTTCAGGCGCCCACGCTTGGTGCGCGCAGGACGTGACCGCCTGGCCCCGATCCGCGGAGCTTGGACCTGAAGGCGGGGCGCGTCTGGGGGGTGTGGGGAGAGTGCCCAGTTGGCCCCTCCCTTCTGAAGAGCGTGGGGCGCACGAGCTGGGCACCCCGAGCTCCCCATACTGTGGGTGAGGAGGGGACTGCTTCCCTCGGTCCACGCAGAGACCCGCTCGCAGCGTGGGGGCGCCCCGACTCCTCACGGGGTCCACGCAGGAGCAAGGGGAGCTCAGACCCCGCGCCAAGGAGGCCAGCTCGGGGTGGGGCGGGCGCCGTTCTCGCCGGTGTGCCAGGAGCAGCACGACGCCCCCACTCCATGCACGCCCCTCCCCCACCCCTCCCTGCCACGGGACCCGGGAGACCCAGAGCGGCCCCCTGTCTGCCCCGTGCACCCCTTCCATGAGCTGGGGAGGGGTCCTCCTTTCTCTTGTTCCCAACCCCAGGTGGCACAGTGCAGTGTCTTCTGAGACGCAAGTCGCGTTAGGCGTGATTTCGTCTTAGACTCCAAGGACTTACTGGCCCAAGAGACGGTCCGACGAAGGGTGAGCGAGACTGTCGGCACCTGTGTGGCTGGGCGCGTGCGGGCGTCTGGCGGCGCCCCACAGAAAGCCGAGCTGAGGGCCCAGGAGGGCCACAGCCAGGACCGGCCCACTGTGCCGGCCTGCGCGGGGGGGGGGGGGGTCAAAGGGGGTGCTGCGGAGGACCCTCACCATCACTTCTGAAAATGGGCGGCAGGAATCGGCCCTAAGCCTAATCCGCGCTCTGGCCAGTTCCGGAGTCTCTAAAACCAGCCCCAGAGTTCACAGCGGCTGAAGCCAGCGCCTCCCTGGGGTGGGCCCTGCCGGCTGCCCCCTCACTGGGCCGGCTGTGCGCAGGGGCAGAGGCCGCTCGGGGCGCCAGGGGTGCTGGGGCTGCCCCCCACCCTCGTCACCGCCCCTCCCTGCTGCGTCCCCAACTCGTGGTCCCGCCCCCCACTCTGTCATCACCCCTCCCATCCCTCATACCTCTGCCCCCACCCTTGTGCCCTGGATGAGCAGCGAGGAGGGCCCCGCCCGCGGGGGTCTCCCAAGCATCCGACCCAGGGGTGAGGGGAGCACAGGATGGGGTGCAGCTGGTCCATCACGGGCAAGGACGCCCATGTAATCTCAGCGGAGCCCCTCCTGCGCGCAGATAGGGCCGTGTCCGCGCCGGGCTGGCCTCTGCTGGCCTCCAGTCCTTGCTCCTCCCTGGCCACTCCCCCGGCGCCTGTTGCTTCCCCAGACGTGGAGGAAGGGAGAACGGCCTCCAGCTGCAAGGTGCCGGTGGCCCTTCCTGCTGCCCCTCTCCCGCCCGGTTGGGGGGTTCGGGTCAGGGGTCGGTGCGGTCCCAACTCCCGGGGTGGCCAAGTCACCGCCGTGAGCCCCTTGCTTTCTTTCCCGCTTTACTTTCCTAGAGCTGGGAATCTTTACAAGGCAAGTCACAAAGCCAGGCCAGGAGGCCCCAAATATCACTCCTACCATTTAAGGGGTTTGGAAATTCGTCCAAAGAGGCGCTGGCTTTGGGCTCCTCCAGGCGGCTCCCTGGGCCCACAGGCTTCCCAGAAGCCCCCAACGGCGGGTCCTCATAACCTTGCTGCCAGGCGGCTGTGCCCAAAGGGGACCAGCAGGGGACAGTGCCCAGCGGGGGCCCCTCTGCACCCAGGCTGCCCAGCGACTCCGCGCAGCCCAGCCTTCCCCCATGGCTCTGCTGTCTGCACCCGCCACTGTGCTGGGTCCTCCCCACGCCTCCCCGGCCCGCCCACAGCGGGGCAGAGCCTGCGCCCAGGCGGGGGCACAGCAGGCTGCACCCGACCCCAGCGAAATCTGCGGCCTGCAGCCAGCTGCGCTTCCCTGCCCCGGAGGACGAGCTGGCCCTCCGCTGTACCCCCCGTAGGTGAGCTGCCCTGGGGTGCTCTTGATGGGCCCCACTTGCCCAGCCCGACAGCCTGTGGACACTGGAGGCCGGTCCTCTGCCTGGGACCGTGCTGGGAGAGGAGGCGGAGCAGCTGCTGAGCCCGGCTCCCGGGGTCCACAGGGGCCGGGGGTTACCTGCGGGCCAGGGGGATACCTGCGGGCCAGGGCTCAGCACAGGACAGAGCCTATGAGGATGGGCTTGCTCTTGTCTAGGGGGCAGGCTCCCCAGGAAGTCTCACCATATGTTCACCATGGTGAAAGCCCTCAGTCCCTGGTCCTCGGGGAGGTGAGAGCTGAACCCCCCACCCCCATCCAGGCCGTCACTGACCTTGACCCACAGGGACGCTACTCACGGGTCTAGCTAAGCTGGGGAGCCAGATAGCAGGCACGAGACCGTGTGGGGCAGGGCAGGGCAGAGCTGGGTAAGCGCTGGGCTGGGCTGGGCAGGGCAGGGCAGGGGTAGGGGCAGGTTCTGGGCAGGGCAGTGCAGGTCAAGGCAAGGTGAGGCAGGGGCTATGCTGGAATAGGGCAGGGCAGGGCAGGGCAGGGGCTGTGCTGGGGTAGGGCAGGGCAGGGCAGGGGTAGGGGCAGGTTCTAGGCAGGGCAGTGCAGGGCAGGGCAGAGCAGGGCAGGGCTGTGCTGGGGCAGAAGCCTCTCTGTTTCCCGCCACTGTGGAGCGCTGAGGCAGGGGCAGCATTGCTCAGCTCTGAGAGGAGACACCTGCGCTGGGAGAGGGCCGCGCCCAGAAGCACAGTTCACCCCACATCTGAAGGGGCTCTGGAACGGGCGGCGAGGCCAGCAGAGCGGGTCCCTGCAGACCCCATTAGCGTAGAGCATTTCCACAGCCACGTTTCAGGTGAGGGGTGGGAGCAGCCCCCGCTCTGCGTCTCCAGGGGGCCGGCTGCAGGCAGGATCGGGAGCAGAGAGGGCCTTCCCAGCAGGACCTCTCTGCAGGGTCACGGGGCCCACTGTGAGGGCCCCCAGGAGGGCCCCGACAGCGGGAGGCCTCAGCAGGAAGCAGAGGCTCAGGCCAGAGTGGAGGGGCTGGAGAGCCAAATGCCGAGCCGGGGGGCTCCCTGGGGCCCTGGCCCGGAAGGAGTGCTGGTCCGGGCTGCAGGCTGGCCGCTCAGGAGGCACCTGGCCTCAGGCCCAGCCCTGGGGTGTGGGGCCTCACCAGCCTCTGCCCAGTGGGGGCGGGGAGGGGAGGACAGGGCATGGCAGCTGTGTCCGCCCCTGGAGCTCCCCAGGGGGCGCTGGGAGCTGAAGACCGGCAGCTGCAGGCCGACAAAGTCCCTTCTGCAGGTGGGCAGCCTGAAGCCCAGGTCGACCCCTGCCTGGGTCAAATAGCCCCCCACTCTTCCCTCCTCCTCCCCCATCCCTGCCATCCCACCCTAGGTCGACCCCCACTCACTCAAGTCCGAGTGGGGGCACCCCCACCCCCGCCCCGCCCTTCCCAGCTGCGCGCTTGCCACATGAGATCTCCGCCTGGCGGCTGGTGCTGGCATTTCGGGGGCGGGGCTCCCAGGACTGACTGCGGCAGGCGGACAAGCTCCTGGGTTTGCCCTCTGCGGACACGGTGTCCAGCCTGGACCTGGCACCCAGGGGTGGGAGCGCTGATTCAGAGCGGGCACCCGTGTCACAGTCTTTGGGGACTCGGCGAGTGGCCTTCTGTGTCGGCGGAGAGACCCGCCAGTGGACGAGCCATCTGAGCACGGGAGGAAGACGGCCCCGAACACGCCAGCGTCCAGTCGTGCGGCCCTCCGGACCAGGACGGGGCTGGCGGGGCCTGGGCAGCGCCAGGGAGCAGAGGGACGGAGAGGGGGGAGGGGCGGCGAGGTGGCACGGGCAGCACCTCCAGTTGCGCCCTGTCCAGCCGCAGGCCGGCGCCCTATGCGCTTCCCGGGAGGCCGCCCTAGGGCTGCGCGGGGCGCGTGCGCAAGGGGCGCGTGCGCGCGGGGCGGTCCCCGGGAGCCCGGTGGCGGCATCCTGCAGCACAGATGGTGGCGAGGCACGGCTTGGAGCAGATGCAGCGACACTGGAGATGGTTCCAGAACGCCCTCAGGGCCAGGGAAGGGGGGCTGTGAGAAGGGGGGCCCAGGGAAAGGGGGTTCAGAAAGGGGTGACCCAGGAAGGGAGTCCTGGGAAGGGGGTTCTGGGGAGCAGTAGGGGAAGAGGGACCTTGGAGAAGAGGTTTCTCTGGGAAGGGGAGCCCAGGCAAAGGGGGCTCCAGGAAAGGGGTTCTGGGAAGGGGGTTTCTGGAAGGGCCTCCAGGAAAGGGGTTCTGGGGAGGATGGGGGCCAAGCAGCGGGAGCCAGGCCGAGTGGCCAGCGGCCAGGAGCAGGGCCCTGAGCTTGCGGGCACAGTGCTGAGGGCACAGGGTGAGGACACCAGTCCGGGGGACGCCGTGGCCTCGCTTCCTCCCCCAGCCCATGGCCACGGGACAGCGTGGAAAGCGCGGGGATGGCGCCCGCGGCCCTCGTGGGGGGACTTCAGAGTCTCCAACGTCTGAGATGGCAGGACGAAGAGCGGGCCCGGCGCAGAGGCAAGAGGCGCTGCAGACCCAGCAGCCACGCTGGCCTCCCAGGGGCCCTGGCGGCTCCGCCTGGGTGGGGCACAGGCCACTGGCCCTCCTGCGCAGGGCGGCCTGGCCGAGCGCTTTGCCCGCTGCCGCTTCCCGAAGGGCAGACACAGGCTACCCCGGGCTCTCCTGAAGCAGAGAGCTCCTCGCCGCCGTCCCGCAGGGGAGCTGAGTGCCCCCTGGCGGACCAGGGCGGCCAGAGGCCCGGCCCGCGCACAGACACCCACTTTCCTCTTCCGGGGCCAAACAAGCTGCAGCGCCGCCGGAAGCCAAGCCGCAGGACACGCCGCAAGCACAGAGCCGGGAGGGCAGCCTGGCCGGTGCGGTCAGCGCCCCGGCCGCCGCTGGGCCCACTGAAGCCATGACTGGAAGCCCCTCGCCCGGGCGGGCTTCACTTTCAGTGCTGGGGACTTCCTGGGGCGCGGAGGGAGAGCCAGGACAATGGGAGGCCCGAGTGGGTGGGGCGAAGGGGCCTCACTGGGCTGCAGAGGGGAAGGGGGGGTGGATTCAGACCGGCAGCCACGCCCAGGGCCAGCCTGAGGGCGAGGCCGGTGGGCCCCCCCGCAGAGTCCTGGCCTAGGGCACAGGCAGGCGGAGCCCCCACGAGGAGCTCCGCCCAGAGGTAGGGCCTGTCAGGGCCTCCTCCCCCGCGCCCCAGTGCCCAGGCCTCTGTCCGCCCTCCCCCTCCACCCACCTCTCCAATGCAGCCACAGCCACCCTCCCTGGGCCTTCGCCTTTTTATGTAAAATCCCGCCCCCTTGGAAATAACAAAAAATCTGCTGCGGGGACTCACCCTGTGCTGCTGACCGCTGGCGCTCAGGTGAAACCTCTCCCTCTCCCGGACAGCCCCGGAACCCGGCCCTCCTCGCTGGCTCAGGTCCCACCTCGACGCGGCTCCCGCGGGGCAGCGGCCACCAGGGCCTCCCTCAACTTCAGGGCAGTTGAGACTCGGTTTCAGCCCTTGGAAGGGGAAAACCGTCCACACCTGAGAGCCTGGCCGACCTCGCCCACCGCGAGCCAACGGTCGCCCGCAGCCGCGCTCCGTGCTGGGACAGGAGGCCCCTGGGGAGGAGGGTCCAGGGTTCCGGCTGGCCAGGCCCCAGCGGGCGGGCCGGGGCCCCTCAACGCCTGGCGGTCGTCGCTCTGTTGCAGTCAAAGGCCCCTTTGTGCCAAGAGTCCCAGGTCGTGCCATCTGTCCTTCCCACGCCCGCACGCACCAGGGCCTCCTCCTGCTGGGCACCCATGGCTGCGCCCGAGAACTCCGGCTGGCCAGCCCAAGGCTCTGGTGCCGGCAGGGGGACGTGAAATCAGCCTGAGCACCACAGGAGCCCGCCCGCCTGCCCCAGCCCCTGTGCCCAGCTGCCCAGGCCTGCGGGGCGGACGCCGACCGGCCAACCTGGAGGCCCCTCCAAGTCCTGGGAGGCCGGCCCGGGCGAGGCTTCCGCCGCCAGGGAGCCGCTGGGGCCAGGCTCCGGGGCTCCTCCTGGGCCTGATAGCTCCAGGGAACAAGAGGAGGACGTGGCCGCTGCTGAGCCATGTGCCCGAGCTGCCAAGACGCCGCATGAAGAGGAGACTCCAGAGTTTCCCTTCTAATTTCTCTGCTCATGAAGCCCGTACGTCTGGGTGTGGAAGCGCCCGAGGGCCGGCAGGAGCCGCTGGGGCCCAGAGGTCTCCCCGTGCGCCCAGGGGCACAGCCGCCCCACTCACCCGCCCAGGGCGCACTTTTCACGCACACGACAGCACCCAGCCCCGGGACGGCGAGGGAGGCCGGAGGGGCTCACGTGCCCCCAGACAGCCCTCCCGGGGCTGTGTGATGTCCAAGAAGGAACGGGGTAAGCTGGCGTCAGGCACAACCCAGGGACTACAGGTCCGTTGGCCCACCTCCTGCAAACAGGCCACCCCCCCCCCCCCCCCCCCCGCTCCCGGCACACAGCCCCGCCCCTCCCAAGGAAGCCCCGCCCCTCCCGCACACAGCCCCTCCCACTCCCGTACTGTCCCTCTCCCCCACACAGCCCCGCCCCCTCCCGCAGGGCAGCCCCGCCCCCAGCGCAGTGGCTCTGGGCTCTCAGCTCTGTCCACTTCAGGCAGTAAGGACCAAGTGGCTTCTGGACTGAGGGATCCTCAGTTACCAGGTGGTAACCCCAGAGCAGAGGCTCTCCCTCCCCCTCCCCTCTCCTTCCCACCCTCCTCCCTTCTACCCCCTCCTCCCTCCCACCCTCCTCCCTCTCTCCCTCCCCCCTTACAGTTGCCTCTTCAGTCCTCGGCTGTATTTCTCCTCCTGACACCGTCTGAAACCGTCTGAAACCGGCTCTGCATTTCTCTTTAAGTAAGTCATTTAAGGCCATCTGCCTGTGAGAAACTTTGAGCTTGCAGTAGAGCTTGGAGCAGACCGGAGACCCCGTGTTCTTGGGGGGCTGACTCAGACCGGAGACCCCGTGTTCTTGCCGGGAGGGGCTGACTCAGAGGGAGACCCCGTGTTCTTGGGGGGCTGACTCAGACCAGAGACCCTGTGTTCTTGGGGGGCTGACTCAGAGGGAGACCCCGTGTCCGTGGGGCAAGTGTCTGCAGAACACACCTACAGCGCTTCCCCCAGTAAATGCTGAGCAGCCGCAGGGCGTGACAGCTCAGGCTGCAGCTGCATCCTGAGTCCTCTCTGGGGGCGTCCCTCCCCTCCCCTGTGGCAGCAGCAGGGAGGGGCGCCCTAGCCTGTCCTGGCCTCCAGGCCAGTGGCCTGCTCCGCTGCAGCCAGCGGGGCTCCCTCCGAGGCCCCCCCAGCTGACCCTGCCGCCGGCGGCTGCGCGTGTCTCCAGCAGATGCTGCAGAGGCCTGGGTGGCTCCTGGATGCAGCCGCATCCGCACCTGAGTGGCGGGTGGGCCGGCCCGTGACCCTGGCCCAGGAGCGGGCCACAGGGTCTGCCGGGGTGGCGGTGGCCAGGGAGTGCTTGGCAACAGCAGCCCGGCTTGCTGTTAAAGGAGGATGCGGGAGAGGGGTGCGCCCGTGCTGGGCTGGCAGTGGAGAGGGGGGGGCGCACCTGCCTGCCTGTCCATCCTCTGTCCACCACCCACACCCACGCAGACATGGAGTGGACGCCGGATGCCAGTGCATGTGAGTCCACGGCCCGGCTCTGGTTCCCACGTACTTTCTCCACCAAAGGAACAGGACTTCTGGAGTAGGGACCGCCCTTGCGCCGGGCCAGCAAGCACGCGGAGCGCCCACGCCCCTCAGGGGCACAGAGGTGGGCCCCATCCCCAGGAGGCCACAGGCACATGGAGCAAGCCCCCCCCCACACTGCCCGGCCCAGGCCCGGGAGGAAGGCGTGCGGCCGGGTCCCCAGTGACTGGCATGTGGGGCTGCGGGCCCCAGAGTCCTCCTCAGGCCAGGCCCTGCCCCAGGAGGGAGCAAGACCAAGGCCCGCAAGCCGGGCCGCCCTCCCCCACTCGCCACTCCCGGCCTCACCCGGCCCCACCCGGCCCAGGGCCCCATGTTCTCCACTCTGGTCCCCCCAGGGCCCGCCCTCCCCCGCCCTCCCCCGCCCTCCCCCGCCCTCCCCCGCCCTCCCCCGCCCTCCCCTGCCCTGGCTACCGCACTCTCAGCCCAGGGCCCGCCCTTGGCGGGACCCCAGCTGGGGCTGCCCCGCGCAGAGCGCGGCTTGTTCTCTGGCGCCGCCTGCTGGCCGCCAGGACCGGCCTGCCCCGCGGCGCCCGCGCGGGGCGGGCAGGAGAGCGGACATCCGTCTAGGCGCCTTTCCGTGCCCCTCACGCGGTAATGAGATTATCGGAATTTTTTTCCTAATGAGGCCGAGACGGAGTACCTGGGTCTCTGAGCGATTTAGTCACAGAGAGAGCACATTAGTCTCCCCTTGATTGCTGTCAAATGCTGGAAAATTGGAATATTATACTGATATTTATCGTGATGGGCAATATTTTTCCTGCCTTCTCGGTGTCAAATGAGATGGGAGAAATATTTGTCTGCGAGGCGGCTCCTTTGCGAGGTCTGCGGGGAGGAAGACAGATGATGCCAGGGCCTGGAGGCGAGGAGGGCGCCTGGGGTGCGCCTGCCCGCTCAGCTTTCGCGCTTTCATCTCCCACAGACCCGGCAGAGCAGCCGCCAGCTCCGCCGCCGGGGGTCCAGAGAAGGGGCGCGGCAGCGGGGCTCTGCGGGGCTCTGCGGGGTCCAGGGCCGACTCTGGGTTCCCATGGGAAGGGCTCCGTGCCGGCCCTGGACAGCCTTGCTGGCTCACTGCCCAGGGCTGGCCGGCTGGCCGGGAGCCGGGCGCAGAGTCCACGGGGCGTCAGCTGGACAGAGGCCCGAGGTCGCCGGGCTCCTCCCAGGGACACTGGGGCCTTCTGGGACGCAGGAAGGGCTGAGCACGACCCGACCGGTGCCGCCACGGGGTGGCGCTGGCTGGCAGCTACTCTGACCTGTGGCCACCCAGGGCGCAGGCTGCCCAGCCCCGAAGCTGCGGCCGGAGCCAAGGGGCGCGTCGGGGCACGGGGTGTCGGGGCAGCCAGGCATGGGGCACAGACCCCGCTCACTGCTCACACCGGCTCCTCCCCGACACCAAGTTCGGGTCCTGGGAAGGGGCCCTGCCAGGAGGCGGCCACCTGTGGGCCCCAGTGCCCCCACACTCACTGCTCCCTGGAGCCCCAAAGAGAGCAGCCCCTCCTGAACCCGTGCCCCTCTGGGGGGCTCCTCCACCACCCAGGCACTGCCTCAGCTGGGGTTCCAGTGGTCAAGAGAACAGGGCCTCTGGCGGCCTCTCTTGCCTGGCCAGAGCTCCCAGGCAGCCTGGCCAGGGCAGCTCGATCTGCCCTGCACTGCAAGCCCCCGGGGCAAGGCCACCCATGACCACACACCCTCTGCAGTGTGTGCTCCCCTCTGCAGTGTGCTCCCCTCTGCTGTGTGCTCCCCTCTGCAGTGTGCTCCCCTCTGCAGTGTGTGCTCCCCTCTGCTGTGGGCTCCCCTCTGCTGTGGGCTCCCCTCTGCTGTGGGCTCCCCTCTGCTGTGTGCTCCCTCTGCTGTGTGCTCCCCTCTGCAGTGTGCTCCCCTCTGCAGTGTGCTCCCCTTGCAGTGTGTGCTCCCCTCTGCAGTGTGCTCCCCTCTGCTGTGGGCTCCCCTCTGCAGTTGCCTCCCCCAGTGTGTCTCCTGAAGGCTGGCTGGCTAGACACGGAGAGGCAGGCCAGGGACACAGCCTTAAGGACCTAGTCTCAGCCACAGGCCCTGACCTTGGTACCTCTATGTGCTAAAGCGGTTTCAGCTGGAGCCGATGCAGGTGAGCCAAGGACACCTGAAGCCGCTTCCTGGGCCAGTACCTGAGCACTCCAGCTGCAGAGAGGCCGAGTCTGGGGTCCATCCCTCTGGGCGGCCCTGCCGGCCCCTCTCGGGCAGTAGATGGGGTGGGGGCAGCCTGTACCAGGGGAGGAGTGGCCGTGGGGAGGAGCCAGGCGTGGGTCCCTGGAAGCGCGCCCAGCTCAGATCTGCTGCACCCTGTAGGGAAGATAAAAGCAGAACAGAACAGCGGCCCAGGCCAGCTGGAGCCAGAAGGGAGGGGCTGCCTGCAGTGGGGGGCTGCAGAGAGGCGGTCCAAGGAGGGAGCACCCGTCTCCCTGGACAGCTGCCCCAGTTCCCATGGCCCGGGCCTCCCCAGCACCTGGGGAGGGAAGACCAGGACACACTGCAGACAGACAGGCAGACAGATGCACAGACAGACACACTGCAGACAGACGCACACACAGACCCACAGACAGACTCAGAGACAGATCATGGACAGACAGACACACAGACACACTACAGACAGACAGAAGCACACAGACACACACACAGACACACAGACACAATGCAGACAGACGCACAGACACACTGCAGAAGGACGCACAGACGCACACAAAACCCCCACGCGTTTGCACATGTGTGTGCCTCCCCACACAGCAGGTGCGTTTCTGTGACCCACGATGACGCGTGTGGGACCCGTGAACAGGCGGGCGTGGTGAGCGCCGGTGGGCTACGTCCGTGGGCCATGTTAACGCGGTCACAGCACGCAGAGCGTCACCCCACGCCGAGCATCACTTCACAACAAGCCTTGCCGCACCACGAGCCTCACCGCACGGCGAGCGTCACCGCACAACGAGGTTTACTGCTCGCGGAGCGTCAAGGCTGCGGCGCCTCCCTCCCTCCGGCTCCTTTCGTGCGGCCGCACCCCGGGGACACTGACCTGAGGCCCCCCCCCGGGCTGCCACCTTCCCCAGGCGTCCTCCTGGCCTGGGGCCGCTTGTCCCGCCCGGGTTGCGGGCTCTTCTGCACTCACAGGCCCACTCCGGGCACGGGGACGGCGTCCTTCCCGAGGCCCGTGCTGCCCAGGCCGACCGCAGCAGGGGGCTGAGGAAGACCCTGTTTCCGGGCCCACCTGCCTGGGCCGGAGAGCTCGGCTGAACGGGAAACAGGCTGGCGCCGCCGCCCCTGAGCGAGGTGGGGATACTGGGCCTGGGGTCCCCGGAGCGGAGGGTGCGGCGCTCAGAGGGGCAGGCTGGGCCTTCCCCCCGAGGGGCGAGTCGGCTCCCAGCCTGCCCTGGCCACAGGGGCTTGGGTGGGCGCGGTGGGGACGGGGCAGGGCGCCCTACCAGCAGGGCGAGGAGAGTGAGGTGGAAGAAGAGTCCAGCGCGCCCAGAACGGGGCGGGGGGCGTCTAGGACTGTCACCTGCAGGCAGCGCTGCGGAGCCCTGGGGGGCAGAGGGCGTCTGGACCCGGCAGGTGCAGCAGTCACGCAGCACAGAGGAGGTGGGGCTTGCAGCAGCCTGCTCCTGCAGGTGCCCCTGTGGCCTGCCTGGCCCCAGCCCTGGGAACCCCAAGCCCACCTCGGATTCCTGGGGTTCGGCTTGGTCTGCCTGTGCTTTGCTCTTCTGCCCCGCAGGGGCGGCCTGTCCCTCCCTTCGCCTGGCTTTGTGGGGAGGGGGCAATCTCCCCAGCCCACCTGCAGGGTCCCAGCCAAAGGGTTCTCTGGCTTTGGGGCGTCCCGTCTCCCACCAGTCCACCGTCCCGTCCCAGAGGAAGGCCCAGCAGGCGGGGTACACTCCAGGAGGACCCGGGAGTGGGGCTGTGGTCGGGGGTCCTGAACCCCGCTGCTTCCCAGGGGCTGGCCGGCCCCATCCGCGCGTGCCCTGGCCCCTTGCGCAGGCCCTCGCTGCCCAGCGCCCCCAGCCCCAGAGGTCAGGCCTGTGCCACCCAGTGGCCAGCTGGGAGCGGGGCCTGCGGGCCAGGATGCCATGGTGGCCAGGACGGCTGCGCTGGGGCCTCTCCGGCCCTGAGTTTCCAGTTTCCTGCCTACAGCTCCTTCCTCACAGGACAGTGAAGGTCTCCTGCTGGGGCACTGGCCCCAGAGACGGGTGGCGGCCAGCGCGTTGTGGGAGGGGGAGTAGGAAACGTCCCTCGGAATCAGGAGTCCCCGCGAGCGAGGCGCATGGACAGAGGCTGAACCCTGGGGCCCCGCCTGCGCCAGCCTAAGCGCTCGGCTTCCGGTGGGCGGTAGGGGCGGCAGGGCACCGGCCAAGGCCCCTGGGCTGGCCCTGGCCCCCCCCCCCCCCCCCCCCCCCCCCCCCCCCCCCCCCCCCCCCCCCCCCGGGCGCCCNGGGCGGGCCCGGGCCCCCCCCCCCCCCCCAACTGCCAGCCTCAGCAGCCTGCCTGCTCCTGGGGCAGCCCGGCCATGACCTCGAAGTCCGCGTGTCCATGTTTAAATCTCGTTCTTCCCGCTGAACCCTTCGATCTCCTTAGGCTCACTCAGTGTATTACTACGAGCCGGTCACTCCTCTCTTCCAATAACATTCAGGATAATTTTATTTCTCATTTCCAGCCTCCTGCTCCTGTGCTGTAATTAGTGTCTTTGGCACCTCGTGACGCTCAGAATGAGTTGCAGCTGCTAATTGCTAATTGAAAAATTAGAAACTCAGTTAGAAAAAGGATCTAATTAAAATGAAATTAGATAAAATCCCTTTAAACCAGCTCTTCTCTTCATCTCTCTCCCTCACTCTTTGTTTTCCTTTTTCTCCTTCTGCCTCTTTTTCCCTCCATGGAGCTATCAGCACTGCAAAAGGCCTGTAATTGCTGGAAGCCAAACCCCTCTTCAGGGAGCTGCGGGCGGGGCGCCAGGAGGGCAGAGGCGAGAGGGAGGAGAAAGCGCGGAGGGCGGAGGGCCGAGGCGGGCACTGTCGCTGGCGTTCCCCTGGGGTCCTGCGCTGCCGCCCCTTCTGGCCCAGCGGACCTGCGCCCCACCAGCCGCCAGAGAGCGCGGCCAGCCCCGGGCTTCCCCACAAGTAGTGGGGCCTGGCCCACGACCGCGCCTGGGCAGAGGGTCGCCTCTTCTGCGGGGCCCCTGGGGTGACTGTGCCCGAGGCGAGCCCCACGGCCCGCTGGCCACCACGCCCTTTTCCTCCCCAGCAGGCGGCCCCCCCAGAGTGGCACAGGGCTGCCCGTGCCCAGGCGTGCTGGAGGCCCTGCCAGCTGCGTGCTCCCTCGGACAGAGGGACCAGCGCTGTGGACGTCTGCGGCGAAGCAGCGCGCGCCTCCAGCGGTGCCCACGGGAGGGGGCGGGGGTGCCCGGGCCGCGGGAGGAACCTTGTTCCCCACGCCAACACGGGGAGGCGCGGGGGCCTCTGGGCTGGGGGCGCGGGGCAGCGGAGGCCTGACCTGGGCCCCGGGGCTGCAGCAGGGACGGGCTCGCGTCCTCTCTCAGACCAAGTGGGATTCCGGTGACCGCGGAGCAATCAGGTTCTCCCCGGAGGCTGTGTGGGGTGAGGGACCAACAGGGTGGACGGGCAGTGCTGCGGCCACGGGCGGGTGGGGAGACCAGCCCAGACCCGGGATGAAGTCGGCGGGAAGTTGGACCAAGAAAACAAAATCGGTGCTTTTATTGCCTCCTTCCTGTGCAGATGTAAAAGGACTATTTTTGAGATGTGGACACTGAGGCCAGCTGCTTTGACCTACCCAAGGCCACACAGCTGGTCTGGCCGGGGGATGCCCGCCCAAGCTGGTCTGACAGCTGAGACCCACCCCGTCCGCGCCCCCTGCCGGGTCCCAAGGTCACGACCCACCCCCCGCTAGGCTCTGCACCTCCCATAGGCCACGCGCAGGGTAGGGGCACCTGCCGCCTTCAGCTCTCGCCCTTGCCCTCGGGTTCAGCGAGGCAGAGCTGGGCCCTCCGGGTCCCCTCCGCCCGCGCCTCTCGGTCCCCGCCGCGCCCCACTCGCGCCGGCCCCGCCCACCCCGCCCACGCAGACAGAGAGGCAGGGGGCAGACAGGGGCGGAGGGCCAGTGGCTTGGCACGCATTCCCGCACCTGGCCATTGGGAGCACCCACCAGGGTGTCGGCTCAGCGCAGCAGCATCAGGCCCCAGGTGGGGAGCACCCAGCCACGGTCTGCGGGCCTCCGGCCACCCTCCCACCCCCTTGGTCGTCTGCACTGTGGGCCCCAGCGTTTGGGGGGGACGTGCTCTATTCTGGGAAGTGACGGCTTCATTAGGCACTTCTGAGGGAGACTAGTCCTGCGGTGAGAAGCAGCAGCGGGCCTGCTTCTCCCCTGTCCAGCCACTAGACCCCAGCACCCCGGGACCCTGGGCCCCGCCACCCCCTGGACCCTGGGCCCCGCCACACCCCCCTGCCAGGGCCACCTGCCCATCCGGGGCCCTGGGCACTGACCGGGCTCCCTCAGGCCGGCTCTGCAAGCCACGGGGACTGGTCTGGTCGGACGCGCCCTCGCGGGAGGGGCAGGGCCCACCCAGGTGCGGGCGGGCGGGCTGAGTGGGCCCAGGACCCAGCCCAGGGCTCCCAGGCCAAGTGGCCACCTGACTCCCGGCGAAACTGCCTCTTGGTCCTCGTCCCTGCTCACTCTGCGGGCAGAAGGCACCTGCCGGCCATGAGCCCGGGGCACCTGGAGGGCGGTGGAGCCACCCTGGCCCCTGCCCTGCCCCTGTGCCCACTGTCAGCTGACAGAAGGCGGGCGCAGCTGCTCCAGGGCTGGGCGTCCCAGCCCGTGGCCGTGCGGCCATGGCGTCTCCCTTGGGGGAGGAAACCCGGGCCTGGTTTCTCTCGAAGCCCCCACCCCGACGCGGCAGGGCTCCCCAAGCTCAGAAGCCACACCTTGTCCAGCAGGCCCAAGCCAGGGCCGGCTCCTCCCTGCCTGGCGCGCAGAGCAATTCGCCGCATGTCTGATTGATTAGCCCCGATTAGTAGGAACCTGAAGCCGTGAGGGTCTCCCAGACAGCGGTCACTTAAGAAACCAGGGCCCCTGCGTGGGCCTCCAATGACCTCAGGCACGGTCTCCAGGCTGGCCTGAACCGGCTCCCTGAGCCTGGCGCGGTCTGCTCTGGCCCTGACCTGTGTGGACGCAAGGCCCCAGCACGTTCCCTGGAGGCCCAGCGTCCGGCCTCCTGTGGCCAGCCTCCTTCCGAGGGACAGGGCGGGAAGCCCTGCGCCCTGCCTTGGATGTCAGCCGGGTCCAGTGTCCATACACAGGCCGGTTGGGAGCGCACCAGCGGCCCCGCCTCCATGGCCTCGGGCGGGCTGATGCCCTGTGGGGGGGGCTGGCCCCCTGACAGCCGCGAGTCTCAGGGCAGGGCAGTGTCCTCCTGCCCCTGCGTACTCTGGACCGGCCACTCGCCCCATCTCAGGCGCGCAGCTGTGTGGGGCGTGTCCAGCGGTGGTCGGGGTGGCCTGCACAGAGGACAGGAGGACAGGAGGGCAGTCTCCCCGTGGCCCTCTGGGCACTGCCCACTGTCCATGCCGTGGACTCTGCAGGTGAACAGGCAGCCTGCGGCCCTGAGCAGGGCAAGGGGTACTCAGAGGGGAGAGTAACTGGGGGTGACACTTTTTCCAGGCTCTCTGGGGAGGCAGCTCACGAGAAGGTTCTGACCTCACAAGAAGGAGCCCTGTTGCTGCGAAGCGCACCTGCTGGCCGCCTCCTGAGCAGGGGGCGGGAGGGCTGGCGGACACGCGGGGAAGGCCACACCTGCTGCCCGCCCGGGCCCCACAGAGCCTCGGCACCGGGCTGGGCCAGCCAGACTGCAGCTCCTGGCTCGGTGAGCCCCAGCACGGGGGCCGGGGTCCTCTGTGCCCAGGAACCACAGCAAGAGCTTGGCCAGCGGCGGCCCCTCCAGCGGTGCCCCGGCTGGGGGCAGCAGCAGAGGCACCTGCTGCCTCGGGGCGCACAGCGGTGAAGGAAGGCGGGTGGGGTGCGGGCCTCCCGGAGAGAGTGGGCTTGGGAGCTGGGGGTGACCGCCTGGGTACCCCCGAGCAGCCCTTGGTCTCCGCTGCTACTTAAGACACAAGAGCCCCTCCTGCTTTCATCTCTGTTCTACATTTCATATTCATTTATTTTCAATAAACAGATTCCTTATTCTTCCCCTAAAGCTTACCAATAAATTTTTCTGTCTTGTCTTTCTTGCTACATTTACATAAAAGCCACACTGAAAAATTCATAGCAGCACAGAGGTCTTGGAAAACACAATGTTCAGAGAGCGCAGCTGCCTTAACCCTTGCAGAGAAGCAGCTGGGGCCCGAGCCCGGGGCGGTGGTGCCTGGACGCTGGGGAGGACAGCGGCGGGCGCAGGGCAGGGCAGCCCAGGCTGCGGCGGCTCTGGTGGCCCCTCGGGCCATCACTCACCAGACGCCCAGCTGCAGATGGCAGGTGGCGGCACAGAAGGGAAGGTGGCTTTCGTTAGTAATTTGGGAGCATCCCGTAAATTCTAAATTCCAGAGTTCGCCTGGCTCGGGGCTTGGAAGCCCCGAGGGGCGCAGTGTGGCCTGGAGGTGAGGAGCACCCGGAGCACCGAGGCCTGGAGCCCCCCAGCGGGCCTGCGCCGGCCCGGCCGCTTCCCCCGCGTGCAGGGTGGGCGCTCCGCTGCCAGCGCAGGCGCACGGTGAGGGGCGGAGGTCTCCCAGCGCCCGCCCACCAACGCAGGTGCCGGCCCCTCCAGAGCGCCTGGGGGTCACCGAGGCGGCCCAAGGCCCTGGGCTCCCTTGGCGCGTCCCCGTGGCGGTCGGGAGCCACAGCTGGCAGACGTGGCTCGCAGGGCCTCCACCGCCGCCACGGGGCTGCGCCCACCCACGCGCCCCCCGGGGCACCCCTGCTCTCGCTGGCGCCCCTGGCTCCGCCTCATCCCCGGGCTGCGGCCTGTGGCTGAGGACGCCTGTGGCCCTCGGGGTGCGCGGCCGCGTCTGCCTCCCTAAGGAGCGGGGCTGCGGGGGCTGCGGGGGCGCGGGGGTGCGGGGCAGATGGTAGCGCTGCTCTGGCCCCCGGCCCTCCCCCGCCCGCAGATGCGATGTGGGGGTGGTGGCAGCTCAGTACCCACTCTCCAGCCTCTCCCTGAAGCCTCCAGCCGCTGGTCAGTGCCGTGGGCCTGGGGCGGAGGGCATAGACCTCGGCCTCTCCCCCTCCAGCAGCGCCCCAGAGCCCTCGTGGGGCTGCGGGGTCACAGAGCGGGCTCGTGCCCTGCTGGGGTGGCGGCTGGGTCAGGGGAGAGCAGACCCAAGTGGCCTCTGGTGGGCCGGCTCCGCCCGGCAGGCGCTGGTTGGGGCCGCCCGGGCGCCCTCCACGTCCGTCCGCATCCGTCGCCATCAGGCCTGTCCAGCCCCAGCGCCCGGGCGGCGGGCACTGCCGAGCTGAGGGCGCCGCGCCCGCCCCTCTGCCGCGCCCCGCAGCTCCCTGCAGCCAGGCCGCACCCCAGAGCTCCCCGCAGCTCCCCGCAGCCAGGCCGCGCCCTGCAGCAGCGGGTGCTGGAACCGCAGGGGAACCGCCGCCCGCTCCGCCTCAGCTCCGGGACCTTCAACCTCCGTAGAGGGAAATGGAAAAGAAACGCAGCTAATGAAAATGGGGAAATTACAAATGATTAAATTTGCGATATGGAGCATCGATCGCGGAATTAAATTGGCTAATGGGTTCACTGGGAAAGTACTTTGTCCACAAAAAGTTAGCACTATTCTGATTAGAATATTTGTATGTGAAGTGCACTTGGGGGCAAACTGGGGCTGGAGTGGCGCCGCCCCCCTCGGCCCCGAGGGGCGGGACCTCATCCCCCTAAGCCGCAGGGCGCCCCAGCGAGGGGAGGGCGCAGGCGCGGCCTGCCACCAGCAACTGCCCACACCCGGCGCACCGCCCAGGCGGCCCCCCAGCGCCCCTGCACCCCCCATCTCGGAGCCTGGCACCTCAGGACAGCTGCTCCCGCGTCCCCTCCCGCACTGTCCTTCCTCTGCCGCTTGTTCTTCCTGCCCCTGGCGCGCCGCTGCCCGTCCCGGGCCGCTCTGCTCGCACAGCCTTTCCCCACCCCCACCCAGGACTCGGGGCACCGCGGCCGCCCCATCCCGCTGGCGGGCGAGTCCGGCTGGCCCTGGGGCGCCACCGCCCTCCTGCCTGCTGTGGCCGCAGGCCGTCCTCTTTGTTCTCGCCTGCAGGACACTCTGGACAGGGGCTGCCGCACTCGGTGCTAGTGGACGCTGGAATGACCAGGGCGGGGGTGAGCGCTTTGACACACGCGCCGATCTCCCCTCTCTCTCCTGTCCGGACCAGGGAAGTCGGCCTCCTCAAGGCCAGCCCCCGGCCCCCACAGGCCCGGCCGCCCATCGTGCTGGGGCTCTGCCTCCCGAGCCATGGGCCCGGCCACTCCCCCTGGCCTCCCACCAGGTCCCGGGGCCCCTGCCCTGCCCCGGGCTCTGGGCCCAGACCCTGCCCCCTACCAGTCAGCCTGCTGCCCTCTCGGCTCCACTGCCGGGGCCCGCATGGCCGAGGAGTGAGAGCAGCTGCCCCCAGCAGCCCCCCCCCCCTTTGGCTTGCCGATGTCTGCCGGGCGGGGAGAATCGGCTGAGCGTGCTGGGCCCTGGAGCGAGGTGGGGCGGCCGCGGCCCCTCCCCCACAGGCTGCCCCACGGCCTCGCGGTGGCCACATGGGCTCACACTGTTTGGGGGAGTCACCTCCTCTTCAGAGGAAAAGATGAGTCCACGGCCAGGATGTGCCCACGCAGGAGAGGGAGATGCCGCGGGGAGAAGTCAAATATTGATCAGATCAAAGAACACAGACAAAGACCCTTTATTCTTGGCCGCAAGGTGAGAAATCAGAATTTAGAGATGCATGAGCCGGAAGGAAAGAGGCTTGGGGAGCGGAAAGCGGCCTGGGTCTTCGCTTTGTGTTTCTGAGACACTCGCTGGTGTTGGTGAGAGGCTGAGGCGGGCGATGGACAGCAGACCCACCCTGCATCCCTGCGCCCGCCCCTGCACCCCACCGCACCCCACCGCAGGGCACCCCCAGGGGCAGGCAAGACACGTTTCTGGCTCGAGAATGTCAGCCTCGTCGGATTAGAAAAGATAATTCGGAAGCACTTCTGGAAAATAATTACCTCTGGCCCCTCTCTGCGGCG
Source organism: Galemys pyrenaicus (assembly GCA_019455555.1). Classification (NCBI taxonomy): domain Eukaryota; kingdom Metazoa; phylum Chordata; class Mammalia; order Eulipotyphla; family Talpidae; genus Galemys; species Galemys pyrenaicus. The sequence continues at coordinate 125,460 of JAGFMF010012293.1, forward strand.
AGCGCAATAAATGGGAAGAGGGAATTTTAATTTTTTAAAAATTATGAGCTCTGCGGTAATTAATCAGCGCTGGTGACAGCTCCCCGCGGCGTGGCCCCAGCGGCGGCAGGTCTCTGGGGACCAGGGGTGCACCCCCCTCTCCCCAGGAGCCAGCACTGGGGGTTCCCTGCTCCGAGCGCTCGGGCAGCTCGGGCAGACCAGCCTCCGGCCCTGACCACAGCCAGCGGCCCGGTCCCAGCGCTGGCCGCGCCTGGCTGCTCCCTGCCAGCGCCCTGTCCGCACCCGCTGCCTGGGCCGGGGGTCAGGCCACCCCCACATTGCTGCCCCTGGCGCCGGGGATGGCCTCCCACGATAACACGGCCGGGGCCTGAGACTCGGGGCCCCGACCTCAGGCCTCAGGGGAGCTCTGCCTGATGCCCTGTCCTCCTGAGCATTTCCTCCTGTCCTGCTGGGTGCCACCTTGAGGCCCAGGGCATGCCGTGGGGGCCCGGGGGCGCGGGTGGGGCCCAGGGGCGCAGGTGGTGCCCAGGTGTGTAGGTGGGGCCCAGGGGTGCAGGTGGGGCCCGGGGGTGCGGGTGGGGCCCAGGGGCACGGGTGGGGGCCAGGGGTGCAGGTGGGGCCCAGGGGCGCAGGTGGGGCCCAGGGGCGCAGGTGGGGCCCAGGGGCACAGGTGGGGCCCAGGCGTGAAGGTGGGGCCCAGGGGTGCAGGTGGGGCCCAGGCGTGAAGGTGGGGCTCAGGGGTGCAGGTGGGGCCCAGGGGTGCAGGCGGGGCCTAGGGGTGCAGGTGGGGCTCAGGGGTGCAGGTGGGGCCCAGGCGTGCAGGTGGGCAATTGGCCGTCCGCATCTTCACATCTTGCTTCTAAACGGAACACTCTCCGTTTGAATGGTCAGAAAGCAGGCATCTCTGTGAGCAGGAGACAGCCCCTCGATCCCACCGTCCTGCACGCTGGCCGGCTCCCTGCAGACGCCCCTGCCTGCACCCGCTCGTCCTGTGTGGTGATGTGACTTCCCATTCCGCTCTGTGTTGAAGGTTATAAGATTTTTTCATACCATTAAAACTCTGTGGAAATATTTTAATGGCTGCTTAACATTCTTTGATATCAGAAATCTCATTTTGAAGCTGGCGTCCTTGTATGTACCAGACAAACCGTTTTATCTGTGCGGGTGCGGGGTCCCCCGGCCTCGAGTCTGGCCGCTGCCCTTCTTGAGCCCGGCCATGGGCAGCCTCCGCTCTGCCCAGCCCGAGGTGCTCCCCGAGGCCCGGAGGCCCCGCCAGCCCTGAGTGGGGGAGGAGGAAGAGGAGTGCCCAGGGAGGTGGCAGCCCAGCCACACAGGGGGCTCGCAGCCTGCCCCCGCCCTCCCAGACACGCCTGCCCTGGCTGAGGCCTAAGGGCCCATGGGTTGAGCGCAGGGCCTGGGCCTGTCCCGGGAAGGGCGCCCCAGACAGAGGGCTGGGTGGGGCCCGGGAGGGATGGGTCCCTGGCCGAAGCGCGGTCCCTGAGGGAAGGGGTCCCCTGGAGAGAGGGGGTCCCCCGGTGGAATTCCCCACTCCCCCCCAGTTCTCTTGGGGGAAAGGATGCTCCTGGGGCCTGCTGAGGGGACCCCAGCACCCTAACCTTCTAGGCCTCCAGGGAGTGTCTCCCCCGAGCCTGCGGTCCTTCAGAGGATGCTGGCCCACACCGGGCAGGCCTTCTGTCCAGCATGAGTCTCAGCGACCACAGTGCTCGCTGGGCAGTGCCGGCTGGGGCCTCGACCCACCACAGGGCCTGGCCGGCCCCTCCTGGGCCTCTGGGTGCCAGCACTGCCCGGCCCAGGCGCGGGTCACAGCCCTGACCTCAGCTGGGGGCACCTGGAGGCCGGGACTGGGGGGACAGCTCCACGGCGGAGGGAGGCCCGTCACCCCCGCCCGGCCACCCCCGCCCGGCCACCCCGCCTGCCCTGGCGGGAGGGCACCAGCTCCTCCTGGGCACCAGGCCGGTCCTCCCGTGGCTGGCCGTGGGTCTGCTCTGGCTTGGGCTGCCCCCGAGGCCTGGTGGCCGGCGGAGGACGTCACCTCCCTGTTTCCTAGAACCGGCCGGCGGGAGGCCCCGGGACTGAACCCCAAAGAGCCACAGGCCGCGGGGCACGCAGGAGGAGCCGGCTGCGGAGCACTTGCTGAAGCGCGGGAGAAATAATCAGAGTAATTCAATTATATTCGGTATCAGCCCCTCACAGCCGCGGAATGACAATTAAGCCCATGGTGTCTTTTCTATTTTATTTAATACTTCGCGGCGCGTTCAGAATCACCGCAGCAGTGCCCTGCGCGGCCTCTGGCTGGTCTCCTCGCTTCTCTGCCTCCTGCCCAGAGGCCCCTCTGCCAGCTGCCCCAGCCCCGCCCCGCCATCCAGCCTGCCGTGCCCCTGCACGCCGTCCAGCCTGCCCTGCCCCCGCCCCGCCGTCCAGCCTGCCCCTGCCCCTCCCCTGGCCATCCAGCCTGCCCCGTCCCTGTCCCTGCACCTGCCCCTGCCCCTCCCCCGCCGTCCAGCCCGCCCCTGCCCCCAGTGCACCGCGGGGATTCCAGCGAGGGCGAGCTCCGGGCCAGGCTTGCTCCGCACACCCGGGTCCAGCACACACGGTTGCCTGACCCACACACTGGGCCCGCCTCAGCGTCGCCATCCAGCAGGCCCCAGAGAAAGCCTGCCTGCAGGGACACGGCCGAGCGGCCTGGCCCACCCAGCTCTGAGGCCAGAGCCACGCGAGGGTCCAGCCTGCGCTGGCCGTGGCAGGGACCAGACCGTGGGCTGCGGGGTGGGGCTCAGGCGGACAGGGTGCACCTGCGGCGGCTTCTCCCTCGCGCCTCCCTCCCCCGCGCTCTGAGGGCTCGGCAGCTGCGCGCCCCTCCGCCCGCCGCGTGGGCCCCCCGGGCTTGGCGGCGGCTGTGGGGCATTGACCTGCCAAGTCTCTGCTTGGAGGCTCGCTCTGTTTTAGGGAAATGCGGCCAGGAAACGCAGCCAGGACTCGCTTTAGATGGAGGCGGCCTGGGCCTCGCGCGGCCACCCCGAAGCTTTCTGGGGGCTGGACCGGCCCCGCCCGGTGACGGCGCCCTGCTGCGCCTCCTCTCGGCCGAAGTCCTGCGGCTCCCTCCCCGACTCGTCACTTAGGCCACTTCCAGAACGTTCTTAGGGCTGGCTGAGGTCCGCGGCAAGTGGCCCAGTTGGCCCAAGCATGGCTTGCAGGAAGTAAAGGGGAGCAGAAGGGCCGGCAGCCCTGGGCTCCCGCCGAGCGCCCCACCCGCACCCCGCCTGCTCCCGCCCCTCCTGCCGACCGGGCACCCAGCCACAGCCCAGGGCCGCCAGTCCCGCGCCGCTCATGGGCGGTCACCAGCGGTCAGCCCGCAAGCCCCCGCGGCGCCGTGTGGCCGTCCACAGCGACTGGAAGCGCCGCCGGCTGGACGCCCAGGCCCCCACTCCCTGACCAGCCACGCACAGGGCCCCCACTCCCTGACCAGCCACGCACAGGGCCCCACTCCCTGACCAGCCACGCACAGGGCCCCCACTCCCTGACCAGCCATGCACAGGGCCCCCACTCCCTGACCAGCCACGCACAGGCCCCCACTCCCTGACCAGCCACGCACAGGGCAGCGGGCGCCCGGCAGCTGACCGCAGGGCGGGGGCGCTGGCTGCGGGGTGACCGTCCAGTGCGGGCTGCAGCCCCGCCGGCCTGGCGAGCGCTCTGGGGCGACGCCGACGCGGACCTGCCCCTGGCGGCCGCGCACACCGTGGACACGCGCAGGACAGCCCTGGGGCGCGAGACAAAGCAGGGCCCCAGGGAGGCAGGCCCGGCGCGGCCCTCAAGCGGGCACCACGGCACTCGGAGCTGGGAAGGGGCTGGCCTGCCTCCCGTCCGGGCGAGCGTGCAGAGTGAGGGAGGCGCCCACTCCTGCCACGTGACGCGACGCACAGCCAGGCGCCTCAAAGGCCACTTCTCTGCAGCGATTCCCGGAAGCTCTGGCCAGCCCGGGCCGCGGTCACAGAGGGACAAGCCTCGTCTGCAGATGACATCACCGTTTGCAAACAGAACGCGAGGACCGCAGGCAAGCCACTTAGAGCAAGATGCCAGGGCGTTTGCTGGAAATCAGCTCAAGCATAAAGCTGATTAAATGTCAGCTCTTATTTAGCAGTAATTGAAAAATAGAAAATGCGATTTCAAAAAATATCTCGTTCATAACTGCATTCAAATTTGCACGCTATGTAGAGATAAGAAACCGAACGGGGCCTCCCTGGGCGCAGGGGTCGGCGCTGTGGTGGGGCCTCCACAGCACCGCAGTGCGCATTCGATCCCGCCAGGGAGGGACCCCCAGGGCGCAGCAGACTCTCCTGCCCCCCGCTGCCCCCTCAGCCACGTTTCCATCAATTTGCCTGGTGTGCGCCCCGCTTTGTCTCTGGGGAATCCTCTCACCTCCCGTGCCTCTGGCCCGCACCCCAACTCTTGTATGCGTGAATAAATAAAATCTTTTTTTTAAGATTTATTTATGCAGACAAGAGCTGGGGTGCGGGCCAGAGGAGGGGGGTGAGAGGACTCCCCAGAGACAGAGCGGGGAGCAGAACAGGTGGATCCACTGAAACGCACTGCTGAGGGGCAGCAGAGCACAGGAGAGTCTGCTGCGCCCTGGGGGTCCCTCCCTGCCGGCATCGAACTACAGCGGAGCTGACCCCTGCACCCAGGGAGGCCCGACAAACAGTCTTTCAAAAATGAAAGGCAGAAGCCTGGGGATGGCGCCAACTCGCACGTGGAGATTAGCAGCCGCTGGCGGTCCGGCCGTCCTGTGCTGACCTCAGCGTGTGTGACTCGAACTGCCTCAGGCTGACCGGGGCTCGGGTCAAGCAGTGAACGCAGATTCTCTCCTGCAGCCGGCAGGTGCTGCCTGGGCTGACGGTCAGTCGCTGGGCAAGGCGAGAGGCTGCTTCCCAGAGGGAGCTTGTCTGTGGGTGGCAGCCAGGCGCAGCACCCAGGGAGGGAGCCAAGCCGGCCGGGCCGCGAGGAGGTGCGGGCGTCAGTGGCCCTGAACGGAGCAGGGACGGCGCTCTGTGCGGGAGCAGGCCGGAGACCCACGTCCTGGTGGCTTTTACGTTTACATACGGGGTAGGAAGACTCCTTTATGGTCCCGGGGATAAAAGACGCGCAGACGCGGGGACACGTGTCACGAAAGCGGACGAGCTCGGTACACGTAAAACGCCCGAGGACACCGCGGAGACGGGCACAGGGACCCCAGGGCGCCAGCCCGGGGTGGGGACGGACAGCAGCCTCCTGCAGGCAGGGCTCACCCCTCTATGCCTAGAGCACCGTGCCCCAGCCCGGGACCCCAAAGCACCCCCAGCCTGGGACCCCAAAGCAACCCCAGCCCCAGAGGCCCCAAAGCTCCCAGCCCGGGACCCCAAAGCGCTCAAGCCCGGGACCCCAAAGCATCCCCAGCCCGGGACCCCAAAGCACCCCCAGCCCCAGAGGCCCCAAAGCATCCCCAGCCCAGGACTCCAAAGCGCTCCAGCCCAGGACCCCAAAGCACCCCTAGCCCCAGAGTCCCCAAAGCATCCCCAGCCCCAGAGCCCCCAAAGCATCCCCAGCCTGGGACCCCAAAGCACCCCTAGCCCCAGAGCCCCCAAAGCATCCCCAGCCCGGGACCCCAAAGTGCTCCAGCCCAGGACCCCAAAGCATCCCTAGCCCCAGAGCCCCCAAAGCATCCCTAGCCCCAAAGCCCCCAAAGCATCCCAGTCTGGGACCCCAAAGTGCTCCAGCCTGGGACCCCAAAGCATCCCCAGC
>JAGFMF010012293.1:133988-161003 GCA_019455555.1 Galemys pyrenaicus
CTGAGCTGGTCCCCCAGAGCCGCCCCCACCCCAAGCTGGTCCCCAGAGCACCCCCCGAGCTGGCCTGCTAAGCTGGCCCCGCTGAGATCCTCCTGTCCTGGCGGCCCGGGGCTGTGCTCGGAGCAGGCAGACGTGAGCGGGCCCAGGCCCAGGCGGGGAGGCCGGCCACCCTTCCTGCGGGCAGCTCTTGTCGCTGGGGGCCGGAGGCTGCCTGGGTGGGCGTCTTCCCTGCTACGCCCTCACGCATGGCCGGGTCCCTGCTCAGGCCTCACCCAGGGCGAGGGTGCAGGCCGAGTGGGGCGTCGCGCAGGGGCCGCGCAGCCCAGGGTCCCTCTGCCTGCGAGGGCGTCCGGGCCATGGCTGGGCTGCCCCTTGGCCCGCCCAGCCTGGCGTCCTGACTGGCTGGGCCCTGGAGGTCACTCGATAAGCGCTCCCCCACGAGGCCGGCTCCGCCGGGCCAGCCCCGCCCGCGCCGGTCTCCGTGGCCCCTAACCACAGGCGGCCTCTGCGGCCCGCAGCTCCCGGGCGGCGCCTCTCTGCGGCCAGCTCATCTCCGTGTCCCTGTCCCAACGCCCGTGCCGTCGTGCAAGTCGCCGCCGCCGCTGGGGGCAGCAGTCCGTGCCCGAGGGGCTCAAGGGCAGCCTCTCCAGCCCCCGGCCGCTGGAGTGACGTGGCCACACCAGACCGCGTCCCCGGAGTCATGGCGCGGTCACCTCCGCGGCCACGCGGCCACCTGGCCACCGCACCAGGCGAGGAGAGCTGGCCTCGGGCTGTCTGAGGGGCCCGGCTGCCACGTGGCAGGGGGCAATGCAGCTGTTCCCACCGAGCCCGGTGACCTCCTGGCCAGGGCGTCCCTGGGCGTCGGCCCTGCCGGGCGGAGGGCAGGATCCATCTGCCTGTCATGGGCCCCTCAGGGCCACTCCACGATACAAGCGCCCAGGCAGTAAACGACGGCAGCTGCGTGTGAGCTGGTGAGCCGTGCCCACCGAGCACCTGGTCCCGAGACTGGGGACGGAGCCAGACTCACCCCCTTTAAGAGAAGTAGGCCCATGTGGTTGCCCTGGTCTTCCTGCCTGCCCCTGCCCACCCCCCCACCCCCCCGCCCTGCCCCGCCCTGCCCTCTCCTGACTTGCCTCTGCCCTGCCCCCCCTGCCCTGCCCCGCCCTGCCCTCTCCTGACTTGCCTCTGCCCTGCCCTGCCCTGCCCTGCCCTGCCCTGCCCTGCCCCACCCAGCCCAGCCCCGCCCCTCTCTGTGTGTCTGTCTCTGTCCAGATGCGCCTGTGCGGGGTGAGTGTGGCCGTGAGCAGCTGGGCTGTAGAGAAGGCGCCGCCCTCGCTGCACCTGGGCTTCTCGGCCACGTGCTGCCGCCCGCGGGTCCCGCAGGCTGAGGGGAGCCCGTAGCAGTGCCTGGGCTGTCACCGCAGGGGGGGCCTCGGCACCCAGCGGGCCAGCTGGCAGCTCAGGGCGCAGCCCGGGCGGCGGTGGCCGGGAGGACGGGCCTTGCAGTCCAGCTCCCTCACAGCTCCGCGTGCAGCGTCTGGCGGTGGACGCGGCCAGGGCCGGTGGGCAGAGCTCCGCCTCCCGCGGCCCGGCCAGCCCCGGCCGGCCTGTCCCAGGGCACTCCGGGCCCAGTGCACCCAGTGCGCTCTGCTCTTGGCAGCACTTGGGGAGCGGCACGCGGCGTCAATGGCGCCCGGGAGGAAGAGACCCAGCTTCCCGCTCTCACCACGCGGAGCCCCTTCTCCCGCCTGCCAAGCCCACGTGTGGTGCCGGCCGCGCACAGGGAGCGGGAGGTGGAGGCGGGCGCGGGTGTAACTGCCCGCGAGGGGCCGCCACAGGAGCACGCGTTGGATTCCAGTCTGGTGCAGATGACAGCGTGTGCTCGCTCATGCACACGCACACGCGCACACGCACACGCGCACACGCACACACCCACACCCGTGCGCACACCGTGCGCACATGTGCAACAAGACACTCGTGCACGCACATGCACACACACAGCCACACACACGCAATACATGTGCACGCAGAACACTCACACACGTGCACCACAGACACACATGCACACAGCGCCCACACGCACACCCACACACGTGGCACACGTGCACACACGTGCACACACGTGGGGGTGCCTGGCTCCAGAGGGCTGGCTGGGTGGGCCAGGAGGTCCGGTCCTGGGCTCTGGGCGCCCAGGAGGGCTCTGGGGCGCATGAGCGGGGTCTCCCGGAGGCTGGAGAACAAATCTCCTTAATTAAAACGGGAAAAGCCGAGCGCGGCGCTACTGCGGTGGTGAATATTTCAGGCGTGTGTCCGGCGCTGCCGCCCAATGCCCGGTGCGGTGCTGTTGACAGATTGCCGGGGGGCTGGGTGAGACTAATTCCGTGGAACGAGGTGGACGGCCCCCGCCTCGGGCCACCAGAGGCCCTTCTGAAAGAGCTGCTCTTTCAGTCATTAATTTTTTATGAAGTTTAATAGGCCTGAGCCCGGAGGGCCTCCGTGGTGCTGATTAGCTGCATGTTTCTCTCATTAATGCCGCATCCGACCAGCTCCTGAGGGGCCCCACCTGCTGGGCTCGCTCGGGGTTGAGCCTGGGGGGGGGGGCCACCGCCGGGCCCGGGGACCGGCTTCTAGCGCGAGGCCAGCAGCCCGGTGCGGAGGGCACGTCTGTTGGCCCGGAGCGGGGCCAGAAGCCCAGTGTCCTGCGGCCACCATGGGGCCCGTCAGGCTCAGCGTGGCCGCTGGGCTGGGCGCAAACCGCCCTGGACTCTGCCCTAGAAGGACGCGGCTCTGCCCTCACGATGACCAGCGGCCTTAGCTCAGGCCAGAAGCTCTCCGACCGCCCAGGCAGTGGCATCCTGTCTGCAGACTGCCGGCCTCGCCGCCATGGGGGACAGGGGACGGGGGACCGAGCTGTCAGGGGCAGAGGCTGCTGGCCAGCAGCGGAGCCGGTGCGGCCACCTAACTGCCGACGTCCTGGCCTTCTTCGGGGAAAGCAAGCGCCACACGGAAGAGGGGAGCCCGGCACCCAGGCGGGCGGCCAGCAGGAGGGCGCCCACATGCCCCTGCACCCCACGCCCGCACGTAGCCAGGCCAGGGGCCCGCGCCTGGTGCTCCCGGCTGCAGACCTGCCCTGGGGACAGCGCAGCGAGGGCCGCGGGGCCAGGGGGCTGCAGGGGCATGAGGGAGGCAGGAGCACGGGCCAGCGACAGGGTCCCTGTGCCTCCGGGACGCCCGCAGGAGCCCGCGGGGCCGGGCTTATGGTGGGCGCCAGTGCTGGGGCCCTGGAGCAGAGCCCTGGCCGGCACCCTGGTTCCCGCCAGGACAGTGGGGGAAGGCAGCAGGGGGAGAGCAGGGTCAGGGTGGAGGGGGCGGGGCCGGGTTGGGCATCCAGGGAAGGGTGGGGTGGGGTGGTGGGGGCTGGAGGGTTCAGGGCCCGGGAAGGGCAGGGAGTGGGAGGTCTGGGGGGCCGGGGCAGGGCCACTGCAGAATGAGGGATGGCCACAGGGCAGGGAAGAGCCGAAGGGCCAGGCAGCGGTGGGGGTGGGGCAGGAGCAGCTCCGTGGCGGCGGGAGGCTTGGGCAAGACAGAACGGGCTTTCCGGCCCCGCAGTCTGCCAGAGCTGGCTTCTCTGGGGACACCTGCATCTGGCCGGGCCGCTGCTGGCATCAGTGACTGCCCAGGTGGGGGGCGGCTGCAGCTGGTGTCCAGGCCATGGCCAGTCCCCTCTGGGCTTCTCAACTTTACTCCTGGGCCTGGGCTGGGCCTCCCAGGTGGTTGTGCACCCCGGTTTCCAAGACCAGCCCCGTGGAGAGGGCCCCAGTGTCCAGGGCGCACAGGGTGCGTGGCTGGGGAGCTGCTGGGGCTGTGGCTGCAGGGCTTCCCCCAACCTTCTGCAGGTGGGAGCTGCTGCCCCCGGGCCTGAGAGGCTCCAGGCTCCAGGCCGGCACAGGACCAGGTCGAGCAGGTGTGGGGAAGCCCGGAGACTCCCTGTCACGTCCGGCCTCAGCGCCGCATCCCTGTGATGCTTCATCAACAGCTCCTGTCACCGCGACGCTGACAGGCAGGCACAAGGGCAGCGGGGCGAGCAGCTACCAGCAGGACGCCGACGTCCTGCTGGTCTGCGGAGGCCGCTTGGCAGGGGTGCAGGGGGTCAGGCCTCCCCCCATGAACCTGTCTGCTGGTGACCTTCCCCAGTCAAGGTCACACCCATGCAGAGGCAGCTGGGGGACGGCCCAGGGCAAGGCATAGGGGGACAGTCCGGTGGGAGGTGGCCGGGGGGCAGGTGTGGGGCAGGCCCTGCGTCTACTGCTGCTGAGTAGCAGCCCGAGAGTCCAGCATCTGTGCAACATGAAGCGGCTCCCAGGCCCAACACCCCGCGGGGGTTGCCCTGAGTTGGGCCAGTTTGCTGATATCCCGCTGCCCCTCTCAACAGTGGGTTTCAGTCCATCCGCCTGCTCTGCTCCCCACTCTCTCTCTGGGGGATCCTCTCAGCCCCACACCTCTGGCCTGCACCCCAGTTCTTGTATGCATGAATAAAGAAATCTTTAAAAAAATACAAAAAAATGTAAAGCTGTGCTTTATCGTTTTATATAAAAAAACACCGAGAAAGAACAAGAACGTGAATGGTAAGAGCACAGGCACATACACTCCCCTTCCCTTGAGTTTTTGAAATATTTAACAATTGAAATAAAAATTTAACGGACGAAGGTTTTTTGAAAGACAAGTTGGGGGGACACTTAAGATAGTCACAGCGGGATGCAGGGAGCGGAAGGTAAGTGAGGAGCCCACGCGCCCTGTGACCCGCCGGGCCGGAGGCGCCCCACGTGCTGGCCCTGCGAAGCGAAGCCAGGCTACCTCCAAAACAGGACGGTGAGCAAGGAGGGGCAGTGAAATGAGAGGAAACCGCGGCTGTGTCAAATGCAGGCGCACATTTAAGGGGCGCACCAGCAGCGGGGCTGCGAGCGCGGCTGCGAGCAGCAGAGGGCATCTGCCTTGCAGGGAGAGAAAAGCCCGCCCCATGCAGGCGGCCCACGGAGTCTCAGAGGCCCAAACCGAGAGAGCGCAAGGAGGGTGTGGACGCCGCCTCGCGAAGGGGCGAGTCGAAGGGCCAGCGCTTGGCCCTGGGCGTCGGGGGCGCCTTGGGAGGTGTGCCATGTCTGTGGACACAGGACGACACGCGGGGCGGCCACACTCCCACTCCGGCAACTCCCACAAAATGACGCAGAATATCTTGTGGAGATGAGATTATCACACAGTTACGTGGAAAGTAAAAAGGTGTTAGCTGCAGGGCCTCCCTGGAGGTGCGGGGGTTGGGCACCGCACTGTGGGGCTACCGCAGCCACTGCAGCACGGGTTCGATCCCTGGCCAGGGAGGGACCCACAGGGCGCAGCAGACCCTCCTGCCTCCCGCTGCCCCCTCAGCAGTGTGCTTCAGTGGATCCACCTGTCCTGCTCCCCGCTCTGGGTCTGGCGAGTCCTCTCACCCCTGCACCTCTGGCCTGCACCCCAGCTCTTGTGTGCATAAACCTTTTTCAAAAAAGTGTTTGCTGCAGTGATCTAGGCATGGAGAATAAAGGGGAGAAGTCAGCTCACTGATGGGTGCTCAGGCCACCGAGGGCACGGGAGGAGGGTGGCACACGGGCCAGGGTCACGGAGGGGCCCCACAGCCGCCACCGCCCAGCCAGCCTTTGGCCAGGTGCAAGGACATCCCCAGAGCAAGGCGGCGCGTTCAGAAAACAGTGCTGAGAAGTCGGACAGAGGCAGGAAAAGAAGAGCCTCGACCCGAACCTCACGCTTTATGTAAGAATTAGCTCAAAAGATCACAATTCAAAGTGAAGCGTGAAGCTACAGCACGCCTGGAGACTCGCAAGAGGAAGCGCCGGGGTGGAGACCTGCTGACCCGTCGTGGGCCTGGCCCAGGAGCTGGTCGGTGACCGCACGGCCCCTCCTCCCGGCTGCAAGACTGTCCTGTGGAGACCCACTGGGAGGGCAGAAGGGCATCTTGTGAGGGAAACGAGAAGCATGTGCTTGCGAGGTGCGGCCAGGGGCGGGCCAGGCCAGCGGCCGGCCCTCCTGGGACAGCAGGCCTGGCCCTAGGGCGCCTCCGAGCAGGGGGCAGTGGCCGCAGACACCCGAGGGGCAGCACGACCTCGCAGGTGGCCAAGGAGACGTAAGCGAGAACCTGAGGGCGGGGTCGTGCAGCAAGGCCGAGAGTGGCCTGTGGGCAGGGGCAGGAGCGTGGCCGGGCCTCGGGGCCTGAGGGCGCTGGCAGCAGAGAGGACTTGGCGGCTCCGGTCCCAGCACTGTCCCCGGCCTGGCAAGATCACAGGGAGACCCAAAACGAGGCCGGCGCCAGGAGCCGTGTCTGGTCAGCTGGCTAGCGGGCAGCACCCAGCCAAAGCCACAGGCAAGGTCACTTGGAAGCGCTTCGAATACAGTGGTGGAGCCGGTGCCGGGCCGCGGGACGCGCTGCGTGTGGGCCTGGGGGGTCGTTGCCATCCAGCCCGTTTCCGAAATAACAAAAACCAGAGTTCTGAGCTGGGGACGTCAGTCTACAGGGGCTGGCCCAGCCTGCGGGGGCTCCACTGGGGGTAAGTGGCCTCAGAGCTGGGGGCCTGGGCTCTGGGGGTGAAGGGGCTTCAGGGCTGGGGCCTGGGCTCCGGGGGGGGGGTGAAGGGACCTCANCTGGGGCCTGGGCTCTGGGGGTGAAGGGGCCTCAGGGCTGGGGCCTGGGCTCTGGGGGTGAAGGGGCCTCAGGGCTGGGGCCTGGGCTCTGGGGGTGAAGGGACCTCAGGGCCAGGGCCTGGGCTTTCACATTGCCTTGGCCCCGAGGGCCTGGAGCACTGGGGGCTGGGCAGCCCAGGAGAGGCCCCTCCCCCTCGCTCTGCTGGAGCTGCTGGTCCTGGAGGACTCTGGTCCGGGACTCTGATCATGGCAGCGGCAGCGCAGCGGCAGCAGGAGCGCAGGCCCATCCCTCTCATGAATGCCGACAGCTCCCTCGTTATGCCGCACTCCCAATTAAAGGGAAATTCCCCACCAAGCCATAAACCCAAAATGAAAAAAACCCTATGGGGAGGCATAAGCCTCTTCCGTGAGCAAACCTGCTATTTATCCTTTTTTTGTGACTGCTTATTGCGCTCGGATCCCGCCGCCCGCCTGCCCCGACGGCGCCCCCGTGGCTGTCAGCAGCTCCGCCAACGAGTCTCCCGCCGCCGCGGTTATTATTGGGGATTAATTATTAATGGTTTTTCCATCAGGAGGCCCGTGTGGGCTTCTTCCCCCAACCTCTATTTTGAACTGGAATTAAAAAATAACTAAAAGATCTCCCCGGGGTTGTAGGAGAAAAGGGGGGGGGGTGCGGCTGCCCGCTGAAGGGGCAGCTGGCCAGCTGCGGGGCCAGCGCCCAGCCGGGATGAGCTGACCGCGGTGCGAGTGCCCTGAGATCACAGACCCCGCGCATCCGCACTGTTTAACTTCGCTCCCGGGAGGGAGGCCCAACGGCGAGAAATCGCCAGGGAAGAGGACCGTGGAAGCCACGTTCTGGCCGTGCTGCCTGGACAGGGAGAGGTGGACGCCGGGCGCAGGGGACTTAGAGCCCAGCCCCACACGACGTGGGGCTGAGGACCGAGCGCCCCATGCACCAGCCTCGCCGCCAGCCCAGGGCCTCCCTGGCCGCTCCGGACAGTGGGCGGGGAGGCGGCCAGTGCTGACCAGTAGCCGGGGCTGTGGGAGGCAGCAGTGGCTCTGGAGGCCCAGGAGGCCTCCACCTTGCTCCTCCCCCTTCAAGGACGGTCCCTGCTGGAGCAGCCGATGCTCATCACCCAGTGTCCCTGGGCGCCAGCCAGGAGGGCCCAGCCCCGGGGCAGCCGGGGGTGCGGGGGAGCAGCCTCCAGCTTGCCTCCTGGACCCCACCCTGCTGGGGGGGCGTTGCCGCCTTGCCCACCCCATTTCTGCCCCCACCGCGGCAAGGCGAGGCTCAGGCTGCGGGTTGTCTTTTTAAATTGTTTTCTGATTTTTGCTGATGCGCGTGTATCGTTTTTTATCGTGCTGTGCGGGCGCTCTGCTTCGGGGTCCCCTAGACTCACGGAGGGGGCTTGTGAAATGCGGGCCCGGTTCTGCTTCCGCTTGTGACGAGAGAAATAAATCAAACTGAACCGACGAGCTAATTAAGCAGCGCGCGAGGGCCCTGCGCCCTCCCGCCCGCCAGCGCTGCTCCCGCCCGGCCTGGGCGTGCGCCCGCGGCCCGCGGCCAGCCCAGGCGCTGCAGAGGGCCTGCTGGGCCTGGCTGGCCAGGGGAGCCTGAGGCCAGGCGCGGCCGACTCCAGCCGGGCCCTTCCCTCTGGAGGCGACGGACGGCCCGCCCACCCGCGCCTGCAGACGAGCAGCGCCCCGCCCAGCTGCACTCACCGCCGTTCAGATGTCCGTGACCAGGACCTACGGGGCTGGGCAGCGCCCGCTGCTCGCGTTGTCTTGTCCTAGACTCCCGGGTCCAGGAGTGCGGCGGCCTGCTGGCGCCCCGCCCGAGGCGTGAGACCCTTCGGGAGCCGGGCAGGGGCGGGAGGCGCGGCCCCTGGCCCGGCGGCTCGGCCTTCCTGGGACACCTCGCCTGGTTCTGTCTGGAACCCCTGGGCTCGCACAGTGGGGAGTGGCGGGCAGAATCTGTCCACTTTCTGGGGTGTCCTCTGGCGTTGTCTGGTGGTCTCGGGCAGCTCAGCTCTCGCTCCTCCTCCTCGGAGCCGTTCTCCGACGCCGCCCATTGGCTCGTCTCCCGCCCAGGTGCGCCCGCCTGCGCCCGCCCCAACCCGCGCAGGTGCGGCAGTCAGGCCCGCCCGCGCCTCCCACAGCCAGGGTGCAGGTGATGGCCGTAGGGGCGAGGCCTGAGCGCCTTCATCGACCTGCGCCCCCACGCCCAGGCGGGCACCCCCAGCCCGGGGCAGTGGCCTTCCTTCGGGAACCAGGGCCTCTCAATCCGAGAGGAGGCGCTCCCGTGAGGCCCCGGTGAGGCCCTGGGCCTGCCCCTCCCCCCCACCCCCCCGTGTCCCCGGCCAGCTCCAGCCTCTGCAGGTCCCTGCGGTCACGGTCCCAGGGGTGCTGGGCAGAGGCTTCCCCCCGACTGTGGTGGACGCTGTGGCTTAGAGTTCGCGAGGCAGCATCTTGCGCTTCACGGGTCCTGGAGCCCTGGGAGGCTCCACCTCCGCTTGCTGGGTACCAGCTGGAGTCAGGAGCCCGCCCCGCGTGGGGAGACCGGGGTGCAGGCCACGGGGGATCCGTCTCAGCAAACCGGGACCCGCCCGAGGGGGAGGAGATGCCCAGGCTAACGCCCCCTCCACCCGCACGCCCGTGGGACATGCTGGAGCCCCCGTGGGCCCCGGACCCCAGGGGGGCCGGCAAGCTGCTGGGCTCGCACCGCAGCTCCCTCCCGCCCAGGGCTCCACACTCAGCTGCGGCGCAGAGGCTGGCCGGCTGCTCCTGCCGGCCGCACCGGGGTGAGCCCGTTGGGCTGCGAGCTGCGTCCTAGACCCGAGGCGGATCAGTGGGATCAGAACCAGGGTCTCCACGGAGCCCAGGGCAAAGCAGCCTCGTGGAAGCAGAAAAGGAGCCATTATAAATGTGCTAAGGAGTCCAAGCAAAACAAGGACATGATGAGGCGCGAATGAAAGATGTGAAAGTAAATCAAACGGAATTTCTGGAGCTGAATAATAAAACCTCCAGAATGAAAAATTAACTAGACGGGAGCAACTACAGATCAGGCAGGAGAAAACACGGGTGAAATTGAGAGCAACAATAGAAGGTACTCTAATTAAAATGTAGAAAGTAAAATAGAGCAGAGACTGTGGAAAAAATATGAACTACATTAAAATATGTAATTGGAATCTCAGGAGAAAAGAGAAGGGGAAGAAAATATGTTTGAATAAATTAATCACATTTTTTCCAAAGTTCTATGAAAACTATAAGTCTCCAGATACAGAAATCCAATGGGCTCCAAGATAAACACAAAGAAACCGCATCTGGAGGATCGTCCGCTGGTCTCTGGAAGCCAAAAACAGGTACAATCTCCAGAGACATCACAGCCGAGAAGCAAAGCCGGAGAGCCCCAGACGCACGGGAAGCTGAGGCGGAGCAGACGGGGGGAGCAGCCCCTGTATGGCTGAACATGCTTTGTTTTCATTTTTTATTTAAAAGATAAGTATCTACGTGAAGATAAGTGGAATAACAATCACAAAACATATGCAGAAGCGGCCCCGTGGCAGTAGCAGCCGCAGCTGGGGACAGAGTCCTCTGGAACAGGTGTCTTTTGCGTGTGAGAAGTGACGTAGTTTTTAAATGTGGGTAATGATAAGGTCAAGGTGCATATCACGAAGTCAGTAGCCACCCGTGTTTTAAAAACAAGCCCATAAAGGAGACACAGTGAAATCCTAAAACACATTTGCAAAAATCAAAGAAGACAAGGCAAAAGAGAAAAAGAAATTTGAAAGACAGAATCAACAGAAAGCCAGCCTTGAAGTGGCAAGGTCACATCCGCCTGTGCATTAAAACTGACTCCAGAGATGGGCAGGTGCTGACAGTGGGCACAGCAGCCGCCTGGCCCAGGTGTGGCTGCGCGAGACCCCCCGGGCAGGCAGACGTGGGCAGCGGCCACGGCAGAGCCCCCGGGCTGGGAGTGGACCTGAGGACAGGACCGGCGTGCACAAAGGAGACGTTTCGCGAGGAAGAGTCACAGGGAAGTGAAACAGCTCCCGCGTCATCACGTGGCTTGACAGCCACGTCAGCACAGCAGATTTCTACGTCCTCACCAGGCCAGAGGGCAGCCAGCGAGGGCCGGAGCACGGAGCGGCACGGGCCGCCCTGTCCTGCCCCGCGCCTGCTCACCGCCCCCAGCCCCGAGGCGCAGGCCCTCCTGCCAGCGCCAGCGTCACCCCCACACTCGCACGGGGCACGGTCCTGGCAGACCTGGACGCGCAGGGGTCTGCCGGGGTGAACTCTCTGACCCGGACACACGTGAAGTGGAAATAAGCGATGAAATTCTGGAAAAGCCCGCAAAGTCTGGGGAATACACAGCAAGCAGGCCTCCAAGTAACCCAGGCACCCGGAGGAGCCACGAGGACAGAGCACGGGCGAGCTCAGAGGCGGCAACTCCTACGGGCTGGGAGGGGCCGAAGGTGGGGCTGGGGAACGGTGTGAAGGCTGCTGTTAGGAAATAAGCCAAAAATCAGTGCTTCCCATGAAGGGCTGAAAAGCACCAATGAACTTCAAAGTCCATAGAAGGGAGGACATAAAAATAACAGTCGGGATGGAAAACAAAAGTAGAAAATAACCAGTAAAATCAAAATCTGGCTCTTTGAAAAGACTGAAAAATCAGTAGAATTCTCGTTAGAATGACCAAGAAGAGGAATTTATAAAAACATGCTCGAACTGACAGGGAAATTCAGCAAGGTCAGGATTCAAGGTCAACGGAATGCTGGCTCTCTTACGGGCGATGACAATGAACAGCAGCAGTGAAAGAGCTAAGTCTTTCACAGCCACATAAAAGATATGAAATGGGGCCTCCCCGGTGCCCTCGGGGTGAGTCCAGGCTACCACCTCGAAGGCCTGAGTCCATCCCCGGCCAGGCGCTGACCCACAGGGCACAGCAGACCTCGCCTGCCTCCCGCTGCCCCCTCAGCATGTGCTTCAGTCGATCTGCCTGCTCTGCTCCCCGCTCTGCCTCTGGAGAGTCCTCTCATCCCCCCACACCTCTGGCCTGCACCCCCAAAAATAAAATCTTTTAAAAAAATAAGACATGAAATGCTTACAGATATACTTAACAAGATATGTGGAGAGTAACTATACTAGATAGTTTAAAACGTTGCTGAGAAAAAGCAAAAGGGAGAGACGTACAGTACTTACGGATTAGAGGACAATTTGTTCAGATGTCGGTTCTGCCCAAAATGATCTATAAATTCATTTCAATTTTATTCAGAGTCCCTCCCAGGTCTTTTAAATAGCAAATTCTAATAACAATAACATGAATATTAAAAATTCTAGCGTATCCAAACCATTTTTGAATAGTTTTAACACTGACAGTTGTGATGTATGTCACTATAGCGTGGAGACAGAAGTATTTATGTAAACACAGAAACACACACCAATGAAATAGGACAGAGGCTAGGAGAGGCCTAAAGACAAGTGACTAATTTATCTGTGAACTGGCCGCGCAGGCAGATTGATGGGGACGGGGGATGCTCCCAGGCCTGGCGCTGGAGTGAGTGTCACCTCTGGAGAAGCTCCAGTGAGAACAGCAGCCTGGCCCTGACCTCACACCACACTCAAAAATTAATTCAAATGCACCATGGGCCTTACAGACGTATTAAACCTATAAAGTTTCCAGGAAAGACGTGCGTGGGAAAACATACCTGTAGCTGCGGGCTAGGCAAAGGGTCTTCAGACAAGAAGTCTTGAAACATAGCAAAAGATTGAGCATCTGGACTTCACCAACATCTCAAAGCGTGTTCTTTGAAAAACGCGCCTGAGAGCACTGAGACGAGTCTCAGCAGGAAAATGCACTGCCCACACTCGGCCAGTGTCCAGGGCCAAGAGCCGCCGATCCCGGAGACCGAGCGCCCGCTTCCTCCCTGGGCAGGATTCTGACACCTGCACAGGAGACTCTCCCCGACGGTGCCCAGTGCCACTGTGCTCCGTGGTGCTGGCCTGGCCCCTGCGCCCAGCTGGGCCCCCAGCAGCAGCCGCTGGACACCTGTGACTCAGCGGCCGCGTCCCCCACCGCGTCCAACCCCGCGGCCTCAGGCTGCAGCCCCTGCCCCCATGGGGGCACCACGGAGGGTGGCCCAGCCCTGGGAGTCGCGGGGTCCAGAGGGGCGCAGGTGGGGGCACCTGCCCGGGGCCGCGGGCAGCGGCGGGACAGGCCCTGGCCGGGCAGGGCCCACCGGGCGCCTTCTCCTTTCCCGTCAAGGTCTTGGCGGCAGGAGCGCTGAGAGCAGCCGGGGAGAGTCAGCTCATTAGCAGGAGAGTGGATATAATTTCAGTAAATGGAACAAAAATGAACACGGTTTCTGTAACCAAAGGTCCCGGTTTGTGGCAGGTCTGGAGCACGGAAGAAGGATGACTTTTTCCCTCTTGTCTTTGTGATATTTCCAATAACTGAGCCATTAAGCTCCCCAGATGTCATTAAACATTATTTAGCAGTGCGCAGGGCTGCTGCGTGCGAGCCACAGGCCGTGCCCACCCACGGCAGGGCCGGCGGGGGAGAGGGCCGGGGGCGGCTTCCTCGCCCGCCCACGCACGCCCAAGCCCTGCCCGGGGCTCCCGGGTTTGCAACGGCCGGGCGGCAGGGACGGGTGCCACGTGGTCCCGGGAGTGGTCACCGCCTGTCCTGGGCCTCGGCCGCAGCCCAGACGCGCGTCCTCCCCTTCCCGCCTTCTGTCCAGGGCTGGCGGGTCAGCTCCGCCGCTCGGCAGGTGGCGGAGGGCGTGTGTGTCCCGACGGCCACCCTCTCCCCGGAGAGGCAGCTCAGGCCCTGCATGCTCCCCGGCGGCCTCAGAGCTCTCAGCAGGGCGCGGCGGCTGCAGTTTCCGGGGCGGGCGCAGCACCCCCTATGGGCGTCTCCACTGCCTGGCCCGGTGTCCAGGCTCCTCTATCCTGCGGGCGTGGCGCCCTGGCTGCCCAGCAGACGGGTGCGCAAGAGCCGCTCCGCCCCCTGCCCCGGTGCCTACTCCGCGCCGCGCTTCTGCGTCCGGCCCCTGCCCGCGGGGGAGCAGAGCCCAGCGCTGCCCTCCCCCAACGCCCGGCGGCTCCGCCCTCTGCAGGCAGCGCCACTGGCCTGTCCACTCCGCAGCCGCGGGCGTGCTGCCTCACCCGCCAGGCCCGCGGGCAGTGGCGAGCCCTGTCTCCGCGGGCGCGGGTGGGGGGCGCTTGCGGCGCTGGGCGCCCTCCCGCCCCCCCTCCCCCCCAAGCTGTGCGCCAGGCTTGGCGCTGGCCCCGGGCGCTGCTGGAGCGAGAGGCAGAGCATCCGGACCTGCCCCAGAGGTCTGCAGAGGGGGACCCCGGGGCAGCTCGCTGCAGGTGGACTCAGTCCCCGCCTGGGTGCCGACTCCGACGCCAAGCGCGGCCCTGGCGGCTGCAGCCCGGGGTCGGTCGAGGGAGGCCCCGCGCCCACGTGTGAGCGGTAGGCGGTGCTCCTTGGACACCGAGGGGCTGCGGGCGGAGTGACGGAAGACGCGGCAGCCTCCACTGCAGCCCTGCTGGCAGTGATGTCTCCGCTGCTCTCCGTGGAGGGCGCCGGGCTAACGAGACAGACACTTTGCAAGGGAGTCGCTGCTGCTGACAGCCAGTGTCCAGTGTCAGCGTTTACAGAGCAGGGCGGGCAGCGGGGCCGGGCTGGACTGGGCAGGGCAGGGGCTGGGCTGGGGTTGGGGCTGGGGCTGGGGCTGGGGTTGGGCTTGTATTGGGCTGGGCTGGGGCCGGGGTTGGACTGGGGCTGGGCTGGGGCTGTGCAGGGGCTGGGCTGGGGCTGGGCTGGGGCTGGGCTGGGGCTGGGGCTGGGCTGGGGCTGGGCTGGGGCCATGGAGCTGGGGCTGGGTTGGGTTGGGCTGTGGCATGCTGTTTGGAGCATGCTTGGCATCGCAGATGGAGCTTCCTCTGGATCATACAGTGCCTAGGCCAGCAACGCAGCCTCACCCCACCCAGGTCCTCCACCCCCGTCTCTGCCCACAGGACATCCGGTGTCGGAAAATGCCCCGATCAGCCCCAGGGCCCTGCCCGCTGAGGCTGCCCCTTCACGGGGCGCATCTGTCCCCAGCTGGGGCTCTGGGGACAGGGACAGAGAGCAGATCGGCCTGGGCGCCTGCGTTCTCCCCGTGAAGTGTCCGCCTTTCTCCCCCCGCCCCTTGGCGGCCTGTCTCCCTCGTCGCAGGACCTGGTCAGCGCTTAGTGTCGGGCACCCCCTCCCGCGCTCACCGTTTCTCCTGGTGTCGGCTCTGGTGCCACTTCTCCCTGGAAATTTCATCGGGGCCGACGAGGAATTTCTCCGGCGGCCGATGCTGGTGACGTCCATCTGAAAGGAGGATGGACCTCCCACCCCCCGACTTCATTCCAGGTCTCCTGAAAAGGCATTTCATTTCTGCTTCTGCCTCCAGCCCAGGCCGGGGCCGGCACCCGGGCCGGCGGGCGGGCGGCAGGCAGGCGGCACAGGCTCAGGGAGATGGCCCCACGGGGTCCATGTGCCTCCCGTCCCCACGGGAGGGACCGTGCGGCCGTGCGGCCTCTTGGTCTGCCTGCGGTGGGCATTTCACAGAGGTTGGCTGAGCAATAAATTTTGAGACTTTATACTCATCTTTGGATAGAGTAAAAAGTTTGTGGGCTTAAGAAAGCAATATTCCCTGGAACTGCCACGCGGGATGATGGAAGGGCCTCGCACGCACAGCAGTCTCCGAGGCCTGCTCCGGGAGAGCAAGGGAGGCGGCAGAGCGGGATTTAACGCCCACCGCGCCCAGGCCGTTTCGGCGCTGACCGATTGCACACAGAATGGGGAAACAGGGCTAACGCCGAGGCCAGGTCCCGGGGACTCAGGAGGGTTTCCTGTCCTCGTCCGGGTGGCGGGAGCCGAGGGAGAGCCACTCTGGACAGCGCGGCAGCCGCGGCTTCCCGTCCGCTCCATGAGGGCCACTCCATGGGTGGACACGTGGGGTGGACACATGCGCTGCTGGAACCAGCGTCTGCCACGCCAGGGCGTCCGCTCGCCTCAGCGGCACCTGCCTGTCCCACAGGCCAGGGACGGACTGGACTGGCCTGGACGAGCCCCCTGCCACCCGCCCGCCCAGAGCGCCCTCTCGCGGCCGGCGCCTGCCCCTCCACCCTCCAGGGGAGACCTGCGGCCAGGGAGGCCAGAGCTGGGGGCCAAAGGTCCCTGACCGCGACTGCAGCCTCATGGCCCGCCGGCTGCCCAGTCCTGGGCCCCTAGACTGCCCCACCGGGACCTGGCACCCTGCTGACCACGGCCAGTCGTGGGGGCCAGCGGAAAAAGTTGTAAAAATGGGCGGACTGAATGGGGCCCCCCTGGTGCGGCAGGGGTTAACTCTCAGCTCTCTGAAGCCCCCTTAGCCACTGCAGCCGAGTCCACCCCCAGCCAGGGAGGGACCCACAGGGCACAGCAGACTCCTCCTGCCTCCCGCCGCTCCCCCAGTGGGTTTCAGGGGATCCGCCTGCTCCCCTCCCCGCTCTGTCCTGGGCAGTCCGCCCCGCCCCCGCATCCCTGGCCGGCACCCCAGTGCATGAATAGATAAATCTTCAAAAACATGGCGGGGAGCGGGCCGAGCTGGGTCTCCACAGGCCGCAGCATCTCCGGAGCGCGCTCTGGGGCTGAGGATGAGGGCGCCGCCTGGGGGCTCCCCGCGAGCGAGCGTCCCCGCTCGCCCCTTGCTGCTCATAAGACCCCAGTCCTCCTGAGCCGGCTTCGCAAACGCAGCACCGGACACTGGGGGCTGCCCGCGCCTGCAGGCTGGCGTGGGCCAGCGAGGGCGGGGGTAGGGTGGGGGGGTGGGGCGGGGGCTGGTTGGGGGATGTAGAGGGCGCGGGCAGGGTGTCGAGGGCGAGGGTGGGCGCGGGTGCGGGCAGCCCCTAGTGGCACCCAGGAAGGCCCGGGAAACTCACGGGGTCACCTCGTGGGGCTGCAGGGCCAGCAAGCGTGCCCAGTGTCCGCTGGGCCGCAGCCTTCGGCCTCCAGCCACGGGCCTTCCTCCGGCCCCTCCACGCGGGCATTGCGGCCCCGCCCCTCAGCCAAGTGCCCCCAATGCCACACCCCAACGTCCCGCCCGCCCCCCCCACCCTGCACACCACTCCCCACGGGAGACGGAGTGGAGCGTGGGGAGGGGGGCAACGGACCACAAGGGGGTGGTGGTGGGCCCTGCATAGTCAGGTCCCCCTCCCCCAGAGGAGCCCCACCGTAGGGAGCCTGGGGGTGGGGCGCCCCCGTGGGCCTCTCTACTTTTCCCCTCACAAACACACCCCCCAGGCTGCCTCCCCCCTGTGTCCTGAGTGCACCCCGCTCTGGGAGAGGGGGCCCAGGGCCCCTCTTCTCGCAGTCGCTGATCCCTCCCACCTCCAGGTCTCTCGGGCCCTGCTTCCCGCTTCAAGACACTCAAGTCCGTCTTCAAATTAAATGGAAGCTTTTTCTCCGAGAATTCCTGCTTGTGCCTTGATCAGCAACGTCTTTTTAAAGATGGGAGGACTCACTAGCCGAGGGGGTCCCCATGGTTCTTCAAGGTCTGCACCCCCGCTGCTGCCCCCCGGCACTGGTGGCCAGCGTGCCGGCCACCCCACCCAGACTTCCGTGTCATTAACCAGCTGCACTCTCTAAAATTTGATCAGCTCTCAGGAACAGTTTTCCGCCTGCCCTTTGCCTTCCGAATGCACCGGCCGGGGCCCCGACAGGGCCAGGTGGCACGGGCCGGCCCCAGCAGGGAGAGGTGGCACGGGCTGGCCCCAGCAGAGAGAGGCAGCACGGGCCAGCCCCAGCAGGGAGAGGTGGCACGGGCCGACCCCAGCAGGGAGAGGTGGCACGGGCTGGCCCCAGCAGAGAGAGGTGGCACGGGCCGGACCCAGCAGGGAGAGGTGGCACGGGCTGGCCCCAGCAGAGAGAGGTGGCACGGGCTGGGTCCCAGCAGGGAGAGGCGGCACAGGCCAGCCCCAGCAGGGAGAGGTGGCACGGGCCGGGCCCAGCAGGGAGAGGCGGCACAGGCTGGCCCCAGCAGAGAGAGGTGGCATGAGCCAGGGTCCCCAAGGGAGGCCTCTCAGGCTGAGATGTTGCGTGACCAGCAGTTAGCGGGGTGGGGACGGGCCCTCCCGGCAGGAGCGGGAGGTGACTGCGCCCAGAGCCCCCAGCTTGCTCCCTCTCGGCCTGCCTGACCCCCAGGTGGCCGCGACGGCTCCGGCCGGGGCCCACGCAGGGCGGGGAGGCAGCCTGCCTGCCCCTGCTGGGCACTGGCACGGTCAGCGTGGGCCCCGCTCATGCCGAGGCCGCCACGGGACTGGGTGGCCAGTGGGGCTCTGACTCGGAGGCGGTCCCTGCGCTCCATGCTCAAGTGCGGGTTTCTGAGCAGAGTGGCAGGTGGAGGCGCTGCCCACAGGCTCGTGAGGGCCAGGCCGGCGGGTGGACGGGTCGGAAGAGGTCACCCAGGCTTGGGAAGCAGGCGGCTCTTGGGATTGACTAGCGGGCAGTGTGACATGAGAGCTGCTCCTGCACTGAAGCCCCGGGGCCAGGGACCCCAAGATGGCGAGCCTGGTGCGCTGCCGTCCGCCCTGTCTAACCCAAGGGTGGAGAGTGGGGGGTTGCAGGTCTGGAGGGACAGGGCTCCAGACCTCCAGGTCCATGCGCAGCAGGAGAGAAGCTAAGCCCTCCCTCCCCTTTACCCAGAGCATGCGGGTCAGTATGGACGGGCATGGACAGGCGTGGACGGGCGTGGACGGGCGTGGACGGGCATGGACAGGCATGGATGGGTGTGGACAGGCGTGGACAGGCGGGCCTCAGTAAGTGCTCGGCTCTGCAAGGCTGGTGTCGGCGTCCGCTTAGGGCACTGTCCAGAGCAGAGGCGGAGGTGGCTGTGGGGCGGATCTGGAAGCATGTCCACCTCTCCCTCGGGGTGGACATGGCCTGGGCCTCTGCTGCCTTCGGGGACTGTCCTCCTCAGGGGGCCCTGTTAGGACCTGGCTGTGCTGGGTCCAGGGCAGGACTGCAGAGGAGGACAGAGGGGCCACACAGGGAGGGGCTGCAGGGGAAGAGCCTCTAGAAATTTATTATAAAGAGATGATCACAGATGCTGAAAAGACTCATAGTCAAGGACACGCCCACTGATGACTGCTATAATCTAAAACAGAGCGATCCGCAGTGCCCCAGAGTAAGCTTGGCTCGCCGGGGCTGGAGTACTACGCAGTCATCAAAAATCACGCCACACAAGAGCAACGATGCGAGGCGATGGCGATGACAGAGTAGAAAGGCATGTTTTAACACCAAAGCACAGTTACCCTCCCATTCAAATGCACGTGCAGCAGCCAGGCCGTCCCGAAGGTGACCGCAAGGCCAGCAGCCGCATCAGCCCCAGGCTCCATATGCCGTGGACCCAGAACCTCCCCGGCCACCACAGGGGGCGCTGCGCAGGAGGCTGTGGCCTTTGGCAGCTGGGGCTAGGGCTGGGCTGGCGGCCATCCACCCTGGAGGCCTGTCCACTTTCTGACCGTGGACCCTGCTGACACAGACTGCCCAGCACCCAAAGGCCACCCTTTCTGCCAACACACCTGAGCTGCCGCCAGCCCCAGGGAGAAGCCCCACACATGGCCTCCCCGCAGTGCATGTGCTGCGCCTCGGAACCGGGGGCCGTGGACAGGCCTGAGGACCGAGCGCCAGAGCCCGCGGTGACCCTGACGGCCTGGGTGGCACCTGGATGGCCGCCCGGACCGGCCGCCTGGACGGCCGCCTGGACCAGAGGCGGCTTCGCGTGTGGCCGCCCGCGGTCTCTTTCCAGGCACGTCTGCGGAATCAGATGCATGAGCTGACGGGGGCGTCAGACACTCAGAATCAATTCTTCAATCACTGCACTTTCTTAGCTGTGATTAAAGACATGTGTCCCCTAATTAAGCTAATGAGAAATTGCTAATTGGTACGGAGCCCCCTGTGTGCACCAGTTACTGTCACCCTCGTGTTGCCGGGAGGGAGGAGCAGACTCAGCCGCGTCTGCAGTGACTTCTGCCCTGGACCAGCGGGC
Organism: Galemys pyrenaicus; assembly: GCA_019455555.1. NCBI lineage: Eukaryota > Metazoa > Chordata > Mammalia > Eulipotyphla > Talpidae > Galemys > Galemys pyrenaicus. The sequence goes on from JAGFMF010012293.1 coordinate 153,740, forward strand.
GGGGCCTGCGGGAGGGGGCTGCCCAGGGCCAGGGAACGGCTCGGGCTGGGGTCAGGGGGCGGTGGGGGCTGCCTCCTGGCCCCGCGCCTGGGCCCGCGTGGGGGCGCATCCAGTGCTGAGCCCCAGCCGCTGCCCCCTTCCCTACACCCCGGTCCAGGGGCCGCTGGTGCAGACTGCGCTGGGTGGGGCTGGTGGGGCCAAGCTCTCACCCAGAACGTGGCGCTGGCGCCTGTGTCCAACTTCTCCCAGGGACGTGGGCCCAGCTCTGCCCTGGGGGCTGCTCCTCCCAGCATGCAGCCCCCCTGGCCTGCGGACAGTGCCACGAGGGTCGACCCAGGGGCCCACCGCCCCTGCAGGCAGCCCGCCCTGGGTGCTGCACCCTATGCTGCACGTGGAGGGAGAGGCCAGGTGGGCTGCGGACACGGGCCCAGAGGCCGGGGCTGGACCTGCCCAGCTGACCCCCTTGGCTCTGTTTCCAAGCTCCCACAGGGCTGGGGCATGTGGCCTGCGGGTGGGAGGCTGGGCTGCCTCCTGGCAGGGCCAGCAAGCACAAGAGCAGGACCCCGGCAAGGGGCCTTCCCGCCTGGAGCCCTCAGTGGCCCAGGCCCCGTCCCGAGGCAGAGCAGCGGGACAGGGTCCGTGAGCTGAACTGCCCAGGACCAGCTCGCCGGCGGGGGAGGGGCGGGGCACGGGGGCGTCCCTCAGGCCTCTCAGCAGGGCCCCGGAGCGTCCAAGGCTGCACTGCCCTGGGCTGAAGCCACTGCTGCCCCGTCCCCCGAGACCAGCGTGCTGGGGAGGGGCGGGTATGCGCCTGTGCCTTGCGTGTGCCGAGCCTGTGCCACAGGACGGACTGACCACCCTGGACAGCCCCGCCTGCACTGTCCAGGCCTGAGGGCGAGTGTGGCCACGACAGGGCTGCCTGACCGCCGGGGCCAGCACTGCCCATGGGGCTGGCTCGCGGCCATGGTGTCGCCAGGCCTCAAGGGGGCTATTTCTGGACGTCTGTGCTCAAACGAGCATCCAAACGTGTGTTCCTCTGACCGTGCCGGGAGGCCGGCAGCTGCCCGGCTGTGAGGCGGGAGGCCTGGGGCCCGTTCCCTGAGGTCACAGAGCCTCCAGCCTGGCCAAGCAGCTCCCTGAGGCCCCACCCCCAGGACATGGGCCCGGTTGCCCAGAGTTTGCAGCCGCTGCTGTGGACAGCAGCCGGCGGGGCAGCGAACACGGCCAAGTGGCTCCGGGCACTCGAGGCCAATGGCCAGCCAGGACTGGGCACGACTCGACCGTGTCCTCCACGGGCTGGGCCCGACTCAGAGCCGAGGCCACAAGGGCCTGAGCAGAGCCAGGGGCCCTGTGGCCAGCTCTCCGGCCAGCACAGCCTTGCCGGGAGGACCCGCCGCTCCGGGCAGGCCGCGGCCTCAGCCTCCAGGGCCACGCAGCGGGGGCCCTCGGGGCAGCGGGCGTGAGCACAGGCCCGGTGGGGGCGGGGCCCGGGCCGGGGTCCTTGTTGGGAGCGCAGCCCACCCTGGGCCCGCTCAGGGCACTGAGGCCACGGGGAGAAGGCGGCCGTTTCTGAGCGAGGCGCGGTGACCCGCAGGACACGCATGTGAGCCGACGCCCACGGCCCCCGCGCCCTTGGCTGCCGGCCCTGCGGCCCCGAGTCGGGACGAGGCTCTTCTCTGGGGCCGGGGTGGCAGGCGGGCAGCTCCGGGAGACCAGGCAGGACGGCGGCGGTGGCTCAACCATCCAGGCCTGCCTGGGAGAGGCCGCCCAGGAAGGCAGGAGCCCCTGCAGGGATGCAGGCAGAGGGCTGCAGGGAGGCTGGCCCCAGCCTCCCACTGCGGGAGCCGGCCCCGGCACGGCCGTCTGCAGCCCGCAGCTGCCGCTCGGCCAGGCTCTTGGCTCGCCGGCTCTGCGTGGACACGCGCCTGTCCCTGCGGCCCCGTGGACGTGCCCCCTGCGGGCCTGCCCTGCCCAGGCCGCGACGTCCTCGGCGGGCCCGATGTGCAGCTGCTCAGACCCGAGGACCCTGCCCTGGGCGCCGTCCCATGGACGTATGCTTTGTCCCCGTATCTCTGTGCTGAGCGTCCAGCTGCGCTCAGCCGTAAGATGACCGTCGAGCAAACGGGCCATCCGCCGGCGGCAACCTAAGCAAGACCGACTCACAGCTCTGCGCTCGCAGCCCACTCCGAGACCCACCAGGGAAGCCGCATTGCCCTGTCCCCTGGCGGGCACAACTGGGCAATTCGGCATGGATGCGGGGCCCGCGCAGGCCCAGCTCGGCTCCCTGCCTGGGCCCGGTGCCACGAGGGCGCCCCTGACTGCTCCAGAGGCACGAGCTGAGCGGCCAAGTCATGGAGCCCGGCGGAGGGAGATGCCGCGCGCCAGCCACAGGTCTTTCCGCCTGCTTCTGCTCTCTCCTGACTCCAGGCATTTCCGCAGGAGCCGCACGCCGGCCAGGGCCGTGCTGGGAGGGGACCCGGGCTTCTGCACGGGGACGAGGCCGGCTCTACCCGGAGGCCCATGGCCGCGGCGGCAGCTCTGCGAGGAGGGCGAGCAGGGGATTTCCAAAGGCGCCGACTTCCCCGAGACACTGCGGGGTCCTGGTGGCCCCGGCTGACCAGCCTGCGAGCCCGGCGGTGTCCGGGCAGCTGCCCGGCCCGAGCGAGGCTGGGAGGGGCGCTCCTGCAGACACCCTCACCAGGGGCGCGGGGGTGGCACTCCCCTGCCCACCGCTGGCCCGAGACGCACCACGCTGCTCGGACTGACCGGGACAGCGGGCTGGCCGCCCTGCGGGCACCTCCTGGCCGGTGACGTCTCGGGGTGGGCGGGGCGGGGAGGCTCCCACCGGCCTGGAGGCCGCGCGGTCGCAGTCCTGCAGGGTGGGGCGGAGTGCGGTCTGCAGGCGCTGGGGCAGGCCAGCCCGCCATCGTCACCTCCAGCTGCGCAAGCGCTGGCTGTCGGCCTGGAGCCGTAACTCAGGACTCCGCAGCCGGGCCCTGCCAGCCGCTAACATTTCCATTCACGGGCTGGGAGCCCGGCTATAAATACCCTGGCAATATTTCCTGCTTCAGAACATAAAGACAGCTTTACGGCGCTGATAAAATAGAAATTACTTTCTCTCTGAGGTCTTGCTGGAATTTTAATGTCTGTTTTGCAATAAAGCAGCTCCTACACAATTTGATTTGAGGGAAAGAAAACAAACGGTCTAATTTAGTTACAACGAGGACTCCTCCGTCCTCAAGCCGGCAGCAGGGGCAGGGTAGGGTGATGTTCTGAGAATATTAAAATGGGCGCTTTATTATTTAAAGATACATTGTCTCCAGCCCTCCACCACTGCCACCAAAATGATGTTTCTCAGGGAAATTCAGGGGGAGGAAAACAGAGGCAGGCCTCTCGGCATGTCCACGCCCCACGTGCCTGGCCTCTGGCTGAGCCCCCTGCCTCCCCCACACGCACCTGTCCCTCCAGCCCCGCGACAGAGACATGAAAGAGGGAGTGGGACAGAGACGGGAGAGGGCCCGCCAGATGCAGCTGGAGCCAGGCTGGCCGAAGTGTGCCTGGGGCTGGGCAGACGCCCCAGGCTCCTTGCAGGCTGAGGCTTGGGATCTGGGTCCCATATCTTCAAACCTGAGAAGGACCCCCTCCTCGAACAGCCGAAGCCCCATAACTTCTCCCGCCACCCTGGAAGGCAGACACCCCAGCAGAGCCCCAGTTCTCGCCCAGAGCCAGCCCCCTTCTGTGAACACCTGCTCCCCCTGGGCTTACGGGGTGCCCATCCGCTGGGCTCTGGCGCCTCCTGCCGAGCCTCCTGACCCTCCGGGAGCCCCAGCTCTGCGCAGCCCAGGCTCAGGCTGCACCTGTGAGGGGTCATGGCAGGGGCGTCCGGCTGCTCCCCACAGTACCACCCTGTCCCCAGCGTCCGGCCCGGGAGCCGGCCGAGCCCTTTCTGAGCCACCGACCCAGGCGTCCTCAGAGGAAGTCTGCTGTCTCGGATGCAGACAGTAGTTAAAAACATAGGCAGTGTTTGTAGGCAGACGCAGAAATCCTCAACGAGATGTGAGCGAGCGGAGTCCAAGCACGCGCAAAGGGCCATGTGCTCGCTCGAGTGGCGTCTGTTCCGGGAGGCAAGGACGGCTGCGTCTCCGGAGCGGCCCACGGCCCGCCCGGCAGCAGGTGAGAACAGGAGGCACGGGACTCTCGGGAGATGCAGGAAATCCGGGACTCTCAGGAGATGCAGGAAATCACTTGGCCAAGCTCAGCATCCTCTCTCGGCAAAGCCTCACAGAGGAGCTGCTGAGCGTGTCAAAGGGCTGCTCGGCCAGGCGCGGCTGGAACTGACCCTGGGCCAGTCCAAAGGGGCCCTGCAAGCTCGGCACGAGACAAAGACGCCCCAGCTCCGCTCTGCCAGACAGCATCCCCGCGGCCCTGAGCAGCTGGAGAAGACAGAGACTCATCTGAAGTGAAAGGGAGGAGGCAAGCCTGCCACTTGCAGATGACATGATGTTGTATGAAAAAGGCCCAATGACTCCATCAAACATTGTCAGAACCGATAAGCAAGATCAGCAAAGTGCAGGGCACAAAATCAATGAGCGAAGCTGCTGTCCTTGCACATCTCGGCTGAGCCTCGGAGCAAGACGAGGGGAGATCCCGGGTGTGAATGCACCCCAAGAGCAGAGTCGCGGGGAGAAACGTCGCCAAAGGGGCAAGAGACCTGCATGTGGAAATCAGGATGCCGAGGAAAGAAATCTAAGACAAAACATGATGGGGAGATATTCTGTGCTCACAGGTTGGAAAAAATGCATATTATTAAAACGTTCCTACCAGCCTCCGCACGGCTCACTGCAACTCACGTCAAAATCCCAATCACAATGTTAACAGAGGTAGAAGAACCAACGGTAAGTTTTGTTTGGAAGAACACAAAGACCCCAGTAACAGAACAACCTTGAGAAAGAGGACCGAGCCCAGAGGCGTCACACTTCTTGATTGTGAGCTGTACTTCAAAGCTGGGCTGTGTTGGCATGAAAACAGCACGTGGATCAACAGAACTGAGCTGGGAGCCGAGAAGCAAATCCACGCGTGTCTGGTTGTCAACTTATGACAAAGAAGCCGAAACTCTGCAACAGGACAGGTTTATGTCTTTGGTCAAAGTTGCTGGGAACCCAGAAATCACTGCAAAAGAATGGACTCGCAGTCCTTGCTCATTCGCACACAAAACCAGCTCCCACCGCAGCCTCAGGACCCTGAGGAGAAAACACAGGGCAGTGTCGAGTTTCTGACGTGGCTGCAACAGCAAACACAAGAGCAAAAGAAGGAGTGGGCTTCGTCGAAGTGAGACGCGTCTGCACAGCAAAATATTTCCAAATCTGATAAAATATATATATATACCCAATATATATATATATATATACACCCAAAATATAAGGTCACCCTTCAAATATTTTTAAAAAATCACATAATTTGGGGCCTCCCTGGTGGTGCAAGGGTTTGAGCACCGCACTGTGGGGCTTCCGCAGCCACTGTGGCCTAAGTCCGTCCCTGGCCAGGGAGGGACCCACAGGGCGCAGCAGACCTCTCCTGCCTTCCCGCTGCTCCCCTCGGCAGTATGTTTCAGTCAATCTGCCTATTCTGCTCTGTCTCTGGTGACTCCTCTCACCCCCGGCACCTCTGGCCTGAACCCAGCTCTTGTGTGCATAAATAAAATCTTTAAAAAAAATCACATAACTCAATAGCATAAAAGGGATAAAGCAAACAAAAGCAGACCATCTGGCTAAGAATGTCTGAGCAGAGCCTTCCCTGCAGGAGACGGGCCAGACAGCGGCGGTGCCTGCGGGCGCTGATGGTCAGGAAAGCCTAACGAGACCCCACAGCCTCCCCCTGGTTGGCCAGAATCACGGGAACAAGAGCTGGGGAGGCTGTGGGCGAGGGGAGCCCCAGGCGTGCTTGCGGAGGGGAACACAGTGGAGAGCTGCACGCGGTTTTCTCAAACTAAAATAAAACTGCCACATCATTGAACATATTCCATATCTGGCTATATAAAGAGAATAAAAAGGCTGATTCTAAAAGACACGCGATTCCAGCACCAGTCACAAGAGCCAAGATCTGGAAATAGCCGAACTGTCATCTGTCCATAAACACACAGCAGATGTGGCAGTCTATGAAACGGAATACCACTCACCCATCAAAAGGAGTGTCCTGCCCTCCCAAGTCCCTCCCCTTGCCCTCGGGCCCTGGGGCTCAGCATTAGGGGCCTGAGCCAGCAGTCCCACGGAGATAGCATCTGACAGAGACAGCATCTCCTTCCCCAGACTGGAGTAGGAGGTGGCGCATTAGCGCTCACGCATCAGGCCTGGGGACCTACAGGTGGTGCTTCGGGAGGGCCGGACCAAAAAAGGCCATTTCTCCATGGAGCTGTCCTTCCAGGCAGTGGCCCCTGGTACCTGGGGTGTGCTCCTTCCTCCCGGCAGGGCCAATGGGGACACGGCGTCGGTACGCCCCTGGGGATGGAGGGCAAGGGAAGGGGCTTGGGAGGGCAGGCCACTCCTTTTGATGGTGAGTAGTATTCCGTTTCGCAGAGCCGCCTGTGGATCCCGAGCATCCCCATGAAGCCACCTGTTCTCCAGGAAACCAGTAGCAGCGGAGCTGCGGCACTCTGCCTGTGGGCACAGGCGTGAGTGGCTCCTGTCCCGGTCCCTGAGCCACTCTCGTGTCAGCCCCGCCCCGCCCCGCCCTGGGCTGTGGCTAAGGTCCGCTCGCCCCAGAAACACTTGGCAGCCCCGGTTTCAATTCATTGGCAGGGACGTCCCCCCAACGCAGACAATATCCCCAGTCCACCTCTGACCAGGAGCCATCCTGTCCACTGGAGCCAGCCAGGAGCCAGCCCTGCGGTCAGCAGACACTCTCCGAGCTCTGGGGGAGGCCGGGTCTGCTCTCCAGGCGGACCCTTTCCAGGGGGCAGCCTCAGCCCCTCCGGGGTCTAGCATGTCCTTATTTAAGGAAACTCAACCCAGCTCCCGGGTGCGCTGCAGTGAAGGAGCGAGAAGACAGATAGACGGACGGGGACCGGCGGGTGGCAGATGAGAGGATCACGTCCATCTATTTCTCAGCTGAACTGTGGCTGACATGGAGCCTGCAGTTGGGAGGATCAACCAGCCGGCAAATCTGTAAATGCATCAGCAAGACAAGAAGAGGGGGAAGGGGGTAGGGCTGAGTCTCAGGCTAGAGTGAGCCCCAGGACACAGATGTGGGGAGGGGGGAGGGAAAGGAG
>JAGFMF010012293.1:170993-187136 GCA_019455555.1 Galemys pyrenaicus
GGTGGCACAGACAAGGGACTCAGCCTTGGCACAGGCAAGAGAAGAGGTGGCACAGGCAAGGGGGAGGAGGCACAGATGGGGAGGTGGCACAGGCAAGGGGGAAGGTGGCACAGGCAGGGGGAGGTGGCACAGGCAAGGGACTCAGCCCTGGCACCGGCAAAGGAAGAGGTGGCACAGGCAGGGGGACGTGGCACAGGCAGGGGCTGGGCCCTGGCACAGTGAGAGGGCACCATGTGTGTCTATTTCTTCCTTGTTGCTGTGTGTGTTTGGGGAGGTCTGTGGATAGAAGGAGAGAGGGAGAAAGAGGAAAAAGTAAAGAACCAGGAGAGAAAGAAGGCAGCTGGCAAGGGGAGGAAGGAGGGAGAATCACGAAACCAAGTGTGAGGACTTTGGTCCCCTGGCTTTTGCTGCGGTGCCCAGAGGGTAATTTCAAGAATCTCCTTTTCCCTTCCCTGTTTTGCGCATGTTCTTTTCAAGCATCGCCTAGAGCGAACAAAACTAGCACCTAGAGGAGACAGACCAAGCCCACGCCCAGAGGCGCCCTCGTGGGCCTGCCCCCCCCCCCCACGGCAGGCCTGGGCTCCCTCCGCTGCACGGGCGGCACCCTCTGGCCCAGAGCTCCAGCCTCCTTCCTGCCCACTCGTCTGACCTCAGTGCCACACCCTCCCACCCTCACAGCCCCTGGGGCGTCACCATGCCCACTCAGGGGCCAGGCAAGGCCAGCGGGTCCTGCTGCCGGAGGACGCTGCCCATGGTAGCCCCGGAGGCACCCAGGCCCCTCCCCGGCCAGGCATAGAGCCTCAGCTGGCCTCGGACCAGGCCCGGCCGCTCTCCACGCTCCACGCCCTGCTCCCGCTGTGGGGTCCGAGGGCAGTGGGAGAGGCTCCCTGAAACCCAGAGACTCCCCTCACCCCAGTAGCCCCCAGAAGCCTGCAGTCACCATCCCTGTGCTTGGGCCACTGCCCCGGGATGGACACCCACACAGAAGTGTCCGGCGACCCGGCCCAGCCCGGACCTGCATGCTGGAGCTGCATCCCCCCAGACCGACGCCTCCGTGCACCAGCCTCACTGACCTCACCCCCTCGGCTGCCCCAGCGACCGCACACCTGCCCTGGACCCGCCTGCTCAGCCCCACCGACCGGCCCTCGCAGCCTGCGCCCTGGCCGCTGGAGCAGGGCAGACGGCCGGCTGAGGCACACGTGACAGGACCCGCGCCCGGTCATGGGCCTCTCATGGCCAGCAGCGCCTCGGCCCATCAAAGGGCTTCCCCGGCCTTAAAACGATGCGATGGTGGAAACACAAGGACTGGCCAGCAGGCTCAGGGGGATGCAGCAGCCTCCCGTGCTGGGGGGAGGAGGGAGAGGAAAGAGGGGGCAGGGGAGGACGGGCCAGGGGAGGAGGGAGCTGGCCGGAGGGGGCAGAGGTGAGGGCTCTGAGGCAGGCCCTGTTCACTCGCCCCACCCGCGGCCTGCACCCCAGCTCACCGAGAGGTGCTCGGGCTGGGTGAACACCCCCTAGTCATCCGTGGGCCAGCGGCTGGCAGTGAGGCGTCTGGGCGGCCCGGGAGCCACAGGGCAAGCCGGGCCGCGCTCACTGGGCTCCGCCACGGCCGAGAGGTGACCGGAAGCCACGGTGCAGGACGCCAGGCCAGGTCCGGGCTCCCACTCCTGCTGGTGAGGCCTGGCAGGGCCCCCGGGGCCCCGGCAGCGGGACCCCGTCTGCGGCTGCTGAGCTAGCAGGAGGCAGCGAGGGAGAGGAGGCGCCAAAATAACTCCCAGACAATCAGAGCAAATGACTCTAATGAGGCTGGGACGGAACAAAGGACCAAATTAGCAGCTCGTCTGCTGTCTGCAGGCCCTGCTGAGTCAGCTGCGCTCCAGGCCGCACCCAAGCCTGGGCCGAGAGGCCCCTGGGGACGCCCGCTGGGGGGCTCGGGCCTGCGGGTCAGGCTGGGGGAGGGCCGCAGCCAGAGCCCCCCACCCGCTCCTGAGCTCTCGGGAGGACGCAGCGCAGTCCCGGCCTCACGCCGCTTGGCCACACCGTTTCCTGCCCCAGGAAAGGGAACCGCCACCCCAGAGCGAGGGCAGCTCCGAACCGGAGCCAGCGCCGTGCACGGGCTGTGGAAGGGGAGACAGAACCCACGCGGCTGATGCCTGGACTGCTGCGGCTCAGCGAGTGGGTCCCGGCCCCTCCCTGCCACCCCCGCCGCCCTCTCCTCCGTGCGCCCAGCGCAGCAGCAGGGCCACGGGCAGAGCCCCCAGGCCCCGACCGGCCAGCGCCTGCTGTCCGTGGGGGCTCGCTGGCCGGGTGGCACCGGGCAGAGCGGCGTCCAGAACAGGAGGGAGACCTGCGGCAGGGGCTGGCTCCCGGGACGGGCCGCGGGGTGACTGACTGAGCTGGACACACTGGCCAGAAGCCCCAGGCAGCCGGCAGCGGTCGGCAACAGACCCGGGTCCGCAGGGCTGTCCTGAGGAGCAGGGTCCGCTCACGCCCGCTGGGGCCTCGCTGTCCACCTGGCTGGCTGCTGGCTGCCACCAGCTTGGGGCTCCAACCGGCTGTCCTCACGGGCCAGGCCAACTCCTCGCCTCTCTCTGCCCCGACCAGAGGCCTGGTGCGTCCAGCAGGGCAGGCAGGTGGTCAGGGCAGGAGACTCCCTGGAGCTGACGGCCAGCCGCCCACGCATCCGCCCACCACGAGCCAGGGCCTCGTGGCCACAGCCCAGAGAGCGGGCGGCACAGAGGGGCGGGGGGCAGCCGGTCCCCAGCAGCACAGGGCACAGCGCAGGCTGTGGGGGGTGCACTCCCATGCAGCGGCCCCGCCCCCGGCCCCCGGCCCAGCTCCGCTCTGGCGCTGCCTCTGCCTCCTCGCTGACCACACAGCGCCTTGAGCCTGTGCCCTGGCCCGCAGAGCCTGCTCTGGCCGCCTGCCCAGCCCCGTCTCCAGGGCCGACTTGGCTGTGGGGCACCCACCTGGGTCACCAACCCTGCTGACCCCCTTCCCGCCTGCGGCCACCCTCCTCAGGCTACTGAGGCCCCTGCACGGCACGGGGGACAGCGGTGCATGGGGACGTCAGCCTGCCCCAGAGCCCCCTCCTGGTCGGCCAGAGGAGCACAAGGCCAAGCTCGCCGGGGCCAGGCGGTGGGAGGGCTGAGCCCGGCCCGAGACACCAAGCTGCCCCCTCTGTGGTGGCCATGCCCGCCGGCAGCCCCCACCCACCCCAGCCTGGGGCCCCCACGGCCGCACGGTGGCTGGAGGGCCAGTAGGGCTCTCTCTGTGGGTGCAGTGATGGGGCGCCCCCAGCTCCTGCCCAGAGCCCGCACCTCCTCAGCGCCCAGCCCCCACCCCGCCCGGCGCCTCCAGCCCCCGCAGCACCCGAGGACGTCCCAGCCGTGGCCCGGGCTGCGCCTCCCCACCCAGCTCACCGGCCAGAGCCTGCACCAAAGAAACCCTTTAAATGATGGGGTGGGGGTGTCCCGAGCTGAGTGCAGCAAGGAGGACGTCCAGCAGTGGGTCTGGGTCTGGTGGGGCCTCGCGTCGAGGGCTAGACTCTGGGAGGCTGGACAGGCAGGGCGGTCGCCTGCTTGTCTGTCTGGGAGCGGCTGGGGCTAAGGAGACTTGAGCGGGTTCCACGGGACTGACCAGGCCACCCGCCCAGCCCAGAACCGCAACCCCAGGGCAGGCAGACCAGACGCGCCTGTGTGCACGTGTGTGAGTGCATGCCTGCATCTCTGTGTGTGCACGTGTGTGCCTATGTGTGCGTGTGTGCGCATATGTGTGCCTGTATGCACATGCGTGTGCCTATGTACGCCTGTGTGCGCATATGTGTGTGCCTGCATGCACCTGTGTGTGCCTATGCGCGCCTGTGTGCGCATGTGTGCGTACTTGTGTGTGCCTGTGTGTGTATGTGCTTGTGTGCGCATGTGTGCGCGCCGGTCTGTGCTCATCCTGCCTGGGGCCTGGTGCGCATGCGTCTGCATACACATGTATGTATGCACACGAGTCTGCGTGCACGTGTGTGCACATGTGTGCTCTCACATCGACATGTATGTGCATGTACGTCTGTATGCACGTGTGTGCATGTGTCTGTGTGTGCATGTGCGTCGGCATGCACATGTGCACATGCTTGCGGCTATGTGCACAAGTGTACATACATGTGTGTCGGTGTGCATGCGCACCTGCATACATGTATGTGCATGTCGGTGTGCACACATGTGCCTACATGTGTGCACACAGACGCATGCCCGTCTCTCCCAAGGCTGAGTCTCAGCCCAGGCGCCCATCCTCACAGGGCTGCGATTCAGCGGAGTCGGGGTGTGGGGTCCCGATGCTGCTACGACGCGCCCACGCAGTGGAGACCAGACCGGGTGTGAGTGAGGAATTGGCTCATTTAAAATTCCTTTGTTTTTGCTGGAGAGAACTGAAGAAAGAAGAAAATAAAGCTACAGGAACAAAGCGGCTCCCGAGAGTCTCCGGCCTGCACACGGGTGGTGGAGGGACCCGCCTGGTACACAGCCAGCAGGGGCCAGCCCGGAGGGACAGAAGGGACGGAGTGGGCCCGCCTGAGTCCTGGCTGGCGCCAGGACAGGCCTGCTGGCTGGGGATGGGCTGAGGAGCCAGAGGCCCAGCAAGTAGAGGGTGTCCGGTGGGCCTGGTTCTGAGGCCCAGCCGCAGGCAGCAGCTGGAGAGGGATTGCAGGCCTGGTCACCGCACTTGGGCTGGACAGCTCATGCTCTGGCCGCTGGGCCAGTCTGTGCTGGAGCAGGGGAGCGTGGGAAGCGTGGAAGGGTGCAGGGTGGCTGTTGATAAGGCTCCAGATGCGTTTTCCAGGGACAGAGACCCAAACCTTGGTTGGCCCCGGGGCCCGTCCCGCGGCCTCTCAGGAAGGGCCCGCACGGTGCTGGCTGCACAGCAGCGCCTGCAGGGCCCCACCGAGTATGGAGAAGGAGTTGCTGGGACTCGTGACAACGGACACGGAAGCAGCCCAGAGGTGCGAGCTGGGGGACCTGGCTCCGCCTATTTTGCCAGCAAACTCCACGTGGCTTCACTGTTTCATGTTAATAAAATGAAATGAAATCGTGTCAACATCCCGTTTTCGTGTAAACCAGCCTCATGCAGACGTGGCTGTGAGCTGGAGTTTTCAGACACTCCCCTCGGAGGGGCTGCAGGGCTCGCACTGGGCTGGACTGCGGGGGCGGCCACGTGGGGCCAGCGTGAGGCCTTGCCTGCCCGGGCCCGCCAGGCGGCGTGGCCACACTGAACTGGTGACGCTGCAAGGCCCCCCTTCGCCCCCGCTCCCCCGCCCCTCCTTCCCTCTCCCATCCCTCCCCCTCCCCCAGCTCAGAGGACAGAGTCTGCTGCAAGAGTGACACCACCGCGGCCGGCCAGCGGCCAGCGGGTGGGAGCTGAGCACACTCAGGGGGCTGCAGCTGCTGAAGGGCTGAGAACGCTGGCGTCGCCATGTCCTTGATCCGAGGCAAGGACAGGCCTCCCCCTCACTGGCAGCGGCGACGGCCAGCAGTGGCGACGGCCAGCAGGCTTCAGGTCACGCGTGAGGCCATCCATCCCCACCCTGTGAGTCCCGCAGACCGCGGGCAGGCGGGCCGGGCCCTCCCTCGCCGCTGCCCACCTCACCGCCTCCACTGGACTGCAGCCACGGCTGCTCGGGCTGCAGGAAGGACGTGGCCCAGGTGGCTCCGGGGCCCGTGTCGGGGGATCCTAGAGAAGGGGAGAGAGGACGGCGGCCGCCGTGGGGGTCTAAACTCGACATCTCAGGGAGAGGCCTCCACAGACCTCCTGTGGCTCCGATGGGCAGCGGCACCGCAAGGCTCACGCGTGCACGTTCGGGGTCTGTGGGGCAGCTGCCTCCCCACACACCCAGCCCCACGGGTCTGATCCCACAGCTCTGGGCCCGGAGCAGGGCCTCGGTGCCGGGGCCTCATCCACACTGTGGGCTGGGAGGGGGCTCCAGCAGGTGGTGCCCACCAATGAGACCTGGGACGAGGCGAGCACACTTTGAGCCTCACAGTCCGTCTCCGCCCTGCCCTGGTCTCCCTCGTGCCAGCCCAAGCTCCCTCCAGACCGAAACTTCTGCTTTCAGACACCGGCCGGGAGAAGCCGCGTGGCGCCGGCCGCACGTCTGACTCGGGCAGCGAGACGCGAAGAGCGGCCGCAGGACCCTCGGGGAGGGGCAGCCCTCCTGACCGACCTGCCACTCGGGAGCGGGGCGCTGTGGCAGCTGGGTTTTCCACCAGCATCTTGAATCATTTAGAGGGACTTCAGATTCAATTTAGTACGATAAATATTTGCTGAACTTCTGCAGAGCTGATGCTGAAATGGGGCCAGAGGGTCACAGAGTGGGGAGATGCCCCCCCACATGCCAGGAGTGCGAGTTAGGGCGGAGGGAAGCCCACGTGTTGAGGGGGAGCACACTCAGGCTGGTGCAGGGGGCCTGGGAGGACCAGCAGCTCTGGGCTCTGCTGAAGCCAGGTCACCCAGGGTGGACAAGGCGCCTGAGGAACACCTGCCTCCCAGGGCCAATGGGGCAGACATGGAAGTGGGGTGCGCCGGGGGCACGTCGCAGGGGAGGGTTCGGCGGCCAGCCCCAGCTGTGGCTTAAGTCTGGACTCCACGCGGCGTCCAGCCTCAGGCTGCCGACCCGGCTGCCTCTCCCTCTAGCATCATCAGTGAGGGCCCAGGACGTGGTTGCCGCTGGCGAGGGGCCTGGTGGCCCGAGAGCCCAGGCCATGGGGCTGTCCTCACCGGTGGGCAAACGCTCTTGGGGACTCTAGGTCACAAAGGGGCTGGCGACACTACCTTTAAAAGCCCTTTGTGAAGGATATTTCCAGAGAGGCAGGTAGGAAACAAAAGAAGCTGCTTCTTTGATTTATTTATTTATTTTTAGCAAGCTTGCCTTTGTCTGCCTCTTTGCAGACGGGCGCTGCTGACAACACAAAGAGAACCCAAACAGGAGGTGGCCCACGGCCCACGTGCTGTTGGACGTGAGGGGAAGAGCCACAGCCGAGTCCCTGGGCCGACGCAAGGCCTCACCTGCGCCTTTCTGGAGGCAGAAGGCTGAGCCCTGGCCCCAGCCTCACCGCCTCCCATCAACTCCCCTTCCTGAGGAGTGTCGCTGTCCGCGGTGCTGATGCGCGGGAGGGCGCGGTGTGGGGTCGTCCACGGGACGGTCCATGGCGCTGTCCGCGGTGCTGACTCAGGCCCGGCGCCGTGTGGAGGCCACCCATGGCGCTGTCCGCGGTGCTGAAAGAGGCCGGCGCGGCGTGGGGCTGTCGGAAGGGACTGTCAATGATGCTGTCCGTGGTTCTGACGCGCTGCCAGGAGGCTGGGTTGCAGTGCGGCGGCATGTGTCCGTGGCTCTGTCCGAGGTGCTGACGCACTACCCCGCAGGCCAGGCTGTTTTCATCCATCAGTCAGTTCTGCAGCCTCACAGGCTTTGCAGTCAGGCTGAGGAGGTACTTTGTTTGTAGATCATGGAAGCTACTCATGGGTCCCCCAGGAGAGAGGGGGTGCTAGGGTCCTAGAAGGCAGTGGCATTGCCCACGCTCAGTATCAGAACTGCCTTGGCTCGGGGCTCCGGGACCCCTCCCAGCTGCTCTAGGAGGTCCCTCAGGGGTGGCCACTGGCAGGTCAGTCTGAGAGGCATTTCCACCAGACTCAGCAAACAGTGCCCTTGAGCGACTGGTGACTCAGAGTTCGCACTTCACGGCCAAGGACACCCTGGCTATGCTGTGGAAGCACCAAGGACTCTGGGGTGGCTCATGGGGGCTAAACCCTGAAGTGGCCTTTCAGTAGCTGGGCCCAGCTTCCTCGCTGCACACAGAGCCATGTCCACCCTCACGGATAAGACACCTCAAAGATGGCTGTGGAGGGAGCCTGAAAGTGCAGATGGTTTGCTGTTTGGTTCCTCTTTGCGCCTTTGGCCCTTGAACAAATGTTGCAAACGACATGGTGGACTTTGTATTGCAATAAGCAGGTCCAAGATAGGTGCCCCCCATGCCAGGGCAGCTGTGTCATCGTGAGTCTCAGGCACTGAGCAGGGAAGGAGAGATGAGGACCCCAAAGAGGTGGTGGGATGCAGATAAGCCACCAAGGGGCTTGGATCAGCCTGGAGGAAGCCAGTGGTCAGCTGTGGGTTTACTCCAGTACTTAAAACCAGCATCACAGGTTTGCTTGATGCTTGGCTGAAGATCCAGAGCACATGGTGCCCAAGGGGATGGCACTGCCCAGTAGGGAGACCGAGTCCTGCCTCTCTCACTGTTGCTTTGCAAGCCTTGAGGTGCCAGGTCAGGGAACACAAGGTGAAGTGGCAGGAGAGACTCAGTGTGGGCCCTTCAGTGCGATGTCTCCATATGCAGGGGAGGTGCAGGCACCGGAGATAGCTGGGGCACCCTGCAAACCCTGACTCCCCCTGCAGCCCTGCTTGAGCCTGGCGCTTTCCTGGCCCCCTCAGGGGAACACCGAGGCTCAGCAGCTCTGTTGTCCTGTGAAGACAGCAAAGCTCCATCAATAGCGGATGCATCGTGGACACCCCGGTGGCAGCAGAGAGCAGCAGGAGGCTTGAGTGTAGCGGTAGGGTAGAGGCCTGACCCCCAGACCTGCTGGCTCCATGCACAGCTGTGGCTCCTCATTCTTGTACGTGGGTATGGACTCAGCTTGCATGGATGCAGTCATCCAAAGTGCCACACCACTCCCCAGGAGCAGGAGCTGATTGCAGGAGAGGGGCAGAGAGGACCAGAGGGAAGGGAGGATGGCCCTGCAGAAGCGGCAGCTCCCAGCTGTGCGGAGGAAGGGACCCTCCGGGCCCACAGACAAGGCTTCGCGCTGACACACAGCTCTGGAATCACAAGTCTTGCTTTCTCATCGTGCCCAAAATAGAGCTCAGCCTCTCACTTCCTGGTCTCTTCACTTCCGGCGAGAGGATGCAGCAGCCTGCCCACACCTGGCAGGTGCCAGGACCCCCCCCCCTCCTGCAACCCCCGCTCCCCCCGCGTGCCTCAGGAGCTTCCGACACTTGCCTGGCGGCTCACGCACGCCATGCGCACTGCAGCGCCCACACGCCTGGGGCCAGCAGCCTGGATGTCAGCGCGGACCTGACGAGGCCTGATAGGACCCGTGGCCCATCAGGACCCGAGGCGGGGACCCCTGGCCACCGGGCCTCACCCCCCGTGGGTCTCCCTCCCCATGGGTCTGCGGGAGCTCCCTGCCCACGGCAGGCAGCTGAGTCAGGGTCCGCTGGGGCACACGGAGGGCTTGGTTGGCATCCCAAGCCAGTGAGCACAGGCAGGGTCCCGAAGCCCCTTGTGCCGCCCTGGGGCCCTCCGGCCGCTCTCCCTGTGTGCCAGCCATGCCCCGGTGGTGCGTTTGGCTCCTTAAGGAGAAAATGTGGCCTCAGGGCAGTAACTCCCCATTTGCTCTTTCCAGTGCCGCTTTATTCTGGCGTCTGCGCCGGGGCCCGAGCCCTGGGTCTGGGGAGTGGGCAGAGGCCAGAAACCACCCACAGGGAAACTTCCTGCTCCTGCAGCCAGTCCCGCTTGAGGGGAGATGGCTGGGCCTCTGTGGGGGCAGGGAGAGGCGAGGGGAGGGGCGGAGGCCCGGTCAGCAGCTCTCCACCAGGAGAGCGTGGATGGGCCTCGCTCAGCACCACGTGCCCATCCGGCTGTGAAGTCCCCCCCATTCAAGTCACGCGCTCAGTCACCGCTCCCCGCAGCTCCCTCCCAGGCCTCCGGGTTGGTGTCTGAGGCTCAGCACGGGGCCTCTAGCACTGGGTGGGGCGGGGGCGTGCCCTGGTCTCGGGTCCATGTCCAGCGGGTCTGGTGGTGTCACGGGACCCCAGCCCACGGTGCTCGTCCCCCAGAGGACCTGAGCCCTACACAGGGGGAGCCGGCAGGGGCATCCCATCCCGTGGGTGCCCACATGAGGCTGCCGGCCGCCCAGAGGCCACTCAGTGGGGCCTGGGGGGAGCTTCCAGGGCTGCTGACTGCGCCCCGCCATGACAGGCATCCCCCACCGGCTCCCCCCTGCCCTGCTCTCCTCACTCCTGCAGCTCGCCGGCTGCCCCCAGTCCTGCCTGCGCCAATAGTGGATAAATGAGAAAACTCCCTGCTCAGCCCCGCAAATGTCAGTGCTCCCGGGCTGCTGGCCTGCCGAGGAGAAGGAATTATCTTTGCTGTTAAATATAGACTCTCCTTCCCCCACCCCCGGCCGAGTCAGCACCAACAGAACAGAGAGCGTCTTGCCTCCTCGGACAGACGGATGACGGATGGACGGAGGGCATCGACCAGCAGAGAAGGGGAGGGGAGCAAAACAAGCCCAAACAGAAACAGGAGAGAAAGCGAATGCACCAGTGCCCGGGTGATGCGGCTGGGCCTGTGGACGGGGGGCAGCACAGGCAGGGTGGGGGGTAGCATGAGCCAGGTGGGGGGCAGGTATGGGGAGATAGGCACAGGCAGGGGCAGCGCGTGGGGGGGGTATTGCATCAACGCCGCCCGGCCAGCAGTGGCCTCTGAGCCTGGAGGCTGCCTGGGACTGCCCGGCCGGTGGGCAGAGCCTTCCTGCCATCGTGATGCAGGTGCAGGGCAGCGTGGCCAGCCCACACCCGATGCCACAGCTCAGACCACGCCGACGTGGCCCCCCGAGCAGCAGAGGCTTCCTGGAGTCGGAGCCAAGAGCAGCTGGCGGTCACTGCCCGTTGGGGCCGGGCTCGCCCTGCATGCTCTGGAAGCTGAGCGGGAGCGCGAGGGGCCGCCCTGGCTCGACTCCTCTGGCGCAGGAAGGACCCTGGTGCCTGTCCCGAGCCAAGTCTGAGGCGCTGCAGAGCTGCACAGGGGGGCCCCACAGCGGCCAGCACCCAAGGCCCTCCCAGCCAGTGCCCCAAGGCACCGCCTGCCTGTGGGGTGCCAGTGGAGGGAGGACACTGTAAAAATCATAGCTGGGGCTCCCCAGGGGAGGGGGGGTTCCAGGTTCCCTGCCCCACCCAAGGGAGGTGCAGCTGCGCAGGGAGGATCAGGAGCTGGGGAGTCGGGAGGACAGAGAGCAGGAATGGGGCCGGGAGAGGCGGGCGCAGAGACCGCGCCGACGCTGCTGCTTCTCGGCCTGGACTGTCCTGGACTCCGGGGGCCCGGGACAGGGAGGGACACTGGGAAGGGCCAGAGGCATGGAGAGTGCGGGCGGCGGCCGCCCCGGGCTTGGGCTTGGATGTCGCCCTTTCCTCCCAGGGGACTGCCCCTGCCGAGCGGCACCTACCGCAGGCGCCCTAGACCGCGGCCGCCTCTGGCCGGGCCCTGGGCGCTGTGCGCCGCCGAGGGGACGGCCGGGGGCTGGGGTGCTCCCTGGGGAATCATTTCAACTCTGTCCTCTCTCCTGTCTGCAGCCACCGTGAGTGTCCGGCCTTGGGGTTTTGCCATTCTCCGCGGCCTGGCCCGTGCCCTTGCCCCACACAGCCAGCGGCTCGCACCTGCTGCACCTGCCGTCCTGGTGACGCTGCAGCCTTGTGAGCGAGGGGCCGCGGGGGGCCGCGGGGGGCAGAGGGTGCCCCGGGGGTTCCACCGGCCCACATGTCCCGCTGGGGGCCCTTGGCCCAGAGTCACCCGAGCTGAAGCACAGGCCCGGCCTGGCCCTGGGAGGCAGGAGGCCTGTGGCCTGGCCTGACCGTGCCCGGGAATTCGGGGGGCAGCGCATGCCCCCACAAACCGGCAAAGGCATCCCCAGAGCTGGGTGGCAGGAGTTGTCCGGCAGGCAGGAGCCGGCCGCAGGGGCGGGAGGCACGGCCAGCCCCCCAGAGCTGCGCCTCGGCTCATAGCTGGGCGTGACAAACACGGCACCCCTGGACGCGCTGGAAGCTGCGCAGGGGAGGGAGGCGCCTCCCCTGCACCTCCACAAATTGAAACAGACAGAATCGCCGTTGATACAAATTAAAAACAAATAAAAAGGTACACAGAGCGGCTCGGAGCTCAGACTCCATTACGGTTGATTTACTAGGCAGTGACCTGTGGGTGGGGGCAGGGCGGGTGCCGCAGCCCACCGCCTGCCGCCCGCTCAATACACCTTACTGTAACGGGAGGTATCGAGCGCCCATGTGCCGGGAAGCTGCAGCCGCGCCGAGCAGATGAGGCCCCGGCCGGCGGGTCCTGGGAGGGCCCTGCGGTGCTGGGTTGAGGTCGGCACTGGGGGCCGGAGCAGCGCCCCGCCCCGTCTGGTCTGGCTGTCCTGACGCGGGGTGCCGCTGGCATCGAGTGGGGAGGGCAGGGCAGCCGCTGGCCAGGGCAGGGGCAGCCCCAAGGAGGCCAGAAGGAGCTGGCCCGAGGGCCAGGGGCCAGTGGACAGGACAGGGCAGGGCAGGGGGGATAGGCAGCACACGGGGCGTTGCCTCCGTGCCGCCCCAGCCCCCAGGGCTCCCTGGCTGACCCCTTGCTTGCCCCGGTCAGGGGAGCCGGCCGCGAGCGCAAGGCCTGGCACAGGGGACAGGCTGCCGGCCAGCACCCCGGTGGCCCTCGGGCTGCCTCGCCAGGACAGGACGGGCAGGAGCAACGCCCCAGTGTCGGGGCCACAGCGGGGCTCAGGGCTCACCCGGGACTTTCATTTCTTTTGAAGTGCAGGTTGTTTTTTTGATATATAGATTTTAAAGATTTCTTATGCACAAGAGCTGGGAGCAGGCCAGAGGTGCAGGGTGAGAGGACTCCCCGGAGACAGCGCGGGGAGCAGAACAGGAGGATCCACCGAGACACACTGCTGCGGGCAGCAGCGGGAGGCAGGAGGGGTCTGCTGCGCCACGTGAGTCCCCTCCCCGGCCGGCGGCAGGGATCGAACTCGTGCCGCAGCGGCTGCGGTTTGCCTCATAGTGCGCTGCTTAACCCACTGCGCCACAGGGAGGCCCGACGTGCAGGCTTTAAGTGCATCCTTTCGCTGACAAGAGAACCTTCTTGTCACTGGGGCTTCGGGGCAGACCTCAGCAGCCTGCCATGAGCAACGTCCAGTCCCCAAGCCCCTGAGCCATGGTCACCTCCGGAATGCGCGGGCCCCGGCCACGCTCGCCTCATCTGGACTCACTGCCCGCGGGGCCGGCCTGGGGTCACTGTCCCCTCCCAGGTCACTGCAGAACGAGGCCCTGAGGAACGCGCAGCCAGTGGCGGGCAGGACACGTCCATGGAGGGGTGGGCTGTGCGGGGCCGGCCTGGCCAAGGGCAGCCGTTCCCGCCCGGCCTGCTGTCCACAGGGACGGCCGCAGAGGCTGTCAGGACACTGGCCGGCTCTCAGCCGTGGGGCGCCCTGGGCAGGCGGGGAAGGGACGCTGCGCCGTGGCGGGTCCTGCTGCACAGCCCTGCGGTCGGCAGGCGGCACCAGGCCACAGTGAGGGCACAGGCGGTTTACGGCAAAGACGCCCAGCACCGAAGACCCGGCCGGGCAGCCGCGGTGGGTGGGCCTCGGCTGGACCCACGCCCGGCCCGCTGCCCGCGCTCCGGCTCCCATCCTGCGGTCCGCCAGGACACAGCGGGGGGGCGGAGCAGCCACGCGGGAGACACCGGCGCACGGGCCCCACTGCCCGCTGGCCCTGGCCGGCCTCTCCTCGGCACAGGGCCAGGCCCCACGGCCTGGGCTCCCTGGCACCCAGGGGTGGAGAGCGGGGCAGAGTGCCACCACAGCAGAGAGGCCAGGGGGCGGGTGCGGGCCGCAGCTGGATGCTCAGGGCCTGCGCCTTGGCCCCGAACTGCTGTGTCCCGGGCCGCAGCCCTCTCTCCCGGAGATGACCAGCCCTCGCTGCCCACCCCCTGCACTGCTGGGGTGAGGCCCCTCATGCCTTAGAATCCTCACGTGGGCCCGGTCAGAGCTGGAGGGCCGAGCTGTCGGCTCAGCGGGTGGCAGGCGACCCAGCCAGACCCCGGCTCTCCCCCAAGTGCAGACAAGCCAGCCCTGTGCGGACACTCCCTGGAGGGGGCCCGCACACTGCTGACCCTGAAGCGCAGCCTCGTGGACGCCGGGACCCCGGCCAGGCCCTCCCTTCCCCACCCCCACGGCAGGCCCTTTTCCCGTGGCCTCTGACCTCTCTGAGGCAGCCACACCCCCCCGCTGAGATGGTGCCCTGCCCAGGCCAGGAGGGAAGGCCAGGACCAGTGCAGGCCCCTGACCCGGCTGTGAGGCTGCGGCTGTGCGGGCACGGGCTTGGACGGCGACCCCACGCCGGGCCTGCTGCACCTCCCCGGGGACGTGGCGGGGCGAGTCAGGGCCACGGCCCTGGGTCTGAGGGCTGGCCACCGGGGGCACGCCGGCGTCACAGCTCGGCCCGGCCGGCCCCAGGGCAGGATGCCGCTCTGCAGATAGGGAGCCGGGGCCGGGCAAAGCGGCCGCCGAGTCGATGGGCTTTAACTCGAGCAGTGTTTGTGATCAATATTTAAGCAGGATTGACCGGGCTGCGGCAGTCCCCCTCCCCCCCCTCCCCCGGCTGCTTGAGAAGATGGAAGTTTGCTCAGGGACCTTTTGCAAGGGCCTGAGGCGGGGGCGGGGACCGCGGGCTGCTGCTGGGGAGGCAGAGGCCGGCAGGGCGGCGCCAGAGCCTGGCGCCAGAGCAGGAGAGGCTCCCGGGCAGCCCCTCCGCCCCTCTGCCCGCGCCCCTCTGCTGCTGCCCCACGCTCTCACATCTCCGCCCTGCTCCGCCTGGCCTTGCGCCCAGGGTCCACTTACAGACGGGCCGGCGGGAAGGGCTCCGCGGCCTCCCAGCGCGTGGCTGCGGTCCACGCAGCCGCTCGGCCTGTCCCCGCAGGGCCTGTCTTCCCTGGGTGCCAGACGCGCCCGCGGTGGGGCGTCTGCCCGTCGGGGCCGCGGACGACGGCTTTGGCCACGTGCCCCGGACGGCTCCTCCCCGGCCTCGGCCACTCAGCAGGTGCCCCGGGAGCCGTGGCCCCAGACGCTGAGGGGAGCCGGACAGTCGCGGCTGGCAGCTTCTGCAGATGTGCCGGCCTCACAGCCGCACGGGCAGACTGGGGGTGTCGCCCCTGCACCCCGCGCTGTGCGCCCCTCCGCTGTGCCACCCGGGGCCCAGCCCGATGCCCCCGGTGCGCCCAACCCTGCACCCGTCCGCAGCACCCAAGGGCAGCACCCCCGCCGCCGGCATGTGTCCGGGGCAGCGTGTCCTGCCCCACGGCCGGGTTTGTTCCCCTGTGGCCGCCACATGGGCCCTTCACCGTGGCGCCCTCCCCGCCCGGCCGCCCAGCCGCCTGTCCCTCTGGCTGCACCTTCTCTCTGATGAGGCTCCTTGGGAACCGCGTGTGGGGTCCTCCCTGGAAGGCCGGCTGCGGGGCCACTGGGGCTCCCCCCTTGCTCGAGGTCCCCTGGGACTCTCCAGCGGTGACCCGCAGGCCCCTCCAGCCTCAAGCCCCCGTGCTACACCCCAATTCCCACCCCACACAGGATTTTAACCGGCTTGCCCCAAATCACTGTGTAAAATCGGGGTGTCCTCATAGCTGACGGCACATCTTCGCTCTGTGGGGTTAACCGGCTCCCCCAAGCCCCCGCCGGCCCCACGCAGCCTGCGGGGTCGCCCTGGGTCCTCTGCCTGCTCATGGCCTTTCAGGGGCCTCCGCCCTGCCCGGCTGCAGTGCTGGTGCCCCCCCCACGTCCACTCACCAGTGTCTGCGGCGCAGGCCCCGCCTCCCCACTCCAGCCACGCCCCCTCCCTGCCCGGCCCTCGCCCTGCCACGCATTGTGGCCCCACAGGCCAGGTCAGTGGCCCTCTCCTGGCCAGGCGTCCGGGTCGGCCTCTCTTTCAGGGCTGTCATGGACAGCGACGCCATGAAGGCTTCTGCGTGGCCATCATGGCGGAGGACGCGCGTGTCCCCCAGAAGACCCACCCCAGGGTGCCGGAGTGGAGTCAGAGGTGCCCAGAGACTCTGGGATGTGATGTCTGCGGGCGAGGTCCCCTCTGCGTTTCCTTAAACCGGGGACGTTTCCTTAAAGTGCTCCTCCCTCCTGAGCGCTCCTCCCGCCCGAGCGCTCTTCCCACCTGAGTGCTCCTCCCTCCCTGGCGCTCCTCCCCCAGCGCTCCTCCCTCCCAGGTGCTCCTCCCGCCCCAGCGCTCCTCCCACCTGAGTGCTCCTCCCTCCCTGGCGCTCCTCCCTCCCAGGTGCTCCTCCCGCC
>JAGFMF010012293.1:187739-199030 GCA_019455555.1 Galemys pyrenaicus
CCCAGCGCTCCTCCCTCCCGGGTGCTCCTCCCGCCCCAGCGCTCCTCCCTCCTGGGTGCTCCTCCCGCCCCAGCGCTCCTCCCACCTGAGTGCTCCTCCCTCCCAGGCACTCCTCCCACCTGAGTGCTCCTCCCGCCCCAGCGCTCCTCCTGCCGAAGTGCTCCTCTCCACTCCAGGAAGCTCCCTCCATGTGCTACTAGCGCACCCCAAAATGGAGCATAAAACCTGAAGACGGTGAACAAAAGGACATTTTAAAAATTTTATGATGACGCCAAGAAAAGCAATGACTTCTGCGAGCAGATAAGAAATCACTCTGCCAGGCAGAGCCGCCTCAGCCCTTTGTTTTCCAAAAAGTCAAGCCTTCGGCTGCCAGATTATTAAAAATAACTTCTGGTGATGGAGTCGTCAATCACACATCGCCGGGCGCCGCCTGCCCGCGGCAGCTGCAGCGCATCCAAGGCCTGGTGGCGCAGCCACGCAGCCCGCTCGGCTGAGGAGGAGCCCCCCAGCAGCTCCCCACACACCCCCTCGGCGCTGCCCCGCCCCACCCGGCGGCCAGCCGCCAGGCCCGGCACCAGGCTGCACCTGACTGACACTGTCCTTCCAGCGGCGGAAAGCTCTTCCCATCTCAGTAGGAGTGACTTCTGATAAAACTTTTTTTAAAAGATGTATTTATTTATGCAGACAAGAGCTGGGGTGCAGGCCAGAGGCGCGGGGGTGAAGGGAGTCACCAGAGACAGTGGGGAGCAGAGCAGGCGGATCCACTGAAACCCACTGCTGAGGGGGCAGCGGGCGGCAGGAGAGGTCTGCTGCACCTGTGGGTCCCTCCCTAGCCGGGGTCGAACTCACGATGCTGTGCCGCGGAGGCTTCACAGTGCGGCGCTTAACCCGCTGCGCCCCCAGGGAGGCCCCAATTTCTGGTAAAACTTTTAAGACGTTTACGCTTCCGTAATCATAACCAGTGCGCATCTAATAAGCTGTCCGCGCTGCTGTCACCGAGGTGTGTCCTGAGCACTGTCCCCTCATCGAGGGCGGCGCTGGGCCCCAGCCTGAGGTTGTTGGAAAACCCCGAGGGGCCCAACTCAGGCAAACCCTGGGTCCGGCCTGGCGGGAGGAGCCCGTCAAGATGCTCCAGCGTGGAACGGCACTAAGAGACACGGGCGCAGGTGCGGACGACACGGGCCCAGGAGCAAAGAGCTGGCGGGATTTGGAGCGTTGAAGCTGCTTTTTAAATTCAACGTGAACACACGGGGATCGCAGCTGCCCCACACCAGGCCACCGCGCTGTTTATTTAAACATGTTGTCCTGGCCGAGGTAACACGGGCTCCCACCCCCTGCGTGGCTGAGGCTCGTACCTGAGCCCTAAACGACACCCACCCCGGAGGCCTCTGGCCCGGCCCTGGGCCCCCGTCTCTTCCTTCCACTCTGCAGCCCACTTCTGCAGCAGATTTTGGGGTTTGGTAGGTGTGTCTGTTCCTCTGCTTTCCCGCGTGGTCCAGAGACGCGGGAAGCCGCACGGCGTTCGTCCTTGTCCTCTGGCTGATTCCGCTCCGCGTCGCGCCCTCCGCTCCAGCCGCTGCCACGCGTGGCAGGAGCTCGCCTTTTGCAGAGCTGAGTCGTACTCCATGCGGGTCAGCTGCGTCCCCTCAACCCACGGCTCTGGCTCTGGCTCCGAGCTTCTCGCCGCGGCTGGTGGGGTAGGTGCCACAGCTCTGGCCACGGGCACGCCCGACGCTCTGCAGCTGTGCCTGGGGGAATCGCTGAGCCACGTGGCGCACCTGCTTTCACATTTCGGGGTGCCCCTATGGTCCTGTCCCCCTGTGGACGGGACGCCTCCTCCCGCCACCTGGCCAGCCCCGCCTCTGCTGTCCGGTCCGGGCCCCTGGCGGTGTTGGGCTGTGGCTGTGCTGTTGGCACCCGCGAGTCCCCGCGCCCCAGTAAGCAACTGGGGTGAGCTCTCTGCCTCCCTGTCTTCACGTGTTTGCTGCCGAGGTCACCGCGTGGGATGCCGTGGGGTCCCTGCAGGGCACGTCGGGACAGGCCAGGACCCCACACCACCCTGTTGGCCCTGCGCCCCCTTCAGCAGGGCGCGGGGCTGCGCCAAGCCCCGGTGTCCACGCCCGGCGTGGGGCAGCTGTGTGCACGCCCAGGTGTCACCTGGCTGCTGCCAGGCGGACCGGCAGCCTCCGGTGCATCCCAGACACCGGGGACCGCCGGAGCCCCCATTTTGCAAGCTGGCGGGTACGAAGTGGCATTTCATTGTGGTCTTCATTTGCATTTTCCCGATTTAATGAGGTTGAGCATATTTTCATATGTTTATTGGCATGCCTGTGACTGTTATTTATTTTTAAGCTCCGCTAATTTGATTTACAAAAAGTGATGCCTCATTTGCATTTCTTTGATAACTAACGGGGTTAATAGTTTTTCATATGCTTATTAGCCGTTTTTATTTCTTATGTGAATTGTCCATTCATATCCTGCCCATTTTTCTACTGGGATTTTAGGAGCTTTCTTATGAATCCAAATGAGTTCTGTTAAGGCCTGAGTCCTTTACTTGTCATATTTATTGTGCTGCAATCTTGGGACAGACCCCACTTTTTCATGGCTCCGCAGCTCTCCACAGACGCGGCGAGCACTGGGCTCTGTGCTGACCTACGTGGGTGTGGGAGGCCGGTGGGCGCCGCTGGCCGCTGCCGCCTCTGGGGTGGGCTCCCGCGCTCTGGGGCGGACGGATGGGGCGCCCGGGGCGGGGCGCACGGGCCGCGGAAGCCTCTGCACTGGTCCCTCGGCAGTGGGGCTTCTCGCCACAGTTACTGGGGGTCCTGTCCTGAGTTGCTATGGGCTCCGAGTTTACTGCCCTCCGCGAGCACAGTCGAGCTCACGGATTTTACAATAGTCCATATCCCTCTTCTCATTGCAAATCTTGAAATGAATTGTACCCTCTACTCCTTATTTTGAAATTGCTGAAGATTTTTAAATTTCTTTTTCCAAGACACATGTATTTCTGGAGCGCTTGAAACTGTTGTTTATGTTATTTATGCTGTATTGGTTCCTCCTTTTATCTTTTATTGTTCCCTTTTAATTAGCTCCGCTTCCACGCTGCTGACCGCTGCCCTCTGTGGCCACACCATGCTCTCCTTGGGCTGCCACGGGGCTCGGCCACTTCCTTCCTTCAAAGACCCGGGGGCCCCCAGGAGCTGAAGGACACGCCCCGCTCTGCACCGTCCTGGGCGCCTGTCCCAGGCACAGAGCCAGCCCCGGGAGGCCTGTGGGACCAGCCTGCCCCCGCCCAGCCGCCGCGCGGGCCTCTCCAGCCCCTCCCCATCCGGGCCGGGCAAGGAACTGCAGGACTCGGGGAGAGGATGGGGGGACCGCAGGCGGCTGTCACCTCTGGTGACGGGGACACGTAGGGGAGCGGGGAAGCGACGTAGCAGCCAGAGCCCAGCAGAGCCGAGCGTGGCGGAACCGGGTCCCGGGAGGGTCCAGACGCCACTCGGGGCCTCACCAGCAAGGCAGCGAGGCGGGGACGGCCCCTCCAGGTCGGGACTTGAGAACTTTTATGAAAAACGTGTCCCAAGGCTCAGGCAGCTGGGCTGCAAGGAAGGCCCAGGAGCCAGGCCTGGTCCCCGAGGCCAGCACCCCAGGGGCCCAGGAGAGACCCCAGAGAGGTGGTCCCCAGGAGAGGGGGGACCCCAGCTGCCAGCCCCCAGGAACCGGCCGGGCAGCCAGGAAGGCAGCGTGGCCCAGCTCGCGGGCAGCCGCAGGCAGCAGGGCGTGTTCGCAGGTTCTGCGGCTGCTCCGGGACACCCCGACTTTGGGCCGGGAAGGCCCGAGCGGCGGGCCGACTTGGGTCCTTGGCTCCCAGCAGCGACCCCTGAGAGGCTGAGCCTGGTTGTGGGGGCTGTGGCGCCCCGGCGCCCCGCACCCCGACGCCCTGCGCCTTCTCGCACGCCGGCCTCGGGGCGGCTCTGGGGGGCAGTTGACCCCCGTCCACAGCAGGCGCGGGAGCGGGCCGCAGCTCAGGAGGGGGACGCGCAGGAGCCCAGGCCTGGACAGCAGGCGAGGCCGGCCCCGCCTTGGGCAGCGGGGCCCGGGGGCACACCCCAGGCAGGCCGGTCCTTGGGCGCCGGCAGCAGCGGGTCACTGGCCAGGTGGGGCCACCTGTGACCTTGCTGGACCCAGCAGCGCCCCTGTGACCATGGGTGGCCGGGAGCTGGGCCCAGCTCTGCCAGCCGGCGATGCACCCGAGGGCGCCGGCTGGAGCCCACTGAACCGCGCACGCGTCCACCGCCGCGGCTGACACGCCGGGCGCACCTGCCTGCCCCCAGCCCCCGCCTGGCCGGCTCCCCCAGACGGCTCCTCCGCGCTGCCTGTCAGCTCCCCTGTCAGTCAGATGAGCCGCAGCAGACGGCTGAGCAGGGAAGACAGCAGCCACGTTCCCCTTTTATTTCCGTCAGCAATTTTCTGCCCCATAATCGCTGCAGCAACCAGTGCCCTCCCCGGTGGCACACACAGGGTGGGGGCGGCTCCGACCCCTGCCCAGCCGGCTTTGCCCTCGGGCCTGAGGTGCAGCTGGGCCAGACCAGAGCCCAGCTCCGCCCCCCCGGGGGCCCGGGCCTCCCTCGGGGAGCAAAAGGAAAAGAAAACAAGGCCACCAAGGCAGACAGAGTGAGGGGTGGCCCCCCGCACCGACGCTGGAGTGGGCAGTGCCGCCTCTAAGTGACCACGCCCGGAGGCCCAGACCACCCCTGGCTGGGCAGGCCGGGCCGTGGCCAGGGCGCTGCCGGTGCCCCGGAGAGCTGGCTCCCCTGGCTCTCGTGGCGTCTCCCCGCCTGCCCCTCCGAGGAGGACCGTGGCCCAGGCCCCAGGCCAGTACCTGCATGGCGCCCCCTCCGGCCCCTGCTGGGCCTCCCGGCCTGCACCCCACGACCGCAGGGCCCCGTAGGCAGGCACCCCACGGAGAAGAGACAGCCGCACACTGGCGAGGGCCCAGCGGGGAGCAGATGACGCGTGACAGTAAGTGGCGCCCAGAGACGTCGTCAGCCGGTCTCTGGGGGACCCGCGGCTGCCAGTCACACCCCCTCACGGTGTCACTTAAACGTTTCTTTCTAAATTAACAAAGGGAAGAGCAGCGCAGCCTCGGCCCCGCCCAGCAGCCAACCTCAGCCAGACAGTGTGAAGCCTCCTGACGGCCTGGCAGCTGACGGTGGGCAGGGTGGGGAGGCCGGAGGGGCTGGGGGGCTGGGAGCTGGGGAGCTGGGAGGGGAGGAGGGAGAGAGGGGGAGCCTGTGGGGTGGGGGAGGTTGTAGGCTGCAGGAGGGCTGGGGGTGGAGGGAGGAGGTGGGGGGGGAGAGGGGGCAGAGACTGGGGATGGCGGGAGTTGAGCTGGAGGGGGAGGGGAGCTGGGGTGTCGCTGGTGGGGCTGGGAACGAGGCGGGACTGGGGGGCCACCTTCCTGTCTGGGACCTCGTCTTCCTTGGATTTTGTGGCTCATTTTTGTCGCTTTCCCTCAAGCTCTGCAGTGTCCAGGGACAGGGGAAAGGGCCGGCAGCAGCCCGTGACCTGCACGGAGGAGACTCCTGAGTGGTGGTTCTCTGGGGCACCCCGTCCACGCGGAGGGGCCCTGGGGGCCCGGCCAGCTGCAGACCACATCTGCAGGGGTGCCCAGATCGCTGGTCCAGAGTTCAGGCCACGCCGGACGCGGCTTGGCCTGAAAGGGACAGGCTAGCTTGGAGTGGGCAGGAGCTTCGCCCAGCCGCTGAGTGCAGGGCCGGCCCACCTGGCGTGGTGCTGCCGCTGCCCGAGAGCACATGAGCGTGCTGGACCGAGGCCCTGGGGCTCGCCCACCGCAGAGCGCCCGCCCCTGGCCCAAGCCCACCCCGCCCCTCCGCCCGCGGCCCTGTCTGCAGCCAGCGCGAGCTCGTGGCTCCCGTGTCCTCCGCTGAGCTGGACGCCCTGGAGCCGGCCAGACCAGCGCCCCCAGCCAGCGCAGGGCCAGGACTGGCACGAAGGTGCCCAGGTGCAGGCAGGCTCCGCTGAGCCCCGGGTGGGTCGGCAGTGGCCCAGGCCGGATGGGACAGCGACGCCCCCCCCACAGCGGTGCCCTGTCCGCCCCAGGCTCCGGCCTCATGCGGGCTCAGGAGCCCTCCCAGCGGCACCAGCCTGGCCAGAGCAGCCCGGCTCTCCGAAGCCCTAAATCTCTCGGTGGTCGGGATATTGGCATATTAATCTATTTCGTAATTACGCGAACATGCGCTGGCCGTGTGTTATCGAAAATTAAACTATCAAAATGTGTCCAGTCAAATCGCTCAATGTCTCAGTCGCATCGGCCATTAGACTCAGCACCGAGATTAACTGGGACGCCCCGCCAGGCCGGTGCCCAGCCGCCCGCCGGCCCTGGCCTCCCCAGCAGCGTCCGCTGGCCCGGCTGGCTCCGGGCGCGTGCCCCCACCCACCCGGGCTCCGGCACAGGCAGCGGACACGGCGCCGCTCCCGGGACTCCCCCGGCCCCCGGCGCCCCCGAGCACCCCTCCCCCACCCCAGTCCACCGGCGCCCCCGGCCCCCGCCGCCCCCACACGCTTCTGGGCCGCGGCCGGGCCGTCCTCCCGCCACTCACCGGTCAGGGGCCGCCGAGGTCTCGGGGAGCGCGGAGGCCGCTGCACAGCTTCGGCTTCGCAGGGGAGGCCGCGGGGGCCGCCGGGCGCCAGCCTGCACCGTCCCTGGCGTGCGGAACGAGCGGCGGCGGGCCACCGCGAGGCCCGCCCACGCCTCGGCCAGGAGGGCCGCGCGGACTGGACAGCCGGCGAGCGGGCCTGGCGCCCTCTGGCGGCGGGGAGGGGTCAGCCGCCCGCAGGCCCCGCGCAGGTCCCCACCTGTGCCAAGGCGGCCTGGCCACTGACCGTCCACCGGGTGGAGACCGGGGCGCTGGGTCAGGTTTGCGGTGACCTGTCTGCAGAGCGGGTTCCTCGTGCCTGGCCCCTGCTGGTTGCTGGAGCCCACCCGGCCCGCAGGGTCTCCAGCCCCGCCTGAGGGCCAGGGAGGCCCCGGCACACGTCTGACCGCGGGGACTGGCGCCCTCGCCGCCCAGTAGAGGTGCGATGCTGGAGGCCCCCACGCCAGCGACTCCGCCCGGCCCTGGGCCCACTCCTTCCCAGCGGCCTCGGCCTCCAGCAGGCCCCTCAGCAGCCCGCGGCGGCGGGGTGGGCGTGGTTGACTGCGAGGTGCGCCGCGGACAGCTGGGACTGGGTGCTTGGCGGGCGCCCCTCCTCGGCCGGCGGCGCAAGCGGTGGCAGTGTGGGGGTGCGGCGCGCGGGTGCGGGGACACGGTGCGTGGGTGCAGGCGCGCTGCCGGTTGTGTGAGTGGGCAGCGTGGTGGCCCGTGTGGCCCCCAGGAAGCCGGCAGCAGATCGATGGCTGTGAACGCGCTAAACGGCCGCAATTGATCACCAGGTGTGATGTGACTCCTGATTAATAGAGCCTTTATCGCAAGGGAAGCCGCCTCCAGGAGGAGAGGGGGGCGCTGCCTGCTGCCCCTGTCCCTGGCCAGCCAGCGCTCAGTGAACAGGGGTAGGCAGCCGTGCCAGCCCCGCAGGCCCAGCAGCCCCCAACCTACCAGCCGCGGAGCCGCACGGCATCGCCCTCAGGCCTCGGGTCTGGCCAGCGCTCCCGGGTTCCTGAGGCCCTCCCGGCCGGCTCGGCCCACTCACCGGCCCCCTGAGTTTGCACAGTCCCCTGCGGAGGCTGCACCAGACCTGCTCCCGGGCCACAGCCGGCACCAACGCCGAGGCCCAGCAGGCCCCGTGTGCCCGGCCCCCTCAACCAGGCCGGTCCCCAGCCAGGGCCGGCGGGGAGTGCGCTGCTGGAGGGTCGCCAGACAGCACATGCTGTGGGCAGAAGTCCTTCAGGGAGACTGCGCTGGGGAGAGCACTGGAGCCTTGGGAGGCGGGGTGGGGGAGGCTGCCTGCAGGCGGGCCCCGGGACAGTGCCAGAAGCTTTCGGGGGCGCTGAAGCTGCCTCCCAGCGGCTGGTTGATGGGAGCACGTGCTGTGGGCAGAAGTCCTTCAAGGGGTGTCCAAAGGCAGGTGTCCAGATTGCCGCAGGCCCAGCAAACAAGACTCACGGCCACGGACACAGCAGACTTCAACCAGCTGCTCTCACGCGGCGTGAGCTCCAGCGGGGACAGGCATCTCCCAAGGCCTCACGCCTGTACTCGTGTCCACAGTGGGCAGCGGGCAGCGGGAGGTCGCTGAGTTCAGGGAGGCGGAGCAGAAGGTGCCCCCTGACCGAGCAAGTGTGGACAAGAGGACAAGCTGTCACTCGGGACGGAGACTGAAGGCTCGAGAGGAAGGGCCGGCAGCCCTGGAGGGGGAGCTGGCCGCGTCCAGGGCCAGGAGCTGCGAGGGGCAGGCGCAGAGGCCGGGCCAGTGCCTGGACGTGCAGCAGCATCTGGCGCCTCCTGAAAGCAGCAGCAACTCGGCCGGGCCCAGCCAGGAGCCAGCAGGGCCTGCACAGGTGGCCCCTGCCCAGGAGACGTCCCCAGACACCCCCCAGGAGACGCCCGTGCAGGAGACACCGGCCGCGTGGGGGCTGTGGATGAGGAGGGGCTCTGCGGCCCCAGCCGGTGTCTCAGGCAAGGCTGCAGCGCCCCTCAGGGCAGCCCCGCCCCACAGAGCTGGTCCTGGCGCACCGCCCATCCCACCGCCCGGCCCTGCAGCCTTCGCCTGCCCCACCCTGTCCATGTGTGTCCTGAGGCCCCAGTGCTGGCCCTGCTCACACCGGCTGCCTGGACAGCCGCAGCACCTGCCCTGCCTGGCACCGGGCAGGGTGGGGAGGAGCACGGAGGGGTGCGGGGAGGAGCAGTGCCTCTCCCTCTCCCTCCCCCTTCCTCCCTCTCCCTCTCCTCTCCCTCACCCCTACACACTCCCACCACACCCCCGCACACTCGCACACCCCCCGCACGCTCGCACACCCCCGCACGCTCGCATCTGCTGCAGACCAGGTCAGCGCCGCTGCTGTGGGGGTGGCTGCCCAGGCCATCGGCTCCTCGCCCAGCTCGCGCCCAGCTGCCCTGTCCCCGCACCTCCGGCTCGGCGGCAACAGCATCACTGTCTCTGCCTGCGTCCACCTGCCACCTCCACTGTGTCCTCCTCGTGCCGTCGTCTTCGGCGAGGCCTGCCTGAGCAGCCACTGGGCCGAGGCCGGCCAGGCAGGGTGCGGCTCCTGGGGCCCAGGCAGGGCCGGCCCAACGCCCAGGGTCGCAACAGCCGCCCGTGGCCACAGAGCGTCCAGCTCCAGCGTGTCCTTCCCCGTCGTCCCGAAGGTTGCCGCGCGGTGCTGTGCTCCGAGAAGGGCCGCTGGCCTGCGGGGCTGGGTGTGTCCCCCACATGGCCCCGCGCAGTGCTGGCTGGAGTGGGGCCCAGGCTGGGGCAGCCTGCTCCTGTGGGGGTGCCCGTCCGCGACACCCCGTGCCCTGGTGACTCTGCTCTCACTTCCGGCCCTCCCTGCAGGCCCTGGGGCTCCGGGCCCCTCGCGGCTGCTGTCCCCACTCTTGGGCGTCTTTGGGGCCACTGTGTCGGCCCCGCGGGGCCCGGGGTGAGGAGCTGGGGCCGCCCGGCTGCCGCCTGTGAGCATCGGGGCTCTGGATCCCGGAAAGGGAAGCCAGACGGGCCGGGTGGGCCCCGTCCCGCAGCGCTGCTCACTGGAGAGCAGACGGAAGCGGCTGGACGGAGGCGGCTGGACGGGGGCAGGCGCTCGCCACCGTGGCTCCAGCTTGACCCTCTCTGCGTGTAAACGCTCCTCATTTTTCTCCCAGCGTGAAATTTTTTAATTATGATGCGTTTGAAGAGCGTCCGAGCACTTGGCTGTTGGCCACGGTGCTGACAGCAGAGCCGCCCCTCGTCTCGGGGTGTGGGGCACCCCATGGCCTCCAGGGAGCCGCGACGGGGTGCAGGGCTCCCTGCCGCCAGCTCAGCCCGGGAGGCCAGCAGCTCTGAGGGAGCGGCCGAGGCCAGGGGCGGGGGCCTCGGGGGGACGTCGCCTGCGCGTCTGCCCAGGAGCTGCTGCCCATCACACCCAACGCCGCCGTCCCCGAGTAGAGAGAGGGGGTGCTTCCTGCGCACAGAGCTGAGAGCGTAGGGAGAACGTGCCCGGCTTCCAGGGACGAGGGCGTGGAAGAGAGGGGAGGAGCCAGGCCCAGCTGGGGGGTCCCTGGTCGGACATCTGGGGTCCGAGGCTGCCCGGCCCTGGGCACTCTGACCCCGCGGCCGCTGGTGCTGTTCGTGAGGTGTATGTGAAGGGCCAGGGCCCCCCGCAGAGCGGCTCAGGCCGGCCGGCTGCCTGTCCTGCGGAGCGGGAGAAGGCGGGCGGCCGAGCTGCTGCCCTCGGCCAGGAAGCTGGACATCTACCAGCCCAGCCGCCTCTGGCCTCCTGTGCGCCCGCCCGGCGTCTGTGTGCTGGAGGCAGCGCGTGACTCAGACCCAGAGGGCACTGGACTCCGGCTCGGCCTGAGAGCCTGCCACGCTGACCACAGCGGTCAGCTGTGTGACTCCCCGGCCGCTGTCGGCCCCCGCAAGGAGCTGGTGCAGCTGCGAAACACGGGGGACGCGAAACACAGTCCTTCCGCGTCCACCAGCACCCCTGCAGGCTGACCCTCGCCCCAGCAGGCCCCTCGCCCCAACGGGCCCCTCACCGTGCGCTGCCCCCTGGGCTGCCCCCTCACAGCTGGACCCCTGGGCTATCCCTGCAGGCTGACAAACCCAGGCTGACCCCACAGCTGCCCCAGACCTCACTGCCGCCCCGGGGCCTCTCCAGCTCCACCTTGCCTTACCCAGGCTTCTTGCCTGTTCCTGTCTGGGGACGCTGGGGTGCCAGAGCTCCCTGCACTGGGCATCCCAGTCTGGGACTTGCCTCCAGCCACGGGGCAGGTGGGGTCAGAGTGGACGTGCAGGCCCTTCCCTGGCCCCCATGGGTGGGGAGCCCCTCAGCGGGGAGCCCCTCAATGAGGAGCCGTGGCCATGGCCCCCAGGGCCTGGCCAGCAGGCACAGAGGCATTTCTGGGTGTCACAGGCAGACGCTGCCCGTCCACCTGGCTGGAGCTGGACGGTGTGGGGCTGCACGGCGTGGGACTGGATGGCCTGGGGCTGGACGGTGTGGCTGCATGGTGTGGGGCTGGACAGCGTGGGGCTGGACGGCGTGGGGCTGGACGGCGTGGGGCTGGACGGCGTGGGGCTGCACGGCGTGGGGCTGGACGGCGTGGGGCTGGACGGCGTGGGGCTGGACGGCGTGGGGCTGC
>JAGFMF010012293.1:209937-245419 GCA_019455555.1 Galemys pyrenaicus
CTGGGCTTGGACCCTGAGCCTGGGCATGAGCCTGGAGCTGGGCATGGACCTGAGCCTGAACACTGAGCCTGGACCTGAGCCTGGACCCTGAGCCTGGACCCTGAGCCTGGACCTGAGCCTGGACATGAGCCTGGTCCTAACCCTGGACCTGAGCCTAGAATTGAGCCTGGGCCTGGGCTGAGACCTGAGCCCGGACCTAAGCCTGGACCCTGAGCCTGGACCTGAGCCTGGACCCTGAGCCTGGAGCTGGGCCTGGACCCGAGCCTGGACCTGAGCCTGGACCTAGGCCTGGACCCTGAGCCTAGGCCTGAGCCTGGACCCTAAGACTGGAGCTGAGCCTGGAGCTGGGCCTGGACCTGAGCCTGGACCTGAGCCTCGACCCTGAGCCAGGACCCTGAGCCTGGACCCTGACCCTGACCTGAGCCTGGACCTGCGCCTGGAGCTGGCCCTTAACCCTGAGCCTGGACCTAAGCCTGGACCCTGAGCCTGGACCCTGAGCCTAGGCCTGAGCCTGGACCTGAGCCTGGACCTGAGCCTGTACCTTGGCCTGGACCCTGAGACTTGACCTTGGCCTGGACCTGAGCCTGGACCTTGGCCTGGACCCTGAGCCTGGACCTGACCCTTAGCTGAGCCTGGACCTGAGCCTGGACCCTGACCCTGACCTGAGCCTGGGCTGGCTGTGTCCCGGGTCAGCTGTCCCTGCCTGGGACCAGTGCTGCTGTGGAAGCAGGTGAGAACGGCTCCTGCAGACCACTCCTGGCAGGCTGGCCATGGCCTTTGAGCAGGAGGCCACTCTCCAGCCGCTCACCAGGCCTTCAATAGCGATGGCCATGGGGCCCTGCCTGTGGGCCCCCCAGAAACAGCATGACTTGTCCGTGGGAGGTGGATGGGGCGGGCGGGCGTCCCGGCCATTTGGGGGAGGGGCAGCTGGTCTGCGTGAGGCCCTCGGGGTCCGGTCCCCCTCCACGGTTGCCCAAGTGAGCCAGGCCTCTGCGATGTCCCCCGCCGCAGGACTGGGCCCTGGAGTGACCGCCCCAGCCCCCGCGGCACGGCCCTGACCACCGCTACCCTCTGGCTCTCCGCCCCAAGTGCCCCGGACACGCAACAGCCTCCGCTGCAGCCACCCGCCGGCGCCGAGACGCAGAGGGCTGCGGAGGACGGGCCAGGGGGTGGACAGCTCGCCCGGGGCGGCGGATGAGCACCTGACGGGCTGTAGGGCATCCAGCCGTGGCACCGGCGGCCCGGCCGAGGAAGGAGCTCCCAGCGCTGGCGGCAGCCCCGAGCCGGTCACGCCGGACCGTGGGCGAGGACCTGCCGTGTGGATGGGCAGGCAGTGGAGCATGGACGCCGGGATGTCCGGGCCGGACTCGAGGCCTGGCGGAGCCGCGGTCGGCAATGTACGGGGACACTCCGCAGAGCAGGGCGTCCGGGAGCGGAGAGACGGCTCAGGGAGCCCCCCGCGTGGCCTGGGGACGTCTGCTCTGCTCGTTCGACATCAGCTGTTGCTCCGCCAGAGGGCTGATTTATTTGAGGCAATGTCCCCAGGAGCAGCCTCATCCTCGGCGGTAACTCACCCGCGGAGTGGGACCCTCTGGCCACGGTGCGGCGCGAGCCAGCCCACTACGGCCACGGGTGGAGCAGCAGCCCAAGCGGGGCTCCCAGGACGGCGCCTGACTCCCGTGGGCGCGCCCCAGCCGAGTGCCCTCTGGTCCAGACCCCGCCCCAGCCTCCGGGGCCCCTGGGCTGTGGCTGGCCACCCGCACCCTCCCGCGCTGTTCCTGCACCCCGGCCCCCGCCCCGTCCAGGGGCTCGAGCCACTCACCAGCGCTCACCTGGCTCCAGGGGCCCGGCTGGGGCGGAGGCAAATCAGAGCGGCTGGACACCGGCGCCCAGCGGCCGGAGACACATCGACGAGCTCCGCGCAGGCACCGGCAGTAAGGGATGGCCCCTCGTGCTGGGCGGGGCTCTGGCGCCCATCGGCCATGCGAGCTGAGACGCCGCCGGAGCGCGTCACGGAGCCTGCGGCCGGTCGGCAGGGATGGGCGTGGCGGTCCCTGCAGTGGGCCCACCCGGGGCTGCCCCCACTGGGCGCCGGGTCGGCGTGGGCAGCGCCGGGCCCATCCCTGTCTGCGCCCGCCCGGAAGGGGCCGGGAGGTGCCAGCACGGGGCCCTGACCTAAGCCTGGCGAGGCATCCAGCCGGCTGGAGGCCAGAGGGCCAGGCGACGCAGAGGGGCTCCCGCTGGTGGCACAGACCAGCCTGGATGCCTGGCGCGGCGGTCAGTCCCAGCCCGGAGCCCGCAGCTCCCACCTCGCAGTCCTGGCTCAGCTTGGAGGGCCCCGTCCTGGGTCCTGGCGCTCTGGCCAGCTGGGGCAGCCAGCTGGGGTCAGGGCCGGCGGCCTCACCTGCAGCCAGGAGCTCAGGGAGGTGGGGCAGGAGGGCGCCGGGCGTCTCAGGGCCCGTCCCAGCGGCCACGGGTCTCCGGGCACCCTGGGCACCCTCGCGGAGCAGAGGCCGCCCCGGGCCTGCGAGGGGAAGGGCCCTGGTGCGGGCGAGCCCTGGCCTGGCTGGCCGCTGGCCTGCACCCCGTGCGCCGCCCCCACAGCAGCCCTGCGCGGGAGTCTCAGAACAGATCAGTCACGATCTAATTAATAGTCTGCAATTACTCCAGAATAATTATTGAGATCTTGTAATTAAGGATTGATTTTGGGGAAAAGTGAGAATCCTGGACCGGGATGGCAGCCTTCCTGTACACACGGCCTCGGTCCGCAGGACAGACGGCCTCCCGGGCCGTGCGCTGGGCGCCAGGGCCCACGCTGTGCTGTCCCCTGGGCCTGGGGCCCGGCCGGGCTGCGGGAGGCAGCTGCTGAGGCCCTGGACACAGCTTGCCCGACGGGAGCCCCGGTGCAGAACGAGAGCTCCAGAGGCTGCGCTCCAAGACGCCAGCAGCCCCTCCTGCCTGCACCCAGCTAACAAAATGCTCATGGTGAGAGATGGCGCCCAGCTCCTCGGCAGCTCCCAGAGCTGGGGGCCCCTTGTGGGGTGCGGGGCCATGTGGGGGTCATTCAGAGACGGGCAGAGGGCGGAGAAGCGCCTGGCATCCCCAGGACTACGTCTCCCCGTGGTGCTGCCGCCCTGGGCTTGTCCTCTGGCACACACATTGCAGACAGACGTGGGCTGGGCGGCAGGGCCAGGAGGGTCTTTCCAGGGCCGCAGGCTCGTGTGCGGGGTGAGCACGGTGCCTTGAGCGATGAAGAGGTGCAGAGACCGGCCCGGCGGGCGGCTGGGAAGGGCAGCTCGGTGGGCTGCAGGAGACACACATGTGCACACACGTGCACCATCCGCGCACACATGCTCCCTCTGGTGTGGGCGTCAGGCAACAGCTATTCGGGAGGCCCCCAGCCAGCGTGTGCCCCAGGGCCCAGGCATCTCGGCATGCCCCCCGCATGTCCTCAGGCGCACCTGTGCCCTGCGAGTTCACCAAAGCGGGCTCTGGCCAGGCCGCCTCAGGGTGCAGAGAGCGGACAGGGTGGGAGGGAGGCCCTCACCAACCGTGACCTTGGAGAAAGGCAGGTGGAGCAGTTTCCAGAAGCTTCCACGTCTGCGAGCCCGGCCAGGCCCGTGGACACAGCTGCTGGCCGGCAGCGCCTTGCCCACCCTCACAGGGACACGGAAGAGGGAGAGGGGCGGCGCAGCACGGGAGGGCGGCACCCCTGGAGCCCCGGCCCCGCGCAACACGCCACGGGCTTGGGGGCCCTGACCCAGGCGCAGGTGCAGCAGAGCAGACACACGTGGGTGGGACAGGGGCCCCTGGTAAAGGGAGAGAATTACGTAGAGGAGGTGCCAGGGTGGGCAGCCCCGCGGAGGGCGCTCATGGCTCTCACAGGGGGGCCTGCGGGGGGCGGGCAGCGCTGGGGGTGCACCGTCTAGTCAGGCAGCCGCCACGCACGTGTCCTGTTCTGAGGGGCCTGTGCCTGCTGGGCCACCAGGGCGCTGGAAGGGTCTCGGCACGGCTCCTGGCCGATCGTCACTGCCTGGCTCACCTGAAAGCCGACCTGGGGGTCCCGGAGCCCAGGTGACAGGCGAGTCCCAGGTGAGCAAGTGGCGAGCAGAGCCCCTGACCACGGCAACCTGGGAGCGCCTGGGGGCGCCCGGTGCAGGGGGCAGCGCTGCGCCCCGAGGGTGCGCCTGAGGGCTCGGCTCCAGCTCCCTGGAGACCAGGACACAGCGTTTCCTGAGGACCAGGCGCTGTTCTCCTCTCGCCCGCAAGTGCAAGGTTGGTGTGAGTCACCACAGCACAGACACACTGCACACATGCACACCAGCACACACGTGTGTGCTCACACACGTGCACACCAGAGGCACAGGCACACGTGCACACATGCAGACAGGCACACATGCTCACAGACACAGATGTATGCAAGTGTGCACACAGCATGGGTCACATGCACACACAAAGACACATGTGCACACACATGTGCACTCAATGCGCACAGACAGATGCACATGTGTGCACACATGACACAGAGACACATACACGTGCACACACAAAGACACATATGCACACAGAGACGCACATGTGCACACACAGGTACACACATGCACAAAGACACAGGCGTACACATGTGCACACACATCTCATAGATACATGCACACACACAAAGACACACATGCACACAGACACAGGCACGCACACAGCACATAGACACGAGCACACACAGACACGTGCGCACACACACTCAGAAACAGATGCACAGTGCACATAGACACTAATGCACACACGCACAGAGACAAGGCACACACGCACAAAGGCACACAAGTGCACACAGACACACGTGCACAAAACACAGGTGCACACATGTGCACACAGGGGCGGCACGGCCCACTTGCACCCGCCCGGGCACGCAGGCTCACGCGGGTGCCGCGGGCCCCATGTGGCGGCTCCGGGAGGGGCAGACGGCAGCGCACAGCTCGCCAGACGGGCCCTCAGCCCGGAACTTCGCACCTGTCTCCTGCCAGCCCGGAGCCATCTGCTGCGCCGGGACTCAGGGCCAGCAGCGCCCTGAGCCGAGCGGCTGGGCTGCTCAGCCGACCCGCGCCAGCCCGAGCCCCGAGGAAGGCCTGCAGTGCCTGCGCAGACGTGGGGGTCGGGGCCGACGGCGGACGCCTGCAGGGCTCTCACCGGAGGGGGCAGCGCGGTGGCGCCCCGACCGGGCGGCTCCCGGGGCTGCCCCGCCTCGCAGTGGGCCTG
This sequence comes from Galemys pyrenaicus, assembly GCA_019455555.1. NCBI lineage: Eukaryota > Metazoa > Chordata > Mammalia > Eulipotyphla > Talpidae > Galemys > Galemys pyrenaicus. Next base: position 215,188 of record JAGFMF010012293.1, read on the forward strand.
CCGGTCACGGAGCTGCGCAGCTTGGGCCGTCTCAGAGCCAGCAGGAGGGCCCTCCACGGCCAGAGCAGGCAGAGCCGCGGCGGGGCAGGGCGGGAGGGGGCAGCTCCTCGCCGCACCACAGGGCGGCGGGCTGGCCAGGGCAGCACCAGGGCCATTCAGGGCCGAGGGCTTTGTGCTGTGCACAGTGGCGGCCGCTGCGGCGTCCAGGCCGTGTGTATAAGCCGGGGTGGCCCCATCAGGCAGGCCAGGGCAGGGCCAGCCTTTGCCCCAGGTCAACCCCCACCACAGAGGAGGGTCCCTGGCGCCTGGGGAGCATCCCTGCCCCCCGCCCCATGCCCCACCGCCCGTGACCCTGCTCTGCAAACACCCAGCTCTTCCTGCTGCCGGCCGCGCTCCTGGGTCCCCCGGCCCCCCGGCCCTGCCCGCTGGGAAGTTGGCTGCTAGACAGTCCAGGCCTCGGGGCCACGGGCTGAGTGTGGGCAGCAGCATGGCAGGCAGGGAGCGCCGGCCCCCCAGCGCTGGACTTGTGGGCTGCTGGGGGCTCGGGGAGCAGCATGAGCATCCTGCGAGGAAAGCCGCCCGCCCCTCTGCAGTCACCGGCCCCTGCCCCAGGCCAGAGCCCACTCTGTTCCTGGGGATCTCTCCCAGGCCGCGCTGCTCCCCAGTCCTGGGGCTGAGGCCTCCCGTCTGCCTCACTTGTTCACCCCCAGGCTCCCGTGCCCCTGCACCTCTCCTCTCCCCCACTCTCTCACCCCTCTCCCGCCTCCCTTCCCCCCTCGGCCCATGTCCCCCAGAGGGCAGCAGCTGCTCCTGTGGGCTGTGTGTGGGGCCTCGGGGGCAGACCCTGCCTTGGAGAGGAGGGAGCAGGCTGGGGCATGGGCCGGACATGGGCGCTGGGCCAGGCCGCTGGGCCGGGAGGCAAGTCTTGTCCTGCCCGGGAGGGGCCCAGCAGCCCCCCACTTGTAGGGCTCCCGGGCAGAGTCGGGGAACCACTGTCCGAGCCTGCACCTTGGCCCCCGGGACAGCCCGAGGCGGTGGGCCCTGGTGCCTCCCTGTCTGCGGCTGGGTCTCGTGTCCGGTGATGGGCCGGGGCGGCCTGGAGGCGCCCGTGGGGCTCTGACTGGGACGGGGAGCCTGGCGCAGGCGGCAGGGGCTGTGAGTGGCGGGGCATGGGTGCCGGTTCAGCTCAGGCCGCAGGGCTCCATGGACGCCAGGCGTCCATCCCGCCCCGCCCCGCTGCCCGCCCTGCTGCCACTCCCACCGGCCCTCCACGTCTCCGGTTTCGGCGCGTTTACGCGTGACGAATGTGCCGGCCCCGCGCTCCCCCGAGTCTGGGGGACTCCCAGCGGCAAGCCAGCCTCTGCCTGAGACGGCCAGGACGCCCAGCCCGCGAGGCCCTCGCCGCCTGCAGAGGGTGGGAAGCTCCGGCGGCAGGGGTCCGGCTGCGGCTCCGCCTGGCCAGTGGGCGCTACGGCGCTGGCCGGGGAGCCGCCAGGCCGGCCTGACTCCGCACCGGCAGCCCCAGAGAGGACGCTCCCGCTGACCAGTGACCGTGGACAGGCGCAGGGACAGGCAGCCCGGCCCACCTTGCCGAGCTCCGAGGGCGTTGGGGAGGGTCTTCTGGACACACGCCTCACCTCCCCGCACACCCACCCGGCAGCAAGGGGAGGCCAGCCGGCCGAGCCCGCTGTCCACCGGAGCCCGGCCAGAGACTCCCTGCCAGCCAGCCAGCGGCCACCAGCACCCACCTCCCAGCAGCTCACACCCACACACGTGCACACACCCTCACACGTGCACACGCCCGAGTACCCACACACTCGCATGTGCACACGCTCGAGTACCCCCCCACACCCACACACACTCGCATGTGCACACCCCGGGTACTCACCCACACCCACACACACTCGCACGTGCACAGACTTGAGCACCGACCCACACCCACACGCACACCCACCCACACATGCTCAAGCACACCCCCACACACGCGCACATGCACACACTCGAGCACCCCCCCCACACATGCTCGAGCACCCACACATACACTCACATGTGCACACAGTCGAGCACATACACGTGCACACTCACACATGCTTGAGCACACTCCCACATGGGCACACACCTGCACCCCCCCACGCTCAAGCACACCCACACCCACACATGCACACTCACACGCTCAAGCACACACCTGCACACACACTCGCACGTGCACATGCTTGAGCACACACCCGCACCCCCCACACTGACTCACACATTCGAGCACACAATCCTCACGCACACTCACACGTGCATATTCACGCAGCACACTCATACGTGCTCTAGCACACACCCACACTCACACATGCTCGAGCACACCCACACACGCGCACATGCTCGAGCACACACCCCCTCACGTGCACACTCACACAGCACACTCACACAGCACACTCACATGTGCTCGAGCACACACCCACATGTGATGCTCACACATGGACACACATGCTTGAGCACACACACCCACACACACACGCACACACAGTCATGCACACACACACTCGAGCACACACACCCACACACACTCGCGCGCACAGTCATACACACACGTTCGAGCACACACACCCGCACACACCCGCACCTGGTCGCACAGACATCCCTCCAGGGCCTCAACTGGTGGAAACTTCTCTTCGAGGAAACTGCCTCGGAGGCGTCACGACGCCTTGCGGGATCTGCTCCCATCCCAGGAGCAGGATCTGCTCCCACACACGCGGGGCACAACCGCGGCTCCCGGAGCAGAGAAGCCCCTCCCCGCCCACCCTCCTCCTCTCCGCACCACACTGAGGCTCCCAGGGCATCAGGCAGCAGGTTGGGTCTGGCTCGGCTGGAGCAGGGCGGGTGGGCGGGCGGGCGGGAGTCCGCACTGCAGGTCTGGCTGGGCCCCCTGTGCTGCCCACACCAGGTCTCCAGCGTCCTTGGCTGACCTTGCGGGCGGCTGCTTCGGGCTGGTCACTAGTCAAAGGGGGTTGAGCGCTCCCTGCGGGCACATTTGTGGGGGACGACCGGAGGGGCCGGCCCCAGACTCTCGCCGCACCTGTTTCCCCAAGCGCATAAGGTGGCTGTGACCCCCAGGGGCGCCGGCCTGACTTGGGGGTGCTGAGCCACCCCGTGGGTGCAGCCACGGAGGCCTGCTCTGAGGGCAGCAGGGGCCTGCAGCGGGTCTGCGCGGGGCCGCAGGGCAGGGCCGCCAGCGGGGGCGGGGCAGCGAGCCCCAGGACATCCCTGGTTGGCGCGACGCCAGGAGGACGGGGGCAGCGGGGGAGGTGAGCCCGAACCCTGGGGCCCTGAGTCCTGTGTGGCTCTGCGCAGCCTCTCGGCTCGTGGCCTGGGGTCCACTCTGCAGCCGCCCCCCCCCCCCGCCCACTCCTCCTTGGTTGGCGACAAGCTCAATTCCCCGGGGGCCAGCTCCTCCCTCCGCAGCAGCGACCGCAGGCATCTCTGCCGCAGGCGCTCAGGCCGCCCCGGGGCCCAGCCGCCAAGCCGGGGCATCTGCACCGTGGGCCTTTCCAGCCAAGACACTCGTCCTGCCAAGGAAAACTCTCCTCTGAAGCCTCCGTGCGATCCAAACGCCGAGCGGAGCTGGCAGCCCTGAGGCAGAGCCGAGTGACAGGAGCAGGCGCCGTGCCAGCGGCCTGCACGCCGTCTGCAGTGCACGCCGTGCCTGCACACCCGCTCCCTCCCACAGGCCGCGGCGCACACCTGTCCCCACAGAGCCTGGCCGCTGGCCGAGCTGCTGCCCGCCCCTCACAGACCAGGACACAGCGGGAGGCGACCGGGCAGCCCACGCCCCTCCGAGCGGTCGGGGCCCAGCTCCAGGCCGGCCAGAGGCCAGGGCCTGCGGGTGGACGGCGGCTCGGGCTCTGTCGGCTCCCGCGGGAGTCTCAGCAGGGTGGGGCGCCCAGAGGGCGTTTGCAGGCTCCCCGCAGCTCTGGCTGCTGCAGAGACCTGGCCCCGTCCCCCGGCGGGGGGGGCTCGCGGGGCTCCGGCTTCCTGGGAAGGGTCGGCCTGGCGGCCCCTCCCGCTGGCCTCCCAGCTGCAGGATGGGAAGCTCGGCCCTTTGCTCAGGACAGCCCAGGGGTGCTGGGCGCTGGGGGCCAGGCACATGCGCCCCACGGGGCTGCCACAGCCCACGGTCTCCAGACCAGGCCAGCCCCGGGCCCCAGCGGCCTCTGCCTCCCTCGTGCCCTGCCTCCTGCCCCCCACGCCGCTCACGCTGGGCCCGGCCAGGTGAAAGGAGCTGGAGAGAACGAAGAGCCTAGAGACTTGGCCGTCAGCCCACGAGGCCTCCAGCCCCAGGCCCGGCCACCCCGGCTGGGGTAAGCAGACACACCAGCCCAAGGAGCCACCTGCAGGTGCCGCCTCGCACCTGGCGCCCCACTTGCTCGGAGCAGGTGTCTCTGCAAAGGGCCCCGGAACCTCGCACCCACGCCAGCCCGTCTCACTGCCCCCAGGCGTAGGTGGACGTGATCCCGCCGTGCCCAGGCCCCAGAGCCACGAGAAGCAGCTTCCGCTTCCTCCCACCCCGTGCCCTGCGGGCTCAGCGAGGACGCGGCCTCCTCGCCCACGCCAGCCTCCCTGTGGTCCTGGAGCCGCCGGGCCCGGGCCGGGGCCAGGGCCGGGGCACCGGTGCCCGCGGGGGCATCTCGGCACCGGCCCTCCTGCTGGGCTTGGGGCATGCCCCGCTGGCCGCCCACGAGCGGCTGCCAGATAAAGCACAGACACCCACGACACGGGGCCTCCCGGGAAACAGGCCGGGCTTGGGGCACGGGTCCCCAGAGACCCCAAGCGACTCCCACGCAGACTGCACCTCACCGTGCACGTTCAGGCTCGCAGCCAGTGCCCAGGCGGGCGGCGGGGCGGGGCGCTGGGCCTCCGGGTGGGCGGCAGCACTGGGCTGCCCTGCACGGCCGGCGGGGGGCACGGTCCCACCTGCCCTGGGCAGTCCCCGCCCGGCCCTCTCGGGGACCCAGGGCGGCGGCACGTTGGGGCCTTGCAGAAGCCATGGACAGGACCTGTGGTCAGCCAGGGCCTGCGGCAGTGGCGGCCTCCCCTGCTCTCAGCTCCCAGCCGCCGGCTGCCCTGGGTCCGGCAGCCCTCCCCGTGCTGATGCCGCCCGGTCCCAAGAGTGGCGTCTGGGCACCGTCTGGGCGGCCCCGCCTGGGGGCGTCCCCTCGCAGAAGCTCCTGTCCACTCAGCGCCGCGCGGCCAGGCCGCGCCCACAGGCCTCTCCAACAGGCCTCTCCACTCATGCTGCCTCCTGCATGGCGCCAGCGCGGGGGCCAGTCACACGGCCAGGAGCCGGCCCCCCAGCCCCGCCGCCCGGGCCCTGCTGCACCCCAGGCCCGCCCCCAGCCCCGGGCTCGGGGAGCGGGCACCCCAGGGGAACCGCTGCAGTGCCGTGTGGGGCAGGCCCCGCGGGTCCACGCTGAGATGCGTTTCCCTTTCATTTTACTTTCTAAAATTTTAGGAGTTGCTTTTTTGTAGTTTGTTGTAAAATTATGTAAAAATATTTACATAGTTCCAAAGGCAAATGCACGAAACTTGGAGCATCTGAAGCGGCTGTTTTCGTCGGGCGCCTCCTCCGCTCTGCGCCTCCCGCTGCGGGTTCCGGGGGCCCGGCCGGCTGGCGGCGGTCAACACGGCAGCCACCCAGGCCGTCTGCGCCCAGCAGCTCCCCAGGCTGCACCCAGCAGCTCCCCAGCCTCCCTCAAGGGAGAGGCGGCGTCCCGGCCCCGTGCCGCTCCCCAGGGCCCAAGCACCAGACGTGGGCGAGGCCCAGCCCAACGCCGCTGGACATCCTCGGCCCGGCCACGCCGGCCCCTCCAGGTCCGCCAGGAGGAGCGCTGCAGGCCGCATGCACTGACTGCCCCTGACCGGCCCACGCGTCCACCCAGGGCGCTGCCCCACAGGCCCGGGCTCCGCCCCTCAACGAGACCAGGTCCCCAGGGCCCAGGGCCGGCCCACCACAGGGTGGGCGCTGTGGCCAAGACAGGATCAGCTCTGCACTGCCCGCCAGGCCCCGCCCCACCTCCGCCAGGTCCCACCTGCCCGGACCGCCGCTGGAGGCCAGGGACTCTGGGCAGAGCCGCTCGGGGGGAGACAGCAGACCGGCCGCAGCGCCGCCCTCCCCGTGCGGCCAGCAGGCCCTCGCCAGCCTCGCTGCCGGGTGGCCTGAGCAGGGAGCGGGCGGCAGCGCTGCTCCGGGTCCCCTCCCGCGCTGCTGCCGGCCTCGGCCGCCCCCTCGCTCGGAGGAGACGCGGCTGCAGAAGGGCTCATGTGGGAGAAGCCCCACAGGCCTGGGCCGGCAGGGTCAGGCTGGACTCCAAGAACCTCGCCGGGGCTGCACGCACCGGGCGCTAGGTGCTCTGGTGTCCTCACCCCCGAGGGGCCTCAGCCTAGCTGCCCTCCCCGAGGCTGGGTCTGGAGAGATGGGGTGGCCCCTGGGCAGCCGCGGCCAAGTCCAGTGTGCCACGCGGCGGGCCCTCCTGGCTGGGCGCCCCGAGCGGGGCCCGCAGCTGCAGAGCCGGCAGGGCTGGGCCGGGCGGGGCCGGGCATCGGCCCCACTCAGGTGGGGCCAGGGGCCTCGGTGCGGGCGATGAGGTCTGAACCCCGCTGGGGCGCCCAGCCTGCTCTCGGTGGGGATCGGGGTTGCTTCCTTCAACCTGGTTCTGGCGAGTGGAAACCACCCTGGAAGCCCAGCACTGGCCCAGGAGCGCAGGCGCCGGGCTGGGCGCCCAGGAAACCGCAGGAATGGCAGCGCCTCCCCCTGTTGGAGCTCCCGCACCTGCCCCCCACGAGGAGGCCACGGAGGCCGCTCTGCGGCTCAGGGGCCTGGTGGGGGTCAGCGGGAGGCCCCTTGGCTCACCGCCCGCGGCCCTGGCACGGGCCCAGCTACGCGCTGGCTGCGGGGCGCCCCGGCCTGCCTTGGAAGGCCGTGCATGCACGTGTGGGCTCTCCAGCCAGGGCCTCGTGCACGGCCACAGGGCGCGGGCCGGGCCCTTGCCAGGCTCCCTTGTGGCCGAGGCCGACACAGGACTGAGCCGGCGCCTCCGGCCCTGGCACCCGAGAACCTCGTTTTCCCCTCAGAGGAGACAGAACACGGTGTCAGGCAGCTGTGACCTCGGGTGACCACGCCCCTCGGGTGACCGGCCTGCTGACTCGGCCGTGCTCCGGCCACCAGCGTTCAGCCTGGGCGTGCGGGCTGGGGACACAGACTGTCCTCGGGAGGCTGGCCGTGGGGACGGCTTCAGATAGGTGTGCCGCCGCCCGCAGGCCCAGCCTGACCAGGAAGGGAGGTCCCGCTCTCCCGGACACGGCCGGAGCCCCGCACCAGCCCCTCAGGAGCAGGGGCCACCTTGGCCACCACAGGACCCGCTTGTCCCGGCGGCTCCGGACGAGGTGGCAGAGCCCTCCCCCATCCCGATGCCCCCAGCTCTGTGTGAGCGTCCATGTGTCCAGCCGGGCACTGGGCCCAGGCATGCAGGGACTAGGCCGGGAATGGGGGGCGGGGTGAGCAGTGTCCCCTCAGGCCCGCCGGGGGCCAGAGAGCAGCCTCGGCTGCGTCTCCCTGCAGGGTCTCCTTGCTCGGTGTGGGATGAGGTCGGGGCGCGGGGTGCTGCTCTCTGTCTGCGACCCCTCCTGGCCAGGTGGAGGACAGGTGTCAGGCGAGCGTGTCCCTCTGAGGGCGCCACAGGGACGGTGACCCGAGGGCCCAGCCAGCCCGCCCGGCCCAGAGTCGCTGCAAAGCCCATGGCCCTCCAGGTACCCTCCTGCAAGTGCGGTTGGGATTTGGTCCGCGGGAGGTAAGAGAGAGGTGACTGGCAGGGCCGGGACCGCCTAGAAAGAGAGGTGCAGCCCCAGGGCTGGCTGGGAACGGCCTCCAGGGGCAGGGGTCAGCAGGGAGCCCGTTGCGGGGCATCTGTCTGGCCTGGTCAGAGCGGCAGGCAGGCCTGCAGCGGCCACAGCAGCAGCAGCGGAGCTCGGGGGGACGTTTCTGCGGGTGGAGAGTGACCCAGATCTGTCTTCCTGCGCCCCCCTTTCCCCAAGACCGGCAGCGCTCTGGGGAGGGCGGCTGGAGCGGCTGTCGCTGCAGGGCCAGGGCCGTGGCCGCCAGAGGGCAGTGCGGAGAGGCCCTGGGCACTGGGGCCCGGCTGCTCAGGTGCACCCTCCTCCTGGGGGCCATGGGGGCACCCCAGTCCCTCCCCAGAGCCCGCGCCAGGGGACATGGCCCTGGGGGTGGGAGCCCCGAGGGGGCCTGCGCACCGAGAGCTCCCCAGGTCCTGTGGATGAGGAATCCGAGGCCCGTCTGTCCCGGGGCTCCCTGCAGCGCCCGACCTCCAGAGGGGCAGAGAGGCCGCTGAGAGCCCACAAGCCCAGCTCTTCGCGAGACACCATCAGGGGCAGCCAAGCCCGGCCTCCCCGCTTCGCGGGAACCGAGGAGAAGCCCCCGCCCGGCCAGACCGGGCGTCTCAGACCCGCAGGCAGGCGGCCTCCCCCACTCACGCTCTCGGGAGGAAGAGGGGTGCGAGCCGGCTCCCAGACAGGTGATGCCGGGGAGGGGCCCGCGCCGCCCCCTCCCCCCCGCGCCGGCCCGCCCCCACCCGTCCCGCCGGCCGGCGCGAACCGACCCCCGGCCCAGCCCGCGCTCCCGCCCGAAGGTGGCGGTCAGGCCAGCCGCGCGGCCGCCCCCTCCGTCGCCGCCCCTTTGTTGACAGCTGGCGGGGAGGTCCCGGGGCGGGGCGGGGCGGGGCGCGCGGCGGCCAGCAGCGCGGGGGTTAAGCGCGGCTCCATGATAATGAGGCGCCGCTGAGCGGCGGGGAGCGGGGGGCGGCGCGCAGTCGCCGGGAAGCTGCGGCCGGAGGCGGGCGCCGGAGCCGGACCGCGGCGCCCAGCGCCGAGCCGCGAAGACCGAGCCGCGGCTCCCGGAGGAAATGGCCCCGTGAGCGCGCCGGCGGCGGGCGCGATCGGAAGGAAGCAGATCCCGCGGCGGGGCCGGGAAGTCGCGCCGGGGACAGAGCCCGCGCTCGGCTGCGCCGGAGGGACCCGCCGGCCCGCGCCCGGCGCCCCGCTGCTGCCCGCGAGCCTGCCGGAGAGGAGCGGCGAGCGCGGCGCGGGCGCAGGCCGAGGGCCCGCGGCGCCGGGCCAGCGCGGGCGGCCTGCGGGGACCTGGATGCGGCGGGGCTCCCTGTGGATCCGCTCGGCCGGTGACCGCGAGCGGGGGACGCCCGAGCCCCGCGCGGACGGGGGACGGCAGCACCGAGCGCGCCGCCGAGCCGGGTAAGTGGCGGCGTCCTCGCCCTCGCGCGCCGCGACCCCGGCGCCCCCGCCCGCCCCCCGCGCGGCCCCCGGCGGCGGCCCCGGCGGCAGGGGACCCACCGACCGGCTCGGCCACTTCGGCGGGGCCCGCGGCGGTGCCAGCGGCTCAGAGCCGCCACCGCCGGCCCTGCTGCCCGCCAGGCTGCGCGGCCCCAGCCCCCAGCCTCGGCTGGGCTGCCCCGGACTCCCGCCTGCGCGCACCTGCCGCTCGGCTGCGGCGGGGGCGACAGGGCCGCTGTCCCGGGAGCGGGAGCCCAGCGCGGCCTCCGTAGTGGCGGCAGGAGCCGGGCCAGCCAGGGCGGCGGGTGCTGCATTTGGGGGCATTCCCGGTGCGGAGCCCCTGGCGGCCGCTGGCGGAGGCGGGAGCGGGTCCTGGGAATGGAGGGGATGCGGTGTGAGGGGTCCCCGGCGCAGGGGCCTGGTGGGGTCAGCACCCTGGCCAGTGTTGCCCCTGGGAGCTCCCGGCACCCTTCCTGCGTGGGGCAGGAGGCCGGGATGAAGTGGGAGTGTGTGGGGTCAGAGGCACCCACAAACCCTCTGAGGAGACACCCTCCATGTGCTCCTCTTGCCCCACCCACGCGACATAGGGAGCTTGGAAGATTCTAGCTCTTTCATGCGCCCAGAGGTGGGCCCCACGTGGCGGCAGGCAGCCCCCAGCACAGCCGCCCAGGCCCAGACGCCGGACAGGTGTCTGCAGCGAGCCTGGCCCCACGCAAACTCGCTCCGGTGGTGACGCCACGGGGCAGGGGCCCGGCAGGCTCCCGGACAGGGCGCAGGAGCGCAGCCCCAACTTCTCTCTGCCTCTGCGGGGAGCAGGCCCCACTCCTGGGAGCGGCTGGGGAGGATTTGGTGACCCCCAACTGAAGCGCTTCCCCCGCCCCCAAAAGCTCCAGAGCCTGGCCCAGCTGCCCTCAGGCCTCCCGAAGAGGCAGCGGGAACTGGCCCCCTGGCCCTCAGCCCCTGTGCTGGACTGCCGGGTCGGGGAGGAGCCTGGCCTGGGCTGGAATGTGGCTTGGCCCTCTCAGGCCTGGACTGTTTCCTCCCTCCTTCCACCTGGTCCCTCGGCCTTCCCCAGGCGGCCTCACGGGGACCTGCCAGCCGCTAGCAGTCCCCGCCCTGCCCCAGCCCCTCAGCCCCCTCGGCCTGCAGCCGCCGTCTTTAGGGGTCATGGATAACGAGGTGAGCCCACCTGCTCGCCTGCCTCCAGCAAATCCGTCACGGGGGCAGGTGCCTGGCCGGGCAGTTTCATGGGCGCGACACCTGGACCCACTGCCCAGGCCAGGGGCACCCCGGCCAGGACCCGGGCAGGGGCAGCAGCTCCGTCCAGCCTGGGCACCGGCTGCCCGCGGAGCAGGGCCTGACCGGTCAGGGCGCCGCGGAGGAGCCCCCCTGCTGGCAGAGGCTCCCCTGTCCGGAGGCCGCATCCCAGGCCCCCAGCAGTGCTGCGCCCAGCACCCGGCGTCCAGCCCCCAGCCCTGGTGCTGGACCCTGGGCGCCTGGGGCCCTCTCTGGGCGGGGGCGCTGGGAGGAGGGGCGGCTCCTGGGCCAGGCTGGTGGCTTAGCTCCCTGCTGGGCCGCCTGGGGTGAAGCTGCCTGGCGCAGACGTGCGGCTCAGTCTCCTTCTCCCGGCAGCCGCCCGGGGGGTTGGGGGAGGTGATCCCCGCTGGGCGCCGCACACCCCCGCCCAGCTGTCCAGCGCCCACTGGCCAGCGCCCGCCCCTGCGCCCGGGGAGGCAGGTGCCGGGGGAGTGCAGAGCGCCCCGCACCCTGTGGCCCCTGCCTGCGGAGCGCGAGCACGAGGGCCCGTTTCCCACCTCGTCACAGACAGCCTGGCGTGTGAATGCAGCTGCGCCCTTCCGGGCAGTGTCCGGGAGCCCTGGGACGGCAGCCTCCTGGGCAGCGCCGGCCCCCCCAGCAGCAGCCTGGCCCCGCATCCCGGCGCCCCGGGCCACGGCACCTCTTCCTCTGGAGCTTGGGGCGGGTGGCACGGGAGGTTCTTTGTTGACAGCAGGGTCCCCACCGAGCAAGGGCGAAACGGGAGAGGGCGAGAGAGCCTGCGGTCCTCTGGCCACCCTCTGACCCCCGCACGCTGGCCGGGCTGGGCCCCAGGGCGAGGGAGCCAGCCCACCCGGCCCCCATCCCAGGCCTGCGTCCCTGCCGTCCCGGGGCCCATGGGTGCTGGCTGGCCTGGGTGCCTGGTGAGCGAGCAGGGCCCAGGCAGAGCCACGCGCAGGTCCGGGAGCTGCCGGGAGGCCCAGTCCACCTCCCTGGCACTGCCCCGAGAATCAGGCTCAGGACCACGGGGTTCCCCCACCTCTGCAGGAGACCAGCCCAGGCAGAGTGGCTGTGGCCCCGGGGCCACACCCCGCAGGGGCCCCTCGAGGCCCGGAGGGCGTGGGCTGGGCCCGGCAGGGGCGAGGTGGGGCCCCCCGGGGGCTCCTGGCAGGAGGGCTGAAGTTGCAGGTGATCCCCGCTAGAGGGGACCCACCGAACCAGGCCGGGCCCCAAACTGTGGCTTTTGTGCTGTTTTTTGCCTTTTTTTAAGAAGAAGAAAAAAACAGATGAGATATATTAGACGCTCCAGCTGTCGCTGCCGGCCCCGCTGTCTGCGCTGCTGCCAGCCCGCGTCTGGGCTGCCGCCCCGGGCTGGCCCGGCGTGCCCCGGGGGCCGGGCGGGGGCGGCGCCCCAGGAGGGGGGCCAGGGGGAGGCGCCTCCGGTGCCAGCAAGGCCCTGACTCCCGGGAACAGGAGGCCCCGCCAGCTGCGCGCCCACCCCCACAGCGCCGGCGGCGCCCACCGCTGGTCAGTGCAGCCAGACCCCGGCCGTGCGGAGGGAGGTCAGCGAGGCGGTGGCTGCGCTGCGGTCCCTGCCCCGCCACTGCCGCTGGCCGCCCGCCCACCTCCAGGAGACTGTCCTGGGGCCCAGCGGCGGCGCCGGCCAGACCCACTCGGGGCCGTGCGTCTCCATGGTGCCAAGGCTCTCCCGGCGGTGGGGCAGAGGCGGCACTGAGCGCCACCCGGCCGCCAGGGGGCGTCCTGGAGCAAGGCGTGAGCAAGCCCCTCCTGGGGCCCGCCACACACGTGCGCCTCGCACACACACCACACGCGGCCACGCGCAGCACGCAGCACACACCCCGCGCAACGCGCGGACGCCACACACAGCTGCCCACAGGCTCACCAACTGCGACTTGCACGTGCCACACGCAGCACACGCATGTGGGGCAGTGTGCATGCACATACCACGCGCGGTGCACACACCCCAGCCAACATGCGTGTGCCACTCAGCACACACGCACAGACACACAAGGACACGTGCATGCCACACCAACACAGGCCGCAGTCGGTGCCCACACAATGCCACACACCACACACGCAGACGTGCACGAGCACACGTGCGTACATGCAGGCACACATGCACGTGCGGCACCATGCATGTGCACACAACACCCCACCCGCCACAAATCACGCCACGTGCACACACACGACACACTCGCACACGTGTGCACAATACACTGACCAACACAGTACACTGCCGTGCACGACCTGCACGCACACACCCTTGACACGGCTCTTGCATACTCGTGTGCACACACCACACGTGACATGACACGGCCACCCGTGCACGCGCCCACGCCACACAGTATTCGCAGCGCGCGCACACACACCCCGTGTGCGCACGCGGCCTGCAACGGTCAGCTCGCACAGCCACACCTGCCCTGCAGCGCCCCCATCCCACCCCACCCACTTGGCTCGCTGGCCAACCAAGTTAGAGTCAGAGGCCCTGCCAGAGAGCGGGTGGGGTCCAGGGTGACCGGTCCAGCCGTGACCCCTGACCTGCTCTGACCGCAGCTTTCCAGCCGGCCCCCGCACACTCCTGCTGTGTCTCCCCGCAGGCCCTCCCAGCTGAGTCACCCTGGCCTCTGGCCTCCCACCGCCCGTGGCCCCCTCCCTCTGGCAGCAGCGCCTGGGGCCACGAGCTGTCTGGCAGCCTGGCCCCATGGGAGCCGCCAGAGCGGGCAGCTGTGTCCCAGGAGGATGCCGCGGGGCCCCGGGGCTGTCCGGCCTCGCTCCGGGCCCAGGCCCTCCACAAGGCCCTCGGAAATGAGCCAGGTTGGGCCTCGGCCCCGTGAGTGACACTCGGAACGGGCCACGCAGAAGGCACGAGGGTGGCAGCTTCGGGGCTGGGGCTGCCACCCCCGCCTCGCCTCCTGCCCCTGCTGCTGGCCCGAGCGAATGGTCAGTGCAGGGCCGCTGGCCTCCCCCTGTGGGCCCGGGGCTGGGAAGAAAGGCCGGGCCCAGCAGGGGCAGGAAGAGGCAGAGCCCAGCTCAGGTGGGCCAAGATGAGAGCCCTCTCAAGGCTGCTGGGGTGGAGGCAGGCGGGGGCTAGGGGTGGGGCGGGTGGCTGCTGGCTGCATAACCCTGTGGGGCCGGCCTTGACATCTGCCCCTGCCAGGTTGTGGGGAGGGCCGCCCCAGCTGGCTCTGGAGGATGGCCGAGGATGGGCTCACAGGCCTGCCTGCAGGCCCCGTTGGGAGGTGCTGCACCCAGGCCAGGCAGGGTCTGCAGGGGACGCTGGCTGGAGCAGGCAGGAGCGCAGTGACCACAGAGGCCCCCTCAGTTAGCCCAGCCCAGCTGGGAGCAGCCTGCTGGCCCGTGCCCTGGCCTCAGCACGGCCGCGGGAGGGCCCCAGAGCTGGGCAGCTCCTCACAGGGGCACCCCCAGGCCGGGGAGGCAGCTGCACACTCCAGTCTATTATCAGCTTGGCTGGAGACAGAGAAATTTAAATGACAGTAAGATGCTTAGCAGAGGAGCGAAAGTCGGTGTTAAAAATAAAGGAAACAAGACAGCCTGTTTCATCGAAACGGAAGGTTATTAAACAGCCCACATTAATCAGGGCGCGGGGGAGGCAGGCCCGGGCTGGCTGGGCAGGGGCGGCCAGTGTGTTTGGTCCCCGACAGGAGTCGCTGAGTGGGGGCCCAAGGGGCCCCTCTGGCCATCCCAAGCTCCGCTCTGGACGTGGCAAGGACCTCCCTCTGCACCCCCACCCCACCCCCAGGGAGGGCCCGAGCTGGCTGGTGGGTGCAAGCACAGCGGGGCCATGCACCCCAGCTCTGCCCCCTCCTCAAGCCTGGTGCAGGCCTGGGTGCCCAGAGGCTGGCCCAGCGTCCCCTCTGTCCCTCCGGGCCCGTGTCAAGCCCGCGCGGGTCCCTCCTGCTGCCAGCTGCGTCTGACCCAGCACACCCCTCCTCCGTGTGTCCTTGCTGGACGCCCAGACTGCCTGGCCAAGCAGCTGGCATGGGCTCCGGAGCCCGGGGCCTGCAGGGGCGGCAGTGCTGGGCTGTGCGGGCTGGACTGGGTCTCGGCCAGGCATGGCCACGTGGTGCCCACACCTGTGTGCAGCCTGCGCCCGACCCGTGGGCCCCAGACATCCCTCCGGGCCGCCGCGCTCTTCGACCTCCACATCCTTGCCCTGCCCACCCCGCTGGCCTGCGCCTGCCGTCCAACACCCACCCTGGTCCCCACGGGCATGGTCACTTCGCCCCAGGCCCCCCTGCCCCAGCTGTGCCCACGAACCTGGCGGGGCGGGCGACCCAGAGCTGGGCCCGGGTGGCGCTGCAGTGGTCAGGGCTGCCCGCTCACGAGAGCCGAACCCTGAGCCAGGCTGCCATGCCAGCCCACCTGCAGGGAGGAGAACGGGGGCACGCGGCTGGGGCCTGGGCCAGCGGCTCCGGCGTCGGAGTGGGGAGAGCCGGGCGGGGCGTGGGGGAGCCCGGGATCTGAGCCGCCCTCCCTGGGCAGTGCGAGGCCTCCGCGGGGTGTCGTGGCTGGGCGCCCAGTGGGCAGGAGGCCATGCGGGGGCCTGTGCCCGGCTCCGGCAGCTCCGCTCCTGCCCAGGCCCTGCTCTGGCCCTGCTCTGGCCCCAGCTCTGGCGGGAGCCGTGATGGGCCTTGACTGTCCCTCCACCGCCGGCTGGCCCCAGGAGCTACAGCCGGCCTGGCCCTGTCTCCAGTAGCCCCTGGGCGCGTCCCGGCAGAGGGGCAAGTCTGCTCGAGAAACGGCGCCTTTGCCCCACCCGACTGCTCCTTTCTCTGCAGGGGGCTGGGGGGCTGAGGGCTGCAGGGCTGGCCTGGTCTGGCCCGAATGCCCCGCATGGTCTGCGCCTCCAATCCAAGGGCCCGGCAGCACCGTTGGGGCCTGGCAGCCAGAGTCCGGCCCTCGTCAGTTGGCAGCGCCTGCCCTGGCGCCGGCGCCCAGTTCCTAGCCGGGGGAATGGGGCAGCCAGGGGGCCCTTCCAGGCCCCCCAGCAAGCCGCAGGCCACGTGTCCAGAGCAGAGCTGGCCTCACCGGCCGTGGGGAGAAAGGCCGAGGCTCACTCCGGGCCCGGAGCACCGGGCATGACAAGGCCAGGCTGACGTGGCCGCGAGCGTCCACACGCGTGCCAGAGCCGGCGCCTGACCCGCTGGCTTGGGGGCCTGGGGTGGTGCTCATCTGCAGGGCTCCCCACCACAAGCAGACCCAGTGCCCCTGGAAGCTGCTGGGGCAGACCCCGTGCCCGCCTTGAAGGAGCCGACCCCTCTCCTGCCCGGGACCCCACGCCCGTGGGCACAGCGCGCCCAGGCAGCCCAGCCGCACCCCAACACCGTGGGGGAAGTGGGGTGACCCATATGTGCAGGAACTCCTGATGGGGGGGTGGAGACCTGTAGTGCCCCCAAGCCCCAGGGTGGGGACTGGGACCCCACAGTGACCCCCACATCCCAGGGTGGGGAGGGGCAGGCCCGAGGGAAGACAGGGGCCAGGGTGAGCGCTGCCGCGCTCTCCCCAGCCGCGTCGGCCACCAGGCAGCCTTCATGAGAAGGGGCGTTCTGGGGAGCGGGGTGCAGGCTCAGTGGGGCGGCCGGCCAGCGTGGCTCTCGTCTGCTAGGCTGCCCGCTGGCCCCAGGAGCCGGCCCCGGGCGGCCTCCGCAGCGTCCTAGCCTGGCCGTCCACGCGTGCCCCCGCACCTGCCCTGCCTCTGCGGGCACCGCGGGTCGGGCCCCTGCCCAGCCGGCCACCGCCCCATGCACGGCCCTGGCCTGGCGGCCGGGGCCCTGCGGCTGGGAGCCAGTGCTCCGTCCAGGCGGGGTCAGAGACAGCAGGGCTGCCCTTCTCCAGGAGAAGCGGACGCAGGGGCTCCCAGGTGGGCTCTGGCTGTGGGAGGCCGCTGGACGGCTCTGCCCACCTCCCGTGGCCCCGGGAGGCCACTTAGCTCCACATAACAGCACATGCTCGGGAGATGACATTCGATTAATGAAGCAGATGCAGCTGGTGTAGCAGTGACATCTAAATTGTTCCTCCGTCCTGTTATTTTCTGCGGGAACCCCCCCACGTCGTCCCAGAGGCAGGCGCTAACGGCCGCGTGCTGACTGGCAGCTGCGGCGTGCGCCCCCGCCCACCGCGCTCCCCTGGCGCCGCCCCAGCCGCCGCCCGCGCCCGCACCCCCTCCGCTCCTCCAGGAGAATCACGGGCATTTGAATAATAATATTATAGACAGCGTCAGGGTGACAGTGGGGAGAAATCAGCGCAAACCCGTGATTACTCCTTCCGTCTAATAATTATTTAAATACCAGATAGCTCCTTTCACGGTAATTGAGGCCTTGAGCTGTCAGCCCGGCGGGCCGCGCGCCCTCCCGCTCACCTTGGGCTCCTGACGTGCCTGGACTACCTCCGAGGCCCGCCGACGGACACAGGCTCCCAGGGCCTGGCCAGCACCCCGGCGACCTGGCCATGCGCCCTGCACCCCAGGCAGGGGCGGGCTGCGTGCCCCCAGGCCCGACCAGTGCCTCCTGGCCTTGGCGCCCTCCCGCTGGCTGTGTGCTAAACCGCAGCTGACACCCACGCCCCGGCTCCCGGGCAGCGGCTGGGTACTCTACGGGGCTTCCTGGGGTGGGGTGCCCGCAGCCCGGGGTGTGGGGGGACCCACAGTCCTGGCCCAGCGAGGCCTCCTGGCCCAGCCCTGCCCCCTGCTGCCCGCCCCATGCCCTCTGGTGCTGCAGGTCAGTGTGGGCGGTGGTGTCCGGAGCTCCGCCCAGGCAGGGAGGGGCCTGTGCTGGGCGTGACCCTGTCCGCTGACCCAGGCCCCGACCAGGGGCTCTCGGCCCCTCCTGGGGGAAGGGGCAGGCACGTTGGGAGGACGAGGCGCGGTGCCCCGAGTGGGCCCTGACGGGGTCTTCGTGGGGAGCCCCGGGCCGCAGCCCGCCAGCGGGCCCTGCACAGTGTGGGGGCTGCCTCCCGGAGGGCAGCCCCACAGTGCCCAGGCCTCCAGCAGAGCCCCGACTACAGGCGGGCAGCTGCCTGCAGACCGGCCAGCCCCGGCGGGAGCCAGCCCTGCCCAGCGCGGCGGGACGCTCGGGCCTTGGGGGCCTGGCCCCACAGGAGCCTCTGCAGTCAGCGGGATGCAGGGAGAGGCACTGGCCCAGCGGAGCAGGCCGTGGCTCTGCACGCTGACGGAGCCCCGAGGGGTGGCCCGGCACCAGTCACTTTCAGACGAGAAGGAGGTTCTGGCACCACTCGGGCCTGCGTGGGGGTTCGGGGCCCCACTCTCCCCGCCCGCCGGCCCTCTAGCTGCCGGGACCTGCGCGTGGGGCGGCGCAGACGCGTCCTCCCTGGCCGGAGCCCCGCTGTGGGGTTCGCCTCCACGCCACCCCATGAAAGGCCTGGGAACGATGTGGGGCCGGAGCTCAGGCCCCACGGGTGGCCTCTGGGTCGCTGCATGTGAGGACAGAAGAGCTGAGCTCTCCCCGCCCCATCACCCCCAGGAGGAGGGCGGGGTGGGGTCCGTCTAGCCTTGGACCGGCTGCTGGGCATCGTCTGCGGCCGGGGCCCACTGGTGCCAGGACGTGTGCACGGACGCTGTGGACAGGCGGGAGGTGTGTCCAGTCGGTGGCGGGCCGAGCGCCCCCTCTCCTGGCCCCACGGGACCAGCGCCGAGCACCTTGCCCGGAGCCCACCCTCGCCAGTGCGAGGCGCCTGCCCGGCCAGAGATGGCCAGCCCGGACGGCCGAGCGCCCAGCCCGGCTGGGCGTAAGGACGCTGTTATTTCCTTCCCACAGCTCCTCTTGAGGAATTCACGTCCTGCCCCTGCGCAGGACACACTAAAAATAACCTCCAGTTTCAAACCAAAAACTGGGTCCCTTGGCGACTTGGGGTGCGCGTGGGGCCGGAAGGGCGGCTGTGAGATCAGCCGGCCTCCTGCCGTTGCACCTTCCTCTTTCCAAGGAAGCGCCCTGAGTCACCACCCGCGGGAGCTGGCGGCACTGGGGGCGCTCCCCGGGACTCCAGGCGGCTGTGGGGGGCACTGAGTCAGGAGGGGGAGGGAGAGCCCCCGAGGCGGGCCGGACTGAGGGGAGACAGGACCCCGCTGCTGGGAGCACCCCTCGGCTCCCCAAGCCCCGTCCGCAGCCCTTCCGGAGGCCGGCTGCTGGGCTCCCTGCAGGGACTCTGCCTGCTGCTGCTGCCATGACTGGTCCGGGGTCAGGAGCTTCAGACCTCAGCGCCCCTCCCCCTGGGCCCAGGGCCACTCAGGCCACCTTGGGTGGGGGCGGGGCGGGGGAGTGGCAGTCTGCAGGGCTGGGTGCCACTGCCCTGGCTCCTCTGCCCCCAGCCCAGCAGAGCTGTCGCCCAGGCGGCCCCTACTCGGGTGGCCAGGGCCTCAGCCTGGCTTGCCTGGCTCCCCGCAGAGGCGGGGGCTGAATATGCCCCCACCCCCGACGCTGGCCGTCGTGCCCAGCAGCTCGCCACCGTGTCCAGGGCCGGCGCTGCTCCAGGAGCTGTGCTGGCCCCTCTGCCGGCCTCCTGGGGAGCGGCCGGGTGGGGTCCCGCAGAGGGCGGTGGGGCCTGCGGGCAGCAAGGGTGGGCCTGTGGACCCGGGCACCGCAGTGCGTGAGCGGCGCGGGCGGGAGGAGGGGCCACGCAAGGGCAGCCTGCGCACCGCCCTGGCTGGGATCCCCGCAGGCGACTCCTCTCCACCTGTCGGAGGAACACCGAGACTGGCGGACAGAAATAGAGGCGCTCTGTGAAATAAACGTACTTTACAGAGAAAGGGCTAGCGACCAGAATAGACAGCAGGATTCCCCAAGCATCCCAAACGGGAGAGCGGGCCTTAAAAATAGAAAACCAACAGGGGGAGGAGCCCTGGCGGCGGGCGCGGCGGAGCCCCGCGCGCGGCCGCACTGACCGCGTCTGCTTGTGCTTGCAGAGCCATGTGAGGGCCGACCCACGCCGAGAGTGGGAGCGCCAGCGACCTGCGCGCCCCTCGCAATGGAGAGGCCGGAGCCTGCGCGCCTGCCGGTCGTGCTGCTCTGCACGCTCTGGGCGCTGCTGGCGCCCCCCGCCGCCGCGCTGCCGCCGGCCGCAAGCTTCCACTCCGAGCACCGGGACTGGACCTTCAACCACCTGACCGTGCACCGCGGCACGGGGGCGGTGTACGTGGGGGCCACCAACCGCGTGTACAAGCTGACCGGCAACCTGACGGTGCAGGTGGCGCACAAGACGGGCCCCGAGGAGGACAACAAGGCCTGCTACCCCCCGCTGATCGTGCAGCCCTGCGGGGAGGCGCTCACGCTCACCAACAACGTGAACAAGCTGCTGCTCATCGACTACCCCGAGAACCGGCTGCTGGCCTGCGGCAGCCTGTACCAGGGCGTGTGCAAGCTGCTGCGCCTGGACGACCTCTTCACGCTGGGCGAGCCCTCGCACAAGAAGGAGCACTACCTGTCCAGCGTGAACCAGACGGGCACCATGTCCGGGGTGATCGTGCGCGCGCGGGGCCGCGACGGCACGCTCTTCATCGGCACGGCGGTGGACGGCAAGCAGGACTACTTCCCCACGCTGTCCAGCCGCAAGCTGCCGCGCGACCCCGAGTCCTCCGCCATGCTGGACTACGAGCTGCACAGCGACTTCGTGTCCTCCCTCATCAAGATCCCCTCGGACACCCTGGCGCTCGTGGCGCACTTCGACATCTTCTACATCTACGGCTTCGCCAGCGGCGGCTTCGTCTACTTCCTCACCGTGCAGCCCGAGACGCCCGAGGGCGGGGCGCTCAGCGCGGCCGGCGACCTGTTCTACACCTCGCGCGTCGTGCGCCTCTGCCAGGACGACCCCAAGTTCCACTCCTACGTGTCGCTGCCGCTGGGCTGCACGCGCGCGGGCGTAGAGTACCGCCTGCTGCAGGCCGCCTCGCTGGCCCGGCCGGGGGACGCGCTGGCCCGCGCCCTCAACGTGAGCGGCGGCGACGACGTGCTCTTCGCCATCTTCTCCAAGGGGCAGAAGCAGTACCACCACCCGCCCGAGGACTCGGCCCTGTGCGCCTTCCCCATCCGCAGCGTCAACCTGCGCATCAAGGAGCGCCTGCGCTCATGCTACCAGGGCGAGGGCCACCTGGAGCTCACCTGGCTGCTGGGCAAGGACGTGCAGTGCACCAAAGCGGTGAGCGCGCCCCGCCCCCGCCCCAGAAGCCCCGCCCCTGAGGCCACCTCCCACCCCGAGGCCCGCCCCCATACCAATACCAAGTGCTTCCCCTGAGCCTCCTCCCCATCCTCCTTCCGCCTCCCCTCCCCACTCCATCCTCCCTGCTCTATCCGCCTTCTCTCTCCCTGTACCCAGACCTGGGTTGGAGGTGAGGCAAACAGGACTGAGCACAGTGGGCTGGCCGTGGAGACGCTGAGGAGGCAGGATCCCGCGCGCGCGTGCGGGGATGACTAGTGGAGGAGAAGCAGCCCCAAGGCAGAGCGAGGGCTGAGCAGGCTCCAAGGCCCGCCGAGGCTCTCCTCCGGCTGACCCCGCCCTTCCTGCCTGACCCCGGGCTTGGGGCGAGGCTGGCGAGCCGGGTTTGGGGCCTGGCCAGTGCCTCGGGCCAGTCCCGCTCAGTCTCGGTGGTGGGGTGCTGGGGGTGGCAGCGCCCTTCTCTCTGGTGACCAGGAAGATCAGACAGAGACGCATCAGCCGGGAGCGCTCAGGACAGGCACTCCCGGCGCCCCTGAGCAAGGGGAAAGTCGCCAGGTTTGGGGGACCCCTGTCCGTTCAGAGACAGGGGACAAGTGCTCCTCGGGCCAGGCTGGGAGTGACCCCACCCGGCAGCCGCAGCTGCGGCCGCAGGGAGGCGCGAGCTCCGCGGCGTTTCCGGCAGCGAGAGCGCGCGCTCGTGAATGCGCGTCCTCGCCTGCCCTGGGCGGCGGAATCGAGGCCGAAAGCACAGGCGCGCAGGTCCGGAGGCAGCGCCAGCCCCCGAGACTGGGGCTCGGCCTGGACCCCGATCCATGGTGCAGGGCCAGAGGCAGAATCAGGAGAAGGCCCGGGAGCCTGTCCAGGAGCTCGGCCAGCGCCTGGGCCCTGGGCAGGCGAAGCCCCCGAGGGCCGTGAGGAGCAGCTCTCCACGGCCAGTGTCCCCGCATGCGCCTCCCGCCCACTGCCCACTGCCCCCCGCCCGTGACCCTGCCCCGCCCAGAGTTCAAGGTCACCCCGGAGGTGAAAGATCCTTGTTCCAAGAACACGCGCACACACGTCCTCACGGCGTCCACACACAGCACAGACTCAAGCACATGCACACATGTCCTCACCGGTGTGCACACACATGTGCACACAGCAGATTCACTGCGCACTCACACACGTCCTCACTGGCGTGCACACTCACATGTGCACACAGCACACACTTACAACATCCTCACTGGCGTGCACACACACGTGTGCACACGGCGCACACTCACCACACATACTCATGTCCTCACCGGTGCACACGCACATGTGCACACAGCACACACCGCGCACACTCACAACATCCTCACTGGCGTGCACACGCACATGTGCACACAGCACACACACACATCCTCGCTGGCGTGCACACGCACATGTGCACACAGCGCACACTCACTGCGCACTCACATACATCCTCACTGGCGTGCACACTCACCATGCACACACATGTCCTCACTGGTGCACACACACATGTGCACACAGCACACACCACGCACTCACACACGTCCTCACTGGCCTGCACACGGCACACACTCACTGCGCACACTCACACACGCCCTCACTGGCGTGCACACTCACACGTGCATACGACACACACTCACGCACACAGGCCGGCGACCGACCCAGCTTCCCAGACAGCCGGCTGGGGGCGGGAGACTCTATGGCTCGGCCGGCAGGATGGGCAGTCCTGGCCGCCACCGCAGCTCCCAGACATGGTGTGGGCCAGCTGGCTCCGCCTGCCCACAGTGGGAGCGGGATGTAGAGCTGGGTGGGGTGACGGCCCCCTCGCCCGGTCAGTGGGAGCTGCCCAGCCCGGTGCCCCGAAGCGCGGGAGCTCTCTGCGAGGCCTGTGCGAGGACACCTGCACGGGGTGAGGCCCGCTGGCTGCCGCTCACGGCCCTGCCTCCCCAGCCCGTGCCCATTGACGACGGCTTCTGCGGGCTGGACATCAACCAGCCACTGGGCGGCTCGACGCCCGTGGAGGGGCTGCCGCTGTATACCACCAGCCGCGACCGCATGACTGCCGTGGCCGCCTACGTCTACGACGGCGACAGCGTGGTCTTCGTGGGCACCCGGAGCGGCAGGCTGAAGAAGGTGGGTGCGCACGGGGACCTGGGGGGCCAGGCGGGCGGGTGTGCTTCAGCGGCGCCTGGATGTCAGGGCCGGGCGGGAAGCTGCCCTTCGCTTCCGAGACAGCGGGGCCGCGGCTTCTTGTCCTCGCCAGGACCCTGCCCCAGGCGCTCCCCGCCAACCGAGCCCGCCACAGTGGTCAGGCCCAGAGGCTGAGGTCCAGGCCTGCTCCTGGCTCACATGGCCAGATGTCCGCTTGCTTTTCCTGCCTTCCCGGCACCCTCCACCCCCACCCACCTGAGCTGCCTGGGAGGAAGTGACGTCCCCCGCCGGAGGGCACGGCCACGGCTGCCCGGGAGCCTCGAGGGCCGCAGCCTGCACCTGCCGGCCTGGGGCTGAGGCCGGCCAGCAGCAGCCTCGGGCCCAGCGGCCCCTGCCGCCCCCCGCCCCGGGCAGGACGCCTGCGACCCGGGGGGGCTTGGCTTTGAAGTGGGCTCTGCTGCTCTTCCCGAGCTGGCTGGGGCCCAGGACAGCGGCCCTCCTGGCAGAGCGGCGGGGGCGGCAGGGAGGGGCCGGGAGGAATTTCCGTGCTCGGCTTGTTCTGAGCTGCTGCCAAGGAGGTGAGGGAAGCTGGTCTGTGTGGGGGAGGGCGCCCAGCCGCAGGCCTCCCAGTCCTCACAGCCCGTCGGGCGAGGGGCGTCCGGGCCTTGTCCAGCTCCCACGCGAGGGCATCTGGGCCCCGTGAGGGCCGAGGTGTCTGGTCCTGCTCCAGCAGGCCTGGGGGGACTGGACCCCATCTGCGCCACGCTCCTGCTGGGCAGAGGGTCCAGAGAGCTGCCCGGTCCCGTGCCAGGCACATGCGTGTGGCCCTGAGGGCCTCCTCCGTTCCCCTGGGCTGACCACAAGCCTGGGGCCGGGGCCAGCGCTGGGCTGGCCACCCAGCCGTCCCGCAGTCTCTGGCCACGGAGGAGCGGGGCGGGTCTCGCCCTGTGCACATCGGTCTCCTCTGCTCCCATCCTCGGCCGGACCCCCTGGGCGGGCCCCGTTTCTGAAAAGGAAGCCCACGTCCTCCAGAACCGCAGTGACCGCCTGGCCAACACGGGGCAGGAGAGCTGAGGCTGGTCCGTGCCCAAGACCGGACAAGCTGCCTCCTGCCTGGCCGCTGGGTCCCGCCCGCTCGAGCTCAGCCAGGAGCCGCGTCAGCCGGACCTGCGGGGGGAGTGGGGGTGAGGCTGGGGGGAGGGGGCAGGGCCGACCCCGCGCTTGCCCAGCTGGGCCTGGGGCCTGTCCCGGCCCGTGGGCTCCGGAGGCCGGTCCCGACCTGCAGGCCACCGGCCTTCCCACCGCCTGCCCCTGAGTGCGGTGAGCTAATCGCCCCGCCCGCCCCGCCGAGGCTGGAACGTGAGGAGCGACCCAGGAAGCCACGCAGGGCCGGCCTCGGCACAGGAAGGAAAGCCACGGCAGCAGACAGCCGGACCCGGGGCCATGCGTCACCGCCGCCTACTCGCGTGGGACCAGCCCGCGGCCAGGACTACAGGCAGGATGTCCCCTGCGCCCGGCCTGAGGGGCGGCACACGGGGCCCGTCACAGCCCCTGCGGCCTAGGGCGCCTCGGGCCCCTCGGACGGGGGGGGTGCCTGGCAGCACTGGCCAGTCCGGGGCGCTCACCGGAGGGCGTGCACGAGGGTGACCGAGACAGTAAGACTGGACCGCGGTGGGGCCGGCCCGGGCTTCCTGCGACCTGGGCACAGATGCCCTCGTCCACATGCCCTGGCCGCCGCAGCGGGGTCCGGCCTCAGCACGGTGCCACTGGCCGGGGGCTGGAGTCGGCCGCCCGCCCGAAGCCCATGCCGGCGTGACCTTCACGCTCAAGGGGCCGAGAGGAGCTGGCGGCTGGGGCTGGGACGAGGGGCCTGGGCTCCGGGGCTGGAGGCGCAGCAGGGAGCCTGGGCCCGGAGAGGCCTGGGCCGGGGCGCTGACTGTGGCGACCGCCGGGCGAAGGCCCAGCCCAGGCCGGTGCTGGAGTGCGACGGGACCGCCTCCCCCAGGCCCAGGGCGTCCCGGCTGTTCTGCCGGCAGGCTCCCGAGGGCCTCCTGGGCCGGCCTGGCGCGTCAGCAGCAGGAGCTCAGGGCTGGCTGCAGAGAACCCGGCCGGCCACGGGCAGCCCCCGTCACGCGGGCGGCCAGGAGCTGAGCTGCCCGCTGCCTGGTCGGCTGCGGCCCGGAGATCTGGGGAGCCCAGCAGGTCCGTCCTCTGGATCCCGAGAAGGGCCCTCCCCGCAGACCCCTGGCTGGTGGCTGCAGCACACGCCCCCAGGGCCCACCACGGCCAGTCCCTGGCCAGTCTCATGCTCAGCACTGGCCTGGGCCTGGCGGGCCAACCAGTCGGACATGGGGACACGGACGCTGGCCAGGCCAGTGCCGCAGAGGGGGCGTGGTCCCCAGCGGCCCCGGGCGGCGAGCGGCTGTGGGTGCCGGGGTCCTGCTGACCCCAGGCCCCTTTCCTCACGCGTGGTGGGACTGGCGCGGTGGGCGGCGCCCGCTAACCGTCCCTGCCTGGGACCAGGCCGACCGCAAGCTCGTGCCTCGCCCACGCCGGGCGCCCGCGCATCACCCACATACTCCCTGCCCCGCAGGCTCCGCTGCACGCGGCTTTGCCAGGCACACCCGAGGCAGCAGTGCCCCAGGCCCTCCTGCCCCACCCGCCCGGGCCTCCGCTGCTCTGGGGGAGCAGACGCTGTCCCTGCAGAGGTGGGCCCAGTGGCTGGAGGCCCCCGCAGCTCTGAGCCCACGGCCCCAGGCGTGCCGGCGTGGGCAGCATTTAGCCGCCGGCCACGTCGCGCCAGCCTGCCCCTTCTCGGCAGTCCCTGCCGAAGAGCTCCTTGGCTACCGCTGCCCGCCTCCCGCTCTGGGGCTGCGGCGAGCGCCTGCGTGCGCCCACCGGCCAGGGCTTGTTTCCGCAGCAGTGCTCCCGCCTCTGCTCCGGCCGTCTCACTGGCCCTTCCCCCGGTGGGCGGCAGGGAACGCCTGCTTCGGGTGGACGGCGCCTGCCAGGACAGACCTGAGCACGGCGGGTGTGCGGGTCCAGGCTCCAGCCAGGCCCCACCTGGGGAGCCTGCTGCTGACCAGCAGGCCGCTCCAGGCCCCTGGGCAAGCCACGCCCCCACCTGCCCCAGCCCCACCTGCCCCCACTGCAACTGCCCGGGCCCCCCCAGCTCCCTCGCCCATGGCTCTGTGGCGGGCTGCGTCCTGGGAGGCGGGCCTGGAGGAGGCTGGACCCGGCCGAGAGGCTGGCGGTGGCCGCTGGGCTGGACAACTGTGGTGCTGGGCGGGAGGCGAGCTTCCCGAGGGCTCTCCCAGGCCCGCAGTGCGTGTGCCACGGTGCACGCGTGCCTGTGCATGTGCCGCATATCTGCATGCCGTGTGCGTGCACCGCTGACTGCCCGTTGGCCTCCCAGTCCAGCCTGTGGGCAGCGGCTCTTGGCTGCCGCCGCCTGCCCCCCGCCCCTCGCTGGGCAAAGCCTCTGACAGTTAGGAAGGCCCCGGCTGGCCCAGGTGCCTGGTTTTTATGCCTCTGGGCCGGGGTCCACCCTGTGCCAGGACCCCCCAGGCCCATCTTAGTTGGGGACCCCCGGCCTCGCCCCGGGCGTCCTCCCAGAGGAACAGACCTCCCTCCTGGGGACAGAACAAGGGGTGCAGGAGGACCCCTAGAACAGTGCTTCCCACCCCACCCGCATCCAGGCCAGGGCCGAGCACACTGCCGGGGCTGGAGCAGGGGGTGGGGGCCGGTGGGGCAGGCTAGGCCCAGGGCCCGGTGCCAGCTGGAGCGGGGTGCGGGCCAGCTAGCGGCTCCCAGGGCTCCGGGAACCCCGCCGAGGGCTGCACGTCGTCGTCGTGCTGTGTCTCGAGAGTCCCGGCTGTCCTGGCCCCATCCCGGGCCCCCGCCCACCCCGGACCTGGCCAGCAGATGGTGGACGGGCGGGCTGGGCTGGAGGGGGGGCTCCCGCCCGCCTCTGCCTGACCGCTGGCCTTCGCAGCCCTGTGCTGTGACCCTGAGTGCCGAGCTGTCACACTGTCGGGGGCAGGGAGGAAGTATGGGGCTGGGGTCAGGGGTCACTTCACAGTATGTTTTGGCGAAGGAGGCCCGGGGAGCGGCCGTGGGCGGCCTTTCATCGCAGGCTTCCCCTTTGAGAGCCACCTGGACGGCCGGCCCAGCCCCCACCGGGCAGGCTCTGGGGAGGTCAGGCCTGGCCAGAGGCGCCGGGGAGGGTCCCAAGAGCCGCGGGCCCCCCACTCTGGGGCTTGTGTCCACTGTGTGAGCACGGGGGGCTGGGAGCAGCCAGCGGCCTGCTGTGCCGGGCACAGGGAGAGGCCAGCCTGCCTGTCCTCACGCCTCACCCCTCTCGTGCCGCCGGCCCCTCCCCTGCGGCTGGGGGGCAGCACAGCCCAGCCCTTAAGGCGAACCCCGCTCAAGGAGCCTGCGGACGGGCTCTGGGCCTGGGTCGGCCCACTGACTTGGAGGCGAACAAGAGCTGCCTCTTGGGGCCCACGCCTGACCTCCCGTCCTGAGGCCTGTCCTGCGGCCCCAGGCCCCGGCCTCTCCTCTGTGCAGTCTTGGCCGCCGTGCCCTCACCTGCCGTGTGCAAACGCCGGGAAGACTCAGACGAGCCTGGACGGGGGCTGGGAAGCGATCTGGGGACCCGCCAGGGCCGCTCCACCCCGTCGCTGCGCTGCTCCTGCAGCTCCAGACCCGCCGCGCCCTAAGCGTGGGCCCACGCGGGCCTCAGCGCCCAGAGCCACCGTGGGGCAGGAGGTCTGACTGCCGGTGCCGGTTGCGGCGGGCGCTGCTCAGCGGGGCTGGGGCGGGCAGGGACCGCGGCCTGAGCAGAGACACCCGGCATGCTCCGCGGCTCCTGTGCTTCCCCCGGTGCGCCCCAGGACAGCGGGGAGGCCCTGGAGTCACAGGCAGCGCCGTCCAGACCCCCAAGCTTCCCGACACAGCGGCGGGGCCAGCCTGGCATTAGCGGCGGCTCCTGCTCCCACGGCCCCCAGCCCGGCTGGGAAGCTGCGCCCACGGAAGGCGGGGCTGAGCCAGGAGCTGGCAGTGCTGCCCTGACCCGCCGGCTGCCTCGGGCCGGCCTGGACTCCCCCGCACAGGAGAGCGGAACAGCGCGGGCGGCGGCGGGACGTGCTGCCCTCAGCACCCTGCGGCCGGCGCCCCACCCCTGCGCGCCTCCCCGCCCCATTCAACTCTGGGCAGGGGCCAGCGTCAGAGGCAGTCACAGACCTGGGACACCAGACTCAGCGCCGCTGCCGCGCCCGACTCCCTGGGGGCCTCTGGGGGCGCGTGCCCATGAGCGCGTGCATGTGGGGCAACAGGGGCCGACACCCCAGACACCGACTTTCCAGGGCCCGGCTCTAAACGGCGGGTCCCGCGGCTCTGCAGCAGTAACCTTCCCCCGAGTCCTCCCTGCCCGGGCGCACCGAGGCTCACGCTCCTCGCCCAGCGCGGCCGGAGCAGCCGGGCCTGACCCCTCAGCGGCACACACAGGCGCGTGCACACAGGCGCGTGCACGCCTCCACGCCGCCAGCCCCGGCACAGGCGCACGTGCAGACCTGCGCACACCCACACCTGCGCGCACCTCCACGGGCAAGCACACGCGCCACACACTCTGCACACACGTGTGTGCACGCATGCAGCTACTCCCACGTGCACCCCGTGCACACGTTCGTGCCACACACGCCCTCGGTCCCCAGGGGAGGGCTGCAGCGCCGAGGCCCCTCCCCAGGTGCTGTGGGGCCAGCACAGGATGGAGCTGGTGGGGCAGTGGCGCCCGAGGCACCGTGATGCCCCCGGAGCCACAGGGGCGCGACAGCCCCCAGACACCAGGGCGCCCCTGTGCGAGCGAGGCCCCCAGTCTCCTGCTCGCCGAGGGGCCAGGAGACGCCAGACCCCGTCCTCGCAGCCCCTCGGTGCGGCTCCCGCGGCGGCCGCTGGAGGGGCAGAGCGGTCCCGGCACGGGCAGGCGGGCGCAGGGGTGGGCTGGCAGACGGCCCCCAGGGCCCGCCTCGGAGCCCCAGCCTGGACGGCTGCGTCCAGAGGCTGAGCACAGCCGGTTCCTCCTGCAGATTCGAGCCGACGGCCCCCCGCATGGTGGGGTACAGTACGAGGTGGTCCCCGTGTTCAAGGACGGCAGCCCCGTCCTCCGGGACATGGCCTTCTCCGTGGACCAGCGCTACCTGTACGTCATGTCCGAGAGACAGGTAGGTCCGCGGCCGCCCACGGCTGTGCAGGTGGGCCCCGCCCCCGCCAGGGCCCGGCGTGGCGGGCGGGGGGCCACGTGGCCGCCACCGGAGCCCCCGGAGGCTGACCCCCCACTACCACGCAGCGACCGACCGAAGCTGCCTGCTGGCCTGCCTGTGCAGGGCGGCTGGCCTGGTGGTGCATGCCGGGGCGGTGCGGGCGGCTGGGCCCTGCAGCAGCAGCGGGGTCCTGAGCACCCCTTGCCCTCGGGGGGCCATGCCCACACCGCTCTGAGTGAGTGAGCAGGGGGCAGACTGGGAGCAGGTGCAGGCCTCGGGGGCCCGGGGCCCGGTCAGGCACTGCGGCAGCCTGGCCAAGCCGGGACAGGCTCTGGCCATGGCGGGAGCGCGGGGTGGGCACAGCCTTGGCCTCTCCCAGCACCCAGGTCAGGCTAGGGCCCCTCGGCATCTCCCCGGTGGGCTCCCGTGTCCAAGCTCGCCGTCCGGCTGTGGCACAGGGCCCAGAGCGGGCCACACGGGGCCCTGCTGGCAGGTGGGGCTGCTGCTTGAGCTCTGATCCTCCTGCGCTCGCCGACACTTGGGGACTCCGGCCCAACCCGCCCAGAGTCACGCCCTGCGCCGTGCCAGGGCAGGTCAGGGCCGGACACCGGGCTGCAGGGCGCGGCCCGTGGGCTCCTGCCCCACAGGGACACGCGAGGCCGAGGGCCTCTGAGCACTGGCCTGACGCTGGCCCAGACCCTGGCGGCCCCACGAGTCTCCGGCCTGCCAGTTCGTCCGCCGTGGTGACCGTGCTCTGCACCGGGGGCTCCCACCCCTGCTGCTGTTCCCGCTCCTCCTGCTCCTCCTCCTGCTCCTCCTCCCGGTCCTCCTGCTCCTCCTCCTGCTCCTCCTCCGGTCCTCCTGCTCCTCCTCCTGCTCCTCCTGCTCCTGGTCATCCCTCTTCTCCTCCCGGTCCTCCTGCTCCTGGTCCTCCCGTTCCTCCTCCCGCTCCTCCTCCTGCTCCTGGTCCTCCCGCTCTTCCTCCGCTCCTCCTCCTGCTCCTCCTC
>JAGFMF010012293.1:253051-275603 GCA_019455555.1 Galemys pyrenaicus
ACCCAACCCCCCCCACAGATGCCCCGCCCACCCCCAGCCTATTCCCCGCCCACTCCGGTCGGTGCTCCGCCCACTCCCAGCCGATGACCTGCACCCCGGGCCTGGGGTTCCCTTGCCAGGAACACCGAAGGCTCCACGTGATCCTCCAGACAGGCAGGAAGCCATGGCCTCCCCTGGGTCTTCCAGAGCCCCAAGGCCGAGGTGTAGCCCTTGTCCCCAGCCCAGGCACAGCTCCCACCAGGGTGCGCTGGGCAGTGGCTCTGTGCTGCCCGCTGGGGTGGTCCCAGGCTGCAGGGGCCCTCTCCGTTGCGTGCCCCCACCCCCGCCCAGGGGGGTTTCCTGCTCTGCCCAAGGGGTTCTTCACGGACCCTCTCTGAGCAGGCACGCCCTCACCCAGGGCCCCGGCCCCTGCCTTCCCCCTCCACCTGCAGCCGCCCGCCCCTAGGGCCCCGGGCCCAAGGGCGTCCCTGCAGGTGAGGGCACAACTGTTTTCGCACCGCAGAGCGACTGGCTGAAGCCGGCAGCGCCCTGGCAGGCTGGGTGGGCCGCCCACTCAGTGTCCACGCTGCAGCCTCGGGCCGCTCTCGCTCCCACGTCCTTCCCCCTCGGGCCTGCCCAGGCAGCCTCACGCTCGGCGCAGTCGGCTGGCAGCTGGAGGGACGCCGGTTTGACGGTGTGACGCTGCTGCTGCTGCTGCTGCTGCTGCTGCTTCTCAGCCGCTGGGGGCCGGTCGCGGGCATGGTGGACGAGCGCGCGAACGAGCGGGTCAGTGAGCACGGGGCCTCGCGTCGGCCCCCAGCCCTGGCCGCCTCTGCCCACACAGCCGCTGGTCTCAGGCAGACGCGTTCAAGCGCGCCCCGTAAGTCTGTTTCACTCGCTCTTCAACTTTGCGTTAAAAAAATCCCCACCAGGAGGGCCCAGGAAACAGGAAAGTGGCCGCGCTTTGGCGCCGTGTTCGCAGAGGAACAGGGTCCTCACTATCTCGGGCACTTGGCGTGAAAGTGGCTTTGTGGCCGCGCACACAGCCCCCATTCAGGCCCCTGCCAGCTGCTGAGAGCGGCTGTGTTTTGACAGACGGGCCGAGCGCAGTGCGGACAGTCGTCCCAACGTCCAGCCAGGTGCAGGCATCACTCGGCTGGCGGAAGGGCCGGCGTGCTGGGCCCGGCTGGGCGGCCGAGGGCAGCCCAGGCCCCAAGGCTGGTGCACACACCTGAGCACGCGGCCTGAGCAGGAGGCTGGCCTCGCCAGGGCCGCTGCCCCGCTGGCCTGGCTGGACGGTCTGGAGCCAGGCGGCGGGAGGTGCCGCGGGGTGGGGACGTCCCCCATCGGGTCCCTGCGGCCTCCCGCATCGCGGAGCCGGATGGGACGGACAGCCTGGCCCTCGGCACAGGCTGGCCCTGTCTCAGGTTCCGCGCGCCCGCCTGTCCTTCGGCTGGACCAGCGTGCCTGGCCGTGCCCTGCTGACCGGGCCCTGAGCCCTCCGGGACCATCTCTGCCTGAGCACGCCCCTCCCGGCTCGGACCCCGGCCGGTCTGACCACGACACAGCAGACAGGCAGGCAGTGACGAAACCCTGCCGCG
The DNA here is from genome assembly GCA_019455555.1 of Galemys pyrenaicus. Taxonomy (NCBI): domain Eukaryota; kingdom Metazoa; phylum Chordata; class Mammalia; order Eulipotyphla; family Talpidae; genus Galemys; species Galemys pyrenaicus. The sequence goes on from JAGFMF010012293.1 coordinate 254,632, forward strand.
GGCGGTGGCCCCGCTGCCCGGGCAGTGTCCACCGAAAGTGCTGGTTTCTAAGCAGAACCGCAGCCCACGCCGCTGCCGCGAAGGGGACGACGGCAGACCCCGGCCCCTCGTCTGCTCCCCGTGCCCTCGCCCTCTCCGCACGAGGCTGTGGGCATGGGCCACCCGAGGCCGCTCTGTGCCTGGCGCCCCTCTGCGGGCGGCGGGGGGTCTGCCTCGGGCCCTGCATTCCGACTCCTCCTGAGCTCCAGGAGGCACAGGCGGCACCCACCGAGCCGGCGGGACCGGCCATCTCAGACGAGCTCAGGGCGGGGCTGCTGGCCGCTGCTCCTCTGCGGGGCGGAGCCTGTCCGGGGTCAGGCCCTCCCGGCCTCCCTCAGCATGGGCTGCGGGCCCTCTGGCACCACCGGGGCCTGCTCTCCCTCGGTGCACACGTCCAGGGGGCGGGCGGCCTCTGTGCTCAGAGCCCGTCCAGCCCAGCAGCCTCCTGCCAGCAGCCCAGGCCCAGACCCACCCGGCACCCTGCCCCAGCTGGCCCACAGCTCCACGGGACACCAGGTGTGATGGACACAGGCGGGGCCCTGGCGTGAGGCCGAGAGGACGGAGCAGTGCCGCAGCTGGCCGTGCTGCCAGGCGCCGGCGGGTGCTGCCCGAGTGGGCGCCTGTGCCCGCCGCTCCATGCTGCTCCTGCCGGCCGGGCGCCCTGGCTCTCGGGCAGCCTGCCGCGCGCTGCTGCCTCCGGCCCGGCCGGCCGCCGCACACACGCACCCTCTCGCCGGCTCTGTCCCCAGGTCACCAGGGTCCCCGTGGAGTCATGCGAGCAGTACAGCACCTGTGGGGAGTGCCTGAGCTCGGGGGACCCTCACTGCGGCTGGTGCGCCCTGCACAGCACGTAAGTCCAGCTGCCCGTCCTCTCCCACGGCCGCCAGGCCTGCACGGCTCCTGCGGGCACACGCAGAGGCAGCCGCCCGGACTGGCGCCAGGGGCCTCCACCCGCAGGCCACCCCCTGGCAGTGGACACGGGCCTGCAGCCAGGCCGAGGCCAGCGCGCAGCCTCCCAGCGCCGGCAGCTCGGGCAGACGGGGCAGGGACAGGGCCATTAAGGCGCCGTCCCGCTCAGCCCCGCAGCGGCAAGGGGCAGCATTTCCCGAGGCTCGGCCGCTGCGTCCAGCCGCCAGCCCTGGGCTAGCGGAGGTCTCCTCTCAGGGAGGGACCAACAGCCCCATGACCAGAGAACCCCACAGCCAGGAGCCCCCACGGCCAGGGCACCCCCACATCTGGGACTCTCACAGAGGCGGGCCCCTGCCCGCCCAGAGCTGCTGCCCGCGCGGGGGTGGCCGCGGCTGGGCAGGGGTGGCGGAGGGCCCCTCTGCCCGGCTCTCCAGGCTCCGGCCCTGAGGGTCACACTGCGGCCCCCACGCCATGGCCGGCGCCAGGCTGGCCTGACCGCGAGTCCCCACACAGGTGCTCGCGCAGGGACAGGTGCCCACGGGCCTGGGAGCCCCACCGCTTCGCTGCCAGCCTGGGCCAGTGCGTGGGCCTGCAGGTGCAGCCCAGCAGCGTGTCCGTGTCCGAGCACAGCAGGCTGGTGAGTGCCCCTGCCCGGCCCGCACAGGGTGGCTTGACCGGCCACCGCCTGTCCAGATGCCCCGGACCCCCCCCCCCCACAGGCAGCCAGCCAGGGCCCCGAATCAGACAGGCCCCATGGGTCCCCTGCCCCTGCCCCCGGCATGGTTCAAACAGGCCCCCACGGGTCCCCTGCCCCTGCCCCTGCCCCCGGCCCGGCTCAGACAAGCCCCCGCAGGTCCCCTGTCCCTGCCCCCAGCCCGGCTCAGACAGGCCCGCTGCGGGTCCTGCGCCCGCGCTCCCAAGCCTCTCGCCTGCAGCTCAGCCTGGTGGTGAGCGACGCCCCCGACCTCTCGGCTGGCATCGCCTGCGCCTTTGGGAACCTGACGGAGGTGGAGGGGCAGGTGTCCGGGGGCCAGGTTCTCTGCGTCTCGCCTGGGCCCAAGGAGGTCCCCGTCATCCCCCTGGATCAAGGTGAGAAGCACCACCTTGGCCGTCCCCGGGTGGGCGAGGGCAGGGACGTGGCCGGGCGGCCCGGGCCGAGTCAGGCCCTCCCAGCCCCTGAATGCGAACGGCCTGCCTGGGCCCGTGGGCACTGAGGGTCCACCGCGCCCCCCAGGTGCGCTGGGAGGACGGCCAGCACTGCGTGGACTCGGCAGGGCCTCCCCGGCCTGGCCTGCCCAGTTCTGCCCAGTCTTGGGGCCTGAACCTGGCCAGCGGGCACTCCCTGCCTCTGACCCATGGCTTCCTCCTGATGACTGGCGGTGGGCCTGGGCGGCGCTGGGGCTGTGGCCGGCAGGGCCAGAGCAGCTCGGAGAGATGATGCAGGCAGGCCCCACCTGCCCACCACCGTCTGCTGAGGTCATGCAGGCAGGCTCCACCTCCTCTGCGCTGAGATGGTACAGGCAGGCTCCACCCCTCTGTGCCGAGGTGATACAGGCAGGCCCCACCCCCTCTGAGGTGATACAGGCAGGCTCTACCCCTCTGTGCCGAGGTGATACAGGCAGGCCCCACCCCCTCTGAGGTGATACAGGCAGGCTCAGCCGCCCTCTGTGCCTGACAGCCGTCAAGGGACTTGTAACCTATCGCAGTTGTCACTCTGCCTCTTTTCCAGACTGGTTTGGGCTCGAGCTGCAGCTGAGGTCCAAGGAGACAGGGAAGATATTTGTGAGCACAGAGTTCAAGTTCTACAACTGCAGCGCCCACCAGCTGTAAGCGGAGGCTGGGTGGGCTGGGCAGGCGGTGCACCCCAGGCACATCCCCCCCCCCTCCCTGCACCCCTGGGGCAGGCAGGGCGCTCCTTTCGTGCACTCTAGCGCCCCCTGCAGTCAGTCCTTTCAGCCCAGGTGGCACTCACACCACAGCCTCTGGCCTCGCTCACCCTGCCATCCCCCTGCGCTGAACCCGTCTCAGGTGACTCAGCGAAGAGGGTTTGACATGCGGGTGGGGCTGGGAGCCGGGGCCTGGCGGTGCGCCCTGACGGGCACCGGGGCCTGTGCGGGGAGGCCGCTGAGCACGACGCGTATTGCCAGAGCCCGTGTCCCTGAGGCCGGTGCCGTACTCGGCCCACACCCAGGGTGGGGCGGGGCCCCCAGGCAGCAGCGCTGGGCTCTGGGTGTCGAGCGCGCTGGGCCTGGCCGGGGTGGGCTGGCGGCCACCAGGGGAGGGGCCTGCGTGGCCAGGCCTGGGCTGGCGGTCACCTGGGGAGGGGCCTGCGTGGCCGGGGCTGACACCGGCCATCCAGTGGGCCCCTCCCGAGGCTGCGGCGGAGGGAGGCCGGCGCCAGCACCAAGCAGGGCCGGGGCGCAAGAGGCGGTGTGGCCGCTGAGTGCCCTTGGCCCAGAGCCAGCGCCTGGGTCCCAGCTGGCTCTCAGCACCAGACTTCAGGGCTGCCTCAAAATAACAGGTCGCTCAGCTCTTGCAAATGACGCTCGATTTAGCGCTGTGCTTTTCTAGCCCAGTTCCCACGTCTCGTCTGACACCAGGGAGCAGACAACAAGCTCTCCCGCCGGCACCCCTGTGAAGGCCAGGCGGGGCCACCAGGGCCCAGGGGGGGGGGGCAGGGGCCCCAGCCGTTCCCTGGTGCAGAGGCCCCCGCCCCCCGCCTGGCCCCGGTCGCCCCCAACACAGACGTGCCTGCCCAGGGCGCCGCCCGGAGCCTGAGCCGCTGGCAGCCCGGCTCTGACCGCCAGGCCCTTGCAGGTGTCTGTCCTGCGTGAACAGCGCCTTCCGCTGCCACTGGTGCAAGTACCGCAGCCTGTGCACGCACGACCCGTCCACCTGCTCCTTCCAGGAGGGCCGCATCAACACCTCCGAGGTAGGCGCACTGCCGCTGGCCCAGCTCCCGGCTGCTGCCCCGGAGGCCGGCCTGTCCCCTGCTGTTCTGAAGCCCGGGCGGGCAGCTCCGGGGCTGGGGCGTGGGGTCCTGAGCTACAGCCTGGGGCTGCGACGGGCCGCTGGGTGCATTCACTCAGCCATCCTTCCCTCCCCTCTCCTGGCTGAAGCCCTGACTGCGTGGGGCGGTCGGTGGCCTGAGCAACAGTGGATGGGGGATCACCTCCCTCCGTGCTCCTGCCCACTCCCCACTGTCAGCAGCCGGATCCTGCACACGGCCGTCCTCTGCTGCCCCCACTGTCCCTACGGTCCCTGGACTCACGCCTGCTGCAGCAGCCCTGGCCAGTGTTCTCATGCCCAGCACGGCCAGCTGACTGTCCGCTCACGCGGGGCCGGTGTGCTCCCGCACACACTGCCGCGCCTGTGACCTCGAGGTCAGCCTGGGGCCCGGGTCAGCAGCAGGGCCCTAGACTGGAGCCCCGTGTCCTGCATCTCAGGAGCAGGCACCTGGCAGGTCCAGCAGTGCTGGGGGCGAACCTCCAAGCTGGGCAGGGGTATCGGGTGCGGCCAGCCCCGGCTGCGGGGCGGCCACTGGAGGGCGCGGGTCGGTGCGCTGACTCCCCGAGGTGGGGAGAGGGCGCCAGAGCCCGCCTCACACAGCCCGCCACCCCAGGACTGCCCCCAGCTGGTGCCCACGGCCGAGATCCTGATCCCGGTGGGGGAGGTGAAGCCCATCACCCTGCGGGCCCGGAACCTGCCGCAGCCACAGTCTGGCCAGCGCGGCTACGAGTGCGTCCTCAGCATCCAGGGCGCCGTCCACCGCGTGCCCGCCCTGCGCTTCAACAGCTCCAGCGTGCAGTGCCAGAACAGCTCGGTGAGGCCCCACCCCCGCCCGGCCCCGGCCCCGCCCCCGCCCGGCCCCGCCCACCCGCCCGGGCACTGGCCGAGGTCCGCACTGAGCACGTGTGAGCCCCCCACCTGCCACAGGCCGGGGGACGCAGCGAGCCCGCCCCCACCCCGGGGCACCGGGCGGCACAGGGAGGAGCGACCGTGGGGTGCTGGCGGGTGGGGCGCAGTGGTCTGGGCGGCGAGGGTTGACCCTCCCGACCGCTCCGCTGTTGCCGGCGGGCGATCCTCTCATCTGGGCCCCACCTGCCGGGGTCCGTGGAGGTGGCGCCTGACCGGTGCGGGGTTGGCTGGGGACAAAGAGCCGCCTCTTACCCGGCGGCCGTCAGGCCCAAGCACAGCCCCTGGGGACGAGGGACGGCAGGGCAGCGGCGGGGTGGCCACCCCTCGGACGTGGAGGGTGGACGGACGTGTCCAGCTGAGAGGGCTGGCCCTGCGCGTCCTCGGGAGGGGAGGGGAGGGCAGTCTGCCCCCGGCCAGGCCGGGCCCCTCTGGGGAAGACGACGCAGCCTGCGGCCTGACCCGGCCTCAGCGCCCGCCTCCTCCCGCAGTACCAGTACGACGGGGTGGACACCAGCGACCTGGCCGTGGACTTCGCCGTGGTGTGGAACGGCAACTTCATCATCGACAACCCGCAGAGCCTGAAAGGTGAGGCGCTGTCCGGGCAGGGTGGGATGAGATATGGGGGCGGGGCCGGGCGGGGGCGTAGACAGGGCTTGGACTGGGCGTGGGCAGCAGAGCAGTCTGTGGGTTGCGTGGGCCGGGCGCCCTTGCTGAGCTGCTGACGGCAGCCAGAGCTGCCCACGGCCGCGCTCCCACCGGCCTGCCGGCTCCCAGGCCAGTGTCCAGTGTCCTCACCTGAGCCCTGAGGGCCTCGAGCTGGAGGCCCAGCGGCCACAGCTCGCACACCCCAGGCCCGCAGCCTGGCCCAGCTCAGGCGCTGGCCTCCCCCGCCCCTCCCACTTGCTCCTGTGGCTCAGAATGGGGATGGCCCTGACCTGGGGAGGGACCCCGTGAGGACGGGGCGTGGCGGGAGCAGCGCCCGAGCGGCTGCAGGGCCCCTCCCGCGTCACTCGGGGCAGTGGGCCAGAGCTCGCGCTTTGGGGGGCGGCAGCCGGTGGCCGGGCTCCCGGTCCCGGTCCCGGGCTGGGCGGGGCCGCTGCGGTCGGCCTCAGCCCTCGCGTGTCCCGCAGTCCACCTGTACAAGTGCGCCGCCCAGCGGGAGAGCTGCGGCCTCTGCCTCAAGGCCGACCGGAAGTTCCAGTGCGGCTGGTGCGGCGGGGAGCGCAGGTGCACCCTGAGGCAGCGCTGCCCGGGCCCCAGCGGGCCCTGGCTCGACTGGTCCAGCCGCGACGTCAAGTGCTCGCACCCCCAGATCACCGAGGTAAGGGGGCCGGCCGCAGGTGGGCGTGGCGGGGGGCGGGGCTCCCGGCGGTGGGCGCCTCTGGGCTGAACTGCTGCGCCAGGAGAGGGGTTGGGGGGGGCAGGAACTTGCCCCGGCAGGGGGGTGGGGGTGGGACCGCGCGAGCCTCGTCGCCAGAGGACCTGGCCAGGAAGCCCGGGAGACCCTGGCCCTGCTGAGCAGGCTGTGGGGCCAGCCGCAGGCTCTGACACCAGGGCCCGCGGCCACTGTGCGGGTCACTCTTGCTGTGCTGACCCGGTCACCGGCATGCGCTCATGCCTGGGGGCCCATTGCAGGGTGCGGGGTGAAGGCTGCCTGGTGCCTGCCCGCCGGCCACCCCTTCCCGCCAGCCCCCGCCAGTCCCGAGGCTGCAGAGAGAGCTGCAGGAGGCCGTGCGGTGTGGTGCCCTCTGGGAGACGCGGCCACCCACCAGATGGCCCACGGGCTCCCGCAGGGACGGGCAGGCGCGTCCAATCACGGCAGCGGCCAGCCGGGCCCTGCGCCCGCGCCGGTCACCGGCCCTTGGACACCGGGCTTCCCCAGCTGCCACAGTGGCGAGAAACAAGGCGTGCAGGCTGCTCCCACGCTGGGCGGCCGGGCGTGCGGGGTGCTGGGCGGCCGGGCCTGCTCCCACGCTGGGCGGCCGGGCGTGCGGGGTGCTGGGCGGCTACGGGAGTCTGACCTGCCCCAGCTCTCTGCCCGGCCCCGGGCTGCACTCAGCCTCCGTCCATACAGCCCCCGGCCCACCCAGGCTCTCAGGCTCCGTCTGCCACCCGCTGGCTGCTGGCCCTGGGTCCCCAGCTTCCTCCTGCAGGCGCACCCCTGGGGGTCAGGGAAAGGCAGGGGGTCACTGCTTTCCGGAGAGCGAGTTCGGGGCACCCACTCCCCACCTGCCCAGTCAGCCAAGGTCAGGGTTCGCGGGCCGGGGAGAGAGGTGGACGGGTCCTGCCCGAAGCCGGCCTCCCGCGTGGCGAGGCCCCTGCCCCTGCCGCCCCTCCCCGCAAGCGTCCTCTTCAGCCTCCTAGACTTTTCATTGCCGGATTAATTGCAGATTTAGAAAAAGGAACAAAAATAGTACAGAGAACTTTCATATCCTTCACCAGGTTCTCCAGAATTAACTTCTTACGCAACGCGGCACGGTTACAAAACCAGCCTCGCCCGCTCCGGCCCACCGGCTGTGCCAGCACCGCCGCTGTCCTGCTATGCTGCTGCCCCGTCCAGGCGGGCGCGGGGGCCGGCCCTGGCCTGCAGGCCTGGCCGCGTGACGGCCGGTGTGGCGAGGCCGGGCTGTCCTGGCCCGGTGGCACGGCTCTGGCGTGGGCGGGTGGGTGCAGGCGGGGCCTCGGGCTGAGCGGGGGCGGTGCGAGGAGCCTGGGCTCCCCGGAGGACAAGGAGATTCTCAGTTCCCATCGGCCAAACAAAGGCGCATCGAGCAGGACAGGGGACGGGCGACCTTGCACTCAGCCCCCCAATCGTGGGGCTCCCCGGGTTGGCGTCGCCCCCCGGGGGTAGGGACTCCCCTCGGCCGCCCGTGACGCCTCGGCCGCTGCGGTGTCTGTCGAGACGACCTCTCAGAGCCGGCCTGCTCTGCACCTGTGCATGGCGCCCGCTGCCCGCTGCCCGCTGCCCACTGCCCACTGCCTGCGGGGCTGGTGGGTGTCACTGGATGCCTCCGTGGCCGTGGGCCCCGGCCCCGCCTCCCTGCTGCCCGGGAGCGGAGCGCAGCCGGCCCTGCGGGCACACAGAGGAGGGGTGGGGGTCCCACACTGCGTGGGGGTCCCAGCAGGTGATCCAGGTGTGCCCGGCCGCCCGAGTCTGTCCTCCGTCCCCTCCATGTCTCCTCACGGCTGCTTCAGGCTGAATCCTCACGGTCGGGGAAAGCAGCCCCGCTGGCTGCCCCGGGTGTGGGGTGCCAGGGTGTGGGGGCTCAGGGGTGTGGGCTGCTTGCCGGGCCCAGGGCCTCCCTCCGGCTCTCGCCGCCCAGAGGGCAGCAGACCTGCCCCCACATCCCGGAGCCAAGTGCCCGTGAGGCTGTGGACACACGCTCGCGCGGGCTCAGCCAGCTGCCGGCCCTGCGGCACGGCCGGGCCCCCAGGGAGAGGCCAGCCATGGGGGAGGGCTCGCTGTGCCCGGAGGTCCGCCTGCGCCACGCGGACATCAGGCGTCCAGCGGTGAGGGTCGGGACGGAGAAGGGACGCAGCCGCCAGGGAGCAAGGAGCTGCCCGCAGGCCAGGAAGGCGGCCGGCGCCGGAGCCTCCCGCTGCCCCTGCCGGGCCGGCCCTCATGCGGCCAGAGCAGTCGTCCTGCAGACGGGAGCCGGGCCTCCCCCCGGCCAGGGCTCACAGCCCGAGCCACGCGCGCCCCCTCCTACCTGCAAGACGGCGTATTTTTAGGCTTTCCAGAAAGATTCCATTTCACGGTTTTCTGAAAGGGCGTAATTAACCGCAGCGAGCAAGAGAACGTGCTTTAAAAATAAAAGAGGGAGCAGGACGAGCCAGGGCCCGCGTGGGGCCTGCAGCAGCAGCCGTGCCGCCCACCCTGCTCCCGTCAAGCGCGACCCCGAGCCCGGCCGGGGCGGGTGCCGGGCGGGGTGCTCGCCTGGGCCCTGGCCGGGACAGCAGGGCCTCCTCTCTCGCCCCAGCCTCCCCTGGGCACACGAGCCGCTGAGCCGGGCCCGGATGCGCTCCACGCATTTTGCTTGTTTGCATTCGCGGGGGACGTTTTATTCCCAGAGGGCCGCAGCCCTGGCCAGTGACCGTGTGGGGTGGGCCAGCCAGGCAGGCCGGGGGGCCGGGGCGGGCTGCCCTGGCCCGCAGCAGAGGGAGGTCGGCTGGGCCACCGGCGTCACAAGCCGGGGCCGTCCCCATCTGCCCTCGCCCACGGCCGGGGGCTCCTGACCGTGACGGGGACGGGGGCCCATGTCAGCAGCCCTGCCTGGCCGGGGCCGCCCCGGGCCCTGCCGTGGCCTTAGGGAGCTGGCCCACGCTGGGGATGCCTGCGGTGGCCCGAGCGCCCCTTCTCTGTGGCGCCCAGCCCCGGGCGGCGCATGCGGGCCCTAAGCCGGCGGGAGAGTCCTGGCCAGGCGCTGCCTCCCAGCCCTGGGGCGCGCACGAGGACGGACCAGGAGCCCAGCGGGCACACAGCTGTGCCGCCGGCCGGCAGCCCACACACCTCACAGAGCCAGCCAGGAACGGCCACTCCCTCTGTCCTGCGCCCTGCTCAGGGCCTGGCCCCCGCCCGGCCTCGGTCCGCAACCCGTGCCAGCACTGGCCCAGGCTCCCGAGTCAGCCCGGTCGGCCCGCTCCCCGGCTACGCGCAGGCCGCTCGGCCAGCACTGTCTGTCACCGTCCTTCCTGGGGCGGGCCAGGGGGCCGTGATCCGGGGGCGTGGCCCGGCAGGGTCCAGGGAGCTGGCCTGGCCCGGGGGCGGGGCCTGGCCTGGGGGCGTGGCCCGGCGGGGTGGCTGGGAGCAGGGCCAGTCTCCTGCCAGGCCACGGCCGCACAGACCCTCTTCCCGCAGATCCTAACGGTGTCGGGGCCGCCGGAGGGGGGCACCCGCGTGACCATCCGCGGCGTGAACCTCGGCCTGGCCTTCGCAGAGATCGCCCAGCACGTGCAGGTGGCCGGGGTGCCCTGCGCGCCCCTGCCTGGGGCCTACGTCGTCGCGGAGCGGTGAGTGTCCGGCCGGCCCCGCGCCCACTGCCAGCCAAGGGCAGCGCCTGTCGGCTCCCACAGCTGCACCGGGCAGGGCCTGCGGGAGCAGCAGGTCTGTCGTCCACTGGGGAGCCCGGCCGGACTCAGAGCAGCCCGAGTTGGCTCCGGCGACCTGTGCCCCCTCCGGGGTGTCCATGTGGCGGCCAGGCCACATGGACTGCGGGCGGTGGGGGCGCAGGCAGCGGCACCCCAACCTGTCCTGGGCTGGGCGCCTCGCTGAGAGCAGCCGGGCCGGCCAGGCTGCAGGCTCCGTCCCCGCTGCCGCCCGGGCCTGGCTGCGCTGGCCGGCTGGCCGGAGGGACACCCTGGCCAAGGGCAGGGGGAGGAGGTGGTGCTGGCCGGGCCACAGGCCCAAGCCCTGACCGCCTTGCCGGCAGGGGGTCCCAAGGGCCAGCCTGGCTCCCACAGAGGAGGAGCTGGACGCTGCAGGTGGGGTCATCTGCAGTGCTCACGGCCTCACAGCTGAGTCGAGGACCATTCGGGGGGTGGACAGTGGAGACAGCGAGGCCCTTGGAGTCCAGGGAGGCATTCGAAACGGGCCAGGGAGACCAGCGTGGAGGCCGGGAAGGGAGCAGGAAAGCGAGGGTGTCCCAGAAAGCACCAGACACGCCCGGCCCCACGGGTCGAGCGATGACCACCGGGGCCTCCGCCCGGCCCCCAGCTCAGGCACCGCTCCGCGGCCCAGGAGGCTCACACGGCCCGGCCCTGCCCGGCCCTGCCCGGCCCTGCCCTGCCCTGCCCTGCCCTGCCCTGCCCTGGAGTCGGCGCTCAGAGCACGGCTGCTGGAGGCGTCACACTGCATCGGCCCAGACCCGGCCGGCAGCTGCAGGCTAACTGTGCACTTGGGCCAGCCGGGACAGGCGCGTCCAGCCCGGGGGTACGGGCTGAAGCCCAGGCGGGTCGGCCCCTTCCACGGTCACCTGGAGGGCGCCAGCACCCCCACACCACGCTCAGTCCCCTCTGCGCCCGCAGAATCGTCTGTGAGATGGGCCGTGCCCCGGGGGGCGCCAGCGCGGGGCCCGTGCGCCTCTGCATCGGCGAGTGCAAGCCCGAGTTCATGGCCAAGTCCCAGCAGCAGTTCACCTTCGTGGTGAGTGCGGCCAGCCGCCCCTCGCCACTCCTGGACGCCGTCCGGTGGGGGCCTGCTCGCCGGGCTGTTTCTGCGGGCGCCGGGACTTTGCCGCAGGGACTGGCGGCTGTTGCCCCATTCCCAGCGATGCGGGCAGGGGCCACCACAGCTGCCTGGGGTCCTGACCTCACACGGCGGTGCCACCATGGCAGCTGCACCGCCACCCCCTCCCCAGGAGGCCATCTTTGCCCACGTGGGGCACCAGGGAGCGGAGCCAAGGGCCCAGGGCTGCACGCCTGGCCTCCCTGAGGGGCAGGGGGCCTCCTGAGGCTGGGGGGTGGGGACTCAGGGTCTGCAGGGGTCAGGGTTGGGGCATGAGCCCCAGGGCAGGGGCGGGGAGGCCAGGAGCTGAGGGTGGGGGGCGGGCAGGAAGCGCCTCCCCTGCGGCGACCACCCCAGCCAGCCGGCCCAGCTGTTTCTGCCTCACAGACCCCGTCCGTGCTCTCGCTGGCCCCCATCCGTGGGCCGGAGTCGGGCGGCACCATGGTCACCATCAGCGGCCAGCACCTGGGGGCCGGGAGCAGCGTGGCCGTGCGCCTGGGCAACCAGACCTGCGAGTTCTACGGGTGAGTGGGTGGTGAGTGCATGTGTGCGAGTGTGTGCGCGCCTGTGTGGTTGTTGTGCAAGTGTGTGCATGTGTACGTTTGTGGTTGTGCATGTGTGCACGAGTGTCCATGTGTGCATGCATGTGACTTATGCATGTGTGCGAGTGTGTGCATGCAAGTGTGTGTGCGAGCATCTGCAGGTATGTGCATGTGTGCGCAAGTGTGCGAGTGCGCCTGTGTGTCAGGGCAGGCTGTGCACGCTCACTCACTGCTCCCGCGGGGCCGAGCCTCCGCCCCACCACTGGTAACCATGCCAGGCCCCTCACCGTGTCAGCCCCCCCAGGGCCCTGGGATCACCCCGCTGTGGTCACCCAGCATCTTTCCTGACCAGCCTCGGAGCCACAGTCCTCTAGAGGCCGCCAGAGGCCTCCCCAAGCCGGGGGCTGCTCCCTGAAGAGGCAGCCTTGCACCGCGGAGCGGGCGGGGCTGGGAGTCCGGGTGGGCGCTCCGGGTCACGCCCTCACCAGCCCCCTCCGTCAGGCGGTCCATGGGCGAGATCGTGTGCGTCTCACCCCCGTCAGCCGTCGGCCTGGGCGCCGTGGCCGTGGCCGTGAGCGTGGACCGCGCCCGCGTGGACAGCCGCCTGCAGTTTGAGTACATCGACGACCCCCGCGTGCAGCGGGTGGAGCCGGAGTGGAGCATCACCAGGTGAGCGGGGCGGGGCTGCGGCTGGCGTCCGGGGCCCAGCGGGCTTCCCTGACCGCCGCTGCTCGTCCCCAGTGGCCACACGCCCCTGACCATCACTGGCTTCAACCTGGACATCATCCAGGAGCCCCGGGTCCGAGTGAAGTTCAACGGCAGGGAGTCCGTGAACGTGAGTACCGCGGTGCCTGCGGTGGCCACACCCCCCGCCGCGCTGGCCGGGCCCAGGGGCCACTGGGCACAGCCGGCTCTGCGGTGTGGGTGTCGGAGGTGCGGCCACACCGGCCCACTGCTCGCGGGGCTCTCCGCCAGCGGGCCCGGGCGGGCGGCAGGGGCGTGGGGCAGGGCGCCCAGCCCGCGGGAGCCTGACGCCGGCCCTCCAGGTCTGCAGAGTGGTGAACGCCACCACCCTCACCTGCCTGGCGCCCTCCCTGGCCTCCGACCACCGGCCCGGCCCGGACGCCGTGGAGCCCGAGGAGTTTGGCTTCGTGTTCAACAACGTGCAGTCGCTGCTCGTGTACAACGGCACCAAGTTCGTCTACTACCCCAACCCCACCTTCGAGCTGCTCAGCCCGACCGGCGTGCTGGACCAGAAGCCGGGTTCCCCCATCATCCTGAAGGTGGGCACCGCCTGGCCCTCTCCCGGCGGCTCTGCACATCAGCCTCCAGCCGCCCCCGCACACCCCCAGCCCGGCTGGGCATTGGACCCCAGTGACGCTGCCCCAGCTGGCCCCGGCCCAGTGTCCACGCGGGCCACCCTCTGCCTTCCTGCTCCCTCAGCCTGATGGGAACTGGCCAGAGGCCCAAACGTGCCCAGCTCCTTGGCCAGCTGGCGGCAGCTCTGGCCCCGCGTCTCCACTGGGTCTGGGAGTCACCTGCTGGTCTTTCCAGGGCAAGAACCTGTGCCCGCCCGCCTCTGGAGGTGCCAAGCTCAACTACACCGTGCTGGTGGGGGACACGCCCTGCGCGGTCACGGTGTCCGAGACGCAGCTGCTCTGCGAGCCGCCCAACCTCACGGGGCAGCACAAGGTCATGGTGCGTGCCCAAGGCCCCGGTGGGGTGGGCGGGGCGGCGGGGGGCGGGGTGGGCAGGGCGGCGGGGGGCGGGGCGGCGGGGGGCGGGGTGGGCAGGGCGGCGGGGGGCGGCGGTGGGCAGGGCCCCAGGTGGGCTGAGCCCGCGTCCCCGCAGGTGCAGGTGGGCGGCCTGGTGTTCTCGCCCGGCTCGGTGAGCGTGGCGCCCGACAGCCTGCTGACGCTGCCGGCCATCGTGAGCATCGCGGCAGGCGGCGGCCTCCTGCTGGTCATCGTGGTGCTGGTCCTGGTCGCCTACAAGCGCAAGTCCCGCGAGAACGACCTGACGCTGAAGCGGCTGCAGATGCAGATGGACAGCCTGGAGTCCCGCGTGGCGCTGGAGTGCAAGGAGGGTGAGCGGCCCGCCCCGCCCCGCCCCGCCCCGCCGCCGGTCCGCAGGCTGAGCACTCCCAAGGCCCTACGGCCGCGGCCTTGCCAGGGTCCTCCTGCCCCGCGGGCCACAGATGCCCGGCCCGGCTGAGCGCCTGCGAGTTCTCAGGCACGTCTGGAGCAGGACCCCGGCGTCGGTCAGCTCAAGCGTGTGGGCGGTGAGGTCCCGCCCCCCGCCCGCCCTGACAAGGCCGACGCAGGCTGCGCGGGCGGGCAGCTGGTTTCGGTCCAAGGCGTTGGGCTTGGCTTGCCCCTGCGTGGGAGACCGCCTGACCCCCTGGAGCCCTCTGCCCCACCCCAGGCTGACTGCCCCACCCCCCACACCCCAGCCTTCGCAGAGCTCCAGACGGACATCAACGAGCTGACCAGCGACCTAGACCGTGCGGGCATCCCCTATCTGGAGTACCGCACGTACGCCATGCGGGTGCTGTTCCCCGGCATCGAGGATCACCCCGTGCTGCGGGAGCTGGAGGTGAGCGCCGCCCGCCGGCCAGGACAGCACCGCCAGGGCCCCGTTCTGTCTGGGTGCCCGTGCAGGGGCGTGGCTGGCACCGGTAGGGGTCTGGGTGCAGGTGCAGGGGGTGTGGGTAAGGGGAGTCGCGGGTACAGGGTGTGTAAGGGGGGGCTGTGGGTGCCAGGCTGGGACTGCAGTCTGCAGGGGTGCTGGGTCCGGGGGTGCTGGGTACAGGGGGTGTGGGTACAGGGGTGCGGGTGCAGGGGCAGGGTTGACGTCTGCAGGGGTGCGGGTGCAGGGGTACAGGTGCAGGGGGCACAGGTGCGAACCACAGCCTGCCTCCACCGCAGGTGCAGGGGCACGGGCAGCAGCAGGTGGAGAAGGCGCTGAAGCTCTTCGCGCAGCTGGTCAACAACAAGGTCTTCCTGCTGACCTTCATCCGCACGCTGGAGCTGCAGCGCAGCTTCTCCATGCGCGACCGCGGCAACGTGGCCTCGCTCATCATGACCGGCCTGCAGGGCCGCCTGGAGTACGCCACGGACGTGCTCAAGCAGCTGCTGGCCGACCTCATCGACAAGAACCTGGAGAACCGCAACCACCCCAAGCTGCTGCTGCGCAGGTGAGGGGCCGGGCGCGGCCAGCAGTCGCCTGCATCCCACTCCGGGCAGCCGGGCCTGCTGCGGGCTGGCCAGCGCCCCTCCGCTGCTGCGACCTCCGGCCACGCTGGCCACCGCCCCAGGGCTGGGACTGCAGTCCAGCTGGGGCCCCACGCCCCTCAGTGAGATGGAACGTGGCAGAGGACCCTGGCCCCAGCCCACTGGCCAGACGCTGTGTCCAGTCCCAGGCACTGGACCCCACGGGACGGCCCTGGCATGTAGGATGTGCTGGTTCGTGGGGTTTCCACCATCTGTGCCCCCTCCTGAGGCAACTCAGCAGACCCTGCACCCCAGCCCTCCTGCAACCCCGCCCCGAGCTGAGCCCCAGCGCCAGCTCCGGCCTCGGAAGCACCCCAGGCCCTCATGGGTGGGGGAGAAGGGACAGGTGTGGACTGCGCTGCAGAACTGGTGCCCGGCCCGGCGCCGAGCCGGCGTGCCCAGCACAGAGTGGGGCTGAGAAGTCCCTGCCCATCCTCCCGGCCAGCATTGCACCAGGGCCGCCACGAGCCTAGGCATCTCCTTCCCCCAGGGGGCGGGGCCAGCGGAGCCGGCTCCCCAGTCCCAGCACTCTCCGCCACGACAGGGCGCTCGGCACTGCGGGCAGCTACAGGCGTGTCCTGGACACAGGCTGCACCCAGACACCCCGAGGGGCCACAGGGAGGTCTGAGGCACCCATGTGGCCCTGCACGTGGGGTACAGGGCACCCCACCTTGGCAGGCAGGACCCGCCCCGGCCCTGGATGCCTCCATGAAGCCCTCCTTCTCCCAGGACAGAGTCTGTGGCCGAGAAGATGCTGACCAACTGGTTCGCATTCCTCCTGCACAAGTTCCTGAAGGTGAGAGGGGCGGGGCCGGCCGGGGCGGGGCCGGCCGGGGCCTGTCAGTCAAAGGCCCCGCCCATGCCGTGTCCCCGCCTGGCAGGAGTGCGCAGGGGAGCCGCTGTTCATGCTGCACTGCGCCATCAAGCAGCAGATGGAGAAGGGCCCCATCGACGCCATCACGGGCGAGGCGCGCTACTCGCTGAGCGAGGACAAGCTCATCCGCCAGCAGATCGACTACAAGACGCTGGTGAGCCGAGGGCAGGCGCCCCTCGCCGCTGCCCGCCCCGCCGGCGCCGCGCGAGTTCGGGCTCCTGGCCACCCCTCCCGACTCTCCAGGGGGGCCAGAAGGCCCTGTGCCTCAGTTTACCCCCAGTAACTCGGGCGGAGGAATGAGCGCCCTCGGGTGCCTGGGCGCCTTAGTCGTGCGGCGGGAAGACCAGCCCGCACCCCTCGCTGGCCGCGCCCTGCCACGCCCTTGGGCCAGGGACCTTCGCAGCCGGGGAGCCCCGCGGTCAGTGCCCGTCCCGTCTGTAGATCCTGAACTGCGTCAGCCCCGACAACGAGAACAGCCCCGAGGTCCCGGTGAAGGTGCTGAACTGCGACACCATCACGCAGGCCAAGGAGAAGATCCTGGACGCCGTCTACAAGAACGTGCCCCACTCGCAGCGGCCCCGGGCCGTGGACATGGACCTGGGTAGGGCCCGGGCACTGCCTGCCCACGCCCCAGGGGCCTGCGGCCGGGAGGGGGCAGGCGCCCTGACAGGCCCCAACACTGTGCCCCCCCACCCCCCAGAGTGGCGGCAGGGCCGCATCGCCCGGGTTGTGCTGCAGGACGAGGACGTCACCACCAAGATAGAGGGCGACTGGAAGCGGCTCAACACGCTGGTGCATTACCAGGTGAGGGGCCCGCAGGTGCGTTACCAGGTGAGGGGCCCGCAGGTGTGTTACCAGGTGAGGGGCCCGCAGGTGCGTTACCAGGTAGGGTGCCACAGGTGCATTACCAGGTGGGGGAACTGCAGGGGGCTGACTTTGGCCACCCAGGATGTCCCCTTCCCTCCAGGGCAGTGCAGCCTGGGACTGGAAGTGGTCTCTTCCCTCCCCCAGGCCTGGAGCCTCTCGGCTGCCCTCAGAGCCCGGGGCCCTGCAGCACAGCCTAGGGAAGGGGAGGGCCAAGCCAGGCCCCAAGGCCCAGGTGTTGGTGGGAGACTCCTGGTGCAGGGTGGAAGCCGGGCCCCCAGCCATCCACCAAGCTCTGCCCCCAGACGTGCTCCCAGCTGACGCCCAGGCCGTCCCGGCATGCCTCGGGAAGGCTGTCTGCAGTGCCCACCGCAGCTCTGATGCCCGCCTCCGCCGCCGGCGGGCGGGCAGGACGACACCAGCCAGAGCGAGGCCGGGCAGACATGCTGACTGGACAGAGGCTCCTGCTGTGGGGACCCGGCCTGGAGGGCGGTGCTGTGCCCACCGGCGGTGCCTCCGCCCCGGAGCGGCCCTCCCAGGCTCTCAGTGGCTGGCGGCAGCGGGCAGCTCTGTCCTGACCGCTGGCCGAGTCCGGCCCCCACGAGCTGTGGCCACCTGCGCCACCCTCGGGCCAGCAGTGTGCTTGACCCCCGGTCAGAGGTCCCTCGAGCCGCAGGAGAGATGCACAATCTTAATTACTAAGATGCTAAAGCCCTCCCGGGCCCTCAGATTTATGGGGGGACCACACTCTCAGGGCGCCGAAAGCCGCTGTGGGAGCCTCGCTAGTGCTGGTTCCTTTATGGGCTACCTTCCCGGCATTCATTCCTTTTTGGCGGGAGAGGGGCTGACGATTTAGCACCCAGAGAGAGGGGTTTACGGCTCACGCGGCTGTAAATCAGACTTTGAAAGTTCATCAAAATTGTTAGAATAAAAGACGGTTTAATAGGAATGTGTTATGGCCCGGAACACCGCAGCTGCCTTGTCCCTCTGTGGGGCTCATGGCCACAAAGCCAAGACCTCCTTCTGGGCTGGTGGGGCCACCCTGCCCACGCTGGCCTCAAGGGCTTCCCGTGGGGCTCCTCCTGCCAGCCTTTCCCTCCAGGCAGCCGGACACCCCTCTGGCCAGCAAAGCAACTGCCTTGGGCTGTCAAGGCCTCTGGGCAGCTCCAGGACCCCCTGGGTGGACCAGACCAGCAGGCCATGGTGGGGAGGATGGCCACAGACCAGGGTGACCTGAGCTGAGGTCCCTGGCCTGGCCGTCCTGCATGCCAGGCGGTGCTGGCGGGAGCCGGCGGCCCCGACTGGACGGGCAGCTACCCCGACCTCAGAGCCTCTGGTCACGCCTCAGAAGTAGGTCACCAGCCGAAGGCAGCCCTGGCAGGGTGTCTGATTGACCCAGCGGGTCCAAGTGATGTCCTCCCCCACAGGCGGTGTGGCCACACCCTGGGCCTGGGGCTCGGTGCAGGCCGGTGCCCCGCTGGCCGGGCAGGGCCTGGCGGCCTCGGGCCTGGGCCCAGCCTCACCACTGTGCCCCACCCCCAGGTGTCCGACAGGTCTGTCGTGGCCCTGGTGCCCAAGCAGACCTCGTCGTACAACATCCCCGCCTCGGCCAGCATCTCCCGGACGTCTATCAGCAGATACGGTGAGGGACGGGGCAGGCCAGTGGGGGCCAGGGGTGGGTGGGGGACCAGGGGGTGTCCATGTGCCCTGTAGATGTGTAGCAGGGCCTGCGAGAGCGTCGGCCACCCTTCCCGGAACCCCCACTCCTCTTCACGAGAAAGCCTCAGGCCGTCCTCACGCCAACCACAGACCCTAAAGAGACCCCAAATACGTGGCCGGGTGCCCCTTGGGGACGCCATCCCAGAGAGCGCGGTGGGGGGTGCCCCGGCTCCTCCCAGCAGGCCGACCGCTCACAGCCGCACCCCAGACTCCTCCTTCAGGTACACGGGCAGCCCCGACAGCCTGCGGTCGCGCGCCCCCATGATCACGCCTGACCTGGAGAGCGGCGTCAAGGTGTGGCACCTGGTGAAGAACCACGACCACGGGGACCAGAAGGAGGGCGACCGGGGCAGCAAGATGGTGTCCGAGATCTACCTGACCCGGCTGCTGGCCACCAAGGTAGGCCGGCCGCCGCTGCGGTCCAGCACCTGCCCCGCCCCCTCAGCCACGCCCAGGGGGGCCGGCCCAGCCCCCACTTTCTGGCCCCTCGGGAAAGAGGCGGGAAGCCCCGGGCCCCTGCCCTCTGAGCTCACTGCCGGGAGCCGAGTCCTTGGGCACAAGTCCGCCCCAGACGTGGCCCAGGCTTGGTCCGCAGACGCCTCCCTGCTGCCCGTGGCCCAAGGGACCGTGTCCAGACGGGCCGCGGCCAGCTCACGCCCCTCCCCAGGGCACGCTGCAGAAGTTCGTGGACGACCTGTTCGAGACGCTGTTCAGCACGGTGCACCGCGGCAGCGCCCTGCCGCTGGCCATCAAGTACATGTTCGACTTCCTGGACGAGCAGGCCGACAGGCACGGCATCCACGACACGGACGTGCGGCACACCTGGAAGAGCAACTGGTGCGCGGCAGCGGGCGGCCGGGGGCGGGGTGGCCGGGTGGGCGGGGCGGGGCCCTCCGGGTGGGCGGGGCTTCTCAGAAGGGACTGAGCTGGGCCCAGACCCAAGGGCAAGCCAGGGGAGGGGGGCCGAGGTGGCGCCGGGGCGAGGCCGTCCCCAGGGCAGCTGCCGAGTGTGGGCTCAGCACAGCAGGCGCCCCAGCTAGTCACCCTCCAGGCCTCCCTCAGGCGCGCAGGCCTCACAGGCGCCCCCTGCGGGGGAGGCGGCCTGTCAGCAGCTTCTCCCCTGGGGCTGGAGCAGACTCAGGCCAAACCCAGGTCGGACTTTGGGGTCGCCCAGGGCCGCCAGGAGCCGGAGCCCCAGGCCGGGAAGCAGGGGCGGCCAGGCCACCAGCACATGGTCAGCCTTCTCTAGGGTGGCCGCACAGCCGGGCCCAGCTGTCACTGGGGCCTGAGTCTTAGCAACCAGCAGACAATTCAGAGAACCCAGCAGACCCCCATTCCAGGGCTGGGCGGCCCCGCCGGGTCTGCAGCCCTGACCACCAACCACGAGCGCCCAGCAGCTTCGGGGCACACCGCAGAGTCCTGTGACGGTCGGCGCCTGCTCATGACCCCCGTGCGTGGCGGGTGGGGGGGCGAGGCGGTCAGCTGGCCAGGGGGCAGGAGCCGGCTCAAGACAGGGGGCAGTGGCAAAGCCTGTCTCTCCTAAGATGGGGTGCCCTGGGGCAGCTGAAGCTGGGCCCCTGAGCACCCCGGGGGTGGCGGGGCTGGGGCCAGGGCTGCCAGCTGGCCAGGCGAGTCAGGCCACAACAGGCTGGGACTCATGCTGGCACGGGGTGGGCAGGCCGGGCAGCGCAGGGCAGGCTGTGAGGGCCGCACAGAAGCACGCAGCCAGGAGCAGAGCGGCTGTGCGCTCGAGACAGGCCCGAGCTGACCCTCGTCCTCGGGTGGACAGACCCCTGTCCACCAGCAGCGGCCTCCCGCCCACCCCGCCTGCCCCGAGGGGGCGGCGCCCTGGTGGCTCATGGGGTGCAGAGGCCCCGTGCCCTCCCAGGGTGGTGCCTCCAGGCGGTGCCCGGGAGCCGCCTGCGGTGGGCAGCCCTGGACCACTCAAAGCCGCCGCGCGGTGCGGGCTGCGGGGCCTCCTGGCCTGTGCTCGGGGAGCAGCGTCCGTGCCCCACAGCCCCTACGCCCCGAACCTCGCGTGCCCCCAGGTGCACGTGCCCCGCCCGCGCCCCGGGGCCGGTCTGGCGCACCTGAGCCTGACGCCCCCGCAGCCTGCCCCTGCGCTTCTGGGTGAACGTGATAAAGAACCCGCAGTTCGTGTTCGACATCCACAAGAGCAGCATCACGGACGCCTGTCTGTCGGTGGTGGCCCAGACCTTCATGGACTCCTGCTCCACGTCCGAGCACCGGCTGGGCAAGGACTCGCCCTCCGGCAAGCTGCTCTACGCAAAGGACATCCCCAGCTACAAGAGCTGGGTGGAGAGGTGCGCGGCTCGCTGCCCTGCCCGACCCTGCCCTGCCCATTGCCCTGCCCAGCCCTGCCTGCTGCCTTTCCCTGCCCACTGCTCTGCCCTGCCCTCCCCTGCCCACTGCCCTGCCCAGCCCTGCCTGCTGCCCTTTCCTGCCCACTGCCCTGCCCTGCCCTCCCCTGCCCACTGCCCTGCCCAGCCCTGCCTGCTGCCCTCCCCTGCCCAGCCCTGCCTGCTGCCCTCCCCTGCCCACTGCCCTGCCCTGCCCTCCCCTGCCCACTGCCCTGCCCACTGCTCTGCCCT
>JAGFMF010012293.1:276982-300472 GCA_019455555.1 Galemys pyrenaicus
GGAGGCGGCTGCCGCCCGGCCTGTCCGGCCAGCGCCGCCCCCCCCCCCCACCCCGCGCAAGCCCGCCCCCTGCAAGCCCCGCCTGCGCTGCCCCTGCCGGCCCGCCCCCGCGCCAGCCCGCCCCATCTGCCTCCTCCTCCCCCACGTCCTCGCCAGCCCAGCTGCCCGCGGGTGGGGGCTGCGCTACCCCCCTGCTCCGTCGGGGCTCGGCTGCCCCTGGGGGCGGGGCACTGGCCTGGGCCCTGCGGGCAGTGGTGGGGCCGCGCGCCTGCACTCCCGCACGCTCACAGGCGCACTGCCCGGGCGGCGGGACACCCTGCCCCCACGGCGGGAGGCCGTCCTGAGCGGCTGCCCTGTCTGCCCGCAGCTCATCGGCGCGCTGGAGCGGGACGAGCAGGCCCGGCGGCAGCGTCTGGCCTACAAGGTGGAGCAGCTCATCGGCGCCATGTCCTTCGAGAGCTGAGAGCGGCCGCACGGAGGGACCACAAGTTGCGCCAGGGTCTTGACCAAGGGCCGGCGGTCAGGCCCGGCCGCTGCCCCGGCCCTGCGGGAGGGCGAGGCCCCGCGCCACTGGCCCCGTGGACGCACAGGACGGGAGTGCGGCTCAGGCGAGGCCGCAGGTTGCGCTTTGCATGAAGCTCATCTGGTGTATATTGCGGAAGTGATGAGAACTCTATTTAATAATTTTTTTTAAGAAAAAGGGCAAAAATACAAACAAACAGAAGCCTCCCAGCTCTTCCCGTGCAACCTCCGTCTGGCTCGGACTGTCCCCGCCTTCCCGCCCTCTGCCGGCACCTGCTGCAGATGCCGAAGACGCAGCCAGGGCGAGCTGGGGTTTACAGAACGCGGAGGAGCAGAAGGACCAGGAGCAGGAGGATGAGCAGGAGGACCAGGGGGAGGAGCAGGAGGACCAGGGGGAGGAGCAGGACCAGGGGGAGGAGCAGGAGGACCAGGGGGAGGAGCTCTCAGGCCCCTGCAGACACCGCAGGGCACCTGTGCAGCCTGGACCCTGGGCAGGGAGTCGGCGGGGCCCAAGGCCAGCCCCTGGAGCCAGGGGTCTGGCTGTCCTCGCAGGGGCCTGCCTAACTGTCCGGCGGGGGCTGTGCCTGTCACATTCTGGTGAGCAGGCTCGACGCGGCCTCCCTGCTGGGGGCCTGGGCTCCCTGCGGTGGTTTCTCGCCGTGAAGCGGAAGCACAGTCAGCGTTTCCCGAAGGCCATACTTGACGCGCTCCCGTCACTGCTGGGCTGCAGGCACCAGGCCTGACCGCAGGCAGCGGCTGCCCTGGCCAGCTTCCCAGCCTCTGCTGCGAGTGTGCAGGAGGAGCCGTCCTGCCCCTGCGACAACAGGCCACGCCGCACCTGGCCAGGCTGTGGGGCAGCAGGACAGGCAGGGGCAGTGGAGGCCGCACGTCCGTCCACACCTGCCCGTGGTCTTCGCCTCTGACTGACCAGGGTCCCAGGGCCCAACTTTGCCTCCCAGCAAGCTGCTTCGCACCTGGCGCGGCCATACACTCAGGAACCCGCTGCTCCGTGACGGCTCGCGGCCAGCCAGGCCCTGCTTCCCGTGACCTTGGCACCGTCTCACCCGCCGTGGCCCGGGGGGTGCCACCCCCAGCACCAGCACAGCCAGCTCCAAGAGCTGCCCGGTGGGGCAGAGGAGCAGGCCTGCCGCGGTGTGTGCCCCAGAACCGCCCATCTGAGCTGGCCAAGGCCTGTGGGCCGAGTGACCACCACTGGCAAGAAGGAGTCAGACCCCACCACCCGCTGCCCCGCGTCCCCGCCAGTCCGGCCAGACACTGCCCGAGCGAGGTCGCTGACGTGGACAGGCCAGCAGGCCATGTGCATCGTCTCTCAGGGAGGGAGAGAACACGAGGACATTGCTGTCCAGCTTGGACCAGGAGCAGGCCCTCCTGGGCACTTGGGCTCGAGGCCACCCGGACCTTGGGGCCCAGGCCTGTGGCGCCTCTCTCGAGGTCACACTGAGGGAGGTTTGCCAGCTGGAGGGACGGATGCCCCATGCCCACCGCTGGGAGAGGCAGAGAGATGGGCTCCGGGGAGTGCCGGCCAGTGGGAGGACGGAGGTGACGGGTCGCGTCTGAGCTGGGCCATGCACCAAGACTCAGCCTCTCCAGTATGCCCCAAGGGCCTTGACCTGCAGCCGTCTTGCCAGGACCTCCCAGCTGCCCGACGGCTGGGCTCCGCTCAGGGCGCTGACTAAGGCTGGGCAGACGTCCAGCCACTGCGGGCCTGCCCCACCTTCCTGCAGGGGCACAGGCCGGCGGGAAGGACCAGACTACGAAGGAGCCACCAGCTGCCTTACGCGCCCAGGGCTGCCCACACACTGCCCGCTGCTGTGGCTGCCACCTCCTTCAGCCCCAAGCAAGGGGCAGAAAGGGCAGGGATGCTGGGGGTGCGTGAGGTGTGAGGGCCCCCAGAGCTAGCAGCCGCACCAGAGGCTGGGACGGGCCCACCCCAGGAGCTTCTGGCCACACCTGCCTCCTCCTGCAGCCATGACCTGGGGCAGCAGCAGCTCCCGGGCCAGAGGCAAGTCCCCACCACCACCCCTGCCTGAGACTGGGGGTGCCCAGGCCTCAGGAGCCGCGATCAGGCCCTGTGGAGAGAAGACCGGGGGAGCCAGGACACGGCTGCGGGGCAGAGACTGCTCGGACAGCGGCTCTTCCGACACCAGAGGCTCCTTTCTTGTCTGTCCTCACTCCTGTTTTCCCCAAAGAATGAGGCGTGGCCTCTGGGGTCCGCTGACCCAAGCAGGGGAGCGGCTTCCCGGGCGCGGGGACGCCCTGGGATGGCGACAGGCGGCCAGGCCTGCGCAGGACACTGGCCTGGCATGGTGCTCGGGGCAGCCAGGGACAGGCGGCTCTGCCCCACGCCCCTCGACACGCTGGAATCTGTGTTATATATATTTTTAAGGAAATACAATGATAGCTGTCTGGTTTTGTTGTTTTACAGGTGTTGTGGAATCAAAACTGTAAGAAAATTAAGTATTTAAAATGCTCCACGAGACGGGGCTTTTGCTATTCTAATATATTATTGTGTACCTACTGTAAATACGAAACACGCCTATTTTGCAAGCCAAGGACACAATTTGTACTGTTGTTATATATAAATAAAGTTTACTGGATAAAAAGTGCGTCTCCGGCCTCGGTCAGAGATGCCCGGCGCCACCTCGGGCAGCGGAACCAGGGTGTGGGCCAAGGCCTCGCACCCACAGCCGGCGCCCGCCTGCGGCAGGGCACACGCACCGTGCACACTCACGGGGCACGCGCACATCCACACAGCACATGCCCAGGCCTGCCGGATCCAGACTTGGTGCTGCTCAGAGCGTCACTAGCGCCAAGAGCAGTGTCCCCCTGGTCCACCCTGTCACCGAGGGAAGGAGCGGGGACGTGGGCCCCTGGGCAGAGTCTGAGACACCGCCGCAGGCCCAGGCAGGTGGGCCCAGCCGCTCCCACGCCTGCACCTCGGACACGGCTCGTGCCGCCAGGGACGAGTAGCCTCTCAGCTGAGTGTCCAGAGGGTCAGGGACACTGGCGCTTTCTGCCCCCCCTTTCCCGTGGCTTCCAATGAACGATGCGCCACTGGAGAAGGGCAGTAATTAATGACCGCGTGAGCCCCCGCGCCAGCCGCGGCTAATTGGCTCCGGCTCTCTGCTGCAGTGCCTCTTCGGACAGATATAAATAAGCCGATGCTATTAATAAGCCACTGGCAGAGGAAAGAAAACACCTCGAGATCCCGAGGGCCGGGGAGCGCGCGGCCGCGGCGCCAGACTTGATTACAGGAGCTTGGAGCCGCTGGGCCCTCCTCCGGGATGCGCCGCGGCCTGCGGCCGGGCAGGGCAGGCTGGCCCAGTGCGGGACCGTAATTTAGATGAATCTGCGCAGCCAGCGGCCTGAGCGTGTGTCTGGAAACAGCAGTTCCAGGGTAGGACCTGCCAGATCTCAGGCTTTTATTGTCTCCTATAATTAAGTCCTGCACGGAAGGCCCATTACACGTGTTCGCAACCGCCCTCCAGTCAAGTGCTAACAGCCGTGGGGAAGCGCCCGACTTGACTAACTCCGGTAAAAATTAATACCGCGGCGCGCTGGCTCATTAGAAGTGCTGCCTCCATTAGCGGCCTTTACAGAGCCTGCGGCCAGCGTCTGACGGCGGCCGCTCGGCCGCCCTGGGGCCTGGAGTCCACCAGCCGGCTCCCCTGGACAGTATCGTAGCCGTCCTCCCCCTGACCTCCGTCCTGGCCCGAGCCCTAGCGCTCCCTGTGAAGCCCGAGGACATCCAGGGCCTCAGGCCGCGCCTGGCCCCTGCCGGGCAGGGAGACGCCACGGGGCGGCGCGGCAGAGCCGCACACCCTGTGGCTGCCCCGCCGGAAGTCTGACTCGGGGGACCCGTGGCCCCGTGTTGCGCCGGCAGCCAGTCACAGGGCGCAGACCCCCAAGGGGAAGGCAGGGGTCCCACCGGCGCGGGAGCGTGAGGGCGCCCTGGCAGCGTCCCCCCTCCGTGGACTCACCCAGAAAGACGTGGCCAGGACCCCCGAAGGGCCGTCGGTGCCTCCAGCCAGCGGGCGCTTGGGGCGGAGGACACTGCTGTTTCCAGCTCACTCGCCAGGCACGCCGCTCCCTGCTCTCCTGGAAGGAGCTGAGGCCGGGCCCGTGCGCCACGGTGCAGCGCGATCCCACTGACCACCGACCGGCCCGCGTGCCTCCTGCCCGCGCCCCGCCCCTGCCCGCGCCCCGCCCCTGCCCGCGCCCCGCCCCTGCCCGCGCCCCGCCCCCTGCCCACGCCCCCAGCCCACACCCAGCCTCCTGCCCGCGCCCCGCCCTGCCTCTCCTGCCCACACCCCGCACCCCGTCAGGACTCCGCCCCCTCTTGGGACAACTTCCCGAGTCCTCCTGGGCCACACCCCGTGCAGGTGGAGGCTCTGCCGGGGGCCCACCCTGTGCCGCTGAGGGGGCTCTAGGAAGGCATCTCCGAGGGGTCCAGGACCCCGCTCAGGAGCCCCATGGCCGGCCAAGCCACCATCATGTGAACAAACCTCGAGAATGTGGACGACCCGGCTGCACAAAGTGCAAAGTGCACGGGTGCCAGGCACGCCGGGCGCGAACGGGGAACCAGGGTCCCCCCACCCTCCTGATAGGACCCCTGGGCCTGGAGTGGCCTGCACTGCCCGAGGCCATCGGGGAGGAAGGGGCCCTGCGGCCGCAGTCGGAGTGAGAACTGAACCCCCACAGGCCTGGACCCCAAAAGCCTGCGTGGAGGAGGATGGCAGGCGACCGGGGCGAAGTCCCGGCTGTGGCCAGCAGAGGGCGCCCGAGCGGCCGGCGCCCCGCAGCAGCCACGCGCAAACCTGAGAGTCTTGGGGTTCCTGGGGCTGGGAACTCCCAGCGCCTCCCCGCAGCACCCCGCGGGCCGCGCCGCTTCCCAAGTCCCCGACTTTCTGGGCGCACAGACTTCCTGCTGTGCAGAGTGGATCTTCTGTTGATTTTGGGTTTCTTGCTTAAAACAGCCCCAGAGCTCTGCTGGAAGGAGTGACAGGACCCCCAACGGCCTCCGCGCCCCGGGGGGCTTCGGGCTGCGGGGCTTCCCCAGGGCCGGCGTCAGCACACCGAGCAGCGGAGATAAGGTCTATCCAATCTGTTCTGGTCCCTGGAAACTGCGCTTATCTGCTCTCCCGTTGCCGCATTGCATTGCCTCTGCGAGGCCCATCGCGTGCTAATTCGGGGTCCATTTCCACTTCAAGAAGGGGCGGCTGCGGCCAGATAAGGACCCGTTGCCTTCCAAAGGCCTCGGACGTGGAGGACGTGGGGTCCCGCAGGGTGACGTCTCACATTAAGGCGCCTCTCCTGAATGCGGTCTTCCGTTTATGAAATGATTATTCTACAGAGGTGCGTTTAATATGGTAAAAATAATGATTGTGCATGTTTAATACATCAACTTAAGTTATCTCAGTGCCAGAAAATGCAGGATAATTTCATAAATAATTATAAAGCATTTGCAAATGGCGCCTTCACGCAAAGCGTCTGGCTAATCCTTTATCTTCCACAAACACAGAAATGACAATTAGATTCCTGGAATGAAAAGGGAGGGCAGTTTCTAGACCGGCCCCCTCCTGGCTGAACGCACGAGGAGCAAGGGCAGACGGTGGAGGCCCTGTGCTCCCCCTCCCGTGGGGGGGCTGCCCAGCCCCAGCCCCAGCCCGGTGGCCCCACTCACCCCGCGGGTGGGGGTTGTCCAGCCTTTGGAGAGGGGCGTGGACACAGCCCGGGGTCTGGCCAAGGGGGGCAGCGGAAGGCCTCACACAGGCTTCCCAGCCAGGATGACCTTCGGGCCCGGGCCAGCTCCAAGAGCCAGGCCAGCCTCCACCCTGTACTTTGCCCACCGTCCACTCCCCCAACGCCCACAGCCCCCTTGGGCCTCAGGCCCCTCTCCACACCCCCACTCACCAGCACCATGACCAGTGTTTGCCGAAACGCCCAACCCGACGCTGCTCAGCCTCCTCCCAGCCCCCTCCTAGCCCAGGAGCACCCCGGCCCAGGAACACCCCGGCCCAGGAGCACCCCAGCCCAGGAGCACCTCAGGCCAGGAGCACCTTAGGCCAGGAGCACCCCGGTCCATGAGCATCCCAGCCCAGGAGCACCCCAGTCCAGGAGCACCTCAGGCCAGGAGCACCTTCGGCCAGGAGCATCTCAGGCCAGGAGCACCTCAGGCCAGGAACACCCCAGCCCAGGAGCACCCCGGCCCAGGAGCACCTCAGGCCAGGAGCACCTCAGGCCAGGAGCACCCCAGCCCAGGAGCACCTCAGGCCAGGAGCATCCCGGCCCAGGAGCACTCCGGTCCAGGAGCACTTCAGGCCAGGAGCACCTTAGGCCAGGAGCACCCTCGTCCATGAGCACCCCAGCCCAGGAGCACCCCGGTCCAGGAGCACCCCAGTCCAGGAGCACCCCAGCCCAGGAGCACCCCGGTCCAGGAGCACCCCAATCCCGGAGCACCCCAGCCCAGGAGCATCACTGTGGGGACACCTGCTCATCCCCCCCCATGGCCGGCGTCAGGTGAGGCGCACCCCTTGGACGTGGGCACCCAAAGGCCACCTCACCTGCTGCCGGCCGCCTCGCCCAGAGGGGCTGTGAGCAGCTGGCACCTGCAGCCGTCGCAGCCCTTCACACCAGACACGTGGAACGAAAACAAAAGACGTGACAAATTTGTCCTTTTCTCTTTCATAATTAACCAAATACCTCAGCATGTAGCAGGCTCGGCTACCATGGACAGACAGGCACAGGCGCGTAGGGAGAGGCACCCGCTCCCACCTTGCGGCCACACCCGCACCGCACTGGCGAAGGAGCCGGGTCTGCGGGACGCGCGCACTCGCAGCGGCTATCACACCGCACCCGCAGGCAGGGCTGGGGCGCCGCGAGGGCCCTGCGGGTGGGCGGCGGGCGCATAGGGCTCCCTGCGCCCCGGCCCCGCCCTCCCGGCCTGCACACCGGGAGGAGCCCAGGCGGAGCACTGGCCGCCAGGCAGGGCCAACCCCGCCCCAGGCTCGGGCAGCCTCATGCGCCACAGCACAGCCCGCCACCGGCGCGCGCAGGCACACCGCACACACGCCCGCACATTCGCCCGCCCTGGCACAAGTGCACACCCACCCTTGCGTGCCCACTCACCTGCACGCGCGCCCAGCCGCACACACGCACCCACCTGCGCACACTCCCCTGCCCGCCACCCCTCCCCCGCCACCCTCCTCTGGCAGCCCTAGGCCTCCTCACCCGCCGGCGCGCACGCGGCCTTCTTCAGCCTTACCCTTGAGGCCCGCTGTGCCAGCCTGGAGTGAACACCTTCCCTCAGGCTCCCTGGGCCTCAGGCCGGCTCACGCTGCCCCTCAGCACTGGGTTTCAGCGGATCTGCCTGTCCTGCTCCCCACTGTCTCTGGGAAGTCCTTGCACCCCGCACTTCAGGCCTGCACCCGGCTCTTCTTCCGGGCGCTCAAAAGATCCGGGTGCCCTGGCGGTCAGGACGGCTGCTCTGCCGGTGCCTACGTGGGGCTCAGGGGAGGCCGTTGGGCGCCTGTGCTCCGGCTGAGGGCCTCGCCAAGGGCGTGTCGGGCGCTTCGCTCCTAGGCTCCCAGCCTGGGCCCTGCTCCCCAAATTTGCAGGGGCGGCAGGAGCCCCAGGAACGCCCTGTGCGGAGGCTCGCGTGGCTCCGGGGCAGCAGCGGCGGAGGCGCTGGAAGACCCGACTGCCCAGACTCCGGGAACGCACACGGCGGGACAGTGTCTGGGGCCCGCGAGCCGGCCGGCTCTGTCGAGCTCGCTCCTGGCGGCTGCTCGGCTCCCGCAGCGGCCCTCGTTATCGCAGCCAGCAAGCGCGGGGGGGACGCCCTGGCAGGGAGGCCGCGGCTCCTCTCGGCTAAAGCGCACGCGAACGTGCACGCGCCGCGGACCCGCCCCTCGCTCACGCCGAGGCAGGACGCCGGACAGCGTCAGCGCTGACCGCCTTGGTGGGGTCTGTCAGGCCACGCCGGCCGCGCGGAGGCGGGAAGACAGCGGACAGGCGGGGCAGGAGGGCCTCTACCCAGGAAAGCCGAAGTGGGCCAGCGACGCCCCCTTGTCCAGAGGCCAGGCCTTGGGGCGCCCCCTCTAGGGCAGCGGGTCGCTGGGGACAGCCTGCAGCCCAGGGCACAGCCGGCGGGGGCAGAGGTCCAGCAGAGAGGCCCAGGACGCCTCTCCAGGCCCGTGGCCCAGCGATGTTGGAGTGCAGCCCTGGGGCCAGCGGCTGCCCTGGGGAGCAGCTTCCTCCCACACCTGGCCTGGGGAGGCCCTCGGGCCATCGCGCCTCCAACTTCCCTGCCTCACCCCCTCCCCCCCTCACCGCTCCCACTAGCCTGCAGGGTGCTGCCAAACGGGGTCTGCAGAGCTTGTGAGACCCCCTCTCCCCCAGACACCCCCTACCCCCAATTGCCATGCTCCCAGCCACCCCAGCACAGCGACCCCCACAGAGGCCCAGATCTCTGCATGAGGTGGGGGAGGGGTCACGCTGAGGCAGGAGGGGACAGGTGTCCTGGGGTGCAGCTCCTACAGAAACGCCCCCGCCCCCCACAGGCAACATTCCTGGTGCCTCTGGCAGCCCCAAGGGGCCCGGCCTGTCAACTGCCCCTCAGGGCCGGTTCAGTGCAGGAGGGGGGCCGGAGGGAGTGTGCAAAGCTGCAGTCACAGGGCGATGGGGGGGCAGGAAGGATGCAGCGCCCTGAGCCCCCATGGCAGCCAGAGTGCAGAGTGCAGCTTCGAGCTTCGGGGAGAGGGAGCGGGGCCTCCGGCTGGGCTGCTGGGAGGGCGGCCCTGGAGCAGGGGACAGAGATGATGGACACGATGGAGACGAGACAGACCGAGAGGGAGGGAGAGGGACAGAGAGGGACGGGCCCTCAGGTCTGCGGTGGCAGGTGGCGCCCCTAGCGTGCCCAGATTGCTGCATCCTTCTACGGAGCCGCAGAGAAGTGTGACCCCGTGTCCGCAGTGCCTGGGACGAGCTGGCAGCTCCCAGACGCCACGGCAGGATGAGCAGACTCCCCGGGGTGCTGCCACCTGGTTGGGCCCCGGCTGGGTGGCCGGCTCCTGGGAGCCTCGGATGGTGCCTCCTGGTGGCCCCTGACCACCTCCTCCCAGCGCGGGGGTGGCGCCCAGGCGCAGACTGTCTGCCCCTGGGCCCACACTGCTCTGCTGGTGCCTGGAGGCCGAGTGGGCACACAGAGGGACGGTCAGGCCCTGTGCCCAGTCCTGCCCCAGAACCACCCCCCCCACCTCCCGGGCTCTCCTGGCGAGCTGGCCACTTCTCGGCCTCGCTGGCCCTAATGCCAGCCCACCTGGCACACTCGCGGGAGCAGGAGGCGGGGGATGGCCGTTCAGAGCCGGGTCTTCAGGGCCGCACTGCACCCCTGCAGCTCCCCAGGCCCGCGCGCCGCACCCCTCCTTCAGGGCTGAGCACTTTGGGGGCTCCGACATTGGAGGTCTCACAGTTGCCAGAGACAACGCTAGCACCCATTCTCCAGACACCGCACTCTCCCTCAGGCTCAGCCCCCTGTCCGCGGGGTGAACGAGGGGCACCGCCCCCTGAGGCTCCCCTGAGATGGGGCTCCCAGCTGAGGCTCCAGGCAGAAGCCGCTCCACCCCCAGGAGGAGCCTGAGGGGCCCCCCCACCGGCAGCAGCCCTCTCCGCTTCCTGGAAACGTCAGGCAGGAAGCTGGCCTCCTTCTAGGGAAGAGGGCACTGCGGCCCAGACCAGAGCTGCCCGCACCAGGGGTCCCGTGCCCCCGGGTTGCATCCCCACCCCTCTCCCAGGGCGAGCCCCAGGCCCAATCAGAGGCTCCCGCGCGCAACCCCCGCCGCCCCGCAGTGAGCGTGACGGCCACCAGAGGGCAGGCGCGGGCCGCGCTCCTGCCAGCAGCCCACCGCGCCTGCGCAGTCAGCCCCGCCGCCAGCTCCGGCCCCGCCCCTTGCTGGTGCTGCGGACCCCGGAGGAAGCCCCAGGCCCTGCCCTGTGCCCCTGCAGCGGGGACAGCGGCTCCGTCCAGTCTTCGCTGGCCCCTGCCCCTGCCCCCCGCCTCCTGGCCCACTCCCCTCGCCTGCTCAGCTCTGCTCGCTCCCCTTCTCACCCCCTCCCCTGCTCTCCTTCCCTTGCTTCCTCCTGCCCAGCCCTCCTCCGCGAGCGCTTTGTTCATCTGTGTCCACTTTGATCAAGGTCCTTATTTTCAAAGCTGCAGGGACCCAGGGGGCCGGGAATGGGTGTGCCCTAGGAACGCCCAGGTCCCCGAGGCTGGGAGGGGCTCAGGGCTCACTGGAGTTTCAAGGCCAGGCCAAGGCGGGAGCAGGGCTGAGGTACACCGCAGTCACCGCGTCCTGCACACGCGGCCAGCACAGCGCCCGGCACCCAGCTCCTGCCCTGCACTCTGGCACCAGGCCCCTACCAGCAAGCCCTGGGCACTGCTGCCCTCTGGCCGCCTCTCTGCGGGGCCTCTGCCTCTGCTCCCTTCTAGTGGACTGGACGGAGTGGGCCCTGCTGGCCACACCCTTCCCCAGATGAGAGGGGCTGCCCTGTGTGGAGGGAGCGGTCAGCACCGGCCCGGCCCAGCCCCTTGGTCCACAGGCCTCCACCCACAGCTAGCCTTGGATCTTGGCCAGTCAGGGGCATCCTCCCTGGGACTGAACACCAGGCCTTGGGGGCGTCCGCCCACACCCCTGTACTCAGAGGGTCCCCTCTAAGGGCCCTGTGGCCCTTCCCTCAGGGACAGCCTCGCAGGACAGATCTCCAGCCCCGGCCAGCCGGGCGTTGGGACTGGGGCCCAAGTGCCCGCTCTGCAGCGGCAGCCCCTGTGCTGCAGCTCTGGCTGAGGGGCAGGGCCGGGCTGCCCCCTGTACGGTGGGCTGGGGTCCCGGTGGAGGCTGTGGGCAGGACAGTTGGAGAGCTGGGTTCAGGCCTGGGGTGCTCTCACAGCCCAGCCCGCCACCCTGCCTGGCTCCTGCCCAGACCCTGCCCTCCACCCCTGCCTGATCCTCCATGCCCAGCTGACTGCCCAGACCCCCTGTCCAGACCCCTGCCCAGGACTCCCCTGCCCAGGCCCCTGCCTGGCTGCCCGTCCTCTCAGGCCCGTCTGTGGTCACTCTGCTGCTGCCCTGTGCAGGTGCTTCTCCTCAGCTCTCTCCTCTGCAGGGCGCCTCCTGCCTGCCGGGGCTTCTCCTCACTGACCCCTCAGCAGAGGCCGCCCCCTCCAGGCCGCCCGCCTGGACCACGCAGGCCTCTCAGCAGACTGTCCATCTGCATGGCAGCCGCCTCCTGCCTGCCGGGGCTTCTCCTCACTGACCCCTCAGCAGAGGCCGCCCCCTCCAGGCCGCCCGCCTGGACCACGCAGGCCTCTCAGCAGACTGTCCCTCTCGGGGCAGCTCTTCCTGCCCACTTGTCTGTGCAAGTGTCCTGTACTCTTCTGGCCCTTTCCCAATAGACCTGCTCTTTAAAGTAACCACCCTCTCTTCCCAGGAGAAACTCATCTGGGAACTCGCCGCGTGCTGCTGAATGGGGAGCTCTGGGGAGACCTTTCCAGAGGAACCCAAGAACCTGCTCTCCAAACCCATGGACCGAAACGACATCGACATCATCACACCACTGACCGGGCAGCAGCCCACCTCCTGCTCTGCACCCCTGCACACACCCGCAGGGGAGAACGTGCAGGCCGAGTCTCCCTAGGGCTGGCCTGGGCTGCTGAGGGGCCTCCCCGAGACTGCTCCTCAAAACACGGGAAATCCCCCCAAGTGCCTGAGCAGGAAAACAGCATCCTGACGCCCACCTTCTGGGCCAGGATGGGCCAGGACTGGGCGGTGGTGCTAGGGGACAGAGAAGGTGGGGTGCGGGCTGGCAGGCCAGGCCTCTGAGCTCCTGCCCCTGGGCCCACACCCGGGGCGCCCCGGCCCGTGAAGGGCAAGGCCTGGCCCAGGCTCCAGCTCTGGTGTTGGCCCCTGAGGCTCTCCCCTGCGCTGTGCCGCCAGCGGTGGGGCACCTTGGCCGTGGGAGACCCCACTCGCCTGCAGATCCCTGGGGGTGAGGGGTAGCCGTGGCCAGCTCGCCCGGGACAGCTGTGCCAGCGCGAGTGAGGCTGCAGGCTGGGCTTCTCCGCTGGGCAGCAGAATGTCCTCAGCCCCGTCCTCACTCCACATTTAAAAGCCCTTCACCCCCTAGAACCCGCTGTGGCCAGGGCTCCTCCCAAAGAGTCCCCGCCTTGCACCAAGAGCTCGGGGCACCCCAGGTCCCAGCGCCTTGGCCAGAGGAGCCTCCAGGCGCCACAGCTGAGCACATCTGGCCGGGGAGCCAGGGCGGCGCACAGAGACCTCCGCGCCCGCCGGCCCCAGGCCTCCTCCCAGCCGGCCCCGCCCGCCCTGGAAGCGCAGCCTGGAGCCTCGCCAGGGTGGCCGCAGTCTTTGGCACCTTCAGGCTGCGGGCGGGGGCTCCTCCGGGTCTGCCCGAGCGTCCCAAGGGGCGGCCGCTCAGGAGAGCCAAGAAGGGCCGCCCTGCGTGGCCCGCCTAGCATCCTGCTTCTGCCCTCCAGGCGCGGGCTCCGGGCTGGCCGGGCCCTCAGGGTCAGGCGCGGCCAAGGCCTCGGAATGGGGCTCCGCCAGGGTCCCGAGCCAAGGCTGACGTGGAGGCTGAATAATGCTCGGGCGGGTGGGCCCCAGGGCTCAGGAAAGGGGGAAGGGGTGCCTCTGGGCTCTGGGGGGAGGGGAGGGTGGAGGAATGCCGGCTTCCTCCCCATCCACACCTGGGTTCCCGCAGCCCGAGAAGGGGGACCCTGGTGGACAGTGGCAGGCAAGGGGAGACCCCTCCCCTGCTCCGGACAGGAGGCGCCCAGAAGGGTTCTGGGCAGGGAGGAGGGCGCAGAGCAGGGAAGCCCGCCGTGCTGGAGGGGCCCGCCTGGGTGCAGACCCCGGTGCAGACGCCCAGGCCATGGCTGTGACCAGGGCCGCAGAGACTCCCGGCTCCCGCGAGGCCTCAGTGTGCGGAGTCGGCGCTGCCCGAGGAGCAGGAGCCAACGCCAGCATCCCTTCTGCCGCCTTGGAGGCCGCCTGCTCCTTCCTTTGCTTTCCCAGAGCACCTAGAAGATGCAGGGGGGGAGAGAGGGGGCAGGGGAGGGGGACAGGACGTGGGGGTGGGCCACCCATCACAGCTGGCCGGAGCCCCTCAGGCACCGGTGTCCTGGTGAGCTCTGACCCCTCTGGGGGAGGCCCACCCGGTGGGGCGCCCCCACGCCTCTCCTCCAGCCAGCCCCGGCCTCCTCCCAGGCGCTCACTGTACCGTGACCCCGGACCCCAGCCTTGCCGGCCCTGAGGCTGCGGACCAGCAGGGCGAGCTGGGCACTCGCCAGAGGTGGAATGGCGGGGTTCCCCGCGCCCGATGTCTGGAAGGAGGCGAGGCGGAGGCGGTCATTTTAGCTGGCCGGACTTTGTCAGAAAGGTGTGAAGCAAAGACTAAAAGAGATTCCCAGAGGCCGGCAAAGGGACACCAGCGAGGCGTCCAGAGCGGAGCTGCTGTCCCCTCCAAGCCCCGCTTCGGGGAGTCTCGCCCTGGGGCTGCCGCAGGCTGTGCGCCTCCGCCCGCTTGGGGGAGCGTCCATTCTGGCCGCGCGCCAGCCGCGCCTGGGCGTCTCGGTCTTGCGTCTGCCAGAGAAGAATTTTGGCGAGATATTAAAAAATAAGTTTCTAACACAACAAATAGTTTTCCAGCTACGTTAGGTCAAAAAGCCTGATTTATTGGAACTTTCTTAAAGAAACCGAAGCTTCCCGTCAACCCCTGCGGCGGTGGCCGTCCCCAGGGCACCCAGCAGGCCCTCAGCGGGCAGCGCGGGCATCCACGGCCCAGGCCCCGCGACAGCTGTGCCAAGCCGGTCGGCTGAGTCATGCCAGTGTTGCAAAGATTTACTGGGCTGATAGCACCAAGTCAAGATTCTGAAAATAAAGTGCTATTTGCTAAGTATTCGATAGCAAAGACGACGAGGCCACCTTGGGGCGGCCCCTGGCCGCAGAGGACAGGAGGGAAGCGGCTATGACCAGCAGGCCGCGCGTCCACGTGCGCTTGGAGGCTCATCACTTCAGTGGTTTTCTTACGAGTCAGAACGGAGATTTTAATGGAAACTGGGGCGAGCAAAAGCCGACCCCCCAAGCGGCGGAGCCGAGCGCCCGCGGGCGTCTCAGACCGGCCATAGGCGGTGGGTGCCGTGGGAGGAGACGCGGCTGCTGGCCGCCGAGAGGGCCCGGCCTCGCTGCGCTCCCGTGACCGCGCGGGACTCGACGCCCTGCTTTGTGCTTTGTGCTTCGTGCGACCGGGGAGGGCGCGTCCCTCTGGCAGGGGGGGCCAAGGCCGAGGACGCAGCCCGGGCAGAGGCCGCAGGGGCTGCGGGCGGGCGGGCACCAGGGGTGGCCCGGCCCGAGCCTTCCCTGGAGCTTCTGCCGTCTGCCTGCTCTTTCCTGCCGTGAGCACGGGAAACGGGAGGAGGAAGGCACCCCTGGGAGCCATCTCGCCAGCCCGGGTGGGCAGCAGCCTCAGGCCACTGCCCGGCACTGCCCCGGCGCAGGCGGGAAGACGGCGGCTGGTGCCGGACGCGGCGCTGCACGCGGAGTTTGCTCGAGGAGACGCCGGGCCTGGGGCGGGGCGAGCGGGCACGTGTGGTCGCCGGGTGTTTTCCTCTCCAGCACACAGAGGACGCTGGCCGGTCCCGGCCTGACTGTCCACCTCGCGGTCGCCCGCCCTCGCGAGGAAGGCCGGGCCCGTGCTCTTAGGCTGGCTGCCGCTGGCTGGTCTGCCGTGGGGCGGCACAGGTACCGCGCGGGCGGCCGGCCGGCCGGCGGGGCGGGCAAGGGCCGGCGGGGCGGGGTGCAGCCGGGCGGGCAGCCTCGCTGGCTGGCTGGAATCGCAAGATGAGATCATCTCCACAAACACATTTGTCGTCTGATCGGAAGACAGCACCGTAGGGATAAACGAGATAATTGGTTTCTTTTGGGCGGGAGGCAGATGCTGCATTAATCTAACGATTACAAAATCCTTTCTAGTGTTTCCGTCTGTTTCAGAAAACAAGCGGTTCAGAGCGCTGTCCCCGAGTCCACATTCTCCCAATAGCCCCGGTGGCCGGCCGGCCGGCCTGGTGCGGGCCAGGAGGCTCCCCATGTGGACGCAGGCCAGGGTGCAGGCCGCCGCCCCTTCTCCCTCCTGCAGGGCTTGGGGCAGCCCCTCCCACCGCCCGCCCCGGCGCAGTGGCCCTGAGGACGTGGGCCAGCCGTGGGAAGGCCAGGAGCTGGGGCTGGGAGGCCGCGGCGGGGAGGGGCCAGAGCCACAGGCCTCTCAGAGCTGGCTGCACAGAGGGAAGTTAGCGGGTGTTCAAGAGATGTGTCTGCCGTAAACAACGAAGTGCAGCGCAGCATCGGAAGCCCTGGGGAGGGCTGGCCAGCAGCAGCGGGGAGGAGTGGGGGCTGCTGTCCGGCCCCCAGCCCCCAGGCTGCAGCCTCCGTGCTGCTGTTCAGACTTGGCAGAGGCGAGTCCAGGGAGTCTTCGCAGAGCTGCAAAGCGGCCCTGCGATGTGGGGACTGGAGCCCTCAGTGAAAATCTAAGAAGCACACGCATTGGAAATTTGGGGGATCTCTGAAAACTTGGATGCAAGTGGGCGTGCGGCCGGTTGTTCCCCCGGCCCCGGCCCCCACAGCCCCCAGCCCTCTCCAGCCCCTGCCCCCACCCCACGCCTGCCCGGCATGGATTTCTCCAAAGTCCCCTGCGAGCTGCTGTCAGCCACGCTGACTCTGGCTGGGGAAACCCCGTGTCGCTCCTTGTCGGGTTGAAACGAGCCCTGGGGCCATCCCGGGGTCCCTGCCCCGGAGACAGGCGCCCTGCGTGGCCTGCGATGTGTCCACGCTCCCAGGGTCTGCCAGGGTCACAGGACTCTGCTCAGACAGCTCGCGGCCCATTCCCCGGCTCGGGGCAGCAGACACACGGCGGCTGTGGTGGCCTCGGCGGAGCGGCCACCCATGCGGGGCAGCTGGGCGGGGACGGGAGGGCGGCCGAGCCCCGCGACCGTGAGCAGGACCCGGCGGGGGGCAGAGGAGCTCCTCGCTGGGCCCTGGGAAGCCCCTGGGGACCAGGACAGAGGCCCAGACGAGCCAGCAAGGACCGAGAACGACGCAGAGTCCAGCACGGAAAGAGCTGGGCCGGAGGCC
The DNA here is from genome assembly GCA_019455555.1 of Galemys pyrenaicus. NCBI lineage: Eukaryota > Metazoa > Chordata > Mammalia > Eulipotyphla > Talpidae > Galemys > Galemys pyrenaicus. The sequence continues at coordinate 293,725 of JAGFMF010012293.1, forward strand.
TCCGCTGCTGGGCCTGCTCTGCAGCCCGGCCAGCCCGCAGCCTCCTCACCCTCCCTGCGTCCTTGTCCGCCGTGCCTGGCCGCTCTGAGGGCCCGAGAGCCCGGCTGCCCCGCCCTCGCGGCCGTTACTGGCTCAGCCGGCGGAGCTGCAAGTCTTCCGCAGCTAGACCTGTCCCCAAACATCGCTGACGTTTTTACTTTCTTATCTTCATATTTTACTTTTAACTCTGTGCACCCTTCACATTACTGTTCGCCCGCGGGCAGCGTGTGTCCTCGGCCCAGTGCCCGCCTGCCCGCCCCCGCCGTCCGTGCTCTTCCCTCCCCTCTTGCTCTTCAGCTCCAGTCTGAGCAGGCCGGGCCTGGTTACTCCCACTCCTCTTAAAGCTCGACCTGGGGGGCAGCGTCTTCAGAGAGCCCTGACTCCCCCACGGGCAGTCTCAGCACGGCCGGGCACCTGCCGAGCAAGACACCTGCCGGGGCTCAGACTTGTCCTTCCTGACCTCGGCCCGCCCCGGCGACCCAGCGGGGCGCCCACTGGCTGCGGGGCTGCAGGGCTGCAGGCCAGGTCTGCCTGGGCCCCGCACCCGACTACCACTGGCCCCTCGTCCTGCAGCACGTTACTGAGTCTGGAGAGCCAGCGGGATGGCGGGGTTGGGGGCGCGTGCAGAGGGCTTGGGGCACCTACAGAGAGGTTGGGGGCTCCCGCAGAGGGCTTGGGGCACCTGCAGAGGTCTTGGGACACCCGCAGAGGGGTTGGGGCACGCGCAGATGGGTTGGGGGCTCCCGCAGAGGGGTTGGGGCGCCCGCAGATGGGTTGGGGGCTCCCGCAGAGGGCTTGGGGCACGCGCAAAGGGTTTGGGGTGCGCGCAGAGGGCTTGGGGCACGCACAGAGGGCTTGGGGCACCCGCAGAGGGCTTGGGGCGCGCGCAGAGGGCTTGGGGCACGCGCAGAGGGCTTGGGGGCGCGCACAGAGGGCTTGGGGCACGCGCAGAGGGCTGTCCTGCCCCACGGGTCTGGGGGCCCCGCTGCAAGGCGGGAGGCAGGCTCCCCGCTCCTGCAGCGCCCCCAACCGGCTGCTCAGGTCGGGCAGGAGGGGGCCTTGGGGCGCAGGCCGGCCGGTGGGGGCACAGGAGGCGGGGTGCAGGGGAGCGGGGCTCTGAGGGGCAGGGCAGGGCAGGTCCAGGGCCTGGGGGTGGGCTGGGCCGGCGGGTGGCGCGTCCAGGTGTCTCCTCGCAAGCAGCCCCAGGGTGAGCCCCGGAGCCCGGCCGCCTGGGGGGCTGCACCCGCCGTCCAGGCCTGGCCCCAAGCGACGGCACAGGCCTGTCGGCTCGTCCGCGGGCTGGCCCGCCGGTGTCTCAGGGCCGGGGCAGGGGCCGGGGGCAGGGCGCTGACCGTCGGGGCGGCCGGCCCCGTGAGTGGCCTGTGGGTGGGTCGGAGCGCCCTGGGCTCCGCTGTCCTGCGCTCGGGCAGCCCTGGCCGGGAGGAGCGTCCCTCCCTCCGGGGTCGTGGGGTGGGCACCCCCAAGGCTGGACGCCGGGCGCGCCGGGCCCTGCTCTGGCTGCTGCGCTTCCGTGCCGGGGCTCTGGGCATGGCGCCCCCGCAGCGCACAGCCCAGAGCGGGCCCAGCCGGGGCTCTGGGTGGAACCTGCCTCAGCCGGCCCCGCGGCCCGTGTGTCACAGGGCACTTCCGGGGATGGGGCTGTCGTGTCCCCTCGGAGCTCCCCGAGGACGTGCACCTCAGCTGGGTGCCTGCTCTCGCGGGGGCTCCCCGCCTGCGTCCCGCTCCCCAGCGCACTCAGAGACGCCCGGCTTCTGGGCGGCCAGTCCGCGGGCCTGTCCCCGGGGCCCAGCTGCCAGGAGCCAGGGTGGGCCTGGCCCTCACAGCTCCAGCTCCGCAGCACGCCGCCCGGGCCAGGCCTCGGGCAGGTGGCCAGCGCAGCACGCATGACCGGTGGTGCCGGCCCGCGCCGCACACAGAGCCTGACCCCGAGCCTCAGCACGCCCTGAAGCCCGGCCACTCTGCCGTGGCCCTCGGCAGCGGTGCCCAGGCTCCGGCCAGGGCTCCAGCCCCACCTGCCACCGGCGAGGCCGGAGCTGCCCCAGCCGCCCGCACCACTGTCCGCCCAGGGCCAGCTGCCCCTTTGATCCAGCGCGGAGGAGCCGGCCGGAAGGGCCCCGCCCCGGAAAGCAGCTCTGGGCGGCAGCAGAGGCGGCCGCCAGCTCGTTCGGCCGAGCCGTACAGCCTGGGGGCAGCAGCTGCGGCCGCAGGGTGGGGCCAGCTGGGCCGCAGGGGTGGACCCTCTGCTGCTGCCCGCGGCGGACAGTGACCCCATGGCTACCCAGGCCGCGGCCGCTGCCCCGGGCGCCCTGCTCCTGGCCGTTGGCCGGGGTCCCAGGCTGCTTGGAGCACGGGGCCCCACAGCGGATGCGGGGAGTGGCCAGCGCAGCCGGAAAGGCCACGCCCCCATCCTTGCCCGGGGTCTGCTGACCTGTGGTCACCGGCCACGCCCACAGGCGTCCGCGAGCACGTGCAGCCGGGGAGAGCTCTGCGGGAGAGACGGCCCCGCAGTGACCGGACTGGGCACCCCGGACTTGCTGCCCTGGCGGCGCCAGATGGCCCGGCCGAGAGCGCGCCGCCCACCCGCCCACCCAGGGGACGCTGCCACACCCAGGGGACACTCAAGGGACCCTCGGGGCACGCCCAGGGACACGCAGGTAGCATCCCTGCACACGCACGCCGCCGGCCGAGGCAGACTGAGGGGCCCTCGGGTCCCCACCACCCCCGCCGGCCACGACGGGTCCTGCAGCCGCCGGCCTGTCTGGGCGCGTCCCGCCCTCCCCGCCTCCAGCGCCAGGATGGAGCTCGGGGGGCCACATCTGGGGAGCAGCTGCTGAGGCTCGGGCCAGAGAGCCCGTCCCGTCAGAGGCGGAGGACGGAGGAGGACACCAAGTCTGTCTGAGCGGCCCGAGCCTGCGCCGGACACCGCCCAGCGCTTGGACACGGCCTGCGGTGGACAGTGGACGCCCACTGGCCGTGTGGACAGATGCTCCCCAGATGTGCGCCATCTGCCGCCCCCCGCCGGGCGCTGAGTCTGCAGCTAAGTGGGAGCCCCGGCCGCTGGCCTGGGGCTCTGCGCTCCCCCACTGGGACACCCCAGGACGCCCTGGGGCTCCCCATCTCCCAGGAGAGGCTTCAGGGCCCGGCTCCCAGCGCTCCTCCCTCTGCATGCCCCGAGCCCTTGACCCCAGCCCTTCGCTGGGGCTGGGTCAAGAGGGCCCTCCCTGCAGCAGACGCCACCGTCGCCTCGCACCCCGCTCGGCCTCCCGGGCTCCGCAGCGGGGCCTCGCACCCCACGCCCGCTCGGCCTGCGCCCCGCTCCTGGCTCGACCACCCTTCCGTCACCGCCTGTCCCTCGTGTGAAAGCAAAACTGCCTCTCAGGAGCTGGCCTGGTCTGGGGGGAGGAGGGAGGGGCCGGGACGTGTCAGCCGCTCTTCTGAGACAAGATGGGGGGCCCCAGGACCCCCAACCTGGCACCAGGGCCACGTGTGTGGCTGCTGGACCTGCCCCGCTGCGCCCCCCCAGGCTCCCCGGGCCGCTGCGGCTCGAAACCAGGGCACGGGCTTGCGCCTTCCTGGCAGGTGCCCGAGGGACGTGCGGAAAGGACGGGGCGCCCTGCTGCCCGGCGGCCGGAGGTGTGGGGAGCTGCCCTCGGGTGCGAGCCGCGGCCAGGCGGCGTCCACCGCGAGCCGCAGGGTGGGGCCTCTTGGAAGAGGACACTGAACAGGAGGGGCCCGTGCAGCTCCCTGGAACCGGGCGGGAGTGGCGCCCGCTGGGGCCGGTGTCCTGGGCGGGCCGGGCTTTGCCTCCCGCGCCGCCGCCCGGGCCCACCGCCGGCCCCACCGGTGGCTGCTGATGGCGTCAAGACACGCAGAGCCTCCGCGAGCCAGAGCGGGGGGCAGATGCTTCCTTCCCGCCCGGCCTTCCTGCCCCAGTTAAAAATAGCCGCTGTCTGCGTCCCACTCGGCGCAGCTGCCCACTGCGTTTCCCGAGACAAAGACGGCCGCGGCCCTGAGCCGGCAGCGGGGGCCGGCAGGAAGAGGCCGGCACCGGACCGCGGGCCCCCAGGGTGTCGGGGTCACTCCAGGCTGCACCGCGGCCTCCGGGTCGCCCAGGAAGGGCAGTCGCCAAGCGGAGCGGTGGTCCCGGATAAACGCTTCATCTTAGCGCTGTCTGCACCGCATGCCGCGCCCGGGCCGGCAGCCGGGTCGGGGTCGGGGTCGGGGTCGGTGGGGCCCGGTCTGAGGCACCCAGGCCGCCGGCGGTGCTCGGGCCCTGGCCAGCTCTGTCCTCAGCCCAGGCGCCGGCAGCCCAGCCACGGCCGCTCGGGAAGGCCGGGCCACAGCCCTCGGAGGAGGCCGTGCTGCTGGCGACGGCCACGCCTCTTCCTCTCCAAGGGGAAAACAGCTTTATTTATGATTTTGTTTGCGAAGCGGCATCCGCGTATTGTGAGCGCAGCAGGGCGCTGCCCAGGTGCGGAGGGACGGAGGGGACGTGCAGCCTCCGGACCGGCCATGGGGTGCAGGCCCCAGTGTGCCCGCGGCCAGCTGTCCCCACAGGGGCTGGCCCGACCCCAAACGCCCGCACGGGTGGCTGCAGACGTCCACAGACACCTCAGCACACAAGCCTGGCAGCGCCACCCCAGGGCGCAGGGGAGCCTCGGCGCTGTCCAGCCGTCCGCAGCCACGCGGCCTGAGTCCACCCCGGCCAGGAGCTGACCACAGGTGCCGCAGACTCTCCCGCCTCCCGCTGCCCCTCAGCCGTGCGTTGCTGTGCATCCACCTGCTCTGCTCCCCGCTGACTCCGGGGAGTCACCCCGCACCTCTGGCCTGCGCCCCAGCTCTTGTGCACATAAATAAATAAATCTTTAAAAAACAGAAAAGTGAACATTCGTAACAAAGTGACACACAACTGCTCACAAACAAGCAGCCGCACAGGTGGGGGGAACTGTGTACACCAGGCAGGAGGCCCCGCCAGCAACGGCCGGGCAGTCTCCCAGCTGCCCCCAGGGGAAACTGCCAGAAATGGGGTGTTCGCGGGAACTCCACACACAGGGACGGGCTCACGCGGGCCGCCCCGAGTCCAGGCCAGAGCGGCCTCACGCGAGACTCTCGAGACCCGCGGGGATCAGAGGAGGGGCCGGCCCGGCCCCGCTCGAGGCCGGGGCACCACAGCAGAGCAGACTGCAGTGGGCGGGGGCGGGGGAGGGCGGCCGGCCGCCGGGACCCGCAGGCGGCCACACGGGAGCGGGCGAGGCCGGCAGCTCGTCCTGTCTCGCGCGCAGTGGGCAGCGGGCCCCTCGGTGGGCGGTACGGGCCGGGACAGAGCCTGGCCCAGTGCTCTCTGGCCACAAGGGCCGCCTGCCGCAGGTCCAGCATGTGGCTCAAACCGCCGGAAGCTCACAGGGGAGAGGCCTCCGTGTGCTGGCCTCGGCGCTCTGGACGAGAGGGGTGCAGGCACCGCCCTGGCGGGAGGGTGCCCAGAAGCGGGGTGTCGTGGCGGGCAGAGGGGCTGCTGAGGAGCAGAGGCGGGGCGGCCACCCGGGGCCAGCTGGGCACGACATGCCCAGGCACACCGCTCCCAAGCCACAGCCCGCCAGCCGGGGTCCCTGTGCGAGCACAGCTGGTCCTGGACAGAGGACAGAGCCGGCGGGGGCACACTCAGGGCCGTGTCCAGACTTCGCAGGAGCCAGAGCCGGGGGCAGGGCCGGCCCGCCGCGCTCCCCTGGGGACACGGCACAGCGGGGGCGGGACGGGGACGCGCCACGGAGGACGATCCGGCCGGTGTGGGCAAGGGGCAGGTCGGTCAGACGCCCACAGGCTGGGCCCTGCCTGGCTGGCGGCCAGCTCGCCCCTGCCGCCCGCTCCTGGACGCACCTGTGGCCTCGCTGTGCCCGGAGGGGCGGCGGTGCCTGGGCGCATCGGCCTGCTGCAGAGCAGGACGCACTGTTCTGGCTGCGCTCTGCTGGCCTCACCTCCGGGGCCCTGCTGCTGCGTGGCCGCCCCTCGGGCACGGCCCTGCCCGCACCGCCCATCTGAGGGGTCCACTGCCCACGGCCCTGGCCGGCCTGCTCCTGCCTGCCTGGCCTCGGCCTCTGCGCAGCCCGGCGGCTGGGGGCTTGTCTCTCCAGCCTGGGTGGGCCCTGGGTGGGCCCAGCCCACCGCCCCTGGGCAGGTGGCCGCTGTGGTGCCCGCTCTGCCCGGTGGTGGGAGGCAGCTGAGCGAGGCCACCTGCCCGGCCTCTCCCAGGCGAAGGCCCCATGCGCGCGGGCTGTTTCGGACCTGCGGCCCGAGCCCCGGCACCCTCTGCACTGCGCCGCTCTGACCGCTGGCCAGGCAGGACACCCCGCGCTGGGCACTGCGGGCGCCGTCTGCACGGCGTGTCTGCATCCACCGGCCGCTCGCATAGAGTCTGCAAGTTCTGAAGTCCAGGCGGCGAGTTTGCAGGGCAAGAGACAGGACTGATGCCATGCCACCCCCGCCGTCTTCACCCCACGGGCGTGGGCAAGGGCCTGTCATGGGCGACATCTGCGGGGGGTGCAGCCACGGCCCAGGGGGGCACACTTGGGAGCACTGCCGGGGAGCACTGATGGGGGCACGCTGGGGAGCACTGCCAGGGAGCACTGATGGGGCACGCTGGGGAGCACTGCCAGGGAGCACTTATGGGGGCATGCTGGGGAGCACTGCCAGG
>JAGFMF010012293.1:300526-368951 GCA_019455555.1 Galemys pyrenaicus
GGAGCACTGATGGGGCACGCTGGGGAGCACTGCCAGGGAGCACTGATGGGGGCACGCTGGGGAGCACTGCCAGGGAGCACTTATGGGGGCACGCTGGGGAGCACTGCCGGGGAGCACTGATGGGGCACGCTGGGGAGCACTGCCAGGGAGCACTGATGGGGCACGCTGGGGAGCACTGCCGGGGAGCATACTTGGGAGCACTGGCAGGGAGCACTACCTGGGAGACGCCCTGACGCGGCAGCGGCCTCTTTGGGCCTCCGGGGAGGGGCCCGGTCGCTGGTGCCATCGCCTGGGGGGGTGGCCGGTGTGGCGTGCATGGAGGACACGGGACACCAGTCGGCGACTGGCATCCGCTGGCCGGGCCCCTGCACGTGCGGCCGGTGGGAGGACGGACAGCCGCCTCCGCTCCCAGCTGGCGGCCTCACGCAGGCAAGCCGGGACGGGGCCAGGACAGTGCTGCGGCGCTCCGCTGCCCTGCGGCGAGGGGGAAGCAGACAAGTCCACTCCTGCCGCCAGCCCCTCCAGCAGCAAAGGCATGAAGGAACCAGAGGAAATTTGGGGGGGGGGGTGCCAGCCCCAGCGTCCACACCCCTCAGGGAGCCAGAGGCCCAGCCCCCTCCCGCCTTTGGAGCCCCAGGCCCAGCCCGCTCAGGCCCTCATGTTAAACGTGACGAGGACGGTCTCCCAAGTAAAGAAAGGCAGGCAGCGAGGTCACAGTAAGACCTCTGGGAGCCCGGTTCAGGCCGGACACCCTCCTCTGGGCCACCCCAGTTTACAGTAGGGCGTGGTCCCAAGGCAGGGGTGCGGGGTGGGTCAGAGACGGGGAACAGAGCACCCCCCTCCCTCTGTGGGCCCCAGGAACAGCCCCAGGCAGGGATGGCACTGGGTGTGCACAGCCGCGGAGGCCAGCGGGCCCTGGGACCACAGCCCGCCGGCTGGCATGCCCCCTCCGGCCCCCTCCCGAGACTCAGCAGGTGGAAGAGGGTGGGGAGCTGGCGGGAGCAGCACTGCAGAGGGCCACGGGCGGGAGGCAGGGAGGCGGGCGCTGGTGGTTTGCAAGGGTCCCGAGGCTGCAACCAGCAAGACCCAGCTGGGGCTCCGCTGGCACCAGCAGATCTTGCAGGAGGAAGGTGAGAGGGGCCACGGTGAGGTGGGGGCAGGGGGAGTAATCAGCACTGCGTGGGTGCTGCCGGCCCAGTGGCCTGGACACGTGGGCTGTCCTTGGTCCACGAAGGGGCGGCCGCTTGTAAACCGACTTCAGAGCCGCCTCTGCAGGGCTGTTGCTCCGAGCAAAGAAAGGAAAACAAAAGGGAAGGCCCACCAGTCAGAGGGAGAGCAGGCGCTCCCCACTCCCCGCGGAGAGAGGGGTTCAAGTCGAGGGAGCCCCCAGGCGCAGAGGGGCCTCTGGAGAAAGGCCAGGAGGCGCGCAAACCTCCACCTCTTTGGCTGGGCTTGCCTGCGTCTTGCCGTAGGACTGGGGGGCGGGGTGGGGGCTGCCCTGGCGCGGCCAAGCCGCGGCCCTGCCAGCGCGAGGAGGAGGGAGGAGGGGAAAGCGGCGCCCACCCCCGGCAGCGGGTGGAGGCGGCCCGGCGCGCAGTCCGCCCAGCGCAGCACAGGCGGGAGGATGCCGGGGCGCAGGGGCGCGCGCGCGGGGCGCAGGATGCCGCGGGCCTGGACGGCGCTCTGCCTGCTGGCGCTGCTGCGTGAGTAGGGGCGCGGCGGGGGTCTGCGCGGGTCAGAGCCACCCTGCCCTGCCCGGTGGCTGGCTGGCGGCCCTCCCGGGACGCCCTGGGCCGCTGAGCGCGAGTCAGCCAAGCAGCGCTCACCTGAGACCCTAGCGCTGGGGCGGAGGGATCTATCGCCCAGGTGCATGGAGGTACAGGAAGCAGCCAGGTGTCCACAGATGCGGCCCTGGGGGGGGGGGGCGCGGAGGGGACTGGAGGGCGGTGCCTTCCTGTGCCAGAGCCCAGAGGGGAGGGGAGAGGAGAGGAACGTCCTGGCGCAGCAGTCTGGGGAGGGGTGCACGCCTGGACCTAGAAGCCAGGTGGGTGCAAAGGGAGAGAGGGAGCCGGCCCAGCAGGGCCTGGGTCAGTCGCCTCTGGCTGGAAGGACTCCTGAAACTTCCTGCCTTCAAGATGGGAAGAGGCCCCTGGGGCCCACACCGCCCTGGGAGGCGCTGGGGCCTCAGGGCCCAGCAGCTGTGTCTGGCTCCCCAGCTCTGTGCCACCGCCAGGCCGGGCCCTGACTTCCCTCAGGGGCACTGGTGAGGACGGCGGCCGCATCTCGTGGCCAGCCTCCGGCCCCTGGAGGCTCAGGTTCCAGGAGCTGCTGCCCCGCTGGCCAGTCCACCAGCCCAACGCTCTGCTCCACTTCCCCGGCCCAGCGTGGGTGAGGGCATGCCCCAGCCGCTCCTCGCTCTGCTCCCTGTGCCCCTCTGTCCCCCTCGAAGAGACGAGGCTGGTTCCAGCAGCCCCAGGTGGGGTGGCCGCGGGGCGGCCAGGCGCGCCCGTCGGGGCTGTCTCTGGGGAGGGCGGGTCACTGGCTTCCGCTGGCCTGGCCGCGGCCCAGGGGCTCCCCAGCCCTAATTCCTCCCTGACCAGTCTGGGCCTGGCCTTGGCCTGCCGTCCTGGGGTGGACCTTGGGGGGACGTCACGTGTCCACCTGGGGTGAGGGTCCCTTCCCACACCCCTGCTGGCCCTTGGGCCGTTCGCGGTCATGCTGCCGAGGCGGTGCCCGGGCCGCTGAGTCCTGGCAGCAGCGGCCGTCCCCTCAGGCTCGTGAGGCGGGAGGCCGGGCCGGGCAGACCTCTGTGCGGCCCCGCGGACGGGGCGCAGGCCTGTCCAGACCCTTCAAGGCGCCACAGAGACTTGCAGCGGGTGCCTCCTTTGTCCCTGCGGGAGTCGCGGGGCCGGTGCGGCCACCCCAGACCACCGAGTCGGGTGGGCGGAGGGTCACCAGGTAGCCGGGCCCCTGGCCAGCAGGCGGATGTCAGCTTCCCCACGCCTCCGGCCAGGCCTTCCGCCCGGGGCCCCCGCCCCTCCGCATTCCTCCTCTTCCTCCGGCCCTCCGTGCCTGCCGACCCCACACCCATATCCTGTCTGGGGCCGCGTGTAAGACGGGAAAAAAGAAAAGGAAAAGGATTTTATCAGAGATTTTCCAGGGAGCGCGGTCTCCGCCCTTTGACTCTCTGCCACGGCGACCAGGAGGAGCGGCCGCGACTGACTCAGGGACCCGGTGCCGCAGCCGAGCCAGCTGGCCCCGTCCTCTGGGCTCCCTCTGGACAGGCGGGAGCTGTTCTTGTGGCTCGGCTCCTCCCCGGGCCCCTGAACGACCTCTCCTGCCCCGGGCCTCTGTCTTCAGAGCCAGGGTTAGATGGCGTGACGGCGTGGACGCCCCGGGCCAGAGCGCGGGGGACCAGGGCAGCCCCGAGGCCCGGCAGCAGCGGGCAGGAGGGCCTGCGGGAGCACACAGCGCCCCTTTGAGAACGCACTTGGCTGGTCCGCTCTGGGCCTCTGACCCTGCCGAGGACGTCCTTTGGCCTCCTGGGCCGAGAGAAGACAGCGGGGACACCCAGGGCCTGCTGGCCGGCAGGAGGGGTGGGCTCCGGTGACGGGGCCCATGGACAGGCACCCACCCTCCCACGGCGCACCCACCTCCCGCAGCCCGTGCCTCTGTGCTGCCCCACTCAAGAAAAGCACCGAGAAGCCATGACCGGCCCATGACCCGCACCCTTGGTCTCCCAGGGTCGTGGAGCCCAGCCGGCCCGCCCACGCCCACCGGGTGCTCACGGCAGAGGCTGGCCCGGGGAGCTCGGAGGGGCAAGACCCAGCGGGCGGCGGGGAGCGCCTGGGCACGCGGCTCCGTCCTCCCGGGAGCCTGGCCCTGGGGCGCGCACCTTGATGGGGCTCTGCCGGCCCATGGGAGGCGAGGGTCGCCCCGAAGTCACCCCGCGTGAGCTGGAAGGCACCCTCGGTCCAGGCGGTGGTGCAGGGCGCGTCCACGGCTCTCGCGCCTCCCGCAGAGCAGGGCCAGGACGCGCACGAGGAAGGTCAGGCCCGGCCACGGCCCGGACGTGTGTGGGCAGGGGCGACAGAGGGACAGCCCGGCCCGGCCACCCATGCCCCCAGCCAGCCCCGGCCCTCGGGCTCCTGAACCAGGTCTCCCCTGGGCGCTCCTAGGCCCTTCGTCCTCCCTGACCCCTTCCACACGTCCATGCTGGGACTGGCCTGAGCTCCAGAAAGAAGCCCGAGGCGTGGGCCCGACGGGGGGCGTGGACTGCACGGCCAGAGGGAGGGCGCTCTTGGGGGGAGGCCTGGAAGCAGGAGGGGTAGAAACAGCCTGTGAGAACACCCCACAAGAGCGAGGTTCAGAGGAGGACACAGCACTGGCCCCTCTCCTGCTCAGTCCTCCTCCCTGGCAGGCTCCACCCCCACCCTCCCCCCTCCTGCCCCCTCCCCCTCTTGCTCCCCCTGCCCCCTCCTGCTCCACCCTCCCCCTCTCTCCATCTCCCCCCTCCACTCCATCCTCCCCCTGCTTGCGCTCCTCAAGTGTGGGTCTCTGTGGCCCCTGCCCATGGCCCGGCATGGCTGCCGTGGGGCCCGTGTTCCCAGCGGAGGCCCCGGACGCGCAGGCACCGAGGTGGTGCCATCACAGCACTGGGCCAACGCCAGCCTGACCGTCCTCCTCCGTCTCCACAGCCTCCGGGATGGGGAGCATGGAGGCCCCTGCCCCCACCACCTCACAGCCCACAGCCTCGCAGCCCACAGCCTCGCAGTCCACAGCGTCCCCTCCCACAGGAGGAATGTCAACCGCCCCCACCAGCACGACCCACCCTGACAGTCCAGCCTCGAGTGCCCCTGGAAACACGAGCGCACCCCCCGTCCCCCCGGGCAGCAGCGGGACCGCAGCCGCTGGCCCAGGTGAGGGTCCTGCCGCTCTGCGCCAGGCTCAGACACCGAGGGGGGGTCCCTGTGGGGAGGGGCTGGCCGGACTGGGCCTGTCTCCCGTGGTGGAGGGCCAGTGGGGCCGTGGGCGTGTCCAGGGCTAGGTCCGGCAGCCGAACCTCCTGGCCCGGCCTTGGCGGGTGGGCGGCGACGGCGGGTGCTCCCGGCTCAGGCTCCAGGACCTCAGGGTCGCGCGGTGCGGGTGGCGCTAGGGACGGGCCACGGCGCCCTGCATGCGGGCCTGGTGTGCGGCTGCGCGGGAGGGTGCGTGAGGGGTGTCCCCTCGTGCGCGTGTGAGCGTGCGCGCCCCGGCACGCTGTCGTGTCCACCCCAGGGCCGACCGTCCGCGTCACGGCGCCCACGCTGGCAGCCAGCGCCGCCCCCACGCCCGCCGCCCCCGCCGCGCAGGCGCAGACCTCCGCCGCGGGCCCCACGCCCGGCGCGCCGCCCAGCACCTCGGTCAGCGACGCGGGCCCCAAGGAGACCCCGCCGCCAAGCACGTCCGCGGGGCGCACCTCCGAGCCGCCCCGGAACAACACCGGCGCCACGACGGCCCCCGCGGGGCCCCTCACGTCCCGGCCCCCCACGCCCGGCGCCCGCGAGGTGGGTCGCGACCCGCACGCTCTGCCGCCGCCGCCGTCGGGCGAGGACGCAGCCCCGGGCCGCAGCTTTCGTGGCGGAGGGAGCGGGCCGCCCGGGGTGCGGACTGGCCTCCCGTGGGCACAGTGGGGACCCGTGGCCTGGGGCTGCCTCTCACGGAGCCCTCGGGACAGGGCAGGTTCGGGCCGGAGGGGCCACCTGGCAGGCGACGCGGGCAGTGGCCGGCTTTGCTTGGAGAGGGTGGCCCCGCTGGGCAGCCCGGGAAGGGGGAGGCAAGAGGAGACGGCGCCCGCCCCACCCCTGCCGCTCAGGGCCGCCCCAGCAGCAGGCGGGCATGGGGCGCACGCGCTGGGTCCAGCTCTGGAGGCCTGGCCTCGCCGCCTCTCCAAGACCTCCAGGGGCTACGGTCGGCCAACCCCTGCTTTTGTTCAATCCAGGGGAAAATCGTGTGTTCCCAAGTCAAAGAAGTGAGGTTGGCCAGCGGCATCTGCCTGGAGCTGAATGAGACCTCGAGCTGTGTAAGTGACCCCGGCACCTCATCCCGCTGGACCTCGGCCCTGACCGCCCCAGCCTCTGGCGGGGCGCCCTGCTCTGGTCCAGGGCGGAAGGGGCGCCCTCTGGTGGACAGAGCGGGAGACGCACCCGCCTTAGGTGGAGCTGTTGATCCTGGGCTGCAGCAGCCTTTCCGGGGCCAGCGGCCAGTGCGCGTCCTCGTGCACGTGGTCCCTGGTGACCTACGCAGCTTGGCAGAGAATGTCGGGGTGCGTGGCTGTCCGTGTAGGGCTGCTGGCCCTGCTGGCCGTGCGGTCCTCCCCGGGCTTGCTCCCCACCGCGTTGGCTGACTGTCTCCCTGGGAGTCCTCCCTTGGTCCCACCGATGCCCCCGGCAGTGCTCCCTTGGGGCGCCGTGCTCCGCAGGTGCTCCTGCAGGTGGTCCCTCGGGCACTGCGCTCCTCGGGGTTCTTTTCTCGTCCGTTTTAAGCTCCTTCCTCAATCTTGTGCCTTTGCGTGACGTCGCTTTGCGACGAGGCCTGTCCCCTTGCGGTCTAGAGACGGTCTGTCCAGGACCCCCAGGCTTTAGGGGCGTGTGGAGGTGCCCAAACCACCTGCCGCAGCTTCCCCGGAGCCCCTCAATCCCCGCTCCGTGTGCGAGGCTAGCGCTGCGTCCCCTTCTGGGGGTTGCTGCGTCCAAACGTGGCCCAGGACAGCGGGCACTCTGGGGAACAGCGGCCTCGCACTGCTGACCGCATGTCCCAGGCCGGTGGCCGCTGAGAGGAGGCGTGCCAGCTGGGCGCCCATCCCCCACGCGCAGCCCTGCAGCGTGCCCGCCGGTGGTGACCGCGGTCTGGACAGGCCTGGTCACTCCTCCCACTGCCCATGGTGACCTCCCGGTAGTGACAAGCGAGTAAACGGTAGGTCTGCTGAGCGCCCCAGAGAGTCCTGGGCCAGGCTGTGCGATGGCTCCAGCCAGTGCTGGGGGGCGGCGGGCGGCAGTGTCCGGCAGCTGGTGGGCATCCCCGCTCACGTGCGGCCCTGGAGGCGTCCGGTGGCTGCGCTGCGGCCGCAGGCTCACCGCACAGTGCCCTGCAGCCCTGCTCCCTGGGGCGCTGCTGCTGCTGCCGTCTGTGGCCCAAGGAGGCGCTGGGATGTGGGAAGGGGCACTGGGCGGCCTCCCACCAACTGGCCCCGCGCCCCACAGGCGCTCGGGCCACCCTTTGTCCCGGGCTGTAGCGCAGCCCCGCCCCGTCGGGCCCCCAGCCCGGCCGCCCACACCTCCCTGACGTGCGCCCTCCCTGAGGCCCGGGGCCCTGGTTTCGCGGTTTGGTTGGGTGCTCACGGGGAGACTGAGGCCCTACGCTGGCCAGAGAGCGGTGGCCCTGGCGTGCGCCCGAGTGCGCTGCCGGCCCGGCGGGGGCGCGGAGGGAAACGCCCTCGCGCTGCAGGACGCCTGCGGGCGGCCTCTCGCTCGGGCTTCGCGGACGCGACTGCGCAGCCAGCACGGAGGTCCCGGTGCGGGGGCGTCCAGACTCTGCTTCTTGCACCCACCCACTGTCCGGGGGACCTGCCAGGAGAAAGTTACTGGCAACAAAATACGACATGGGTGTTTCTGAGTTAGAGCTCGGGTGGCCACTGGCCTCTGGGGCAGCCGCCTGGCCGCGGCTCTGCTTGCCCGGGCCGCGCCGCCCCGCCCCAGCCCATGGGCGTGGCTCTCCCGCGGCCGGCTGGACGGGCTGCCTCGTCCCCGCGGAGGCCGCTTATTTTGCAGCCGGTGCCGGGAGTGTCCATGCAGGCGGGGCAGGTCCCTGCCTTTTCTGCCTGTGCGACCCCCCCAGCCCCTGCACCCTGCAGTGGGCCGCACTTGCTGCTCTCGGGCCTGTGACTCTGGGGGCTCCTGGGTCATTTCTTTGGGCATCTACTCAGAAGTGGACTTGCTGGGCCCTTCGGAGTCACCTGACGCCGGGCTGGGGTGGGGCGCCCGGGCTGGGCAGCGTGGTGGGGGTGGGCTGGAGGGCCAGCAGGTGCAAGTGCACATCCCACAGGGGACCAGCACCCCAGGGCCCGCCTGCTTGCTCCCCAAGGGCCCTCCCCCAGGGCCAGCGGTCTCCAGGGCCTCCCTCTACCCAGTGCCCGACTGCCCTGGCAGCTCCAGCCGGCCAGCGCCCTTGGGCGGGGCTCCCGCTGCCGGTGCCCGCCGGCGGCGTCTTGCGGTGGACCTCAGGACTGGAGGCCCTGGCGTGGGGGTGCCCCAACCAGGCCAGTCACTCACCTGCCCGCTCTGTGCCCAGGAGGACTTCAGGAAGCGCAGCGGGGAGGAGCTGGCGCAGGTCCTGTGCCAGGCGGAGCCGGCCGGGGCGGGGCCGTGCTCCTGGCTGCTCGCCCAGTCTGAGGTCAGGCCTCACTGCCTGCTGCTGGTCGTGGCCAATGGCACAGGTGGGTGGGGCGGGCGACGCGCAGGTGGGTGGGCGGGGCCGAAGGCGCAGGTGGGCAGGTGGGGCGGGGCCGACGGCACAGGTGGGTGGGCGGGCTTCCCTGCAAGCCAGGTGCTCGCCAGAGAGTGCAGCGCTTGGGAGGGCCAGCCCCCGAGTTGGCCACCCAGCTGCTGCTGGACATCTAGGGTAAGGGCTGGTCTGGCCTCTAGATTCCAGACCCTGCTTCTCATTCCAGAACTTTCCAGCAAGCTCCAGTTCCTGCGAGAGCACCAATCTGACCTGACAAAGGTGGGTGCCCTGAGTGCGGGTCTGGAGCCCTGGCTGGGTGCCCCGCGCCCCTTCTCCTCCCACACCCCCACGGGGCGGAGGCTGAGCCAGCGCCCTGGGGGAGGGCCGCGGTCACTAGGCGGGGCAGGCAGTGACCGCGGCATGGCGTCCCTCCAGCTGGGGATCCACAACCTGTCCGAGGAGGCCGTGAGCCAGCACCAGAGCTACTCCCGCAAGACCCTGATCGCGCTGGTCACCTCGGGGGTCCTGCTGGCCATCCTGGGCGTCACAGGCTACTTCCTGATGAACCGCCGCAGCTGGAGCCCCAGCGGGGAGAGGCTGGTCAGTCCTGGGGCCGGGCGGAGGCCCCGAGAGGGTGGTGCAGGGCCCAGGACGCCAGGGAGGGGGAGCAGGGCGGAGGGCCGCCTGGGGGCATGAGGCCGCGCGGGCCGCAGGGAGGCGGGAGGGCCGTGGCCGGCGGGCAGGGGCGGCACGCAGCCTCTGCCCACTTCTCTCCGGACTCGGAGCAGGCGTGGTCAACTCTGTTCTGGCCAGGCCCCCAGGGCAGGCGCAGGCGGCAGCGGGCTGGACGCCACGGGGGCCGCGGTGCGCGGTGCGTCCTCTGTGCTCTCTCCCCAGGAGCTGGAG
Source organism: Galemys pyrenaicus (assembly GCA_019455555.1). Lineage (NCBI taxonomy): Eukaryota > Metazoa > Chordata > Mammalia > Eulipotyphla > Talpidae > Galemys > Galemys pyrenaicus. The sequence goes on from JAGFMF010012293.1 coordinate 309,914, forward strand.
CCCTGAGCTGCAGGAGCGGCGGCCGCTGGCCCGAGTGCCCAGTAACGCGCTTCTGTTTGTGCACCGTCTAGGACGAAGACCCCTACTACACGGAGCATGGCGCGGGCCTGGGCCGCGGCACGGGCCCCGAGACCTCCCCGGGGGCCCAGGGGAAGGCCCGCGCCCCCCGAGGGGCGCAGGAGAACGGGACCGGCCAGGCCACGTCCAGAAACGGCCATTCTCCACGGCAGCACGTGGTGGCTGACACTGAACTCTGACCGGCCGGGCAGGGCGTGGGAGGCGCCTCCTGTGTGGCCCTGCCACCCACCCGCCGCCCGCCGCCCGGCACCTGCAGCCCGGCCCAGACTCCGCCTCTGAGGCAGGGTGTGAAGGGCCAGCCGGGTGCAGGGGCCGGCGGCGGCCGCGCCCTCCCAGAGGCCTGGCCCCCGCCTCCTCTGCTGACCTCCCCTCCACCTGCCGCTGCTCCTTCGTGACGCTGGAGCCGGAGGCCGTGGCTTCACCCAGCTCAGGCAGGGCTGCCCCGCACCCCCCGCCGCCTGTGCCCGTGCGGCCTGGCTGGGCCCCGTTGTGCCCCGGGTGAGGGCAGGCAGGCCCTGGGGGGCCGGAGCGGACCTCAGGGCCAGGCCGCCGGGCCCCGCACACTGAGAACTTCTGGCCCCCCAGCCAGGGCTGCCTTCTCGACCCCGTGACCCCACCTGACCCCTGGGCTGAGCTGCGGCCGCAGACCCCAGCAGACCCCGTCTCTGTGGCAGGGCCAGGGCACACGGGAGAGCCCCCCAGCCCCCTCCTCCCGAGGGGTGAGCGGGACCCCGGTGTCCATGACGGCTGGAAATAGGACTTTCCAGAGACAGGAAGATTGGGCGTGTTTGTCCGGAATAAAAGCCGGTGTCTACCTGCCGTGACTGCAGTGCTGCGCACCCTGCTGGACCCCCGGCCCTCAGGCCAGCTGCACCGTGCACCCTGGGAAGCGCCAGGGGGCTGCCCACATCCCGCCGTCGCCGCCCTCCGCCTGCTGGCTGCAGCTGGTGTCCCCTCCCAGACACCCTCTGGAGTGCTCGCGGCTCCCCAGCCCTGCACAAGAGGGCGACGAGGCGCTGCCCTTGCCGGCGGTGAGCGGGCGGCCAGCCCCGGGCCGCGTGCGCAGGGGGACGGGGCCGCTGCTGCGGGAGCTCCGGGAGGCCAGGGCAGCCACAGCCCTGTCCGAGAAGAGCCGGCCCTGCACCCCATGGCCGGCCCTGCTGTGGCTGCCCCCCGAGACCCAGCCGGACCCGAGCTTGTGGGCGGGACAGGCTGCAGAAGGCAGCGGCCACCCAAGGGCGCGGTCAGGTGGGCTCTGGCCCCTCACCCGCAGCGGCCTGGTGCTCCGGCTGCTGAGCGGGGCTGCAGGCACCGACCCAGGAAAGGGATGTCGCGGGGTGGCCGGAGGTGGGGACACGGGCGTGCGGGCATGTGACCGCGCCTAGCAAGTATGCAGGAGGCACCCGCAGGGACCCCCAACGCTGGTCTGCCTGGCGGCACGCACGGACCCAACTGTAAAAAGTCCCCCCGGAGGACGTGAGGACGGCCAGCCTCTCCTTCCCGGTGGTCGCACGGTCGGCCAGGCCTGAGAGTGGACGGGTCTGACCCCGTCACCCAGCTCCGGGGCCCCCACCCGGGACCCCACTCTGCAGCCAGGGGGCTCCTTCTCTGTGTGCTTCCTCTCAGGCCGGCGAGGCCACGGGACAGCCCCGGGCTTCACCCCGGCTTCTCAGTGGCAGGAACCCCCACCTGGCACCTGGCAGACCAGAGCGAGGTGCAGAGCAGGTCAGGCCGGGCAGGGCTGGGGGAGTCCGCCAAAGGGGGCCGCGGGCACACGGGGGCAGCTTGCACAGAGGACACTGCTTCCCCATCTCCCTGGACCGGCCCTGCACCCAGGTGGGCGGCCACAGGGCAGCTGTCCGCCCAGACCTGCCGGGCTGCCCCCTCGCCCCTGTGCAGCCGCCGGCGGTCCAGCCCCACACTCAGCTGTTGAAGGATGTAGCGCCAGTTCGTCTACTAACTGGACCGTCCGGTCCGTCCGCGCGTCACCTGCTGAGGCAGAAGAGCACTGCCGGGCAGCAGACGAGAAGCCCGGCCTGGCCGGGATGCCTGCAGGGAGGGGCCATGGCCTCGGCGCAGTGGGTGAGGCCAGAGAAGGCCATCCGCACAGAAGGCCAGGCTGGCAGCAGGGGCTGTGGATGCCGAGGGGAGGCCCACTGGCCCCGACCGCTGCCCCTTCTGTGCGCAGACGCCCCCTCAGGCTTCCTGGAGGACCTCGGCTGCTTGGGGCGCCTGAGGAGCTGAGGGGTGGCAGGCGCCCAGTTGCTGGCGCTGCACAAGCAGCCCCCGCCTGGCTCCAGGGTTCGGCTGGCCCCTGGGGGCGCGACCTGGGTCCCCCAGATGCAGGGCCTGGCTCCCCAGTCACCCCCGCCCAGGGCGTCGCATCTACTCTGCCCCATGGCCTCGGGGACCCGGCAGGGGCGGCGGCTCAGCCCTTCCCTTTCACACCCCACTGCCCCAGCCCCCGAGACCCCAAGTCACAGCCAGGGGGCCTGCTGGGTCTCAGACGCCCTCGCTGAGGAGGGGAGCCCCTTGCCGGGTGTCCTGGGCCAGGTGCCACACGCAGGAGCCCGTGGGGTCCGCTGCCAGGCAGACTCGGCGACATGGGCGGGGGGGCCCGTCCCTGATGCCGGAGCCCGCAGGCCACGCACTCTGCAGGGTCTGCCGGGGAGACAGCCCTGGGGCAGGGTCTGGGGAGCCTGGGCAGCCCCAAGGCCAGCTGCTCCAAGGCCAGCTGCTCCATGCCCCCCTGCCGACCGCCCCCGACGTTGCTCACTTCCCGCCAACAGCCCAGAAGCCTGAGGACGAGGCGCGACCGGGCGTGGTGGCGGCACCCAGCTCTGGCGCAGGCCGGCCATGCGAGGGTGAGGCCGGGCTTCCCGTGGCTCCTGCAGCCCGCTCAGGTCGGGGCCAGGCGCAGGTGCCGCTGCCTGGGGGGAGCCGAGTGGCACAGCAGGGCCGGCCCTGTCCGACTCTCCATTCTGTGGGGTCCCCAGGGTCCCCTATCCGCTCGGAGTGCCCAGGGCAGGCAGGCCGACCCTCTGGGGTGCCCGGTGGGGGGCCGTGAGGCCTGGTCATGCAGCAGGTGCCCAAGCCAAGGGGGCGCGCGTCGGGGGGCCCGCGGCTTCTGAGGCTTCCCTGCAGATTCGGCGGAGACGGCGTGTCCGGGTGCAAGCGGCCCTGGCGGGTGGGGTCTGGGGGGCCGGCTCTGCAGGGCGGCGCGGGCAGCAGTGGCTGGTGGGGCCCTTCCTGGCCCAGGGCTGGCCGTGGCCTGCTGCCGGGCAGGCGTAGCTCGCCCCCACCTGGGCTGGCTCTGTCCAGGGCCCCAGAGATGCAGCCACCACGCCCAGGGGAGCCGAGGGCCCAGTGCCAGGGCGCGGTGCGCAGACATGCAAGGGCCTTCAGCTCTCCTGGGCGGAGCGTCCGCCCCGACCGCCGGCCTGGCCCAGCCCTGTGGGTCACTGGAGGAGACGCTGTGCCTACCAGAGCCGAGCCGCGGCCGCAGGAGGAGCGAGGGGGCGGAAGACACGAGAGTGACTGGTGCGGGCAGCGTCCCCGGCACCGGGACGCCCAGAGGCGAGGGCCGTGCTGGCAGCCGTGGGCAGGACACAGTCGGGCAGGGGCCCAGGTCGCCCGCTGCCTGTTTTTTTGGGGGCCGGGGCTGGGGCCTTGGAGAGCCCCGGCCGTGCGAGCGTCTCTGTGAGCTGCTCCTGGAGGGCGCGCTCCTGAGCTCCAAGGGCCTGGAGCCGAGCACGGGTCCAAGCAGGCCCCGGCGCCCAGGCAGGGCAGAAAGGCGGGGTGGGCGAGCCCGGCATCTGTGTTTTCAGAGCAGGCTGGGGGGTACGCAGCCCCCGCTCCCAGGTCCCGAGGCCAGGAAGCCTTTCTGCCCGGCCCTTCGCTTGCCCTGACCCGGCAGCCCCAGCTGCTGCGCTGCCGACGGCCGCAGGCGGGCAGAGGGAGCGGTGGCCCAGGGACCTGACCTGGACTCAGGGTCCTGCACCCGCGGCCCAGGCAAACCACCCTCAACTTCTGGGAACCCCGAGCAAGGCAGGAGCGCAGGTCCCTGCGTGCTGCCGGCCTTGACCGCGGGGGGGCGCAGTCAGGGGCGCGCGCGGAGCGGGGCGCGCGCGCGGAGCGGAGCGGGGCGCGCGCCCTAGCGCGAGCGAGCCCTGCGCATCTCTGGAGCCTCTGGCTTCTCGGGCTCCTCTGCAGGCCAGGCGCTCGGGAGCGCCCGCGGAGCCGCTCCCGGAGGTGAGATGTGCGCAGGGCTGCGGTGGGGCAGAGGCAGAGCCCTCGGGCTGGTGCCTGAGCCGTGGGCCCCCTGGGGGGTACGCGGGGGAGGGGACCAGGGGAAGGCAGCCAGGGAGTGGAGGCCATGCCGCTGCCCACCCTGGCTGCTGCCAAGGGCGGCCGCCGGGGCCAGGGTGCAGGCGGACACGGGGTGAGGGGACGGGTAGGACTGGACACTGCGGGGAGCTCCCGCTTTGCCAAGGGTCAGCGGCGCAGAGCCTCCCTGCAGAGGGGCCGGAGTTGGGTCGGTGCGGGCACGGCCAGCGGGACAGGTGGTTGGGGCGAAGGCGGCGCCCGGCTCGTGATGCCTGCGCGCTGTCGCCCCCTCCATGTCTGCGGTGGGGTGAGCGCCCCGTGCGGGCGGAGCCGGGAGGGGCCGCCCAAGCCGAGCTGCGGAGCGCCCCGCTGCTGCGTAGCCCCCACCCAGGCCGGGAGAGCGGCTGCCGTGGGCGGGGGCAGCTCGCAGACCTGCCTATCGGCCAGCAGCGGTGCCACCAGCTGTGGCCAGGCCGGCTGGGGGCCGCGGGGCGGGCGGGGGTGGGGCGGCTTGGGGGAGAAGCGGCTCCGCAGAGGCGGCAGGGACAGAGGGCAGCGCGGGGCTCCGGGCCTGGGCAGGCGCGGGTGGTTGGCCAGAGTCTGGTGGGGGCGGGGAGGGAGGCGGAGTCCGCGGACCCTCCCCTTCAGCCTTGTTTGCAGCCAAAGGCCCGAATTTGGGACCTGGCATTTCCCAAATGAGCTTGTTTTTTCCCTTTCGGTTTGTTTTGTTTTTAGAGCAGCAGCAAATGACCACGCAGAGGGGCAGGGCCGGCCGCCCCGGCCAGCCGCGGAGCCGCTGCAGCATCCGCTTGGCACACGCGCTCTGCGGCAGCCCGGCGGCCCCTCGCTGCGCCCGAGGGCAGGGCTGTGGCCGGCCGCGGCCTCCGTGGCAGGTGGGAAGGCGCAGCTGGCCAGCGCCGGTCGGCGTGGGCAGGACGCACAGCCAGGTCAGTGCTGCCGGGGCGCGGCAGGTGCGGGCAGGGCCCGCAGCGGGCCGGCGGGCGGTTGGGTGGCGAGCGGCCGGGGCCACCACCGGCCCTGCCTCTCGCCGCCCGGTTACATAACGCTTACGTAACGTCCCGGCGGGCGGCCGGCGGGTCACGCAGACGCGCTGTGGGGGGCAGGGCCGCGGAGCACTGGGGGGCCCCTCTCGCCCCCGCAGCCCACTCCAGATCCGGCACCAGAGTGGAGGGAGGGGTCCGCGCCCCACCCCGGCTGTGCGGGCCGTGCGGGGCGGGCCGGCGCCCCTCGCTGTCCCGCGGCTCTGGCCCGGGCACCCCTGACTGCCTGGGTCTTCGTGGCCGGGTGGGGTGGGGTGACCTCAGAAGGAGGCCCAGGAAGATCTCGTGGTATGCAGGGCGCTGCAGAGGGGCGGCCACTCTCGTGGGGGCCGGGCAGGGCGGCCAGGGCAGAGGCAGACCCTGCGCTCTGCGCTGTAGTCTCCGCTGGGCTGTCGCTGGTTACCAGGGCAACAGAAGTGGTGATGGAAATCGTGCCTTTCCCTCGGTGCGCGGGGCTGGCTCCTCCTCCCGCCGCCTCTGCCCTGAGCCGGGGACCTAGAAGGTGGCCGAGGGCGAGGGCCCGCCGTCCTCGCATCGCCCCTGCCCGTCTCCGCTCCGCAGTGGGCAGGTGCGTAGGAGTCAGGTGGGGGCAGAGCGCAGACGTCACGCGGCGGGCGTGGGCGGGATGTGGCGCGGGAGCGGCTGCTGGTGGGGGCGCTGGCTGGCGGGGGCCAGCGCCCATCGCCTCCCGGAACTGCTCCCGGTGCTGGGCCGCGGAGGTGCAGAGACTGCAGTCTGGGGGAGCGCCCTGCAGGCCCTCGTGCTGGCAGCTCCCACGGAACTAGAGCCCAGCAGTCCAGCAGTGCCGGGTGCTGACCATGGGGTCAGGTCTGGGAGCGGGAGGCCCAGGTCAGTGGGGCCCGGCCTTGGCCTCACAGGGGCTGCAGCCCACGGGAGGACCTGGGCTGTGCAGGGGCGCAGGTGCTGCTCCAGAGGCAGGTGCAGAGCCGGCGGGGCCGGAGGCAGCCCCTTGCCCTGGGGGGCCAGAGCCATCTGGCCCAGCTCAGGGGCCCTCAGTGCTGGCTGGTGCCTCTGGCCGTGGCCGGCACTGGCGGGGCGGCCTCCCCACGCAGCAGGTCCCTGGCGCTGCAGTGCGGGTCTCCCGGGCAGAGAAGCAGCCCGGCAGTGGCCTCCCAGCTCGCCCCCAGTCGTCACTGGGGCGGGTGGCCCTGGCCAGCGGCTGGAAGGCCCTGCGCCATCCCTCTGTCCGGGTGCCGGCTCCGTCTGCCTGAGGGAGTCGGCTCCGTGGCCTGCAGCATGGCGCAGCCGTGGCTTGCGTGGACTCGGTCACGCACCGGCAGGGAGCAGGGCTGCAGGACAGGGTCACAGGGCTCGGACATGGGCGGGGGGGGGGGGTCTGCCGCTGGGGGAGGGGCTGAGGAGGAGCTGGCGGCCAGAACAGCGGAGGCGGTGGCCAGGTGCCAGGGCCGCCTGGAGCGGGGGTGGCCGCGCCGGACCTGCCTCGGTGTCTGCCGCCCCCACGCTCCCAGGCCGGGCTCTGCCGTCCTGCCCGAAGGGACGAAGAACGGCCCCTCCCAAGAAGCTGGCTGAACGCACCCTCCGTGGGCGCGGGGGCCTGGACTCCGGCTGGACCCGCGTGCGGGTGTGTGGTCCGCAGGGGCCGCGGGCTGCGGGCTGTGGGCAGGGGCTGGAGACGCAGCTGGTCGGCTGCGTCGGCCCGTCGAGCCCTCAGGGTCGTCCAGCACAGGCGGCCTCGGGCCACCAGGCTGCCAGCTGTCCTCGAGTCGGCCGGGGGCCAGGGCTCCGGGCCGCGATGCAGGTGGTGCAGGGGTGCGGCTGGGCCGGCCCGTGCTGCACCGAGGCAGCGGTGTGGGGGAGAGCTGGGCGGAGTCGCGGGGCGCCAGAGGCCCTCCCTGCGGTGGGCAGGTGCAGGTGCGGTCACGGTCACCCTCCTGGGAGGCCCCCGCGGGGAGTCGGCGTGGGGGGGCGGGCAGCCATGTGTGTGGCCCCATGGCCTTTGCCTGCGGCGCCGCGACCTCACCTCCCGGTCCCCAGCCCCGGGCGGCACGCGTGTCCTCTGCGCACTCGGCGTGGCTCAAGAAGCCCGCGCTGGCCTCGCTGCGGGGCATGAGACAGGGCCGGGCTGCCCCCAGCACCGCCCACCCTGCCGGGGCAGAGGCCGGCCGGCAGGGCGGCGCTGGCCACATGGGGGTGAGACCCAGGCAGGCTGGCGGTTGTGTGCGGGGCCTCCAGGCGCGGCCAGCCTGAGGCACCACGGTCTCCATTTGTGCTGGCCACCGAGCAGCAGGCGTGGAGGTGCCGGGTGGCCCCAGCGGCGGACCCCGAGGTGCTGGAGGCCAGCTTGCCCCTGAACGTCCACCCGCCCCCGTGTCCGGAGAGGGGCCTGGGTCGAGGCCAGGCCGGCTGGGGTCGCCGAGGCCTGGAAGCCTCAGTGACTCAAACGCACATGGCACCGAGGGAGCAGTGGCTGCCGCCTGCTCCAGGGGGGCGCGCGCAGCCCGACGGCCGCACGGCGTGTGCCCATGTGCGCGGGCGGCTCAGACGTGTGCACACGCGTGTGCGCTGCCTCATCGTGGGCTGCTCGGTGCTGCTCACAGCGCGGGCGCGAGGCGAGGCCCTGGCCGCCCCATCGGCTGACTCCCGCAGGCGCTGGGCCCCTTCCAGACCCGCCACCCACCGTGCGTGCGCTGCTGTCGTGGGGAGACCCCAGGGTCCCCACGACCCTGCCGCCGGCCTTCCCAGCCCCCACCCTCCTGTCCGCATCTCTGGACCCCGCAGGGGCAGCGCCGAGGGGCTTCTGTCCAGGGTCACTCTGGAGGGAGCTGCAGCCGGCAGGCATGGGGCCGCCCTCCCTGAGCCCCGGCCCGGTTCCCGGGCCTCCAGGGTCTGCGTCCCGAGCCTGCCTGCAGGGAAGGAGCTGCTACGGGCCGCGGTCTGGGGCTGGCCGTCGGACTGGCTCGGGGCCTCGGCCCACCCGCCGGCCGTGTGAAGGCCTGACGCTGCTTCCGTCTGCGCCTGCGCTCTGCACGAGGACGCCGGCGCGGGGCCGATGCCAGCCGTCTCCTGGAGGCCACTGAGTGTCCCCGCCGTGCCCCAGGTCCACGCCCACCCTGGGGTGAGGGGCTCTTGGCTGCGCCTCCTAGCCGTGCTGGGCCCTGCTGCCCCCTCCCTCCACAGAACTGCCGGCCAGTGGGGTGAGCTGTGGCCCTCCCTGCGCTCCTTGGTGCTGGCGGCAGGGGTCCCGGAGCTGTGGCCTCTGGAGTGTCCAGCTTTGTGTCCGGGGCCGCCCTCCGCAGCACCGACTCGGAGTGCTTTTGGCCACCGAGTGAAGAAGGCTGGACGCAGTGGTCTCCACCTGACGTGGGTCCTCTCGGCCGGCCTGGCTGCAGCTTTCCTCCCTGGCCCCCAGTGGTACAGGTCTCTGGAGGCCTCTGGGGGCAGCCACGCAGGCCCAGTGCACCCCCAGTCCGCTGTCCTCCCGGGCGGGCGGCCGCGCAGGGGGCCGCGGGCGCAGGGCGGCCTCACGGCGCTGACCTGAGAGCTTCCAGCGGCGGTGCAGCCAAGGGGCTTTCAGAGACGCCCCAGGAGCGGCTGCGTGGGTCGGGTCGGTCCATCCCCAGTGGGGGAGGACCCCGAAGCGCGGCCGCCGCCCTGCGGGCTCTGGGCGGGCGCGGCGAGCCTCGTGGGCCCCCGGAAGGTCCCACGTGCGCGCTTAGGGCGCTGTGTGCGGCGTTTCTTTCGAACGCGGAAGGCTTCGCGGCTGAGCTCCAAGGGCCGCCCTTCCCGAGGAGAGGCCTGCTCTGGGAACCCGCGGGCTGAGCCCCGCTCCAGGCCGCTGCGCTGCCCGCCACGCCCACGCGGGTTTGGCCTCGCCTCCCGGCAGCGCGGCGCTGTGGCCGGCCTCCCCCGCGCCAGGGCGGGTCCCAGTGCCCCAGCGCCACGCTGCGGACAGCACGGAGCATGGCCAGTGTTGGTGACAGGCAGGACAGCTCGCCCCTCCGCGTGGGGTGTCCAGGCCTCCTCCGGACTTCGCCAGGTGGCACAGACAAGTGACCGCGTGTGGTGACGTCCGCGTGCGGCTGCATTGGGCTGTGGGCAGGACTCCTGGGGCGCGCCCACCGCCCTCACCGCCCTCCCCGCCCACGCCGACGGTGCTCCCCCCCAGACGTGCTCCTCCCTCCCCCATGCCCACCAAGCCCTTCCCTGTCCGCGCCGACGGCGCTTCTCCACCTCACACCCACCGCACTCCTCCCCTCCCACGCTGACCATGCTCTCCCCCTACAGACGGTGCTCCCCCGACACCGGTGCTGTTCTCCTCCCCCACACGATGCTCCTCCCTCCACGCAGACGGTGCTCCCCCTCCTCACACGACGCTGCTCCCTCCTCCATGCAGCCGATGCTCCCCCTCCTCCACCAGACGGAGCTTCTCCCCTCCAGGGGCCGCTGGGCGCCTGCCGGAAAGGGCGGGGCCGACTGCCCTAGGAAGGCCTGGCTTTCGTGCTTCCTGGGTGGCCCGGAAACCTCGGAAATGTGGCGCTCGCTGACTGTGTGAGGTGGTTTGCGGCGCAGGTGTCCAGCCAGCAGCCCCCGCGGGAGGGGCAGGTGGGCGGGGCCTCCGCTTCCATTTCACGTTGGGACGGAGCTTGAGGACTCTGGTCCTGGTCTCTGAGGGCTGCCTGGAGGAAGCGGCTGTGCCGCCGAGGCTGCGCAGAAAAGCAGGCAGGTGGGGAGTATCGAGCTGGGCTGTTCTCCCTCCTGTCGCGGGGCAGCCGCCTACGGCCCGCGTGCAGACGTCACCTGCAGCTCCGGGAACAGCCCGTGCTCAGGCGCAGCTGCTGCGCCTGAGGTCTGGAGCCAAGAGGCCAGTGTGGACGTGGCCTGGGCGTGCTGCGGCCACCACAGGAGACAAGACAGCCCTTTCCCCTGTGGACAGCCTGGGCCCTGGGGTGTGGGCACAGCAGGAGTGGGGGGGGGCAGAGCAGCCTGGGCCCGGGGTGCTGGCGTGATGAGGGCTCCGGAGTAGCCTGGCCCTGGGGTGCTGGCATGATAAGGGGGGCCAGAGCAGCTTGGCCCCTGGGTGCCGGCATGACGGGGGGGCCAGAGTGATGGGGGGCCGGAGCAGCCTGGCCCTGGAGTGCCGGCGTGATAGGGGGGCTGGAGCAGCTTGGCCCCTGGGTGCCAACGTGGTGGGGGGGCCGGAGCAGCCGGGCCCTGGTGCAGCTCTGGGTGGGCCTGGGCCTGCGCTGGAGGCCTCGGGGCGGTGTCGGGACGCAGGTGCAGACGCCGGGCGGGCGGGAGCGGGGGGCGGGGGGCGGGGGCCGTCCCCACACGCCTGTCTGCATGGGTCCAGCAAGCAGAGCCCTGCTGGAAGGTTCTCTGCCGCAGCAGCGGCCGGCCCCGTCTCCATGGAGACAGCTGTGGTCGCGGCTGCGCTGCCTGGGCTTGGCGCCCATCCGCGCCTGGGCTCCCTGCAGGGAGGGCTGCGAGGGGCGGGCTCACCCAGTCCAGTCCGTCCGGGGCCGGCTCGGGCCCTGACCACCGCCGGTCCTCGCTGCTTGCTCTCCCCGCAGTGCCGGCAGCGGGGCGGGGCTGCGCCCCTGGACGGGAGCCAGGACACGGGCCCTGGGAGGCCCGCTGAAGCCCTGAGGCCCTGGCCGTCCACTCTCCCCAGGGAGACCGGCCCTCCCGGCCCAGCCCTGCTCTGTCCGCCGGCTGTGTCTGCCGGGCACACGTGTCCCTCACATGGGCTCGAGCCCTTAAACCCCTAAGGCGCTTACGGGTGGTAGCAGCTGCTGGGCCTGTGGGCCGGGCCGCCTCGGGACGTGACTGCGGAGTCGGGCTGCGGGGTGCAGGCAGGGGTGGGGCGCGCTGACCGGAGGCGGGGGTCGGGTCCCCAGGTCCGCCCTGCGCCCGCTCGCCGCCTTCCCGTGCGCTGCCTCCCAGTGCCGCTCAGCGCAGGCTCTGGGGCGGCCGTACTCCGCGGGTGTTCTCTGCCACGGCCTCTGCCTGGAGCGGCCCGTCCACCTGCAGGTGTCCTGGACACCTGAACGCAGCGCAGGTCCCCGCAGGCGGCCAGCTGCGTGGAGCCTCTGGCGGAGCCCAGCCGGCGGGGAGCAGCCGGGGGCGGGGTGACCGGGCAGCCTCCCCAGGGCCACATGCTGGTGAGGCCGCGGCCCAGGCCCGGAGCCGGCCCCTGCGCTTGCCGAGCAGAGCCGGGCGCTGCCTGCGGGGACCAGGGCGCAGGCCCAGAGCTGGCCCTGCCCGAAGGGCCACCGCGCCCATCTCCTGGGGCAGAGCCCGAGCAGGACGCAAGGCCCGCACGGGTCCTCGGCCCGGGCCACGCAGCCATGCCAGGCGCCCGCTGGCCTCGCACCTGAGTCCCGAGGGCCCCGGCGGTCACAGTGCCGACACGGGAGCTCGGGCTGCCTCGGGACACACCGCCCCACCTGCGGACGAGACCAAGCGCAGCCTTTCGGGTCTCCCTGTGGGGGGCACTTTTCTCCAGCGCGACGCAGCCGCTGTGCCTGGCCCACGGGCTCGTGCTCGGGAGGAGCTGGGGCTGCAGCCCCCAGACAGCGTGGCCGGCCCCACTCTGCCATCCCCGCGTCCAGGCCCCAGGGACACCTAGTTGGGGGCCGGGCGCTCGGCTGCATGCGGCCGCTCCCTCTCTTGGGCTCCCTCCCTGCCCTGACCAGTTGGACACCGGCGGCAGCCAGGCCTGCAGGCCCGGCACTGCGTGGCCAGCGCTGCCCGTCCAGCCGCTCCTGCACCTTGCCCGCGAGGGACCCCTCATGCCCCAGCCCCCCTGGCCGCATGACCTGTGGACCAGCCCACCCGGGGTCCAGCCTGCCCTGCTGTCCTCCCTGCCCATGGCGACCTAGGAGCCGTGGGTGCAGCTGAGACAAGACCACTGGGCACTCTTGGGCCACGAGCCACCCCGGCCAGCTGCCCTGCTGTGAGCTCTCCCATCAGCCACCCGGCCCAGTGCCTGCGCCGCAGGGGAGGGGAGGCTGCAGTGACAGCCAGGTCACAGCACGGCCAGCGGGGCCCTACCCGGCCGGCCGCCTTCCCGGCCCCACCGGGCAGCGCCACGCTGTGGGCTGCCATCGCTGAGCTCCGGAGCCAGCCTCGGGCCAGGAGGAGCCGCTGAGTGGCGCGGCCCCAGCGCGGGGCCCGTCCTCGGCACGGCCTGGGCAGCAGGCGTCCACCAGGGAGAAATGGGCCCGGCCCAGCGAGCGCCACGTCAGGCTGTCTTGAGCTCCAACGGGCGCCCTGCCGTGGGCCCAGGCTCCTCCAGGGCGACAGGCCGGCCGCTGAGACAGCGGCCACTCGGCCAGTGTGCACGTGAGGCCTATGGCTGTGAGGGACGCCACCCGGCCAGGGCCCGAGCGGCGGCTGGACAGACCAGCTGTCCCGGGAGAGCCCCGCCCGCCCGCAGAAGTGTCCTCCATGCCCAGTGGCGGCCGCGGCTCAGCTCCCGTCCGCACTGCGCCGGGCCCAGGGCCTCGCTGGGCCTCCCGGCCTGGCTGGCGCGGGCAGCCCTGGCTCTGCTGCTGCCTGCCCTGGCCGGCCGGCCGCCTGGGGACATGGCGTAGCCTCCTCGCCCTTCAGCCGTGAACTTCGGATCAGCTATTTTAAGATTCGTTCTCCCCCTCCCCCGCCTCCTTTTTCGCTTCCCCCTTTGTACCTCCCCGGTTGGCCTAAAGCACCGTGTGGCTGGACGAACCACCCTGAAGTGCGGGCCCGGGGGCGGCTCGGAGGCCAGCGTGGCCAGGGCCCTGCGTGGCCGCCCCTCCGCCTCGCCCACCCGGCCCTGCACCGGCCTCTGCGGGCCCGGAGCCCAGACTCCCTGTCCGAGGCCGCGAGAGCCAGTGGCTGCCCTGTGGCTGGCCGGGTCGTCACGCCGTCGGGCAGAGGCCGGCCGTCCCCAGGCAGCGTCTGGGGAGCCTCGCGGCCTGCCCTGCCTCCTCCGGGGCTCCGAGCAGGACTCGGCCGCACAGATCGGGGTCCCCGCCTCTGAAGAAGCGGGGCCTCCCGGAGTGCCCGAGGCGGGTGTGCGGTGAGCGTGGTGTGGGGGCACGTCCGGGGGCGCCCCCGCCGCCTCCCCTCGGGCCTGCCTGGGGCCTGTGCCAGCGTGAGGCGCTGCCCAGAGGGGAGGTCGGCCTCTGAGAGGGGCTGGCAAGGCCGGTCAGGCGCCTGACCCACCAGACGGAGCCCCAGGCTGCAGGCCCCAGCCCTGGCTGCGCCCTCTCCATCCAGCGTGGCGGTGGCTTCCGCCCAGCAGGGCCCGGCCAGGCCTCGGCTGCTGCCCTGGCAGGTGCCGGCCCCGCGCCGCATGGGGAAATCGGGTCTCCTCGCGCGTCTCGAGTCTTGGTCCTGGTCAGCCCTGGCCACGGAGAGCCGGGAAGGCCGCTGGGGACAGCTTCGCGCCTGGGTCTGGGTCTGAGCGAGTGGAGGGGCCTGCGGCCTGAGGGGAGCCCCGGATCCCGCCCCCAATGGACCCGGTCCCCCAGGCTGCTGAGCCCGGGCCGCCTTCTCAGCCCGGGGTGGAGTGTGTCCACTCAGCCGCGCCCCCTCGCGCCACCCTGCCTGGCGGACACCTCCCAGTCCAAGCCTGGCCGTGCGGCTCTGCTTCGGGCAGCCCACGGGGCCCCGTGGAGGCCAATCGGTGGCAGGGCCTTGGCTGAGCAGTGGCCACGGGTGGTGGGGCCTCCTGGACGGCGGGCAGTGGGGTCCACGCCCGTGCTGGCCGCCGCCCTGCCTCCCCTGGCTGTGCCAGCGCCACCCCTGGGTGCCACCGGCCCCCCGCAGCGGGAGGCTCTGCCAGGCCCGGCGCCCTTTGTTTATTTGATCCTGGGCGCTGGGACAAACGGGGAATGTCCTGGCGTGAACCGAGGCGTTTGCTTCCACGGAGCAGGAAGTGGCTGCGGTCGGCGGCCAGGGCCTCCTCCGGCCATCGAGGCCACTGTCCTGTCCGGGCCTGCAGGTGACTCTGCTTGGGTCCTTTGGCCGCGGCCCAGAAGCTGTGAAGCGAGCGCCCCGCCCCTGCCGCGAGCTGGCGGCGCTGGGGCTCCCCCCTTCCCGCGGCCCCGGCGCCCCTCCAGGCCCCTGCCTGCTGCCGAGGGGTGCGGGGCTGGGTGCTCGGGCCGGCAGGGCGGCTCCGGTCTGGGGCTGGGAGGACGTGGGCGGCCTCGCGCTGGCTGTGGGCGGCCCCCGCACAGAGGACGAGGCGTGCAGGGCCCGTGGGACCTGGGCCGATGCGGGGCAGGTGGGCTTGTCACACCGCCGCCCGCCCGGAGGGCGCCGGCCGCTCACCCTGGCCAGGTGCAGCCACGAGGACCTGCTGGGGCCAGGATGACTCAGCATCCGGAGCCGAGGGCCCGAGAGCTCCGGAGGGCGATGGGGCCTGCTGAACCCTGACGCGCTCGGCCGGAAAGGTGGCGGTCCAGACGGGGTTCCGGGACCCTGGACAGGACGGGGACCCTGGGGCTCCCTCCAAAGCCAGGGAGATGGCTGTCCAGGCGGGGTTCACTGGTCAGCCCAAGAGTGGGGGCGCAGGTGGTGCTGCCCAGAGCCTCGGGTCCTGTCCCCCAGCCCGGCTCTCAGCCCCACCAGCCGGAGCCCTTGCGGCGGCCAACATGGCGCTGGGCGCCCGCCTCCCCCAGGAGACTCCAGGCAGAAGCAGGTCCTGTCTGTGGCCAGAGGGCAGGGCACGTGGTGGCCGCTGCGCTGGGCTTTGGGCCATGCACACAAAGAGTTAACAGGGGTCTTGGCGAGGCCCTTTCCTCGACCGGAGACGCCCCCGCCCGAGGGCTGACCGGCGCGAGGGGTGCAGTCCGAGGGCCAGTGTGGCCCCGGGCACCGACGGGGCCCTCTCCGCCCGCGCCCTGCCGACCGGCGTGGCCAGCACCCGCGGAGGCCGCCGTTGGCCGTGTCTGCCCGGCCCTGGCACTGCCCTCTCTCCAGGGGCCGGCTGCAGTTCTGCTGTTAGAACACCAGGAGCAGGCTGGAGAATTTAGACCTGCGTCACAGAGCTCGCAGAGGAGACGCTCCGTGGGCAGGTCGGCTGCAGCAGCCGTGCCGCAGCCGCCCGCCGGGGCCGCAGGCCGCGGGGCCCTCGCCGCCACCCGCCCGCCCGCCCGGGACCCTGGGGCCCACAGGGCGGCGGCCGGGCGGCACCCCGGGAAGGGCGGCGGGGCCGGTGGCCGCAGAGGCGTGGGCGGCACGGAGGCGAGGGACGCGTCTGGAAGGCTCGCCGCGCCGGACCGCGGGCTGCGTGGTGCCAGGTGGGCTGCGCGGGCGGCCGTCGCCCAGGTATGCACGGCCGGGGGGCGCCTCGGGCGCATGGGTCCTGGTGGCTTTTTCTCTGGGGGGTTCCACTTTGATTTCTCCCCCGGTGTCAGCTGCTCGGCCTGGCCTCATGGGGGGTGGGGGTGCCGGCCGCCCCGTCCCACCTGGCCACCGGACCTGCCCTCTGCTGGCCGGGGGCGCCAGGCCAGCCCAGCCGTGGGTGTCGGGTCTGTGGGGCAGGGGCGTCCGGGAGGCGGGCTGGCGGGGCGGCGTGGGAGCAGGTGGGCAGGGTGGGGGTGGCCGCCGGGGCAGCTGGCAGGTTGTCACCACGCCGCCCGAGTGGCTGTGACGCAGCATCCCAGCGTCTCGGCAGGAGTGGGGACAGGTAGCCGGGTGGCCGGACAGCAGCGGCCGGCAGAACCCAGGAGGGACGCCAGCGCTGGGAGATGAAATGTCACCCTCTGCTGGGAAGTTGTTTACCTTGCTGCCCGCCTGCTGGCCGCCGGCCAGCTCACATGTGACGCGCTTGCTCTGCTGCATCACGAGCCGGCCCAGAGCCCATTGGCCGGGGCGGGCCCACGCTGCAGGCCGGGCCTCTGATTGGCCGGCCGGCGGTGGCAGGTGAAGCCCCTTCTCCGATTGGCCGGTCGGCGGCAGACCTGGATTTACATCTCACTGGCTCCGGGTGGGGGGCGGTGCTCAAGCCTGTTTAGGGGCGTGCTGAGCCCCGTGTCTCCCTGTGACCGGCCAGCGGCAGCCGCTCAGCCCTGCCCTTCCCACTAGTGCTCTGTGACGAAGACGAGGTCCGTGCCCCCAGACTTTGGGGTGCCGGGGAGGTGAGTCAGAGGCTGCCCTGCTGCAAGGGGAGGTGTGTGCTCAGTGAGCGTCACACGGGGGTTTCCGGCCGGCCACGCCTCGGTGTCGCAGCAGAGGCTGGTCCCCAGACGGGCCGGCAGGCAGAGCGGCCACTCAGCTTCTGGCCGGTGCTGGGCTGCTCCCAGGCCGGACAGGCGACTGGCACGTGCATCTGGGCCGTGAGAGCGGAGCCCGGTGTGGGGGACCGGCCTCTGGGAGCTGCTCCGGCGCTCAGAGGTGAGCGGGCAGCGGACATGGCTCAAGACCTGGTGGGGTGCTGGGGGTGCTGGGCGTGACCGCCGAGGCCCTGCCGGGCTGTCGCTGGGGAGCGGAGAGACGGCAGAACTAGGGCAGCGGCCATGCCCTGAGGGGGAGGGCGCCCGGGAGCGGCCAGCAGGTTCTCGTGGGTGCTGCTGCCTGACAGGTCCCTGCTGGCCCCCAGAGCAGCACCCCGTGACTGTGCATCTGGGGGCGCCGTCTGCAGGCACCGTCTGCGGGTCTCGGCCGGGCGCAGTACCGTGACGTAACTGGGACAGCTCTCCCGAAGCCTGGCCAGGCTCCCCCCAGAGGTCAGCTCCTGTCCAGCCAGCAGCACCTGCCCCTGGTCACCACCACGGCCCCGGGGAGGCCCCTCCCCCGGGCTGAGTCCTGAGGTGTTTGCAGGGACGATGTGACAGGGCCGGCCGGGCGGGCACGCCGGGCTGCGGGTGGACGTCATCCCGTCTCTGGACGCCCTGCCTGGGAGGTCACGTGCCCGACCCCGTGTCCCGAGGCTGCCGTTTTGCCGCGTCCCTGCTGGCCCTGATGGCGGCTGGTGGCTCTCTGGGCCCGCTGTGCCAGTTCCGCAGTGGCGGGGCGGGGGCGGGGGCTGTGGCGGGGGCGGGCGCAGGCGCTGCCGCAGAGGAGGTGGCCCGGGCAGGGCACGTCGGACGCGGGTCCCCGTGCCCTCGTCCCCCGGGGCTCGGCGCAGCTCAGGAAAGGGCAGCTCGGGGCGCGGAGCAGCCCCCGTGCGTGGGGCAGCGCTGGCCCCCACTCCGTCTCACGGTCCCGCACCTGGGCTGGGTCCCTGGCCGCTGGAGTGCCCGCCGGGGTCCTCCTGGTCCCCGCGGCCGCGGCCCCCCTCGGGCGTCCGGCACGGGCTCTCCCTGAGTCCAGCACGAGAGCCCAACCCGTCCTCGAGCCGGAGCGCGTGCTGCCTGCGGGCCGGCCCCCAGCGGGCGCCCCGGCCAGTCTCCTGGCAGCCCTCGGCCCCAGCGGCGCCGGCTTTCCGGGGCGCCTGGCCGTCTGCACGTGACACAGCCCGTGCCCGCCGCCCGCCGCAGCCCACTCCGGGCACCGCCCGGCCAGCCCTGCTCCTGGCCCTCCTGTGCTGAGGTGCCGGAAGCCTGTGAGCCCAGAGCGGGACGGGGGACGGGCAGCGGCGCCAGGTCGGCGCCCTCACCCGGGCCGTCCCGTGAGGCCATCCTGCCCAGAGCCTCTGCTGGACGTCTGTGGCCCCATGGCCGCTCCCCTCAGCTTCCTGCCCTGAGGGCAGGGGCGTCGCGCGGGGGCCCAGTGACCGCTCGCCCAGAGCCCGCGGCCTGGTGCTGTGCAGCCTCCTGCGGGGAGGGCCCTGGCAGGGAAGCCCACTCCCAGGCACGGCGGGCGGCCAGCAACGCCGGGGCACCCGTGGGTGCCGGGTCTGAGACACAAGCACAGCTGTCTGCTGGGAGGGGCCAGGCGCCGGCCCTGGGGCGAGCCCATTTCGGGCAGCAGGGGGCCCGGCCTCTGGGGGACAGGGCGGCGGGTGTCTCCCCACGCCTCCCAGGACAGACACTGCACTGCCCGCCCCAGGCCACCTCCAGGCGCCCACTCCGGCCTCCCCTTCTGTCCCAGACCAAAGCGCTTCCCCGTGTCCTCTACACCCTTCAGGACAGGCGGGGTCGGCGGCTCGGGACCCGGAAGCCCTCAGCGCCGACCTCCAGCCGTCTGGACCCCGCCGGCACCTGAAGAGCCGCCCCGCCAGCGCCCCAGCCGTGGTGGGGGCAGCGGGCAGTCTGGCCACGCCCGCCTTCTGCCCCGCGGCCGGGTGATGGGCGCGGACGTGTGCCTGGGGGCCGCCTCCCCGGGACTCCATGACGCATCGGGGCCCCTGGCGGGGTCACAGCGCCTGCGGCCGTTGGCCCCTCCCCGCGCCGCCGCGTCGGGGCCAGCTGGCCGGGACCCTCCGCAGGTGGCCCTCGGCCCGGGCACGGCCCCGACGCTGCTCTCTGGGCCTCGCGGGACCCGGCCCCGAGGGCACGCTGCTGCTGCGCCTGCCGACCCGGCTGCTGCAGGTGCGGCGGGGGCTGCGCGGGGGCGGCTGGTGCCGCAGTCACGGCGAGCACCGGCCCGCGTCCTCCGCTTCAGACCGGACAGTGCTCGGGGCCGGCCGCTGCTGCCCCTGCCCTGCCCCCGGCCCCGGAGAGGACCCAGTCCCTGGAGGGCCGGGCCGCCGCGGGCCCAGGAGGACAACACCCCGTGGGCAGCAGCCCTGCTGGGAAGGCCCTGACCGCAGGAGCTGGGCCGGGCGGCCAGGCCGGCCCGGCGGGAGGCGGCGCTGGGGGGAGGGCTGCGGGCCCTGCCAAGTTCTGGCTCAGCCCTGGCTGGTCGGAACCCGGCTATATTTAGCTACCGCCGCTCTGCCGTGCCGCCCCCTCCGCCGGCGGAGACGATGGCGGGCCCTGGTGCGCACGTGCACGGGTGCGCCGGTGTCCGTCCGCCCGTCTCTGTCCGTCCCGCGTCTGAGTCTGTGTCGGCGCCGCGTCTGGCCCCGGCAGCGCCGGCTCCTCTGCTGTCCCGTAGGGCTGCTCCGCTGGAAGGTGCTGGACGCGGGTGCCGCGGGTGCAGGGCCCTGGGTGCGGGCCTGGTCCCCTCGGGAGGAGCCGGCAGGCGGCCGCGGGACGGGCGTGCAGACCAGCCGGGTCCCTCCGCTGCCTGCCTGCCGGCCTTGCCAGGTGCCCGTCCACTCTGGCTTTGGTCTGCTGGCCCGTCCCTCGATGGCTCCAGACCCACAGGCTGTCCGCCTTGCCCACCCCAGGGGCTGCGTCAGTGAGAGGCGGCTGGAGGCAGAGGCCACCAGGCTCGGCCATGAGGCCAGTGCTGGTCAGTGGTTGTGCACTGGCCCCGGGCCGTGCTGGGCTCCCGCCTCCATCCCCCTCTGGAGGGGCTGCAGAGCAGGCTGGCTATGTGCTCGAGGCTCTCCCCGGGGCTGGGAGCAGTCCCTTTCCCCACACCCTCCCTCCCTGGCCTCAGCCTCCCGGCCCGGCACCTGCAGCACCTATGCACGGTGGGCAGAGAGCAGGACACGCTCCCCGCGGCTCTGGCGTGGCACCTGGACATGGGTGTGGGCCTCAGTGGAGCCAGGCGTCCCCTGTGGGTGCCTGCCCTGCCCCACCAGCCTCCGGGAGCGGGGAGGCCGGGCCTGGGTTTTGGAAGCCCCGCAGGGTCCCTGCCTCACGCCGTGGGCGCTGGGGAGACTTGGCCTTGGTGCGAGGGGTGGGGGCGGGCACTGGGCAATGCAGCTGGAGGTCTGCCCAGGTGGGGTGCAGGTGGGTGCCCCGGGAGTCAGTTCAGCTCCTCGGCACACAGGAAGCCTCTCTGGAATCAGGCTGGGGCGCTCTGCCGGGGGGCAGCTTTCTGGACAGGGTGGGGTCGGGCCTCGTCGCTCCTGGCTTGGAGCCCCACGGCGGGAGCCCTGGCCTCCATGCTGGAGGGCTGGGCCGCGGGCTGCAGCCCTGACCCCCGCCCCCGGGACGTGTGGGGCCGGCTGCCAGCGGGGCGGGTTGGGGGCAGCGGCGGGCAGCGGGGCAGGCGCCTGCAGGGGCCAGGCCTCAGGCGTGCAGGCAGGGGCCGGGCCGCGGGACAGCCGCTGCCCTGGCCTGTCCCAGGACACCCTGCGCAGCCCCGGGTCCCAGGTCACTGGCCGCAGGTGTTGACGGGGCTGCCGTGAGCCCCGCTGAGCCCCAGTGCGAACACGGCATCCCGGGTGCCAGCCAGGGCCGCCCAGCCCTGCGCTGCGAGGGGCCGGAAGAGTGGTCGGCCGCAGGCTGCGTGAGGGGCGGCTCCCTGAGCCTCGGGGATGAGGCCAGCCCGCCCCACCGGCCCCTGCTCGAGGACCGTGGGACGGGGTGCGTGGCCCCAGGGCCGCCTACCACTGGCCGCTGGCCTTCGCACTGGCCTCCTCTGTCCACGCGGGGCCTGCGGGGCCGCTTTCTGCTGAGTCACTGGGTCCCGGCTGCAGGAGGCGGCCGCCTCGGGCATCCAGAGCAGCCGTGTGGACGGGGCAGGGGCAGATCGAGCGGCGCCTCTGGGGTCTGGCCTGTGGACACTGTTGCGTCCCAGCCCCCTCGCGCCCCCCGCCCCCGCCAACCTGGGCAGCAAGGGGCGGGGCTGCCCAGCGAGGGAGGCCAGGCGAGGCCCCGGCTGCCAGCGCCATGCCTGCCGGGGTGGGCCCGACAGAGGGCCAAGGAGCCTTGCACAGGGGCTGGGTCAGCCTTGGCCCTCGTCGGGGGGAGGCACTGGACAGTGGCCATGCCCTGCCCCTCCCATCCCCATGCCGGGTCCCACCCTGGCAGGGCAGGGCCTGGACGGCCCTGAAGGTACAGCCTGCCGCTCCCGGGTCCAGGCCCGTGTGGTCACCCTGTCCGCCTGGCCAGTGTGCACCAGGCCCCAGCCAGGACCACACTCGGGTGGGGCGCCTGGGCTTCCTGGGGTGCAGCCGTCCTCTGGGGGACGTGACTGCAGTGCTCCAGAGCCAGCAGGGCCGACTGCCTTCAGGCCAGGCCTGTGAGTGGGCTTCTGGCCAGACGGCAGGGGTGCCGGCGCCGGCCTCCCCCACCCCGGGCGCTCGGTGTCCTCGGGTGCCGGGGCCCTGCGCCCAGCACACCAGGCGCTCCCAGCAGGCCCGCCCCTGCTGTCCCCCGTCAGCCGGGTCAGGCCCAGGTGCTGGGGTGACAGGGCCCGAGCGCAGCCTGGGCGGGCCGGACGGTGCTGCGACCGCCTGGTGCCAGCAGACAGCCCTGCGCGCCCCGGCCTGTCCTGCCCGGCCCCCGTGGGCGTGGGGGCCTCAACGCCTCGTCCTCCAGGGTCACACCGAGAAGACACGCACCTCGGGTCAGACCAGCTGAGCCCCGCCGCCGGCCGCGCCCACGCCCCGCTCATGGCCACCCTCAGTGGGCGCCGCGCCGGCCGGGCAGGCACAGGAGCCACCGCAGGACGGCCCCCGGCGGGCCCGGCCTCACAGCCGCCCGGCCTCAGCAGCGCGCAGAACCACGGCAGGGCGGCAGGCCAACGCAGGAGGGTCCTGCCCGCCGGCCCGGGCTCCCGCGGCGCCAGGACTCAGCGGACGGCGTCACGCGTAGAGGTCAGACAGCAGCCGCCCGCGCTGCCGGAGCCCCGCCCTCCGGGCTCCCCAGCGCCCGGCTTCACGCCCCACCTCTGCCGCCGCCCTGGGCCCGTGTCCAGCCGCAGGTGGGCATCTGCCAGTGGACCGGCCCAGGCGGAGGGCCGAGCCCGGGCGGGCCGCCCACCGGGCAGGGCAGAGGGCCTGGCGCCCCTTCGCAGACCCGCCCTTCGTGGGCCACGGCGGCAGGGCCTCTCCCTCCCAGCTATGGGAGTTCGCGCTGGGAGCGCAGAGCTGGCTTGGTGTGGGCTGCCCAGAGATGGTGCCTGGCCTGGCCTGGCCGTCCCTGCCCCGTCCTGCCCTGCCTGTCCCAGTCCCTGTCCTGCCCCTGCCTCTACTCATCCTGCCCTGCCCGTCCTGCCCCGTCCCTGCCCTGCCCCTGCCCTGCCCGTCCCGTCCCTCCCTATCCCAGTCCCTGTCCTGCCCGTCCCCGCCTCTACCCATCCTGCCCTGCCCGTCCTGCCCCGTCCCTGTCCTGCCCGCCCCTGCCCTGCCCATCCTTCCCCTGTCCCTGTCCTGCCCATCCCTGCCCCACCCCCGTCCTGCCCTGTCCCTGCCCTGCGCCTGCCCCTGTGGGAGGCGCCCGGTCGTGACCGGCCAGGACGGAAGTGCGCTGAGGGCCAGGGCGGAGGGGCCGGGAGCACGGGGGCCCAGAACGGGGTCGCAGGAAGTGGGGGCCCCGTGCTTCCGGAGGGACAGGCTTGGTGGGAGACTCGAAAGTCGGTGACGCCTCAGCCCCTGGTTTGCTGGCACAGCAGCGCCGCCCCACGCTGCACCCTGGGGTGCGTGGGCGGCTGGCGGGTGTTGCTCCGGGAGCCCAGCCTGCTGAGACCGGCTCACAGCAGCCGGGGCCTGGGGCCACACGGCGCCTCCGGGTCCCCGCGGCCCCCGCGGCCCCTCGCAGGCCCTGGAGACGCCAGTCTCTGCCAGGCTTCCCCCAGGTGAGACCCCTCTACGCAGACCCCCACCTGCTCCCACCGGGGCGGGTGCAGCAGGGGCCCGGCTGGGGAGGGCGGCTGAGCGGCGGCTGCCCCGGGGAGGGGTACCTGCTCCAGGAGGGAGGAGGCGGCGGCGCGGCCTGGGTTCAGGCTTTATTTCCTCCTCTTCCCGCAGCAGCAGGACCGAGGACGTGGAGGACTGGAGAGCACGGGAGCCGCGGGGCGAGACAGCCTGGTGTCCCTCTCCCGGGGTGGCGCAGAGGGTCTCCTCAGCCCCTGGGGACCAAAGGAGGCCGCGCGGTTAGACCTGGCCGAGGACGCCCGAACCTGACTTTCTGGCAGATCTTGAACGCGACGCAAAGCCTGGTTCTTGCTGGGGCCGCGCCTGGCGCGGAGTGAGGCTGCCCGCTGCCTGGGAGGCCGGGCTGGACGGCCTGCCCTGGGCAGGGACGCCAGGGGCCGGCCTCGCCGGGCCAGGCGGCTCGAGGGCCCCAGAAGCCCGGCTCGTGTGCCTCCATGGGGCGCCGGGCCGCAGCACCGTCCACCGCGGCCGAGGGACAGCGCAGGACCGGCCGCCAACGCAGGCCGGCCTTCCTCCGGACACCCTCTTCTTCTGGAAGCTGGTTTCACATGGTGGCTTAGATTTTTCCATCTTTGTATCTAGCACCATCTGAAATCAGTGTTTTAGGAGTAAGAATTGCAGCACAGCCGAGGGCCCGGCCGCAGGGACCTGCGTCCTGCTGCGGAGCGCCGGCCACGGCGGGCGGCGTGCGGCGCGCGGCGAGCGGGCGGCCACCGCGGGCTGGGGGCTCCGGGCGGGGCCGGGCGGGCTCGCGGGGCCGGGAGGCCTGCTGCCGGGGCCGTGCCCATGCCGCGCTGCCCGCCGGGCCCTGGCGCTGGAGACGCGGCCCCGCGCCGGCGGAGGGCAGGGCCAGAGGCCTCGGACCATCTCTTACACAGGCTGACCGGTTTCTCCTGGTGTTCAGAGTCTGTTTTTGTCTAGCACCATTTGAAATCGGTTATGATGTAGGGGGACGAGCAGCGGCCGCCAGCCGGGGCCGGTGAGGGGCGCGGGGACAGCTGCAGCGGGCGCGGGGAGCCGCCGGCCACTCGGCCCTCCAGGTCCTGTCCTGCCCCGGACTGAATAAAGTGTCCCGTGCGCAGCATGTCTCGTCTCCGTGTCGACCCGAGCTCCCTACGACCCGAGCTCCGGCCGGTGTCCAGGCATCTGCGGGCTGAGGTCACAGCGGGGTGGGGGGATGCTGGCGACCGCAGGGAGGGGTGGGGGGACGCTGGGGACCGCTGGGCGGGCGCCCCTGCAGCCAGCCTCCCAGGGCAGCTGCTGGCGGGGAGCGGGGGGCGGGGGTCGCCCCGGCCTAGCTTACAGCAACGCTGGAGGGCGGGCGGGCAGAGCTGTGGACAGCCCGAGGAGGCTCCCGCTGGCCTCCCGGCCACCACCGGGCAGGGCTGCAGGCGCCGCCTGTCCTGTGGGAGCGCCCCCAGCCTGTGACAGCAGGACCCGGAGACCGGGGCCACCCCAGTTGAGCTCGGCCCCCCGTGGCGGAGCGGCAGGGACAACAGCTCAGCCCTGGAACAGCTTCTCCAGGAGAAGCAGAAACCCGAAGAGGGGCGGCCTCACGCTGGGCCTGACTTCTGCCCGGAGCAGAGGCGGCCGGGGGCCGGCCCGCAGAGGAGCCTGCTGCTGCCGCACGCGCCCGCCGCCCCGAGGGGGAGAAGCACGTGCGCTGCTCGCGCCTCGGCGCTGGGAGCCGCCGGCCGGCCACGGCCACGGGCCCGGCCAGGTCTCGGCATCTTCCGATTTCGTAGACACGACGTCCTGGTGCACCTCGTCCCTCTCAGGCTTTCTGGGTGGTGGTGGACTTGGGGATTCTACTCGCCAGCACGGAGGCACTGGGCGTGGCTGACCCAGGACCCTGGGGAGGCCTAAGCCCCACAGCCCCGGCCAGGGCGGCCCGCGGGGCTCGGGCCGTGGACCCCGGCAGCCTGCGAGCCCGCTGGCGGGGGCCGGTGACAGTCTGCCGGCCGCGGAGGCCCGGCCCGAACACTGCCGCCCACGAGCGCCCACGAGCTCCCACGCCAGACCGCAAACCCGCACTGCTGAGCCCGGGCGCAGGTGCCCGGAGCGAGCGCCCCTGCGGCCCTGGGGACGCCGGCAGTCCGCCTCGGACCGACCCAGCCGAGTCAGACCCCGAGTGAGGCTCTTTCTGGCACAAGCACAAACAAGTCCTGCTACCAGCCACGCCGGCCACTTCTCCGCTGCAGGGCCGAGGGGCGGGGCGTCCAGGGAGGCAGGCCCAGGACCAGGGCCCGGCGTCCCCAAAGCACATGGCCCGGGTGGGACAGCACGTGGGCTGGGGCGCCCAGCCGGCTGCTGCCGGCCAGCCGGTGACCAGGGGCGGAGGCAGGGGAGGCCTGGGAGGGCCAGAGGCCGCACTGGGGGTGGCAGTCAACGGGGCGGAAAGACCGGAGCGCAAGCGAAGGCGGAACTGCTCCGGAGACGTTTTGTTCACGGCCCCCCTGGCCACAGTCTCCCTGCCCTGACGCCCTCACGTGGCTCCAGGACCCCCAGAGCCGCGCCGTCACCTGACGCGCTTCGCAGAGCCGGCCCTTGCAGGGCGCAGCCTGGGGCGCCGGCACCTGGGGGACACGGGGAGGGCCGGGCCGGCGGGGCGAGACCCGGCCCCCAGCAGGTCCTGGCCCAGGCCGGCCCCTCGCGGCCGCTCCTACAGAACAGGTGCCTGCGCCTCTGCGGCCCACACTCCGGCTCTCAGGAGGGCCTTGGGGCACCCCAACACCAGGGGCTCCCTGGCCCCCGCCTGCCCTCCCCCCAAAAGCCACCGAGCGCCCCGACACCCAACGCACCTGCTCCTTAGTCCCGTCCCACCTCCAGGCAGTGAGCCGGCCCTGTGTGTGCGGCCTGGCCTCACCCGGGCAGGACCGACATGCCGCCGCCTGATGGGCGCGCCCGGCCCCACCTGTCCACTGTGGCCCGTCTTCCAGCCCCCGGGCCCTCTGCGCCCGACGCCTGCTCAGCCCCGGGTCCCTGTCCGCCGGTGCTCCCTGCAGGCCATGTCCAGCTCTCCAAGGCCAGGCCGAGCCGCCCTGGCTCCCAGCTTCCCACCCACCCGCCAAGGGCCAGCCACTCCCTGGACGCGCAGCCACGCGCAGCTCTGCCGCCGTGCTGCGTCCGAGGAGACAGGCGCTCGCGTGGCCAACAAGCCGCAGGCGAGGAGGGGTTGCCAGAGTGTCTGCAGGGCCTCTCCGGGGAGCAGGTCAGCCTTGGCCACGGGATGGCCTGTCTGAGGGTGCGAGCAGTCGCCCGTCTGTCCCGCCCGCAAGAACTCACAGCTTTGCACAGGAGTCCGGAGTGATGTCTTTACAAAAGCACCTTCGTTCCGACCTATTTACCCAAATCGAGGCTTTTATTTGTTTCCCTGCTTTAAGGTGGCGGTAACTGCGTTGCGGGGGTACACGGGCCTCAGTGCCCGGCCGGCGCCCAGAGCCCGTGGCCGCCGCGCTCACAGTGACCACAGTTCCAGTCTCAGAATCCTTCACCCTCATCGTGCCGGGGCCGGGATCTGCTCGAGCACCAGGGCCCGAGGCCCGATTCTCGTGCACCCTTCCCGCCACCCGGCCCCGGAGACGCATCTGGTTTCTGGTCAGCTCCAACGGCCCGTGGGTCCCACGCGCGGGGGTCTGACCGGCTCGCGCCAGAGCATGAGCCGAGTGGAGCTGCGCTGCTGGTGCCCGCGACTCTGACCGCCAGACCCAGCAGGGCCGCGATTGGGGCCCGCGCCTGGGGGTGGGCCAAGCTCTCATCACACGAATAGCCCTAGCGGAAGTGCTGCCTCGCGGGGGTGCGTGCTTTGTACAGGGCCTTGGTGTTCTGCACACAGGGCTGGTGGCGGGCAGGCCCGCTACTGCGGCTCCTCCGCGCGGGTGGTGGACTTATCCTGCGGCGCGCTGTAGCCAGCGCTGAAGTTTGTCTTCCTGCGAGGCAAGCGTGAGAGCGTCAGGAGCCCGGCCGGGCAGAGGCACCCCGGCCTGTGGGCTCCCGGCAGCTGGCCGCCCTGTGCCGACTCGGCCAGTGGAAACCGGAGGCAGCGCACGCCCTGACCTTGCGCCTGCACCGAGCAGGCCTGGTGGGGAGCCGCGGCGGGGCCATGGTGTGTGCGGAGCTGCGGCCCCAGGGGCACCCTCACCTGCCAGCCCGCAGGGCCCCGCCTGCCAGTCCTGCACCAGACCCTCTATGCACCGGCCAGTCACCACCGGCCCCGCGGCCTCGGACGGCACCCACAGCCCACGCGGTCACACTGCGTCAGCCAGACGTCCAAGAGGAGGCGCGCGAGTCCCCGGTGACGGTGACAAAGCTGCTGGCCGCAGGCGGATGGCCCAGGCTCACTAGACAGCCTCGCCAGAGCAGCCTGGCCCAGCACAGGCCCAGGCAGGTGCCGCGAAGGGCACGCGGGCGCAGAACGGCCTCTGGGCGCGCGCGGGGCCTCAGCCACATGCCCCTGGCCTCGGGGAGAGCCTGGCAGCGGGGAGGACGGGGGTGGGGAGCCGGGCTGCTCCGCAGGGAGGTGGGGCAGCACAGCCAGGAGTGGGGCGCCTGGGCGAGCCAGGAGCGGCCATGCGGGGGCCGGGCCGGTGAGGGCCACTTGGGGCCGGGGCGCTGCCCGCCGGGGCGCCCGGGCTGGGGGCGAGCGACCCTGCCTGGGGGAGCCACAGGGCGGCAGCCAGGCCCTCCTGCGGCCGCAGCTCAGCACCCGAGGGGCGCGTCCACGCAGCCCGTTCTCCCTCCAAGAAGTGGCTGACCCCGCGTCATTTTTGGGAAGACTCTTCCTCTCCAAAGTCCGCCCCGCTGTGCAGCGGCCACGCCACCCCGGCCAAGCCCCAGCGTCTCCCAGGAGCCCCAGGGGGCCTCCCGCCTTCTCTGGGGGGACCGTGGACTCTGGTGTGCTGCAGCCCGCTTCAAAGACGTCTCAGAACAAACGCGCCCAGGAGCTGGCCAGGGCTGTGGTGCTCGCTCAGGGACAGGAAGCCGGGGCTTCGCTCGGCTCTGCAAGGCCGCACCGCAGCGGCGGGGGCCACAGACCGTCGGCCCGAGCCTGGCAGCGGCTTCACCCATAGACCCGAGGGCTGACGGGCCCGGGGCGCGGCCGAGACGCACAGGGTGCCGAGGAGCCCGGCGGCCACCAGGACTGTGGGGGCAGGAGGGGCGTCGCGCAGATGGGGCCCGGCCCCTCTCTGGGCTTCACGAGCGCCTCTGAAGCTGCAGGGAGAGAAGCGCTGAGGCCAGAAGCCGGCGCGCCCAGCCCGGCCTGCCCCGGCGCCGTGGGGGCTCCCGCCGCGCTGGAGGTACCTCGATGACGCTCGGCTGAGATCTGAGGATGAGTCCTTGCGGCCAGGCCTGCGCTGGGCGCCACCCTCTCTGGAGGCGACGGGCCGCAGGGTGCCGGGAGCCTCAGCCCGAGCCGCTGGCCCAGGGCGTGCCCAGCGCCACCAGCCGTCGCTCTACCCAGGGGCCAGCGCGAGTGCGAGGAGCCCAGGCGGCCTGCAGCGGACACGGAACCGACCTCCTGGCGCAGACGCTCCGCAGTGGCCGCCGGCAGGAGATGTGCCCCGCCACCGCGGGAGCGCCAGGCGACGCCACAGTGGGCACGGCCGTAGGGCGCGGGCAGCAGGCCAGGACAGGCCGGGGGCTCACCTGGACTTGAGGTGCTCCCTATACTTGTAGGCGGCCAAGGCCAGGACCGTACAACCACCAACTGCAGAAGCCAAAACACAGGGGTTCACCCCTTAATGAGCGACACCAGGCTCTGGGGCGACAGTCCAGGCAGGCACCCCTTCCCCAACCCTCCGTGCACCCCAAAGCCGTGCGCCTCACAGGGCACGTGGTCAGGCTGGCTGCGCCGGCTGAGACTGGAGGAGCCGAGGCCACCCCCACACAGCCCCGGGCAGCCCCCCGCCCGTCACGCAGCACGACGCAGGTGGGACCGAGGGGCCCAGGCCGGGCGGTACTTACTGGACGAGAGCACGATCAGGATGACAACGCCGGGACCTGGGCAGGAGACAGAGCAGATGATGCCGGGACCTCGGCTGGGGCCGCCCCGCCACCGGGGCCCACGCCCCCGCGGCAGCTTGGCCGAGGGTCAGGGCGGCCAGCGACTCAGCACCCCGTGCCGGCCTGGGCAGGCGCGGTGTGTCCAACGGAGGCCGCCAGGAGCGCTGCGCTCACGTGCACAGGGCGGAGCGCCCGTCCTGCGCCAGGCTGTCTCCAGCGCCCCTGGCGGCTCTGCACCACCTCACTCGCACCTCTCCTAGAGGAGACGGAGCGTCGAGTCCCACGTGGGGCCCCTCCCGGGCTCCTGGCGCGGGCACTGGGCGCAGCACTGTGAAGCATCTGCAGCCACTGCAGCGAGCTCGGCCCCGCCTCCCCGCAGCTCTCCTCAGCGGTGCCTCAACGGACCCGCCTGTTCTACACCCCACTCTGTCTCTGGGGAGTCCTCTCAGCCCTGCACCTCTGGCGCACATCAATAATCTCTAAAAAACACCCGCTTACTCGATCACGGACGCTGCTCACGGATCACCCACAGACACTTAGCCGCCCGCCGCCCCCCGGCCCTCCCGCTCAGCAAGATGCTGTGCCTGCACCGAGGAGAGGCTGGGATGCAGAGGCAGCGAGACACGTGCACGAGCCCAGCCGCAGCCTCATGCCCAGAAGCCCCGCGCCTCCGGCAGCGGATGACAGACGGCGCCCTGGGACGCGAAGCCCCAGAAACGTGTGCGCAGGATGCCAGCTTCCCGGCGGCCGTCCGGTTAGGCCCCCAAGCGGAAGCCAGCAAGGAACACCCCGCGCCGCGCCTGAGCCCCGAAACTCATCTGCGGCTGGGCTGGCTCGGGCTGCGGGGGCCGGCGTGGGCCTGTCCACAGCTCGCCGCCCACGGAGCCAGCACACGTGCTAGGGCCAGCGGCCAGGCCACGGCAAGCAGCCAGGACCAGGGGCTCGGACTGCTCGCTCGCCCCGCGGGGAGCCCGATGTGGGCGCTGGCTGCTCAAGGGCCTCCGCATGGGGCTCCCCCCGCCCCACGGCCACTGCCCCCGGGGCCCACAGGTCTCCACCGCGGACAGCAGCCACGCCTGAGCCCAGACGCGTGTCGGTCTCCCACGGACCCGAGGCGTGGCCGGGCGGCCCTGGGTCTCGGGGTGTCGGGCTGGAACAAGCCAGATCGTACCTAAGCCCTCGGAGGAGGGGCCTCCGATGCCGGGGGTGTAATCTCCTATAAGAAAAACAGAAAAGTAAGAAAAGTTAAACCACACGCTCAAGACCGCCGAGCCCCCAGGTTTCGGCTTTACCGACCCCGGGGGTCCCCAGGGTGCCGCTGTGTCTGCCAGAGCCCGCCCCGGAGGCCGCGGCCACGCTTCCGCTGCCTGCCAGAGGCTCAGCCTGCACAGCAGGCACCTGCCACCCACCAGGCTCCTCGCAGGGAAGCCATCGAGGGCTTGGAGAGATGGCCGAGGGTGACCTGCGGGGGCACGCCGGGGAGACGCCGGACAGACCAAGGCCGGACAGCAGGTGGCGGGGCAAGGGGAGGGCCAGGCCCCCGAGGGGAGGGGAGCGGGCGGCCTCCGTCCACAGGCCACGCACACCCGCGCATCCGAGACAGCGGAGCAGCGAAGTGGCAGAAGCGCGGCCACACCCATGCGCCGGACGTGCTTCCGGCACAGACAACGACGCTCCCAAGGAAGCCGGGACACCACGCAGGCAGGGGCGCCGAGGCACACGTGACAGCAGTGTGGCGCGGGCGGAGGCCGGTTCGCCTGCACCGCAGGCCTGAGCAGAGGACACACGTCCCGCGAGGAGAAGAGGAGCAGACAGCAGCACCGGCACGGAGGCAGGCAGAGCCCAGGGCCCGGCCCAGACATGCCCTGGACACAACACTCACACCGGACAGCGGCCGCCCGAGCCCCAGGGGCCTGGCCCCGCAGAGGGAGGCTGGACCACGGCGCACCCAGACGCCACGTTGGCGCTGAGGCTCAAGGAAAGGCCGGGGCGGCAGCAGACCATGCGGGGAGACATGGCCACACACCAGGTGGGAGACGCCTGCACCCGAGCAGCGGGCGGGCCCTGCGGTCACCTGCCGGGCAAGGGATACGTCAGCACGGAAGCAACGCCCGACACCACAGCGTGAACAGCTCAGGAACGCACGAGGCTGCTGCAAGGCCTCTCCGCGGGAGGTGGACGAGGGCAGAAGGCCTGGAGAGGGGGATGTGCAGACCGGCCAGGACGGCCGTGAAGCTGCTGCGTGCCAAGGGCTAGCCAGGCGACGGGGTTGGGCCTCGCAGAAGGGCAGGCCGGGAAGCCCCGCGCCAGGAGCAGGGTGCAGGCACCGCACACAGGGCCACGGCGGCACCCCAGCACCAGCCTCACGCGACGCCCGGTGGCCCCAGCGCAACCGCAGCGCTGGGGCGGGCAGGGGGCGGGTCCAAAGGCCCCACAGGCCACTGGGAAGAGCTGTGAGGGGCGTGGGGTGGAGAAGGCTGGCGTGCACTGGACGCGCCGCCAGAGAAGTGGGTCCAGGAAGAGGCTCCGGGCGGCCTCAGCACAAGGGCACGGGACCCCAGCCGCCGGGACGCCCTCAACTCAAGAGTGGGCACGAAGGGCAGGCGTGGGCGCCTTGGGTCAGCTGACACCCCGGCCCACACCTGTGGGGCGGCCGCGGGGCCAGCACGGGAGATGCGGGCACCGCCAGAGGGGCAGGCCCAAACCCCTGCCCCAGACAGAAAGGAGACGGTGTCCAGCTCTGGAAGCAGGCACGGCAGGACACCCGCGGACGGAGAAGGGCCCCGCTGTGCACTCCGCGGGGCAGGCAGACACGGGCTGCCACTCGGGCCAGCACCGCGGGGCTCTGGCCGGAGACCGAGTCTTCGAGACTTTGTGAGCTTACGTGGACGCGATACTGCTACAGCACTAAAGGCATAAAAGCAGTTCGTAGCCAAGAGCACAGCATCAAAATCTTAAAGCTGTGGATCCCTGGTGGCACAGTGAGTTAAGCAATGTACTATGAAGCATCCGCAGCCGCTGCAGCGCAAGCTCAATCCCTGCTGCCTGGGGAGCTGACCCACGCGGGCAGCAGCCTCTCCTGCCTCCTGCTGCTCCCCTCAGCAGTGTGTTACAGTCCATCTGCCTGTTCTGCTCCCCGCTCTGTCTTTGGTGACTCCTCTCACCCCCCCACACCTCTGGCCTGTACCCCAGTGCTTGTGTGCATAAATAAATAAATCTTAAAAAACAAAAAAAAAGCTTGAAACTTATTTAAAAAAAGGGGGGGAAATATTCACCGTGTTTAAAGGGTGAGAAAAAGAATAAATGCGTAAAACCACACAAAATCGAGTGAGGAACAGCGAGTGTGGACCGAGGCGTGTGCTCACGGATGAGCAAGGAGATGGAAATTAAATGTCACGCCACACCCACCACGTTATAAATTTCTGACAAACTGAGACGAGTTACTGGCCTGAATCACTTGAATCTGGAGGCCAGGGCGGAGGAGCAACCGGCTTGGAGCCTGGAAAATAAATTCCGTCCATTTACCAGCTGCCAGTGCAACCTCTTCTTTGATAATTAAAATTTCTTTAACCTTTAATTTTGCATCTTCTTATCCCACCTCCTACTGTCTCTACTGCAAGGGCGCCAGCTGGGGAGATGACCCCACCCGCCGGCCCTCCCCGGACCAGGGCTCTGGGCCCTCCAAGGAGACCCAGAGACCCCGTTTTCAACGTGCCGGTCAGAGCTGAACTGGCCGCGTCGGGCACGGGCCCAGGCCTGGACACGGGCCGGGGCAGTGAGAGGACGGGGTCCGAGGTGCAGCCCACCAGGGGCAGGGAGGCCAAAACGAGCACGGGGCATCACAGGGACCAGCCACGGGCACGTGGTGTGTGGTCAGTGCAGCGACAGGAGCAAGTCCACACACAACATGAAAAAGGAGGTACCGGACCTGGGTGAGTCGAAACAGGAGGCCGGGTTGGAGGAACGGGCTTGGGGCTTGGAAAATAAATTCTGTCTGTTTACCAGCTGCCAGTGCGACCTCCTCTAATTCTGGTAGCTGATTTTTAAAGGCCCGCTTCTCTAAAGAGAACCTGCACGCTGTTTCTGACTGCAGCTTTGCATATGAGAACTGAACCTAAACATGCAGACGCAAGAGCAAGCATGCACCCGCAGGGCCTCAGCCTGCAGCACGCAGAGAACACACCAGGGCCCCGACACCAGCACCGAAGCACTCGAGCAGACATGCCACCTCCAGGCACACGGCAGTCAGCAGCGGCCACACCACGTGCGGGCCCCGTCCTCTCTCTCCCTGAGGTGCCCCAGTGTCTTGGTGACAGCAGCCACAACCGCTGCAACACCCCTCTAACTGAAAACCAAGACAAGGAGGTGCCAGATCTGGGCGCGTTGCAACAGGAGGCCGGGTTGGAGCAATGGGCGTGGGGCCTGGGAA
This sequence comes from Galemys pyrenaicus, assembly GCA_019455555.1. NCBI lineage: Eukaryota > Metazoa > Chordata > Mammalia > Eulipotyphla > Talpidae > Galemys > Galemys pyrenaicus. The sequence goes on from JAGFMF010012293.1 coordinate 343,380, forward strand.
ATAAATCCAGTCCATTTACGAGCTGCCAGTGCAACCTCTTCTTTGATAATTAAAATTTCTTTAACCTTTAATTTTGCATCTTCTTATCCCACCTCCTACTGTCTCTACTGCAAGGGCGCCAGCTGGGGAGATGACCCCACCCGCCGGCCCTCCCCGGACCAGGGCTCTGGGCCCTCCAAGGAGACCCAGAGACCCCGTTTTCAACGTGCCGGTCAGAGCTGAACTGGCCGCGTCGGGCACGGGCCCAGGCCTGGACACGGGCCGGGGCAGTGAGAGGACGGGGTCCGAGGTGCAGCCCACCAGGGGCAGGGAGGCCAAAACGAGCACGGGACATCACAGGGACCAGCCACGGGCACGTGGTGTGTGGTCAGTGCAGCGATAGGAGCAAGTCCACACACAACATGAAAAAGGAGGTACCGGACCTGGGTGAGTCGAAACAGGAGGCCGGGTTGGAGGAACGGGCTTGGGGCCTGGAAAATAAATTCCGTCCGTTTACCAGCTGCCAGTGCAACCTCTTCTAACTTCGATAATTTAATTTTTAACTTTGTGTTTTCTTTTCTCCCCTCCTGCTGTCTCTTCTGCCATTGGCAAGGGTGCCAGCTCAGCAGATGACCCCACCCCTCAGCCTCCCCAGAGAAGTGACCCAGAGGCCTGTTCCCAACACACCAGAGCTGAGCTGAGCTGGCTGCGCTGGGGACGGGCCCGGCCTGGCTGGGACACAGGCAGTGCAGGAACCAGCGTGACTTGGACACGGAGGAACAGCACTTGGTAGAGGCTCGCACAAGCCTGCTCTGTGCAGGCCGCGGTCCGGCCAGTCTCAGTGGCCACCAGCCCGCCCAGCCTTGCTCGGCACGGCCCTGCAGCCTGCAGCCACGCGGGTCTCCCAGACCCGGCAGAGCAAGAGCGGTGGCTGTGTGGGGGCCTCCCTCTGCATCAGAGATGGCCAACGAGACCTCTCTGGGGCCCAGGTTTGGTCTCAGCTGTGAAGCTGTCGTCACTGCCTGAGTGCAACCCCGGCCAGGGGCTGACCCACAGGGCGCAGCAGGCCTCTCCTGTCTCCCGCTGCTCCCCGCAGCAGTGTGTTTCAGTGGACCCCTGCTCTGTTCCCCACTCTGTCTCTGGTGACCCCTCACCCCTGTACCTCTGGCCTGCACCCCAGCTCTTGCATGCCAACAAAAAACCAAAAAAAAAAAAAACTGTGAAGATGCCAGATGAGTATCGAGCACAGGGATGGAAAGGACTTCGAGAGTCCCCGAGATCTCAGGCTGCTGAGAGTCAGCGGCAGGGCGTGCAGACCTGAGGAGGTGGAGGCTGGCGGCTTTGTGCTGGGGGCAGCTGGCGCCAGAAGAGAACACGGGCGTCAGCACAGGCTGCCCCTCGTGGGAGCACGGCACCTCCACTCCTGGCCTGTGTCCCGAGAGCCCGGGCTGCTGCCGTGAGGGGCCCCTCCCCTGCCCACGCCAGCGGCCGAGGCAAGGCCGCCCCGGCAAAGCCCAGCGTGCCCCGCGGGGCGACGGCTCCTTCCGGCGGGTGCCAGCGACCCCGCACGGCCCCCGCCACGTACTGTGGACGCACTGGGGCACAGGGGGCACCCAGGTGCTATTGGCGCTGCACTGGATCTCGCTGGCTCCGGAGAGGCGGAAGCCGTCTTCACAGGACAGCAGCACCCGCGCCTGGTAGGTGAACTTCCTTATCGTGGCCGGCTCGAAGTGCCCGTTGCTGATGGCTGGGCGTGGGCACTTGACCACTGCAAGGGGTGGACAGTTCGGAATTAACGGAGATCCGACGAACACGGCCAGAGGCAGCTGCCCCGACGCCCCTCCTGCGGGACCGGGCAGGGCGTGCGCCCCGACCGCAGCCCCGAGAACAGACACGCCAGCTGTGCCCGCGGCCCCGGAGTGCAGCGTCGCCGATGCGGCTGTGGACTGCAGCCCCGGCACCTGGCAGAGCTCCATCCAGGCGCGGTGGCGGCAGAAGGGCAGGCCGGCCACACAGGGGCCATGGAGCAGCACCCGGGCACTCCTGCCCAGGGGCTCGGGCGCCTGTTCCAGCACACGGCCTGGGCCGAGCCCCCTTCAACACCTCCCCCTGGGGCTCAGCTGCTCCCCGTCCATCCCACGGCCCCTGGGCTGGTTTTAGGACCCACTCATGGGTCTGGGAGAATTTGGAAATGCCCAAAACAGAAATGAGCTCGGTGAGATGGCGGAATCCGAGCGGCAGACAGGACAGACGCCTGCGGCCAGCTCAGGCTGTGCCTCCCGCTGGGGACGCCCCCGCCCGAGGACGCCCGGCCCGGCGCAGGTCCCGCGTGAGGCGGGCGGGCGGCTGCTCTGGAGGGACCCCTTGGCCTCCCGGAGACATTCTGGGGTGGGGGGTGCCAGTGCTGGGGTCATGTTCTCCTCTCCCGGCTGCTTGTTTCTTTTCTCGTTTGACGGTTTTACCCCACGGTGTGCTCAGTTTTTGAGGAGTCCTGCACGACCCCCCTCAGCCACCACCAGAGCCACTGAACTCACGTCCTGGGGGTTCTGTTGGGCCCAGCCTGGGTCCCGCCCGCCAACACCAGCGCAGCCGCGCTCCCAGGCGCTCCCATCCCGACGCCGAGGTGGCCATTCGGCGGCCACGCCCGTGACCGAGGGCCCTGCACAGAGCTCGCCCAGCGGGCACAGCCGCAGCGCGGCACACGCAGGGTGGGGGCTCTGCCAGGGCCCGTGGCCGGGAGTCACCTCTGCACTCGGGGGCGCTGCTGCTCCACTCCCCATCGGTGGAGCAGACGAGGGTCCTCTCCCCCACCAGGGAGAACTCGTCGGGTCCGCCGGAGGGGTTGCAGCTATAGATCACGACCTCGCTGTACTCGAACACGTCCTTGGCGCTGTTGGTGTGCTTCCCGTTCTGTATCGCGGGGGGCGGTTTGCACAAAACCTCTAAGAAAGGAAAAGACAGAAAGAGGGCACGTGAGACCGGGGCGGAGGCTGCCTCTGAGCCTGCACCGCGCACGGAGTCTGGCGGGGTCCTGGCTGGACAGGGGAGCCCGGGGCACCTGCCACGTGCACGTGGCAGACCGGGATTTCAGGACAAAGCCCCTCTTCTTAAACGCGTCTCTGACACACTACGAGGACGTCTCTCTCCCTGCAAGGCTACGCAGCTCTCGCCTTCAGAGACCGGACGATGCAGCGCCGAAGGGTGCTACACCCCCAGCAGAGCCGCGGTGAGCAGCCACTGGCGTGAGAGCACACCCTCGCCACGCCGGCGCACGACACCCGCCCCTGCACCTCCATCCTCACGGTGTGCTGCGGCGGCCCCAGTCCCTCCCGAGCCACCCCCCCCCCCGTCCCCGGTCAGCACCGCAGCGTCCACAAGGGCAGCGGCTCCTGAGCGCAAGGAACAGACAGCTCCCTCTGTGCCCGGCCCTGCTCAGGGGGCCGTCCAGGCTCGGGGCGCACTCACTCTCGCATATCGGGGGGTCGGCGTCCCATTCCACCAAGCTGCTGCTCACAAGCTGACAAAAGAGCGTCTTCTGTCCAATGAGTCGGAAACTAAACGAGAGAAGGGGCCACGTTCCCTCGGCGCAGGCAAGGAGCAGCGCGGGGCCCGCACCGCAGCCACCGAGGGCGCGTCCCCTGCGGTCAGGCCACATGGGACGTTGGACGTGTTCACTTTCAGAAGCAAAGGCTTCCGTGTCTGCTGCCTCACCGGCACGCCTGCCACAGCACAGACGAGCGGGCCCACGCCGGCGAGGAGGAAGGCAGCCACCTCCAACTACAGGCACGTGGCCCTCCCGTGGGCCCTGGACACATCGGGCACGGGGGCGGACAGCGAGCTCGCGAAGCCCCTGCATTCTGCGAGCAGTTCTCAGTGCGCGCACACCCTCGTGCGCCTTCCCGGGGACACCAGCAGGGGTCGCTGGCGGTCCCCAGGCAGAGAGCACCAGCCGGGGGCCTCTTGGAGCCGCTTCACTTGTCTGTGAAAAGCTGGACGCTACAAGATTCTGGGCATGGTGTCGGCCCCGGCGACCACCTAGCCCGGCTGCGGCACCGGGGCACGTGGTGGCCGAGGGCCAGCAGGACCGGGGCTGGGCTGGCGCGGGAGCTGGGTGCTGAGGCTGCCGCAACAGGCTGGGGCCCGAGGCCGCGTGGGCGCGCCGCTCACCCCTCATTGCAGACGAAGGTGATGTTGGTGCCGAACTGCAGCTCCCCGTCGAAGTTGTCGATCCTGCCGTTGTCCGGCTCGCTCAGCTGCAGGCACTTCCTTCCTGAAAGAGATTCCCAGATTCACCATCTCAGGCCGACTCCCAGTGGGGCCGGCAGGGAGCCCCATGCTGCCCCTCCAGGGCGCAGCCAGGGGCTGGGGCTGCCGCCCGCAGCCTGGCACTCACTGATGCAGGGCTCCTCCGGCGGGTCCGTCCACGTGCCGTCCGCGCCGCAGGTCACCGTGATGGTGCCCACACCCTTGCGCCGGAAGCCGGGGCGGCACTGGTACTCCACCTGCTCCCCAGCGGTGTAGGAGGTTTTAGGGGTGCCCTTGATCTGCATGATCTGGAACCAGGGGGGGTCACTGCAGGCACCTAGGGGAGAGGACAGGTGTGTCTCAGGCTTCCGTTCCCACCAGCAGACCGGGCGGGGCAGCAGGTGTCTGCGGGCAGGCCACAGGGCGTGACCTGCTCCGTGTCTCAGGCCCCAGCGCTGGGACCCTCTGGGCTCCCGGCTTCTCAGGAAGAGGTGCTCTGGGCGGGCGCCCGCAAGGACACCAGCGTCCCTCCCTCCATCCCGAGGTCACGTTCAGACCGGGAGCAGGCCCCAGGCACCAGCGTTCTGCGCGGTGGCGTCCCGGGCCCCAGCCAGGGACTCTGGCCCTCGCCACCATAGGCCGTGTCCCCTGGAGGGGCCCCTGCAGTGCTGACCAGGTGGAGGCCCCAGGAAAACACCGCTGTCCGGGACTCAGACTTGGCACCGGCACCCCCGGAGCGTGCGGCTGGGCTGTGCGGCTGGGCTGTGCCCGGCCTCCCCAGCACAGCAGCCCTCCACCCCACGCTCCGGCTCTCTAGGGAAGCGCTCCTCTCAGAGACCAGGCTGCTTCCCCATCAGCAGCGGCTCCTCCACCAGCCACTGTGGGCCCGAGAGCCGCCGGGCAGGGCAGGTGGTCCAGGTGCAGACACGTGGCATCCTGGGCCATGGCACGAACCCAGTGACCGAGGGCCGGGGCCTCCCTGTGCCCACCCCGGGCTCAGGGCAGGCGCTCAGGGCAGGCGCAGACTGGCAGGGGAGAGCTCCAGGCACAGAGCCGCTGCCCTCCCCCGGGCTTCCAGAGCCCTCCCCCTGCCCCAGACCACCTGCCCGCTGCACTCCCCACAGTCCACGCCGGTGCCCTCGGTGCCCACACACGGCAGCCCAGAGGCAACCAAAGGCCAAAGCGGCAGTGACCAGCACGGTCTGAAAAGACCAGCGGCTGGGCTTTATTGGTAACATTCACTTTCACCAGCGCAAGCCTGAAGTCTGGCTGTACAAAACCTGGGGCCAGAAGAACCTCAGACCCAGGGGGAGGAAATGTCACTGCAGAGGAGGCCCAGGCCCCGCCCAGGGCGGCGCCAGCCCTGGCAGCTGGCCAGGGGTTGTTGCTCCTCTCTGGACGTCACCGCGGCAGGCCTGCTGTTCACCAGCAGGGACCCAGCCACGAGGACCCACGTCCAAACAGGCGCCAGGGCCGGTGGGGGAGAAAGGGACCCCCGCCCGCGGGGGCCTCAGGGCTTTGGGAAAGCACCGGGCGAGCCCTGAAAGCTGAAAACGCCCCGCACCTGGCGCCGCTGCCGCCAGGAAGGGCAGCGGGGCCCTGAGGGCGGCCCGGACGCCGCCGCGCCCCCCGCCGGGGCGGCTTTCTGCCCCAAGGAAGCGACTGCGGCCGCTGACACCGGGCAGCGGGACGCACCCCCGGCCCGCCGAGGCGGAAGGCGCAGCCGGGCGGGCTCCGGGGCGCCCTCTGGGCGGCGCGCGGGCGCAGAGGGCGGCCAGAGCTTCCCTCTCCGCTCGCTCGCAGCAGCGCCCCGGCCGCCCGCAGGAGCCGCGGCCAGCCCGGGAGCGGGACGGCGCAGGCGGCCGAGGCCCCGCGCGGGCCAGAGAGACCGGCCGGGCCCCGCCGCCGCCCCGCCCCGCCCCGCCCCGCCGCGCCCAACCGCCGCCGGCCCCGCCCCGCCGCCCCCCGCGCCCCGCCGCCTACCGCAGGGCCGGGGCAGCAGCAGCGCCAGTGCCAGCGAGAGCGCGCCGACGAGCCGGCGAGCGGCCATTGCGGGAACACAGCGGAACGCGCGGCGCGGCCCTCGCTCGAGCCGGAGCGGCTTCCTGGAAGCGGCCCGGGCGGCCCCTTCCGGTGACGTCACAGCGCCTGCGCGGACGTCACAGGCGGGGCCCGCCGGCAGCCGGGGCGGCGGCCGGGGCGGCGGCCGGGGGGTCGCGCGCTCGTCCGCGGGTCTGGGCGGGCGCTCCGGCCTGCGCGTGCCTGGCGCAGCGCCGGGGACCCACCGGTGCGCGGGACCGGGCGGGGCGGGGGGCGCAGACACCCCCATCAAAGTCGGAAGTGCAGCCGGGCGGTGCGTGTGCCGTCGCGGAGGACACGAGAAGGCCCAGGACCCTGGCACGCGGCCTCTGGCGAGGGCACGGTGTCCTCGCCACCGGCTGCCTCTGCTCGTCTCCGCCGCCTTCCCGCAGACTGAGGGAGATGTCGGCGTCGAGGGGACACGGGAGCGCCCACCTGCTGGGCCAGCTGGCCAACGCAGGAGTTGGGAGGAGTGCACAGGCGCGTGGGGGCAGCCGGGGCGGCCAGTCGGACCCTCAGGACCCCTAGGAGCATCTGCAGAGGGCTCGGGGTGCTACAGCCCTGCTGTGCTGCTTTTCCCTGCCTTGCTCACTGGGCACCCGCAAGTGGTCCTCTAAGCTGGGCCTGGCTCCAATGGCCGCACGGGAAGCACGCAGTGGACGTCAGCACCCGGCCCCCAGACGCTGTCAGCAGGGAACTCAGAGCCAGCCTGGCCACAGTATGGCAGCAGATATGGCTGCTGCCTGCACAGACCTGCTGTGCTGGGCCCCAGTCGGCCTGGGGGCATGGAGGGGGGGCTTTGGGAGGATACAGCCAGGGCCGGCCGGACAGTGAGAGGAAACTTCTCTGTGCACAGTGACCACTGTCCTCGCTGATGGGGGCCAGGGCATGAGAGCTGTGCTCACCATCCTGCCTGCAAGGCCCCCGGGGGCAGAGTGGGGGCCGCGTGGGAGGGCCAAATCACCCAGGAGCTCCAACCTCGGCCCAGAGTCCCCCCGGGGCCTGCCAGACCACAGTGGCCCCACAGAGGCCCGCAGCAGGACAGTGCCACCCCTCGTCCCCTCTGGCCCGCAGCACCCACAGCTGCCCTCGGGCACTGCGGGGATTTCAGCACCCACAGCTGCCCTCGGGCACTGCGGGGATTTCATTCCTGCCCCTCGGAGAATCTGCGGGTCTTTACCAGCACAGTCAGTTTGATGGAGAACAAAAGAATAGAAAAACCGGAAAGAAGGCGCCCTAAGACCAGAGTCCAGGCTCACGCAGGAGGTGGGGCAGAGGGACAACAGCCGATCACCCAGATGCAGAAACCAAGACCCTCAGGCGCCGGTGACTGCTGTGGGGGGGGGGGGGGTTCAGACCAAAGTGCAGACAGGAGAGACNGACTGGTGGGGGGGGGGGGGGGGTTCAGACCAAAGTGCAGACAGGAGAGACGGCTCCTTCTCCAGAACCTCGAGCCTCCTACGTAGTCGTTGAAAGTCACCAGCAAACCACTCCATGGGGAGTGAGCCCCCAGGAGAAGACTCCATGGGGCAGTCTGCCCTGGCCCGGGGCAGGTCCTCCTGCCCCCTGCGCCCGTGCAGCTGCTTCTCCTCAGCTCTCTCCTCTGCAGGCAGCGGCCTCCTGCCAGCCATGGTGTGCACCCGCCGGGGCTTCTCACTGACCCCTCAGCAGAGGCTGCCCCATCCAGGCCGCCCGCCTGGACCACGCAGGCCTCTCAGCAGACTGTCCCCTGGGCAGCCCTTCCTGCCGCTTGGTCCGTGCACGTGTCCCTCGCTCTCCTGCCCCTCCCCTGTGAACCTGCTCTGGGAAGCAACCAGCGTCTCTGCTCGCAGAGAAACTCACCTGGGAGCGCACCGCGGGCCGCTGAACAGGGGCTCCGGGGAGACCTTCCCAGAGTGAACCCAGGAACCTGCTCTCCAAACCCACACACTCCAAAAACTCCATCAAGTTCATTCATGAAGGACTTAAGAGTAGAGTGCAGAACTTAGAACCCTGCCCGTGGGAGCTCGGGCTCCGCAGTCATCTCTGGCCTTCGTGTCTTTGCTGAAACCTGTGGCTGGCGCCCACCTCAGAGCAAAACACACACCCACGGAGGAGGGGCCGTGTCCACCGGGTGGACGCTGCTGACTCGGTAGCCCTGGCCTGCAAGTGCCCCTGGACCAGTAGCACCACGCGGCGCGGTGCTGCCCAGGGTAGGGAGCCTGACCGCCCCGGCTGGTGCCCAGCTGGGTGCCCAAGTGTCACGGCCACCCATCCGGCCCCCACCCGCTTCCTGCCTCACAGAGCACAGCCTCAGTCCTGTCATCCCGGGAGGAAAGCTGGACCCCCAGATAAAGGGCGTGGGCTTCCCTGGCCACTGCCCCACATGCTTATCTGAGGCCACACACCCTCTGCCCTGGTTACGTAGCCTCGGCTCCCGGGGACTTGTGCGTCCCGGAGCCTGCCCAGTCTGATGCTTTAGAAAACACAAAAATAGTGCCTTGTTAGCCCAGTCTACTCATTTCTCTAAGTGAATCGGGACAGAAATACACTTAGGAAAGACTTCCGCTTACTGACTCTGAACATTAGGGGAAAGGACATCCTGAAGGGGTTACGCAAATAGGTTTGTGGCCTCCTGCCCCCACTCCAGACCAACAAAATCCCAAAACCACAAATCCTATATGGTCATCACCGAAGAGTGGGTCGCTGGACCTGAGGGTGGAGTGAAGCAGCCAGGCTGGGCATACACCCAGACATGTGGGCCTTGGGGCTCTCTTGTTCAGAGCCAGCTCTCAGCGGCTGTTGGGTTCCAGCTCAGAGGGTCTGGTAGAACATCTACTTCCCCTTCTTTGGTAAATAAAACCATTTATTAACCTTTGTTGTGTGCCTGTAGTCAGGGCGTTATAAGTGCCTTTCGAGGCGCTGGTGAGAACTCAGTCCATTTCATATAAGGGCTGCCCACCTTTTATCAGGGCTGCCCTGTAACACGGACTGCACAGAGAGTCTGCAGGCAGGCCCGCCATGCCCGCTTCCAGCCCGGCAGGAAGGCCTTGCTCAGGGCGGACCGCAGGGGAGGAAAGGGCAGGGGAAGTGGGGCGCCCTGAGGCTGGTCATGGGACTTAATCAGCAAGGAAAATGTCCTTTTTGATGTGGAACTTATTTCTGAGGATGACTAAAATGAGCCACTCTGAGTGACTCTAAGGTTTGCGCCTTAAGGCTCGTTAACAAGCAGAAGCGTGTGCACTGGATTCTGCCCCACTTGCAAACACGACCCAATAGATTTCCCCACAAATCAAAACATCAGGTCCTGCACTACAGCTGTCCTGCTAACCAGACGTCCCTGCGCTCGGCCGGGTTCCGTGTGTAACTACATCACGCAACAATATCCACGTACTGCGAGGACTGACTTTAAGCCATAACCTAGGGACTTGATGGTAGTTACTGGGATTATTTTTCTTTATGGTGGTTTACGGGGTTATTTTCCCCTCGATTACGTAATGATATCATATAATATGATGTATAATGTTACTGAACAGCACAAGATAGCGAAACTATCTGGTGCTTTTCATAAGAAAGCACAGTCCATAAAAGACGAGGAATGAGAAATTAAGCAACCACAAGTCAGGACCGAGACCGTGCACACCGTGCCCCACACACAGGTGAGCAGACACACTCGCCGGGGTCGGGCCAGCTCGGTCTCCTGTGCCAACACGAGCGCAGACAAGCTCCCGCTCCCTGGTGTGTGAGCCGATGGCCCTCTCCGACGCGAGTTTTCAGAAAACTCCTGGCAGGCGGAGGGCGCCCCGGCTGGTGAGCCACGGCAGCCACGGCTCTCGGTGCACGCGGAGCCCAGGCCCTTGCCTGGTGACGTCACACCCCCGCTCAGGGGGCTCAGCAGAGACTCGGTCCCCAGGGACCCCGCCGGCCGCCCCTCGCGCATGTGCCTCTCTATGCTCACGGCTCCGCCTCAGTCTCTGGGCCCTGGGCCCTGGTCTTGGGGCCCTGAACCCCCTCCCTCCCCGGCGGGAAGGGTCCGAGAGCTGCCACCATGGAGCCGGGGCTGGGGCAGCTCCAAACCACTCTCCCCCCGCGGGCCCTCAGCAGGAGGGGCGGCTCTGGCAGGGCTGCGTGAGAGAGGAGTTGGGCGGTGGCCCAGTGCAGGGCCTCCAGTACCTGCAGGGCCTGACCCCCCACCGGTGCCTGGGGCGCAGGTGAGGAGGGAGCCACCGGCCTGGGGTCCGCATTGCGGGCACTGGCTCCTGGTGGTGGGTGTGGGGCCCCAGGCCGCCCTCCACCTGGGACTGAAGCAGCAGGCTCCCGCAGACACCCAGAGGCTCCAGGGTCGGGTCGGCCACCCACTGGACTCTGTGAGCCTCCCTGCTCTGGGGCGGGGCCAGACGGTGCCAGGACAGGCTCCTGGGCAGAGCTAACCTGAGCGGGGAGGGGGGGGGGGGGCGGGGGGGGGGGGGGGGGGGGGGGGGGGGGGAGGGGCCACCGCCGGGCCTATCCCGGGCCCAGGCCACGGGAGCCCTTCCTGCACCGGAGGGCCAGGCCGCTGCCTGCTCAGCCGTATCGCAAGGGCCCAGGCTGGCCACTGTGGCCGGGTGCGAGAGCAGGCCCGGTGTGAGCACACAGCGGGGCAGCGTGGAGCCGCCCCCAGCACCATGACCCCGCCTCGTCCTCCTGCGTCCTGTTCTGTGAGATGTTCGCTCAACAAGGAGACCGGCCTGGCCTGAGCTCCAGGCCACAGAGGACGCTGCCCCCCCCCCCAGACTCCCGCTCACGGCCCCGGGGCCTGGCCCTGGCAAGGGGCAGCCCAGCTGCCAGGTCCTGTCCCCCCGGGGTCAGAAGCCAGCTCCCCACTGCTGTTTGGCCTTCCACCCAGATTTGGGGTGCAGGAGCGCCAGCCACACCAAGAGGGTCCCCGCAAGTCACGGGGAGCAGCAGGCCTCGCGGGGCAGCTGGTGGTGCTGGCTCCTGGGGGACGGGTGCTGGTGCAGGAGTGGCCCCCCGCACCGAGGACCCAGCCCACAGCGGCACCCTCTCCCGGGGACCGCACCGTGGTCCTTCCCAGATCGGGGGCCCTGCCTGGGACGGCCCCACGCTGGGGCCTCTACTCGGGACCCACCCGGCCAGGCGGGGCGGGGAGGGGCGGACACAGCCCACAGCAAAGCCGGAAGTGCAGCGGGAGGCGGGGTGGCCACCACAGAGTGACCACTGCGAAGCCCCAGGGCAGGTCACAGCCAGATGGCTTGTCCCCTGCGGCTGGCAGAGTGGACAGGGCACTTGGCGAGGCACGTTCTGGTTTTAGAAAGCGGCTCCTAAGTGCCAGCGGCCGCACCCCACCCAGAGCCCTCAGCCTGAGGGGCGCGCTGTGCCTAGCCCCCCTAGAGTCTAGCAGTGTGGGCTCCTTGCTGAGGCAGAGGCGGCAGGGCAGGAAGGGCTGGGCAGCTCGGGTTCCTGCCGGGTGGGGGAGGCGGCTTCTGGTTCCTGCAGCAGGTGGGGGGAGGGAGCTGCAGGTGGGGGGAGGGAGCTGACTTCTCAGAAGCCGCAGCCACAGCTGCCTCCCCCCTGCAGCCCTGAGCCTGGGATTCCAGTGCCAGCCCCACCCCGGGAGGGGCCTTCCCGGAAGGGACACCTGCCCCAGGCCCCCCGCACAGCACATCGGGATCGGAGTGTAAACAGGGACTGGCTACCCACAAGGTCAGATCGGCAAGCTCTCTGTCAAGAGAGCGGACTCGGAAAATTCCTCTGTGTGTCACACAGCGCCCTAGGCTTGCCTGACGCCCCCAGGCCCACAGAGTGGCCCGGGCAGCACCCAGGGGCCTGGCCAGAGGTCAGCGCAAGGCCCAGACAGGCCTCCTCTCGCAAGGGGCGAGACGCGTGGCCGTCCACGCAGAGCAGGCTTCTCCACGGCGGTGGGTGTCCAGGCGGTTCTGTGTCCTTTTCATTCTCTGAACTTTATTTCTCTGGAAAGCGCAGTGCAGAGAGGGGCTGCAGAGCGTCCCGGCTCCCTACTGCCCGTCCTCCCCGCGGCCACACAGGGCCAACCGTCGGCGTCCACACAGGTGAGCCGTGGGCAGGACCCACACGGCCTCGTGGGGGCCAGGAGCTGGCACAGCACCCCGAGGACGCAGACCCGCGGGACCAGGGCCAACTTGGGGCGTCGGCACACCCGGGGCCGCTCCCAGCTTCCTGGCTGAGCGTGTGCTGCGTCCGTCCATGTGAACAAAAGCCAGCGCCAGCACAGAACCTAGGCTCTGCTTGTTTTTAAAGATTTATTCATGCGCACAAGAGCTGGGGTGCAGGCCAGAGGTGCAGGGGTGAGAGGATCCACCAGAGACAGAGCGGGGAGCAGGACGGGCAGATCCACTGAAATCCACTGCTGAGGGGGCAGCAGAAGGCAGGAGAGGGCTGCTGCGCCCTGTGGGCCCCTCCTGGCCGGGATCGAACACGCGCTGCAGCGGCTGCGGAGGCTCCACAGTGCGGCGCTCAGCCCCTTGGGCCGCCAGGGAGGCCTGGACACTCTTTGCTAAGACAGTGGGGACCGGCGAAGCGTCGACCCCGCACCTGCTAGAGGTGGCGGTCTGCTCTGCGAGCCAGCGGCCCCAGAGATGGCAGGTGTGAGACGGGCCTGGGCAGAAGGGGCGTCCAGCCTGGGCGCTCGCCCTCCGCTCTAGCCTGCAGGCTCCAGACCGCGTCGTCCGCCCATCACACGTGGGAAATGCTTGAAACAAAAGCTCCCGTAAGCGGTGCAGAGATGCCGGGGACCCTGCCCCCCCGGCCCGTCCTGCCCGCCCAGGACACGGCAGGTGGCCAGAGAGGGTGGGCAGCGGCGCGGAGCCAGAGCACACTGGGCGCTGCAGCCTCCGAGGCCACGCGGCTCCGGTCAGCCCCCTCCACGCTGGGAGAGCAGGACACCCCACACCGGGCGCTGGCCCAGCGAGGCATCGGGGCACAGGGCTCGTGGAGGGCGGGCCCAGTGGTGCCCTGTGGGGGCTGCTGCGTCTTAAGGGACAGCAGCGAGGAGCTGGCCCGGTGACTGCAGGCCAGGGCTGGTCAGCGCAAGGGGCCAGGCGGGGGCAGGAGGCGGCAGCCGGGAGAGGTGAAGGGGGGTCCCAGGGCACAGAGGGGGCCCAGGGCCCCCCATGAGGAGGCAGAGGCCCAGAGACACCCCACAAGGGAGGGGCCTGGAAGCCGCCCCCACTGTGAGGTAAAGAGGAACAGCTGACCACTTCCCAGAGGCCTGGTGGGCGGTGCCCAGGGTCAGCGGAGGGTCAGCGGGAGCCGTGACCACGAGGCGCCTGCACGGCACCGTCTGCCCTGGCCTGTCAACAGAGCTTGCTGCCTGCCGCTGCCCTGCGAGTGTCCAGCCGGGCCCGGGCCCTGGCCACACCACGGAGCCGCGAGGAGGAGCTGGCCTGCTGCCTGCGGGGCTGCCCACGTCACAGGCCGCAGGCGCGTCCGGGCCACGGCCTCGTGCGCAGGCGGACGGCAGCAGGCACACTCAGTGGACGCCCCGGAGGACGCGCGCAGCTGGCATGCGCCCCAGGACCCTTGCCCCGGCCCGGGGCCTGGCGCCTCACGCCTAGGGGTGGTGGTCAGGGGAGCAGAAGGCCAGTCCCCGCGCAGAGCGGGTCCCAGGTGCGGGAGGACGAGGACATCCCGCCGGCCGCGGTCAGCGCCCGGACAGCAGAGCGGGAATGGGGGGGCAGGCACCGTCAGGTGAGGGGCTCCGACCCCCTCTGCACTGGCGCAGGGCAGGCGGGGGAGATGGGGGACGGGGAGGGGCCATGGGGCCCGGGGACAGGATGTCAGGCAGGGGTGGGGGCGGGGTGACCCTGTTGGCCAGACTCCTGCTGTGCGCGGCAGCCTGGGGGTGACCTGAGGGCAGCCTGTGGACGTGGCTCTGGGGGCACGCCCCTGCCGCTGCTGCTACCTGGGCCCGCCGGCCCTGCCCCCATGAGCTGCAGAGCCCCCACGGCCTGTGCCTGCCCGGCGCCACGGCCTGTCCGCTGCGGCCGGCGTGGGCACCCTGGTGCCCAGAGCCTCGGTGTTGGGAGGAAGCCCCTGCAACCCTCTGGCGATGGCCGGCCCCGAGCGCCCTGCCGCAGAGCGTCCTCGGCCTAGCCACCCGGAGCCGGGCAAGGCGCCCTCCAGGCTTGCTTCTGCGCCTCCAGGCCCCGTGCTTACCCCTTTCTGAGCCTCAAGATCACCCAGCAGGAGACAGCGGCGAGCACGAGGAAGACGGAGGCCAGGGACACACCTGGGGGACAGGCCCGTGTGGGAGCAGTGCGGCCTGGCCTCTCCCGCCCGGCCGCCCGGCCTGCCCCGGCCCTCTGCTCCAGGCCAGCTGGTGTTCCTCGGACAGACAGGCAAGACCGGCCCGTGGCCCTGCCTGTGCCAGGGACTGCCCCCTGAAGGCAGGCCCCAGAGGTGCCCGCGGCTCAGAGCCCAGCCCCGGAGCCTGGACAGCTGCGCCCGGAGGGGACCTTGGGTAGGGCGCGGGGGTGGGGCAGGCCCGGACGGGAGGGAGGGCCGGCGGGGCTGCTGCTGGGGTCTTCTGCCCGGGCCGCGCGGGGCTGTGCGGATGGGGGACACGCACTCGGCCTGCACTGCGCCCACCGCCCCGGCCTGGACCTGCTGCTCCCAGGAGACTCACGAGGCTGCGCCCTCTCCGCCCGCCTGGCCAAGGGGCACTCATCGGGGAGGTCCCAGCGTCCTCGGCAACCCCCAGGACTTACCAGTTATGAGGGCCGCCCGGGAGCCTGCAGGGACAAGGGCCAGCGGCCTCAGCGGTGGCCCAGCCCCAGGGCCTCTGTGCAGGCGTCTGCTACCCTCGGCCCACCCACCCGAGTGGGGAGGCTGTTTCGCCAGAAAGTGTGGAAGCGTGGCTGCTGCAGCAGAGCAGGCCACTGGGGCCGGGAGGCCACCCTGATGCATGTTCCTGCAGCTTGGGCTTGGTCTGCCCTGCCCATGGGCAGGCCCACCAAGCTGCCTGGTCACGGCTGCCTCTGCCCCCTCTGAGCCGGTCACTCTCCTCTGGCTGCTTCCTCAGAACCCCCCCCCAACAACCCGCCTGCCCTGCACAGAGGGCCCACGCCAGGCAGCAGCACGGAGCAGCCTGCAGGCCCAGCTGCCCCACTCCCGAGCCAGGCAGGGTGAGGGGAGGGGACACCCGCCTCCTCCGACCCTCCTGCTCTGGCTTCTGGGCAGTCGCCCCCGGCCCAGCATGCCCATGAGGTGAGGGGGTGCAACACGCAGCCCCGCACGGCACTTACTGGGGGTGCAGAGGGCCAGCGGGGGGGCCCAGGTGCCGTCCGCCTGGCACCGGCTGTGGGGGCTGCCCTCCAGCGTGTAGCCGTCCCCGCAGCCCAGCGTGACGCTGTCTCCGTAGCGGTACACACGCTCCCCCTGCAGCTCCTTCTGGACCCCGTCCAGGCGCTGCGGGAGGCTGCAGTTCACCTCTGCAGGGGTCAGAGGGCAGGACAGCTGTGGGGGAGCTCAGGCCGCGGCCTCAGTGGGCAGCTCCGGTCAGGACAGCGCGGCCCGGGTTCAGGCAGGGGTGGGCTGGGCACATCCCACTGCCCGCTGCAGACGCCCTGGGCGCTGCAGGCCGTGGTCGGACCGGCCCAGGCCGAGCCCGGTGGAGGTTGGCTCATTTTGCACCGCGGCCGCCAGGCTCGGCTCTCTCTGCACCAGGGCCCGAGCCCCGCAGCGGCTCTGCTCACACCTCTGCCCTGCGGGGCTTGCACGCGCGCAGCCCGAGAATCGCCCCGCTGACTGCGGAGCCGGCGCGCCCGCCCCCCCGGCAGCCCCTCGTCATGGTCCGTGCGGCCGCAGCTCAAGGCAGCATGGCCGGGCAGTGCGCTTGGAGGGTCCGGCAGCCAGCAGGCACACCGCCTGTTGGGGGAGCCCCTGGGACCTTCCGAGTCTGAGGCCCTGCTGGGTGCCAGGCCGTGCTCGGCGGGCAAGGTGGTCAGTGCTACGGGCTGCTGTGAAGCCTCAGGTCGGGACAGTCGTCTGCAGGAAGCCCCGCATGGGGCAAGGGGCTCCTTCCGGGCCCAGCCCAGGCTGCACAGGCAGCCCGGCCGCCCCGAGCCTCAGGCCCTCTGCCTGCAGCCGGCCCTTCTGCCCTGGACGCCCCGGTGGGCTGGTCACCTGTCCACCCTGCAGGCGCACCCGGCCACCCTCTGGGCCCAGGCCCCAGCCCAGACGCGGGGCAGCCCAGGCCACCCGGCCCTGCAGGGCTATCTGGTGACCAGGGTGGCTGCGGGACACACCGGCAACTGCAGCCGGCCTCTGACCTGCTGCCCCTCCGGCCCGTGGCCCGGGCTTTCTTCAGAGGAAGCAGAGCAGGCGGGACTCACGTCCTGCAAAGAGCAGACAGCAGCGCCCACAAGGAGAGTGTGAACATGGGGTCATGGTCAGGGCAGTGGCGCCTCCCAGCTGACCCCGAGCCACCAGGCACGGTTCTGGACCTCCAGCCTCTGCTTCTTCAGAGAGCAGGGCAGCCCAGCCACGGCCAGCGTGGAGACCGACCCCAGGACACGTGTGAACCCCTCCGACCGGGGCACGGGCTCACAGCCGTGGGGCCCACGGCTCGGGCCTGCGGGTCCAGCCCAGACCCAGGCCCTCGGTCTCCTCACAGCTGCTGTCGCTGCCTGACCGGGGCGAGTGGAGGCGGCGTGGACTGAGGTGCTTAAGCCAGCCTTCTGTGTCCCGAGGTCTGTACACCTCAGCTGCCCCAGGGCCTCCTCTGCCGCCTGCAGGCTGGGTCCTGGCAGCCACCCCGCCTCCGGCCTGTGCGTCTGCCCCAGGGCCCCCCACAGCCCGCCCCACCCGCGTCGGAGAGGAGGAGCGTACCTCGGCAGCGGTGGGTCAGGGCGCTCCAGGTGCCCCGGTCGGTGCAGAAAACCAAGGCCCTCCCCACCAGCAGGTACCCCGGGTCACAGGTGAAGGTGACCGCCATCCCGGGGCGGTGCGGAGGGCCATGCGGGTCCACCAGCTGCCCGTGGGGGGTCTCGGGAGGCTGCGGGCACACTGGGACCCGGTCCCCAAACACAAGAAGGATGGTCAGACACCGGCGGACGAGGCCAGCTCCACCCTCCCACCTCCGGCCCTGGGCCAGTGGGGAGCGGCACCCAGCGCTGTGTCCTGCGAGGGCAGGGCCTCCGACAGCAACTCCGGGCAGCTGCACACACCAGGGGCGGCGCCCGGGAGACAGCCGACCGTGGGCCCAGGCGACCGCGGGGCCCAGGCCGAGCGAGCACCTGGTGCCTCCAGCGCCACGCTCTACGGGGAGGGAGCCCAGGGCAGGGACTAAAGGCCTGGCCCCGCTGCATCAGCCTGTGGATGCCACTCACCCACCTGCTGGACCAGGACCCCACCCGACGGGTCAGTGAGGGGCTGAGCCTGGCCTCTGGGCCCTGGAAGAATGTCCAGACCCCTGCGCCTAGGGGCCCTGCACCCCCATCCTCCCCAGGGGAAGGGCCTGAGAACCACCCGGGACCAGGGCAGAGCCACCTCTCTCCCCTGTGGGGGCTGAGCCTGCACCCCACCCCACACCCCAGCAGGGGGACGGCACTGACCGGTGGGACCGGCGGGACCGGTGGGCTCGCAGCGGGGGGCGGGGCCGCTCCAGACCCCACGGCCGGCACCATCGCTCGTGCAGCGCAGGGTGCTCGGGCCCTGCAGCTCCCAGGCCGGGCCCCCCTGCGGGCGGGGGTCGCAGGCGTAGGTGACGGCTGCTCCGTAGGGGAAGGCCCCCGCGTGGCCCCCGGAGTGGGTGCCGTTCCCGATGGCCGGAGGGGCCGCGCAGATGATCTCTGCGGAGGACACAGACTTAGCCCGGCAGGCTGTGGTGGCCCGCAGCCAGGCCCTGGGCTGCCCGTGGCCAGCTATGGCCATGCCCTGACAAGCCCCTCCGGCCAGCCAGCCCCTCGTCTGCTGGGGCCCGAGGCCGGGGAACGGGGAGGCTGGCGAGCAAAGCTGTCCGGTCAAGGGCAGTGAAAGGATAAACTGAAGCACCGTCCTCAGGCTCCAGAGCCTGGCCGGCAGCTGCCAGATCCACACACGGCCCCTGGGTGGCCGGCTGCACCCAGCACCGCTGCCCCATCACTAGAGAGTGGCAGTGCCGGCGCCCTTCCCGGAGGCTCAGCCCCACCCCGCAGAAGGTCCAGGGTCTCGTCGGTCTGCGCTGTGCCCGGCTTCCCGGGACGCCCCAGCCCCTTGGGGCTGGGTCTCTGCACAGTGTGGAGGCCCCTTGGGGCATCCGCGTGCAGTCGGGCTCTGCTGACCAGCAGGCACGGCCGGGCTGAGCCTTGACCGTGAAGGAGAACGAGCCGCAGGCTGGCTGGGGCCCGGGGACAGTGGAGCCTGTGAGGTCTCTCTGTGCCCAGGGGAGGGAGGGGTGTGGGGGGGCGAGGCGCTGCCCACGGGCCCGGGGAGCATGACGGCTCCATCCCCGTGGGCCTCGCGCCTGGCCCCCGCGAGGCCGTCTCGATGCCGCAGCGTGGACCGGGCAGTGCACATCTGCCCAGCGCAAGCCACAGTTGCCTCTTCTGCAGGGCCGGCAGTGCGCGGGCCGCGGTGGGGACGGGGGACCTCAGGGCCCGCAGGGAGCCTGACTCACCCTCGCAGCTCGGCGCCTCTGGGTCCCAGGCGACGTCGTGGCCCCAGAGCAGGCAGGCAGCGGAGCGGGCCCCGCGCAGCTGGTACCTGGGGGCAGGGCAGGCTCTCAGCACGCAGCTCGCGGCGGGGCAGCAGGGGCGGGCTGCAGGCGGAGCTGGGCGCGGGAGCCCCATGCCGCGGCCTCTCCTCTCTGGGGCCACCGGCTCCTTCCTCCTCGCCCACTTTGCTGCCACCTGCCCGCCAGGCCGCGGCTGGGGAGTGTCCCGGGAGAGTGGGGCAGGTCCAGCTGCCCCGTGACTGCCTGCTGGTGGTGCTGCCCCGCTCCCGCTGCCCCCCACCCCGCTTGCCAGGGCCTTGGGTAGGGCAGAACCCCTGAGCAGAACATGGGGCTGCCGGACCGCTCCCCTTTCTTCATGGTGCCAGAGCCCCTCGATGCGCTAGGCCACCACAATGCGGGCTCCCCCTCTGCCCATGGGTGTGTGGGGGCGGAGCTCGATGGGGGCTGGGAGCTGGGCTGGGAGCGGGCATGGCAGTGTCTGATGACGGGTGCGGGAGGAACAGGTCTTCCCACTCGAGGCTCTCAGGCCTGAGGTGCGTGGTCTGCTCTGCAGGGAGGAGCTGGTCTCCCCAGGGCGTGGGGGCCAGCGGCTGCCAACAGGGTGGCTTTGCACCAGACGTAACACACCAACAGCGAAATCCGCTCAGTTGCCTGCCGCTGAAATTCCTTTACTTTTGCAGTGTTCCGTCTGAGTTGGGATGCAGCAGCCGTCCATTCGAGTTAGGGCGCAGCGGGTTGTCCATTCAAGGAGCTGGCCAGGGCATGCTTTGCCCCCCACGCCCTCCAGCTCAGCCCCTGCTCAAGTTCACAGGCAGGAGGCCCCGCCCATCCCCGCCCCGGCCCCGCCCACCCGTCCTTCCTCTCAGCCATCTGGCCCCGCCCATCGCCGCCCCGGCCCCGCCCACCCGCCCTTCCTCTCAGCCATCTGGCCCCGCCCATCGCCGCCCCGGCCCCGCCCATCCCGCCCCTCTCTCTCAGCCCTCTGCCCTGGCCACGCCCTCGCCCAGCCTCCCCTGGCCCTGGCGCCCACCTCCTAGGCCTGGTCAGGCCTGGCCCGCTGCTCTGCAGGCCACACCTGGACGCGCTGCTCCCACTCACCCTTCGTTGCAGGAGTAACTGACCGTCGACCCGAACAGGGTGTCTGTGTTCACAAGCACCGTCCCGTGGTGGGGCGCAGGGGGCGCTCCGCACGACTTCCCTGCGGGAAAGGGGCAGAATCAACCGGGTGAGGTTGGTGTGCTCCGCCCGGCGTGGAGCGGGCGTCCGCGCGATGCAGACGTGGCCCGTGGAGGCCAGCACGGCGCCCGCTGGATCTGAGCCTGTCAGGGCAGGGGACACGGGCATGGGCACCCGACACCGACCATGGGCCCCGGTACCGGACACCGGGCGCAGGAAACAGGCACAGGGCATGGACACCACACTGGGCATGGGCGCTGGACTGCAGGCTTGGGCACCACACTGGGCACGGACACTGGACTGCGGCCATGGGCACCAGCGCTGGGCACTGGACACTGGACTGCGGCCATGGGCACCAGCAGTGGGCACGGACACTGGACTGCGGCCATGGGCACCAGCGCTGGACTGCAGGCTTGGGCACCGCACTGGGCACGGACACTGGACTGCGGGCTTGGGCACCGCACTGGGCACCGGCCATGTGAACCGGCACCTGGCACAGGGCGCTGGACACCAACCACTGGACATGGGCACCTGGCGCCACCTCTACGAAGCGCTGCCGCGTCCCCTGCCGCAGCCCTGGGCCCTCAGCGGGGCCTCACACCGCGGCGTTTCCGTTGCAGCCCCAGCGGCCCAGCGCGTCCCTCCGCCCCTCCAGCGAGGACCTGCAGGTTCCTCCGCGCAGTGCAGCTGGGCGAGTGGACGCACCTCCTGTTAGTTCCGAGGGCCGTGCCTGCCCGGCGGGGGTCAGGCAGAAGGCCCAGGCACGGGTGTGCAGCCGCGGCCTGAACGCAGCGCCCCCAGCCCCACCCCACGGGGCCCCACAGCGCCCCCGGCGGGCTCACTCACGTTGGCAGCGCCCTTTGGCCCCCGACCAGGCCAGGCCCTCCAGGCAGGTGATGGTGAAGGCGGCCCCTGTGTAGCCGCGGCGGCACTGGTAGCTCAAGGCCGTCCCCACCGGGAACTCGAGCTCCTGCCGCGGGGCCGTGGGCTGGGCGAAGGGGAGGTCTCCGGGGGGCTGGCAGAAGCCTGGGGCGCAGGCAGGGCCCAGTCAGCAGGTGCCGCGCGGGCCCAGGCCGCCCTGCAGCCGGCGTGGGGGGGCCGATGCCAGCAGACACCAGGGCGAGGCCGGCGCCCCGTGGCAGGGCAGTGGCTCTGACTGCGTCTGCCCTCCCCGATGGCCCTGACCGCCCCCTCGCGGGCCAGCTGGGTGCAGGGCGGAGCCTCGTGGCCGGCGTCCAGGCCGCGGTAGCTCACGGAGCCGGCAGCCAGACCACGGGGGTAAAGCCTCCCCAGAGAGCCCCGCGACGTGGTCTCCAGGGCAGGCCCACCCCGGCCTCTCCGGCCTGCGGGGAGGCCAAGGGCAGCGCCGGATGGCCGCCCTCCTCAGTCCTGGGAGCAGAGGCCCCTTCCTCGGAGCTGGCCTCCCTTGCTTCTTGCCCTTCCCGGTCCAAGGCCGAGAGAAGGGGGCCGGAGGGAGGCCGCACGGGGCCACTTGGACGGGGCGGCCGCTTGGCTGCTGGGCCTACGTGAACACTGCCTGCCACATCTGGGTTCTGGCCGGTCAGCCTGCCCCTGGCGGCCCTCTTACCCCGGCCGGCCTCTCCACCCGCGGCCGCTCTTAACCCCTGCCCACAGGAGAGCCACTCGGCACCCTGGAGCCCGTTCCAGCTCCGAGGCCGCGGACACTTCCACCCGGGGCGGGAGAAACGGACGTCCACGCCACACGCTCATAGGGACCCGCACAGCTGGCCTCGGGCTGGGCAGGGCACTGACCGGCGGGACCGGTGGGCTCGCAGCGGGGGGCGGGGCCGCTCCAGACCCCGCGGCCGGCGCTGTCGCTGGTGCAGCGCAGGGTGCTCGGGCCCTGCAGCTCCCAGGCCGGGCCCCCCTGCGGGCGGGGGTCACAGGCGTAGGTGACAGCTGCTCCGTAGGGGAAGTCGGCCTGCGCGTGTCCAGAGTGTCGCCCGTGGGGGATGTCGGGGGGCGGTGAGCACGAGATTCCTGCGGAGAAGATGCCCTGTTTCCGGGTCGGGCCTTATCGTCAGCCGACCGCTGTCCTCCGCCCTCTCGCACCCGCGCGGCCCCCGCTCGGCACCCCGAGGCCCTAGCTGGGTGTCCTCGGGCGGCGGCGGGTACTCACGCTTGCACGCTGGGGCACTGCTGTTCCACTGGGTGCTCGCCCCCTGCAGGACGCAGTAGCTGGCTCGGGGGCCCTCCAGGCGGAACCTGGGGCAGCGTGAGCGGGTCCTCGCGGGTCCGCACACCCCAGAGAGGAACAGCTCACGGAGGTTCGAACCGATTCGCAGCCCGCGCTCCGCGGGAGGAGGGGGCAGGCGGCCTCGCCGGCCCTGCGCCCCGGCGCCGCCCCGCATGCTTTCCTGGGCCTGGGGCCCAGGAGGGCACCCCTTTCCTCAGCCTGCCTCGGGCTCTGGGGGCCTGCGGGCCTCCCGGGGAGTCGGACCGGGCCCAGGGAGCAGAAGCGCCCCAGGGCCAGAGGTCCCGAGTGTGGGCAGGTAGGGGTGGGCAGGGCCCCGGAGCTGGACCCCACGCTGGCCCTGAGGCTGCCTGGCTGCGGCTCACCCACCCTCTGCTTGAGACCAGCCTGTTGCTGGCCGCCAAAGGGACTCAGGCCCAGCCTCGCCAGGGCAGCTCCCTGTGGCCAGGAGCCCGTCCGCACCGGAGCCCACCAGCCCTCAGCGGCTGCGCCCGCCGCGCCCTGCCCGGGCGCCCGCGGGTCCCCTCTGTCTAGTCCCACTTCCCAATCGCTGCGGCCTCGTGCTGGTCCTCCCGCAGGCCCACCAGCCCCGCCCCATGCTCACCCCTCATTGCACGCGAATTCCACTCTGGCCCCGAGCCCGAGGGTGTGCGGGGGGTGCACGCGGCCATTCGGGAGCCGGTCCTGGAAGGCGGCGCAGGCTTCCTCTGGAGAACAGCAGGAGCCCTGAGCGAGCAGAATCCCGGCCCAGCCGAGGCAGCTGTGCTTGCCCAGAGAGGGCCTGGGCTGGGCACCGGGTGGCAGACCCACTGGGGAGCGCAGCTGCCGTGGGCGGAGTTGCAGGCCCAACCCAGCCCCCCCAACTTAGAACGGGGGGGCCAGCCCTCCTCTCTTGGGGCAGGAGGGTCCAGCTCTCGAGCTCTGCTCCAGCACCAGGCCACGGCCAGTGCAGCCCTCCGGTCCCCCCGGCGCCGGCTTCCCGGGGGCTGCCCGCCTCCTGAAAGCGGCCCCCTCTGCACCTCACGGTCTCCATGGCCCCTGGCTGGGTGGGGGGTGACCTGCGCCCGTGATCGGCCCCTAGGGCTGCCTGGATGCGGTGGGTGGGGAGAGCGATGATCTATGTCGGGGCTGCGAGCAGCCTCTTCCCAGTGCATGAAGACACGCAGGAGACAGTATCCCCTGAGGGCCGCAGGGGTGCAGGAGGCACCTGCTGCCTCGGGGTCTGGTTCGCCCTTGCCCGCCGCGCCCGGCTGAGCAGTGGCATGCTGGCTCCCAGCTGGGTGCTCCCCTTCGGTGTGGGCGGCCCCGGGCGGCGGAGTGGGCAGACATGGGCCTGCTCAGATGAGCAGCGGGGCTTGGCCACAGACGCCGAGGGGTGGCGGCCGGGCCGGCCGGCTGGTACCCTCCATGTCCGGCGCTCTCAGCCGGGTAGACTGCCCAGCGCAGGGGTCTCGGGGGCAGTTTCCAAGGTACCGTCCAGTGTGGCCGGCCCCCATGCAAGTGCACCCTGATGCGCGGAGCCACAGAGTTGAGCTGTGCCCCCAGAGTCACCCCCAGGAGCGCCCCAAGGGCCCCATCCCTGACCGACTGAGCTCTCGGTTCCCCAAAGGAAGGGGCGCGTACCCACTGCACGTCTACCCCAGATTCATCTTCCCTGCTGAACCCTGCAGAACCCCTCCCCGCCCCACCCCTGCAGACACGGCTTTCCTGCCCACTCCAGCGCCCGGACTCACCCCGGGAGCACGTGGGCAGCTCCGGGCCCCACCTGTTCTGGGCCTGGCAGCTCACCCTGGCCAGCCCTGCCATGACGAAGCCGGGCGGGCACTGGAGGGTCACAGTCTCGCCTAAGTTGTACAGGCTCCTGTTCCTGGACACCAGGACTCCCGGTTCGACAGCGGGGGGTGTGCACGTGTTGGGCACGAGGCACTGCGGGGCGGGGCCGCTCCAGACGCCCACTCGGTTGTCCTTGCTGGTGCAGAAGATGCTCTTCTCCCCCACCAGGCTTGCCGGCCGCATCCTCCGGTCCTCTGGGTGGTTGCAGTAGTAGGTCACCACCGACCCGTAGAAGAAGTAGTCACGGTCCGAGCTTACGAAGTAGCCATTGGCGATTTGCGGGGGCTGCCCACAAGGAATGCCTGGGAAGGGGCAGACGGGGTCAGACAACACAGAGCATGAGAGGCCGGCACAGGCAGGGGCGGCTGTCTGCGCTCGTCGTTTGCCGCCGGTGCTCCCGGCCGTCGGTCAGGCGAGGGGGTGGTCTCGGGCAGTGACCTGCAGTCTGCTCCCTGCCCTGTCCGCTAGAAGCCCCTGACTTTGCTTTTTGTTTTTTTTTTTTTAAAGATTTATTTATTTATGCACACAAGCACTGGGGTACAGGCCAGAGGTGTGGGGAGGTGAGAGAATCCACCAGACAGAGCAGGGGGCAGAACAGGCAGATGGACCGAAGCACACTGCTGAGGGGGCAGCGGAGAGGCAGGAGAGGTCTGCTGCACCCTGTGGGTCTCTCCCTGGCCAGCGGCAGGGATCGAACTCGCGCTGCAGTGGCTGCGGATGCTTCACAGTGCGCTGCTTAACCCGCTGCGCCACCAGGGCGGCCCGAAGCCCCTGCTTTTGTGAATACGGGCGCGTTCTGTGCTGGACAGTGCTTTGGTGATATCATTATGCCCTTTTTGCAGTTTGCCCTCTCCTTTCCACTTCTAAATTTCCATTTTTGAATTGACTGATATAGTTTTAGACAATAAAATAAAAAGACCCTGCAAAGAGAAAAAGCGTGAGAGGCAAACGAGGTAGCAGGGGCAGGGGCTGGAGGCGAACGTATCTGCCGACGCGTGACGGCGCCTGCACAACCCAGACCGCTCTGCGCCAAATGCAAATGCACGAGGAAGGCTGCGAGTCACCAAGATTCGCTCAAGAAGATAAAGAAACCCGGATGGACGCAGACCCCAGTTTGGGCTGCCAGACCCGGTAAACCAGAATGCCGGCTGAGAAGTGGGAATGGCGCAGAAGGGCAGCCTGCAGTGTGCTGGAGCCAGCGCCGCACGGGTCTCCCAGGACCACCCCGGGCGGAGGCGGACACCACGAAATTTCAGGTTAATTGAAGTGAAAGTGAGGCTTGAAGGTTTGACCTGCTGAGTTCCCGAATTCAGGAGAGGCGGGTCCCAGGATGGGGAAGAAGGTGGGCTGGTCATGGGGCCCGGGGGGGGGGGGG
>JAGFMF010012293.1:368968-425746 GCA_019455555.1 Galemys pyrenaicus
CCTGTGGGGGGTGGTCGGTAACGGGAAGAAATCTGCCAACTCACGCTCGCAGAGAGGGGGGTCGTTATCCCAGCCGACGGTGTTGTCCATGAGGATGCACATGAGAGAGGACTCCCCGATGAGGCGAAATCTAGGGGCGCAGCACAGGAGCTGGCGGCCAGGCCCAGCAGCCCCGCGCGAGTCGGCGCCCCGAGGTTGCGGTCTGGGCGCGAGCCGGTCTCCCCCTGCCCGTGCTGGGGCTGCTGGGCCACCCTGCACCCCTGAGTCCCGCCTGCCCGCTGCACACTGCTGTGTTCGCACGCCGTTGGGGTCCAGCTGTCCCGAGAGCTCGCTCACCCGTCGTTGCAGGAGTAGGTGATCGTGGACCCAAACGTGATGTCTCCGTCTATGAGCATATTGCCGTTGACCAGGTCCCCTGGGTTAGGGCACCGCCTACCTGCGGGGTGGGTGACGGGGTGGGCTCTGGGCCAGCGCCTCCCCCCTCAGTCCCCACCCCCGCCCAGAGCACCACAAGCCGGACGGTTTAGCACCCGAAGGAGACTCAGCAACCTTGGGACAGTCCCCAGGAAGACCCGCGCCCCCACACACGGAGACCCCGACCCGCAGGCTGCCGCCCGGGCAGGCCACCCCACCCGCTCCCAGAGCTCTTGCAGCTCGTAGGCCGGGGAGGGTCCAGGCAGGGGCTGTGCTCCCCACGGAGTCAGCGACAGCCCCCGCCATAGCTTCCTCCAGTGGCGGACACGGGGACCCCACGGAGAGGGACCCCTCCACCCCGACCGGCCAGGGCCACCTCTCGGAAGCCGCTCACCCGCGGCATGGGTGGGCGGGAGGGGCCCGTCTCCCGGGCTTCCGCAGCCACTCACGGATGCAGCGATTCGGGACCGACCAGGTGTGGTTCTGCAGGCAGGTGATGGAGAACGGCATCCCGAGGAAGCCCGGGCGGCACACGTATTTCAGCTTTGCCCCCACGGGAAACTCAGACTCCTCGGGTACCTTCTTTAGCCTGGCAGACGGCAGCTGCTCGGGGGTCTCGCACTGACCTGCCGGGCGCAGGCCCCATGAGTGGGCAGGGCGCTGCGCCACCGCCATCTCCAGGGGCTCCCAGACATGCTGGCCCTTCAGGCGGCCTGTGCCCCAAGGAGCACCCTGGGCGTGGGGCGTGGCTCCGGGAGCGTGGGCACGGTGGGGGTGCATGTCCGAGGAGCGGGCCTGGGGCCGGTGCTGGTAGGAGAGCAAGCCCACGTCTCCTCGCGCGGCGTCAAGTCTACGCATTCAGGTTGGCGAGGCGAGGCTCCTCGGCTGCAGGGGTTGAGGCGCAGCCCTACGAAGCTGTCACCAGCCACTGCGGCAGGAGTGCGGCCCCGGCCAGGAGCTGACCCACCGGGCACAGCAGACCCCTCCCGTCTCCCTGCTGCCCCCTCAGCAGTGTGATTCGGGGATCCGCCTGCTCTGCTCCCCACGCTGTCTCTGGGGAGTCCTCCATCCTCCCACACCGCACCGCTGGCCTGCACCCATGCTCACACATGCAGACCCTGGGAGAAGGCACCCAGTCCTGCCCCCCCGTGAGGCCCCTCCTTGCAGTGTCCAGGGCCCCTCTTGGCTGACCCTCTGGGGTCTCTCCAGGCTGATAGGGTGGTCAGGCGGCAGACCCTGCCCACGCGCCCTCCTGGCTTCCCAGGGACCCTGTACAGTCGGGTCATTATGTCCACTTATAACGGGGACATTCACCCTCAGGTGGCCCCTGACCACAGGGTCCTCGCCCAGGAGCGGCCCCCTTTCGGCCTGGGTCAGCGCCTGTCACCGAGATCCTCCAGACCCCAGGGGCCTGCCCGGGGCCCGCGGCTGTGCCCCTGAGAACTGGCCCTCGCACAGAGTGCTGCACGCGGGTGTCCCCGCTCTGAGGACCCCGTTAGCGGGCGAGGGGTGATCGTGTAGTGGGGCGCTGCACCGAGGCCAGTGATGGGCAGCACCGAGGCTGCGGCCAGGCCCCGTCTCGGGCAGCTCTCGGTGTGGAGCCGTGCCTGAGGCCGGAGGCCCCCTCCAGGTTGCACAGGCTCTGGGGTGCGTGAAGCTGTGGGGTTCCCCTACTTCCAGTTCCCTTATTTCCAGTTACAGGAAGGAAGGAAGGAAGGAAGGGAGGTGCTGCCCCAGCTTGGCTCCGCTGCGCCCCGGGCCGCACGGCCCTCCCTCCCCGGCACCTTTGCAGGCGCAGGTGACCCTCCCCAGGGCACCGCACCCAGTGCGCAGAGGGCCTGGCTGGGGCAACAGTCGCTGTGGGTGGCTCTAGGGGATAACCACGGGGCGACAGTCGCTGTGGGTGGCTCTAGGGGATAACCGCACCTACAGGGCTGTTTGCCTGGGTCACAGGTACAGGGGCACCTTTGGGGTCTAAACTGGCGAAGGGGCCAGCTGCACGGTCCCCTGAGGCCATTTAGGGGCTGGCGGAGCTATCCTGTTCCCCTGCCACAGCCTGGAGGCAGACTTGGAGCCGGGCTGCGGACAGAGCGCTCTGCCGGCTCCCGAACCCCCTTCCCAGGACGGGGCTCAGAGCACTCTACTGGGGTCCTTGTGTATCCCCCAGGGCATCTTCTGAGTCCCTGCAGCGTCTGCCCCACCCCCTCCCCCCCACTGGCGCTGTGCAGTCCCCGGAGTCCCTGCCCCGGGCCCGGACGCTCCGCGTCCTGCAGAGGGCGCGCCAGAGCCGCCAGGAGCGCCCCGGAGCCGCCAGGAGCGCCCCAGGACCCGGGGCTGGTGCCGTGCTGAGGGCTGTGCACGGCTGCGCCCGCTCCCCTGGGGTCCCCCGCGCCGCTGCAGTTGCCGAACGCCCCGCGTCCCACATGCCTTGTCTCACCCCAGGCGGCTCCGCAGGCGCCCCCACCATGCCCTGCCTCACCCGCTCCCCGCGCTCCCTCCGCTTCCGCTTCTCACCCTGGGCCGCCGGCAGCGCGAGCAGCGCCAGGAGCGCCAGGACCGCGAGGAGGGCTTCTCTGGGATGGAGAAGGGGCGCCAGGGGCCGGAGCGGCTCCCCGCGCCAGGGAGACCAGCCGGCCATCCCCGCGCGGTGGGCGTGGTTCGGAAGGAGCAGGAGTCGAAGCGCAGCTCCGGGAGCCCAGACCCGGGCCGCTGTGCGCCCAATTTGCGCTGCGCCGCACGCAGTCTCGCCACCGCGGGCTTGGTGTGTGTGAGAGAGAGAGTTTTGAGCGCCGCTTCCTTCCGCTGTGGGGCAGGTCAAGTGGCCCCCAGTGGCCTCTCTAGAGAGCTTGCTCCACCTGGGGGCAGTACCCGGAGAACTCTGTTTCTAGAAGAGGCCATTTCCAGACTGCGGTGCGAAGGCGCACTGCCGGGCTCAGTGGTTTCGTCCGCAGGCTGCACGGGGGAGGGTGGGGGTGGGCAGGTGAGCTGGGGGGCGCAAGGAACCTGCTTTTTCCTGAGGAGTTGATAGCCCCCGGGAGGAGGTGATTGTGGAGAGCGAGTCCATCGGGTTTGCTTTTTAGAAATGTGGTTGTCTTGGAGACAGGGCTGGAATAACACCCAACTGGGGCAGAGCAGAAGCTCCTCCGGTCACCGCGAGACCAGGGCCTGGATGGGGAGTGAAAGGGCCATCAAGGGAGTGGGAAGGGAAGAGCACAGGTCACTCGCACCCCGGTTTTTGCTTCCTCCCTTTCTTAGAGCGAGAAGAGGAGGCTCCGTCACTCCAGCTTTGGAATCAGTCGGGTTGGTTCTCCGAGCAGAGATGGGAGGAGGCCCAGGCGGACGGCTCCTCAGCACCTGTGGGCGTTACCCCCGCGGGCCCAGGTTTCTGCAGACGTGGCTGAACTAGGGGGGACAGCTCCTGAACCGCCCGGGGGCCCTTAGGTGCCCCCACGACCCGGGGTGCCGCGCCGGGGCCAGGCCGGCCGGGTGGACATCCCAGTCTCGAGCGGGGGCAGCGGCCTCTGCTCACACGAGGCTGTGTCCCCATTGGGGCCCTGCTCAGCCTGCGGCTGCTCGGAGTTGACCCGGAGGGACCCTGCCCCGCTGCTGTGGGGCCCGGCAGGAGCTGCGCAGCCCGGATCAGGAGCGCCGCTGTGCGGACAAGTGGCCGTGGGGCCTCTGGCTCCAGAGCGAGGCCTGGGGGTGTGCAGAGCAGAGAAGCTGCTCCTCAGCCTGCAGGGAGTGCGGTGGGCGTGTCCTCGTGCCCAGCTGGACGTGGAGAAGACCCCCGAGGGGGGCGTCCTCCCTGCTGCCGGGCCATCAAGGCTCACGCCCACCCCAGGCCGGTCCGGCCGAGGCCTCCTGCGTGCTCAGCCCAGCCCTGTGTGGGGGCAGCCCCGCGGCCCACCTTGGCTCCCATTCGCTTCCGCTGGGGTCTCCCCCAGAATATCAGTTGCTGCTACCACTCATCGCACCCCCTTCTCAACACTCCCGAATGGCAGGGGCCTGGTGTCCTGCTTGCCGATGCTGGGGGCGGAGAGGGTGCTGGCAAGGGTTTGGCTTGTGGTCCGCTGGCCGCACGGTCCCAGGTCACCCGGTCTCTCCGGTCCTCGTGCTAAGTGACCGCCACGCACTTTACGTCCTGAAGCTGCGCTCTGAGCCCCCTGCCCCCGGTCCTCGTCTCTGCCTGCAGCTTGGCTCTGTCTTCCCAGAGAAGATGGAAGCACCGGACAGGACGTCCTCACCTTGTCTGGCCACCTCGCCCCGCGTTCTTCTGGCCAGCCTTCTGCCCCTGCTGTACACTGCCCCCCCAGCAGCTGGGCCCCCAGGACGGATCCATTTGCATTCAAGGACATGTCCCCAGTGGCTCTCTCCCCACCATCACCCCTTCCTGCAGACTTCCCAGGAGGCAGCACCTCCCTCCCTCCCTGGGGCGCGCCCATAGGTCACCCTCCAGCTTGGGGCGCTGGCCTGTCTGCCGCTGCCCTATCCCGGGCCTCCGCCCGCTGTGCCCTCTCAGAGCTCCCTCCTCCCTCTGCTGCCCCTCACCCGCTGCCCTGCAGGGAGCCCGGCCAGGCCAGTGCTGGCTCTGGGGCAAGTGGGCACAGCGTGAGGCCTCTGGCTCAGCCCCTCGGCAGTTTGCTGGTAAAGGGCGGGGGGCAGTTTAAAGAGCAAGAGCGTGGGCACCCACGGTGGGTGCAGAGCCCGTGGGTGGTATTGAGTTAGCCGAGCCCCTTCTTCTGGAATTGAGCCCCTGAGTTTCCCCCTGGGAAGCCCCTGTCCCACTGTTGGGGGCTCAGGGCGCCACCCCGCTGTGAGCTGGAATTCTTTGCCACCTGTGTAGGGGCTGGGGGCCCTGGGGGCTGACAGTCATGTGGTGGCCTCTGGGGCCCTCACCCCGTGTCCAGCGCTGTTCCCGGGTTTACGGCCACCAGATGTCCTGGGACAAGCTCCCCAACTGGCGCCCCAAGGATGACCCTCAGTCCCGCCCCGGCTCCCCCGCAGGGCAGCAGCGGCAGCCCCTTCCTCTGCCTGGGCCTCCCCCTCCGCCCGCCGGCGCCTTGTGAGGACAGTGCATGCTGCCGCCCGGGCCCTGGGCTGCAGGCCGGCCGGCCAGTTGGGGGCGCTGTGGGCAGCGGTGCGGCCCGGAAGCGCCTCCAGCTTCAGGGAGCAGAGCTGGCCGGGCCGGACCTGAGACACCGGGTCTGAGGCCAGGTGCTGAGTCCCGGCTGTGCGGACCTGTTCCGAGCAGTGAGAGGACACAGCCTGCACCGGCTGGGACCGAGGGGCGGCGGGGCAGGGAGTGACTGGTGGCCACGCCCCGGGAGGAATACCCGGCAGCTGTGTGGAGCGGGGCCAGGCTGGTGGGCGGGGCGGAGCCAGTGGACGCGAGGGCGGGGCGAAGCCACGGTGCTGCGAGGGGACGGTGCCCACTGACCCAGCGGGGAGGGGGCGTCCCACTGGGGCGAGGACCCGAGAGGGGAGTGCGGGCTGAGGGGTTCACAGCCCCAGGCCGAGCCTCACACCGTCCATGGTCAGCCCGGATGTGCTGCCGTGGGCTGGGCCTGTGGGACTGGCCAGTCACGGAGGGGTGGACGCTGGTTCACCCCGCGGTGGGGCTCCCGAGCCCCCCCAGACTGGGGTGCTGTGCTGGCAGTGCAGCGGAGAGGGGCGGGGCCCTCGGGGGGCGGGACCTCGTCCAGTCCGGGTGGGGCGGGGACCTGGCGCTCGGTTTCTACCAGGGAACGTTCTGGAACGCCGCCCTTCGGTGGAGAAAACGCCGCGCTTCTGAACTGCACACTCCAACACGCAGGGACGCCTGCGAGCGAGCTGCTTTCCAGTTACAGGCAGCGCACGCCAGGTTCTGGGGGCGCCTGCGCTTGACCAGGGTTGTCGAGGGGGCGCCTCCGTGAACAAGGGGGAGCGCATGAGGTGCGGCTCACAGCTGGGGGAAGCACGTGGGCTGAGCCAGCGCCCGTGTCTCAGCGACAGAGCTGTGGGCAGAGACGGACGGCTGTTTGGAGGGCGGTTGGGAGAGGGTGGTGGGGAGGCGGGAGACGCCCAGGGAGGGCGAGGAGCGAGTTTGGGCCGTGTGGCCGCTGCGAGGGCCCTGGCCGCTGGCAGTGCTCACAGGATGTCCCTCGGAACCATCCCAGGTCTGTCTCCAGGCCTGCCGCTCCCCAGGCCCTGCTCCCTCCCTCCCCCCAGCCAAGCCCCCCACCACAGGGCCCTACTGCAACCCGTGGTCCACCCCCCCTCCACCTGGCTCCGCCCTGGGGGCCGCCAGACAGGCCAGGAGCAGAGCCCCTCGCCCAGCACCCCACGTGCCTCCCCCTCGGGACTCGGGCCTCCCTCCTGGGGGGGAGGGGAGGAGACACTGCTCCTTCCCATGCGCCCCCAGGATCGGAGGGCCCCTGGGTGGGGCCCCTTCTCTTCTGTGTGGACCCTGCCGGCCCTGGTCCCTGACAGGTGGGTGCATGCCCAGGAGGCCTCCTCTGCACCCAGCTGGCTGGGGCCATGGAGCCAGCCTCCCCTCCCCACAGCAGCCAGGGGCACTGCTCCTGCCCGGCACACCCCTCACCCTCCACCGCGCTCTGCTCCGCTGCCTGGCCGGCCAGCCCAGGGCGCTCCCCTCTCTCTGGTGTTCCCGCTGGCAGTTCCTGCCGGGGAGACCCCCTCCCTCAGGGAGAGCGCCCCCAACTCCCGACACCCCCTTTCCCGCCTTTTCTCTCTTCACAACGTTTCATCTCTTATTTGCTTTATTCTCAATGGTTTTGCTGTTTCTGCATTTCTGGAACAGATGAACGGACTCCGTGAGGGGACCGAAGCCAGAGCAGCCTCGGCCGCACGGTGGGCGGCCCTCTGGTCCCCGAGCGCGCGGAGCCCGGGCCTCTGGGGCAGCCCGAGTGCTGGTCGGCCGGCCGCGCTCACCCGGCCAGGCTGTAGGGGTCCACGAAGTGCGCGGCCCGCGGCTCCAGGCCGAGCTCCCCCTCCTTCGGGCCTGTGCTGGTGCGGTAGTTCCTGGTGGGGGCAGAAGCGGGGTCACTGCCGCCGGCCAGCCGGGCACCCCGAGGCCGGTCCCCAGCGGAGGGCCCGGGGGCCGCCGTCTCTCCCAGGGTCGCCGCTCTGCGGGCTCTGGGAACGGCTGCGACAACGGACGCCCGGCCCGGCCCACGCCAGGCAGCTGCTTCAGAGCAGGCCGAGCGCCACAGCCGCGGCCCGGAAAGCGGAGCCGGACAGAGGCGCGTCCCCCAAGGCCGTGTCCCCGGACACGCGCTCCCGCCAGCGTGGAGGAGCTTTGTCGTGACCGCCGGTGTCCAAGTCCGGGCCCCGTGCGGCAGGGACAGCGAAGCAGCCTCGGGAGCAGGTTCGTGCTGCTCCTCAGGGACACGCCCGAGGCTACCTCGCAGACAGGCGCGGGCAGCGGGGGGCCCTGCGGGGGAGCCGGAGGGCAGAGCCGCAGACCCGGCGGCCAGCGCGGGGCCGAGTGACCGTCTCGGTGCTGACCCGCTGCCACCGCAGCCCCGGGCTTTAGCGAAGCCTCAGACGGCCAGGAGGAACAGCAGAGCTTCTCCCCCGCGTGCCGGGCGGCTTTCTGCAAGTGTCGCCGTGTCGCAGGCGGCCTCGGTGAGACAGCGCACCGCGCATGGGCCGAGGCAGCCTGCGGCGCCGCCAGCGTCCCTAGGAAGGCTGCTCGGAGCCTGGACGGGGCGCGTGGAGGGCGCGGGCCGAGGGTGCGGGCGGAGGGCGCGGGCCGCGGCGAGGCAGTGGCGCTCGGGACGTGGTGCGTGCTCTGGTCCCCCGCCGAGCACGGGGCCACACGACTGGGCTGGAGCACGGGGCCTGGTGCGGGCCCCCCGAGCCTGCCCATTTCCAGCTCGAGCGAAGCCCCGGCAGCGGCTGGGCGGCTGGAGGAAGCAGATAGGCCGCGGGTTCTATTTATTCAAATGCCCCATTCCTCTCAGTCGAGTTATCTCCTCACTTCCCAGCAGCACCCCTATTTTTACTTCTTGAGGCCTTACTCTCCTCGCCTCTGCTCCCCACCTTTGTCCACAGCCCCCCTCTGGCACCTGCTGCGCTCGCAGACGCGGGGACCCACTCGCCGCCCGTGCACGAGCCCTGGCTGGTCCTCGCCGCCCCGTTGGGACCACCTGCCCAATACTCCGCTGGTGGGGACCCCGTGGCTTCCGCAGGCTCCTCCTGCACCTCAGCCTGGCCACCTCCCCTGGCCGCCACCACCCGCTGCTGCCCGTTGCACCGCCTGTGTCCTGTCATCCGGCGGGACAGCCCGAGGCCTTGCTCTCGTTGGCCCCGCCTGCACCCCGCTCCTGGCTGCCCGCTCCGGGCCACGGGGCGACTCCTGCACCGTCGGCTTCTCCCAGCCAAAAGCCCCCCAGGCGCTTTGGGTCCTCACCAAGCATCACAGATCGCCGTGGCGACGTCTTTTACGGAATCAAGTGGTGGAAAAAAATTTGATAATGTAAAAATAAAGTGGAAATGTCGCTCTAACTCCAGGTCATGACGTGCAATGAAGCAAGACCAGGAGCCGCATGATAGTTTGAGCAGCCGAGGAAACGGCAGCGGAGAGGGGAGAGGTCGTGTGGATGCAAGCAGGGCCAGCGCGTTCTGAGGGGGGCCTTGCAGAGGACGCCGCGTCCACTGCCAGCCGTGGGTCTCGCCGCAGCTTTGCTCTCAGAGGGCGAGCTGCAGATGCCCGCAGGACGGCACAGGGGCCAGAGAGGCCAGTCCCCGAGAATGGCCGCCGGCTCTCGCCCCAAGCCCAGCAGCAGAGGCCAGCTCGGGCGGGCAGGGGCGGCCCAGGGGCACGGTGTGCCCAGAGCTGGCCGCTGCGCGTGCGCCCAGAGAGCGCCGCCTTCCCGGGAGCCCCGCGGCACCTGAGCGCCGCTGGCTCTGCATCAGCCCCCGTGACGCGGGGCTGGTGCTCAGGAGACAGCAGCAGGAGGGCACACGCGGGTCGGCTGCACGCGGGTCGGCTGCGCCCTCGTCGGCCAGTTAATGAAGGTCGGCGCGCCTACGGTGCCCACGGCGCAGAGGCACCAAAACAGAACAGAACGTCGTGAACTGCAAACCAAACACGACTAGTGTGAGACGCAGGCCCGCTAGACGATGCCGAACGCCGGCCGGCGGACACGCCAAGTGTCACTTCGGAGGAAAAAGGGGGGCCAGACCGGCCCGGCCGGGAACGGACCAACATTCCGGCGGACTTTCCTCCTCTGCTGCTCGGCCGTCGGGCGGCTCACGTGCAGGGTGCCGGGGTGTGCGGGGCCAGAGCCTGTGCAGGGCCCCCCTCGCCGCCGTGTCCGCGAGTCGCTCCCCTCCGCACCCCGCAGCCTCCCCGGCGGGGCCCGGCACTCACCGCTCTCGGTGCTTCAGCGTCTTGCACAGGAGGAAGCTGACCAAGCAAATAAGGAGGACGAAGCCAGCAGAGAGACCTAGAAAGCGGAGCAGAGTGGGCGACAGCAGAGGGGCCTCCGGTTAGGGACGTGACGGGCCTGGCCCAGCGGGGGTGGACGCGCTGCGCCCCCGTCACGCCGGCCGGGCGTCTGCCCCTTCCACAGAGGACCTGAGCCACCTGCCCAGTTTTCTGTTCTGTCAGCAACACCCTGTGACTCAAGAACCGCGTCTAAGCCCGGCCGGCTGTGAGAGGCTTCTGCCGGGGCAGAGTGAGCCGGCCCGGGGCGCAGGAGGCGGGAGGGCGCCGCTCCCTCGCAGGCGGGAGGGCGGCTGCTGGGCTCACTGGTTTTGTGGAGGACGGTGTGGGGTGTGGACGTGCGCACAGGGGAGCAGGAGCTTGAGCCTCTGACGCTTGTCTCGTGCTTAAAGCGACAAACACCCGCCCTCGCAGGACTGGGCTCGGCACGGCGGGAAGGGTGTTCTCCGGTGCTTAAGGAAACTCACCGCTGAGCAGAGGGGCGAGCGAACCTGAGGACGAGGTCACGGCCGGTCAGGGGGGCCGCCCGCCCAGCCCTCCCACACTGCTGCAGTGTGCTGGCGGGGTGCCCTCCTCTGTTTCTCAGGTGGCAATTCCCTGGGCCTTGGACAGCGCTCACTTCCATAGCTGGGGTAACCCCTCGACGGAGAAGCCACGCGGCCAGTTTACAGCTGGGGCTTCTCGGGTCCACGGCCATGGCCGGGCCAGCGGGTGGTGCCCTCTCTGGTGGCCTGCGGGTGTGCAGCTGCCGCTCTGCACGGGGGCTCTGCCTTGTCTTCCGCACCTCCCCTCTCCCCTCCCGGAAGGCTGAGCTTCCGGCTGCAGCCGGCACCTGCCCCCGCCCAAGTAAGCAGCACTCAGAGCGGGAGACCCAGGGGGCGCTGCTTTCCCGCCCACCTTGGGACCAAGCTTGGGACCGGCAGCTGGCCAGCGGCGGGTCCCAGCGGTGGTCGTCCTGGCACTGGCTCTGGGAGCTGCCCTCCAGCGTGTAGCCATCCTCGCACTCCACAGTGACGATGGCGCCGTACTGGAACACGCTCCCGGGCCCCGGGCCCCGCTGCGCGCCGAGCTCGTGTGCGGGGAAGCTGCAGTTCACCTCTGCGGAAGCATCTCGCTGAGCCGCGCCTCGGTGCCAGGCCAGCGGGTCCTGCAGCCCCAGGAGCCGGCGCCCCCGCACTCCGCCCCGCCCCCCACACCGTTCCCGCACACGGTTCCCCTTCCACTGCCCGCCATGCTTCGGCCCCGGGGCCTCGGCGGTCACTTCCAGGCAGCGCTGAGGGCCCCGGGAGGCGCCTGGGTCCCTGCGCAGACCCCAGCCCGCTCGCGGGAACGGACCGCCTGCCCAGACTCTTGGGAACAGAGACGCAGGCGCCGCACCGCTGCGGGGGTGGACGGGACAAGCCGGGCCGGGCGGCCACGCTCTGACAAGACACGCGTGAGGGCAATGGGTGACCACGCGCCTGCAGGCCAGCCCGCGCCAGGCGCTGACTTTGTGGTTGACTTTGTTTAGATTTGTTAATGGATCGATTAAACGAACTGAGTGGACGCAGCCCACGCACTTCAGCATTCTAAGTGAAAGCGGCCCGAGGCTCCGCAAGAGGGGGACCGACCTTTGCAGGCAGGCGGGGGCTGGTTCCAGACCCCCTCGTGCGTGCAGAGCAGCAGCGGGTCCCCCACCAGCAGGTAGCCCTGCTCGCAGCTGTACAGCACCGACATCCCCGGGGAGAAGCGCGCCTCGGCTCCGCCGGTGTGGTTGCCGTAGGGGATCAAGGCTGGCCGGTGACACCCTGAGAAAGCTTAGACACGAGGGAAGGGCCTGTGACTCCAACGGGGGCGCCCGGCTGGACCCAGCAGCCCCGCCCCCACGCAGCCCCGCCCACGCCCGGACCGCGGGTCCAGCGGGGTGTGACCCCCGGTGTGGCTGCGGCGGCTGCCTGGGCGCAGAGGCTGCGGGTGGGATCCCAGCCGCCAGCGGGTCAGACCAGAAGGCCGCGGCCAGCCGAGAGTGGCCTTGGGGAGGGTCTCCCGGGCGTAAGACAGAGGACACGGCACTGTGGGCCGAGAGTGGCCAGGGCGGAAACCCCGCAGGGCAGGCGCGAAGCCCACGCCCCACCTCCGCGGGGAGCCTGCAGTTCGGACTCGCCCTCCGCAAACACCAGGCCTCAACGATGCTATGGCCAGACGCTGCCCCACGAAGGGCCGTGTGCGTTTCTATTACGAATCACTGAGACTAAAAGGGCCCGCCTGCCCCCAAGGCGCCGCCGCAGCCGCGCCCACGAGGGAGAGCAGGTGGGTCCGCGGCTGCCCCGCCGCCCGCGCCACCCACCCGCCTGCCTGCGGCGTCTTACCCTTCCGGATGCACGTGGGCACCCCGGGCACCCACGTGGGCGGCCCCGCACCCGCGCTGTGGCACCTGATCTCGCCGCTCCCGTTCATGATGAAGCCGGGGGCGCAGGTGACCAGCACCCTGTCGTTGTGTGAGTACGGAGGCCCCGCCCCGCTCAGCCGGCGGCCGGGCCGCGCCTCCAGGGCGGGGCAGTGCGTTGGGGGCTGGCACCGCGGGGGTGGCCCGCTCCAGGAGCCCCTGCCGGCTGCGCTGCGCTCACACCGGATGGCCGGCGCGCCCACCAGCGAGAAGCCCTGGTCGCACTTGTAGGAGACCTCGTGGCCAAACAGGACGGGCTTCCCTGGTGCGCCCGAGTGCCGTCCGTGGCTGATGGCTGGAGGCGGCTGGCAGAGGACAGCTGCGGAGAGCGGGGCCCACTGAGGCTCAGCACGAGTCCCACCTCTGCTGGAGAAGCCAAGCCGCTCCGCCCCACACTTTGCAGGGTGCAGCGCCTGCGTGGGCCGCGGCTCCATAGGGGGTGGCACACCCCAGCCGGCGGAGAGCGCCCACGTTGGAGAGGCACACAGAGGCGGACGGTGCCCCAGCCAGCAGCGCCTTGCCGCCTTTCTGAACAGTCGCAGTGTCCAGCAGCGGCTTCCCTGCGGCTCTTGCGGCCCTCAGAGGCTGACCCCTGGCCTCGCTGCCACCATCAGCTTAGCCTTCGGCTCACCTTCACAGCGCATGAGACGCTGGAACCAGGGCCCGCTCCCGGCGTCCTGACACTGCCGGTACGCGTATCCCACCAGCTGGAACCTGAGGCAGAGACAGCCCCGGCTCAGGCCTGAGTCTGCAGCCCGCTGCCTGGGCGCGGACAGGCCCCTGGGGCAGGGAGGGTGGGGGACGGCAAAGGCGGTGGCTCTGGCAGAGCCACCCGGGAGGGGGTGGTGCGCAGGGGGAGCCCGGAGGCCGGAGCCGCGGCCAGCACAGGCTCGGCCCACGCACCCGGCTGAGGAGCAGGAGGTGTTGACTGTGACCACGTGAGAGCCAGGGGGCACCCGCTGCAGCTCCTCTCCCACAGGCCGGCACGGAGTCTCTGGAAGAGCAGAACCGTCACGCCTGGCCGCCGCCGCGGGGCGGGGACAGCCGGAGGGGGAGTACCTTCACACTGCGGGGCGGGCGGGCTCCACGTCCCTGACGGCTCACAGCTGCTGGACGCGCTGCCCGCGAGCGAGAACCCGGGGTCACAGCCGAACTCCACGCGTGTGCCCGGGACAAAGAGCGCCTGGCCGGCGCCCGAGTGCCAGCCGTGGAGGGGCCCGGTCGGCGGCCCGCAGCCTGCGGAGACACCGCGTGAGCCCCGCCGAGGGCCGGCCCGAGCGGAGCAAGCGCCCACTGGCCGCTCCTCCCCAGGCCGGCTGTGCTTGGCGCGGGCGGGCCGGACTCGCGGAAGAGCCGCGGCCGCAGCGCAGAGGCCCGTGGCCTGCTTCTGGAGGGGGACGCTCGGCCGGGCCACCAGTGCCCGCCGGCGGCTTACCTTTCTCACAGGTGGGCACTGGGGGGTCCCAGGTGCCGTTGGCCAAACAGCGAATCCGCCCGCTGCCCTTCAGCGTGAACCCGGCGTCGCAGTGCACGGCCACGCTGTCGTTGTAGGCGTGAGGGCCCCCGCGGCCGGACACCCGGCCCTGGGCCACGCGCACGGGCGGGCACTGCGTGGTGGGCAGGGCCAGCCGGCAGGTGGGGGCGGGGCCGCTCCAGACGCCGCGCCCGTGCAGGCTGGTGCAGCGCAGGACTGGCTCCCCGACCAGCTGGAAGCCCACGCCCGGCTCTGGCCCGGGGCCGCACGCATAGGTGACTGTGGCTCCGTACGGGGCCTCCTCCGAGGCGCTCCCCGTGTGCAGCCCGTTGGCGATGGCCGGGGGCGGCGGGCAGGTGATTTCTGGGGGAGGAGAAGTGAGGCTGGGGTGAGTCCCTGGGGGTTTATGCCGTGAGGAGGAGCCGGGTGGGCGGGCGGTGGCCCCGGCCGGGGGCGGGGGGTGACTGGCACCAGGCCTGGCAGGCATGGGAGCACGTGGGAGCGCCACACAGGCCTCTCAGGGAAGGCTCTGGCCAGATCTTGATGGACGGTGGACAGGCAGGTCATCAGTGTGGGGCAGGACAGCCAGCAGTGGACTGTCAATTAAAAGGCTTCTCCTCGGCGGCCCCGACGGGTGAGGAAAGGCGGGTGGAGCCGCCTGGCCCCCACGCTGTGCGCGAGGAGGGTGTGGCGAGCCCCGGTGACCGTGCCACGTGGCCAGACGGGCCCTCTGCGCGCTGGCCCGGCCTGCGGTCTCAGGCTGGGGCGGCCGAGGCCAGTGCTTCAGGCCAGTCAGGACTCGCCGGGCCCAGAGGCAGAGGGCGGCCCGGGCCCAGTTCCAGGGCCCACACCGGGGCCTCATGTCCTCACTGACTGCCGAGACGGTCTCGTCTGCATGGCGAGGGCGCTCGCCGAGGGCAGGTCACCACCCGGCCATTGCCCCCGTGCTGGAGCTGGCAGCGACTGGGAGGGGCCGCGGCGTGGCCCCGACTCGCCCGCCCGCGCGACCTCGCCCCTGCTCTGCTCACCCTCACACAGCCGCATCTCCACAAACCACGGGGCTGGGCCTCGGCACGGCTGGTACATGCTGCCCCCGAGCCGGTACCTGGAGGTGGGGGCTGGTCAGGGCGCCGGGGCGAGGCCGGCCTCAGCAGGCCGGCGAGGCGGGGACTCCGCGCGGGCACGGCGACGGCCAGCCGCCTGGGGCCACACGCGGGGGCCCGGGGCGCCCCGGCCCAGCCCCTCACTCACCCCTCTTCGCAGGAGGAGTTCACGGCCAGCCTGATGAACTGGCCCCGGGGCCTCTCGAAGAGCTGCTGGCCCGCGGGCTCGCACTCCGCCACTGCAAGAGGGGCCGGTGTGAGCGTTGGCTCCGGGAGCCCCCGGGCCCCGCACCGCCCTCGAAGCCCGCACCTCTGCACCAGGGCGCGGCGGGCGTCCACTCGCCGTCGGGGCTGCAGCGGACGGCCTCCTCGCCCTCCAGCACGTGGCCGGGCATGCAGCGGTAGGTCACGGCCGTCCCGGGCGGGAAGCGCAGCCGGCCGCCGTCTTCCCTGTGCCCGTGGGCAACCTCAGGGGGGGCCTCGCACTCTGGGGGCAAAGGGTCCTGATGCGGCCACAGCCAGAGGCCGGCAGCGTCCCCCGCTTGCCTGTTGCTCGAGGTGGCCGCGGACGTGGCTGGCTCCCCTTGAGCCTCTGCCTCCTCCCCGGGAGCCGCTCTGGGGGCTTCTCGAGGGGGCCCTGACAGGCCCTCCGTGGAGCTCTGCCACGCCCCCCGAGAAAGCACTATGAAGACAGACAGCTTCCTGCCGTTTTCTCCTGTGGAGACGGGCGGCCGCTGCCCTGCGTCCATCCCCACGGCCCCGGCAGGAGGGGGCCTCTCCCGGTGTCCCCCGTGCTGGCGCGTGGGCGGCCAGCCCGCCCCCCGCCCCGGCTGGGACACGCACCCCTCTCGCAGACGGGGGCGGCCGGCTCCCAGGTACCGCGGGCCGTGCAGCGGGCGCCGGGGCTGCCCCTAAGGGAGAAGCCGGCCTCGCAGGCGAAGCGCACAGTGTCGTTGTAGGAGTAATGCTCCCGCAGCCCGGCCAGCACCCGGCCTCTGCGCACCCGGGGCGCGGGGCACGGCGGGGTGGGCCCCGCGAGCTCGCAGCGGGGCGCCGGGCCGCTCCACTGCCCGGTGCGCTGGCCGTCCGAGGTGCACACCAGCGTGCGCGCCCCCCGCAGCACGAAGGCCACCCCGTCCTCGGGGTCCGGGTCGCAGGTGTAGTTGACGGTGCTGCCGTAGGGCGGGCTCACCCCGGGCCGGCCCGTGTGGCTTCCGTGGGGGATGGGAGGCAGCGGGGGGCAGCGAATCTCTGGGGACACAGGAGAGAGGACCGCACTGCCCCAGCCGCCCCGGCCCCGGTGCCCACGCTCCCCGCCCATGGGCAGTTCCCGCTGCTCTGGGGCCCAGGAACCCCACCCCGCGTGCTGGGGA
Organism: Galemys pyrenaicus; assembly: GCA_019455555.1. NCBI lineage: Eukaryota > Metazoa > Chordata > Mammalia > Eulipotyphla > Talpidae > Galemys > Galemys pyrenaicus. The sequence goes on from JAGFMF010012293.1 coordinate 385,209, forward strand.
GCAGCCGGCACCACAGAGCTCCCTCCGCGCGGCTCAGCTGCCGCGGGCCCAGGGAGACGCACGGCCGGCCGGGGGCCTGAGCTCCGCTGCCTGCCCGGGAGCCACCTCCCCAGAAGGCTCATGGCCCCGGCTCTCAGGACGGGCCGTCGGCCACTGCACCTGGCACCCTCCCCAGGCGGCCCTGTGACCCGCCCCGCCTGCGCGGCTCCAAAACCCTCGAGGGGCAGCGGGAGTGGCCCTTCTCGCGCTCAGCGCTGGAAAGCTCCAGACTCTGGGAAGCTGCGAGGAGGGACCACGAACGAGGCGCAGACGCCTCTGTGGCCGTCCGACCCGCCAGGGCGGCGGCGGCCTTCTGCGATGACCACTCCACTCCGGCCGCCGCAGCCATCTCACTCTGGCTCCAGCTCCGCCACCCCAGCTGCCTGCCCTGCCGCGCCCCTGGGGACACCGTCTCCGCGGCCAGCCGTGGCGAGCGCGTCCAGGGCGCGGCCAGGACAGCTGCCCCGAGCCCAGAGGAGCGCCCGGGACCCCAGGAGCGGGCCACCCAGCCGCCCACGCGAGCCGGAGCCCCAGGCCAGGCGCAGGGCCCTGCCCACCTTCACAGACGGGCATCCTGGTCCAGGTGGCCTGCTGCCCGGCCAACACGCACTGGCTGGAAGGCTGGCCCTGCAGCCAGTACCTGCAGACAGAGGCGGTCAGCACGCCAGGCCGCCCTGCGCCGCCCACAGCCCCAGCTGGCCGCGGAGCACTCACCCCGGGTTGCAGCGGAAGGTCATGGCGTTGCCCACACTGAGGTTCCGGGGCCCCTCGACTTGCCCGTTGGGAAATGGTCCTGGGGACGGACACCGGGCCTCTGGAAGAGGGAGCGGGCGTGAGAGGCCAGCCCCGCAGCGGGCAGCCCCGGCCCGCCCGGTCGCCAGTCCCACCTCGGCAGGTGGGGGGGGTGGGTGTCCAGTGGCCGGAGGACAGGCACTGGACGGTCGTCGTCCCACGCAGCAGGTAGCCGGGCTCGCAGCTGTAGGTCACGGTCAGCCCCGGGGCGAAGGTGCCCAGGCTCTGCCCTGTGTGGTGTCCATGGGGCACGGCGGGGAGCGGGGGGCACTCCAGGGGGACATCTGGACACACGTCGGGACCGGGTCAGGATGCGGCCTGGCCAGCGCCCTGCACCACCCGGCACCGCCCGGCCACCCCAGCTGGCCGCTGCCCTCTCCGCGTGGGCTCGCGGGTGGGTGCGTGGCGGGCGGCGCTCCCTGGCTCCGGTCATGGCCCAGTCTGCTGCGGCGGCCTCACAGTGCCCGGGCGCAGGCCTCGCAGCGCTGACCTCGCTCCCTCTGCTGCCTGCGCGGCCCCGCCCAGCCAGCACTGGCCGAAGAGGGAGCCCCACAGCTCCTGCTCCACCCTCCTTCCGACTCGTTCAGGAATCGGAGCGCTTCACGCCGCTCTGTAAGAAGGCACCTGTGACGACGTGACCCCTCGATGGTCCCCTGACTGTCCAGCTGAGGCCGCAGCAGGACAAGGATCCCCGGACCAGTGGGACCGAAGCGTCCAGCTGCGCCACAGCAGGGTTGGCAGTGTGGCTGGAGCTGGCTCGGGAAAACGGGGCCACCGGGAAAGTGTTTCGCGAGGGGGCCGGACTCGCTCACGGCCTCCTGGCCCCCCAGCCGCTCCAGGGGACGCGCTGCCCGGCCCCCGGCGTCTCCTCCCGGCAGCCCCCGGCCCCGCAGACCCGCCCTGCCCGGGGCGCCCAGGCCCGAGCCCACGCCTCGTCCTCCGCTGGAGCCGTCTGAGGCCCGGCTCCCTGGACGGTGACCCAGGAGAGGCCAGTCCCTGGAAGCGGTCCAAGGCCGTTCGACACGCTCCACGGCCACAGCCCGAGACGCCTCTGCCCGGCCATCGGGGCCACAGCGCCGGCTGGTCAGCCGCTGGCCCGCGGACGCGCCACTCACCACTCTCGCAGACGGGCAGCGGGCCGGGGCCCCACGTGCTGTTGGCCTGGCACCACACGGTCTTGTTGCCCCTCAGGGTGAAGTTCTTGTGGCAGTTGAAGGTCACCGAGTCGCTGTGCCGGTAGGGCGGCCGGAAGCGCCGGTCTCGCCAGCTGCCCGGCACGACGGGGTCCTCACACTTGGCCCGCCTGTTGAAGAGCTCGCACCTGGGGGCCGGCTTGTCCCACACGCCCGTCACGTTGTCGGCCGTGGAGCAGAAGAGCACGTTGTCCCCGATGAGGCGGAAGGCGCCCAGGCACCTGTACCGGACCACGGCGTGCAGCGGGAAGACGCCCTGTGGGTGGTTCCGCAGGCCGTTCTCGATCTCAGGCGGCGGGTCGCAGGAAACGGCTGAAGCAGAGGGGGAAGCGTCACCTGCCAGCAGCAGGAAGATGCGCGGTCGCGGCCCACCCCACGGCGCTTGGTGGACGCGCCGGAGCCCGCACAGCCAGTCCGGTCTCGGGCCGGCGTCCTCCCGTGCCCGGCGTGAGTGGCTGCCAGCGCCGCCCCCAGATGGGGCGGTGGAGCCCTAGAGCCCGGCCCCCCACCCAGGCCGGACGCTGTCGCCGGGGAGGGGCCAGCTTGAGCTTAAAGACTGAGTGGGGCAAGCGCCGTGACCTGCGTCCACCCTCGGGTGTCCACCCGGAGAACGCGAGCCTGTGGTGGACATCCGTGCGCTCCCCAGTAATGCAGCGGCGTTTACAGCAGCTGGACACGCGCGGCCGGGCGTCCACCGACAGGGGAGTGGGCCGAGGAGCGCAGCCGCGTCCGGCCAGCACCCCGCCGGGGGGGAGGACGCTCCGCGCGGGCCCGGGACGGCGAAGGACGAGACGCAGCAGGGGCTTGCCAGAGCGGGCCGCTCAGAGACGAGGGGACGCGGGCCCCGGAGGGCGCGGCGCGTGAGGGGGGCGCGGGGGCGCGCGGGGGGCGGCAGAGCGCGCAGGAGTGGCAGGGGCTCCAGAGGCCGCGGGCAGGGCGGGGCGTGCTGGCCACATGCCGGTCACCGGGCAGCGCCTGGTGTGGCCTCGGCCCCGACCACTCGCACAAGAGCCGTCTGAGGCCCGGCTCCCTGGACGGTGACCCAGGAGAGGCCAGTCCCTGGAAGCGGCCCGAGGCCCGCTCGACACACCACGGCCACAGCCCGAGACGCCTCTGCCCGGCTGTCGCGGCCACAGTGCCAGGCTGGTCAGCGCCTGGAGCTGGCCTGGCCGGAGCACAGACCCTGGGCCTTCATTCGCTCCCAGCGGCACGAAGGGCTTGCCCTGCCGGCCGCCGCGTCGGCAAAGCCGTCCCTGGGTGAGGGTCACCGTGAGGGCGCCGGCCCGCAGCCTCCGCCTCCTTCTGCTTGGCCTGAGAGCCGCCCCAGCGGCCCGGCCAGCCCCCCGCCCGCAGGGCCTCTCTTGGGAGACCGGGTGGCGCCTCCGTCCCCGGGACGGACAGCATGAGGCGCGCCTGCGGGCCTGGGCAGGCTCAGCCCGGCGTGCGTCCGGGGCGCGCGAGCAGGTGGGCAGTGCGGTCACGGCGCACCAGGGGCGCGGGGCCATGGGGGCGGCGGCACGAGGTCCCGGCGTCCGTCACTTCTACTCACGTTCGCAGGAGGGGAACTCGCTGCTCCAGTGCACGCCCGCGCCCTCCGCGACGCACCGGCTGGTGGGGGCGCCTCTGAGCCGGAACCTTAGACAAGGGCGCAGGTCACCGCAGGCCAGCCCGCCCATCCCGCCGGCACCCGCAGCCCCAGGCGGCCGGTGGAGAGTCTGGGAGGCAGCTCGGCTACGGACGGCCTCGAACCCCAGGCCGTGTTCTCTTGGACAGCACCCTCCCCTCGCTGCCCGTCCGAACGCCAGAGCGCTCTGGCCGTTTGGAAGGAAGCTCAGTCCCTGGCGGGGAAAGCGCCACAGCCCTTGCGCCCGAGCCTCCAGGCCGGGCCACGCAGCCCCGCTCCGCGAGGGAGCCTCCACTCTGACCCAGCTGCGTTTCAGACGAAGCCTCTCCGGCCCGCCGCCCTGGGGCCGGTAGGCTCTGCTCAGCGGCAGTCTTAGCCGCAGAAGGTGCTGGGCGGAGGGAGAGACGCTGGCTCTGGGGGTCGCCCAGTGAGGCTTAGCTGGGGCCCCGGGTCGGGTCCAGGCGCCGACCTCCACTCACCCCGCGTCACAGGCAAAGGAAAGCTCAGCCCCACGCTGCAGACTCGGCGGAACCACCACGCTGCCGTTGGGGAGCTGGGCGGGGGGGTCCACGCAGGGTCCCGCTAGGAGAGAAGGTGGCGCTGGCACACGGCCGAGGGCGGCACCTTCACAGCGGGGCCTGCGGGCTCAGGCCCCCCCAGGACGTGCCCCTGATGGGGTTAGCACCCCTGAGCCCCCCAGCGAGAGCAGCCAGGCTCGCAGCTGTCGGCCCCGCCCGGCGCAAACCCGTCCTGCGTCGGAGTGACCGGTGGACGCGGGCGGAAGGGCTCCCCGAGGGAAGGGCCGCCGGGGCCCCTACACCTGCTCTTCCGGCAGCCCGGGCTCAGCAGGGGGACAGGGCAGGTCTCCCCAGAGTGGGGCAGACACCAGGGCCAAAGAGAGAGCAGGCACCCGCCCCACCCCACGCCAAAGCCTGGCGCCTCCGCACTGCGACAGCCGGCCGTTTCCTGACGCCGTGCAGAGCCCAGAACACACCAGGCCCGCCCCGCCTCTGGTCCCGGCCGGGGCCAGCTGAAACAGGCCTCCGTCCGGCCCCCAGGCTGCACGTCCAGCCGGAGAGGCTGCACGCTGCCGTGCCCCGAGCCAACCCGCTCTCGCCGACTTCCCCTCAGCCGCGACAGAAGTATCTTTCACCGTCATTTCCATGAAAAGATCGTCACGTGCGTCTGGGGGAGACGTCTTCGACGTCAGCTCGGCGCCGTTTTCTAACTCCCCGGCGTACGGCTGACCTCATGCTGCCCCAGACTAAATCTCCACCGCGTCAGCCACGTGCTGTCGCTCCAAAGTGCCGCCCGCGCCTGCCCTCCCGGGCGCCCGGCCAGGCCCCGCTCCCCACTCACCCGGGAGGCACGTGGGCAGCGGGGGGCCCCAGCGGCCGTCAGCCTGGCACCAGGAGATGCTGTGGCCCTCCAGGCTGAAGCCGGGCAAGCACGCGAATACCACGGACTCGTTGAAGGAGAAGGAGCGTCCAAACCCAGCCCGCATGTCCCCGTTCTTAACCTCTGGGAAGGGGCATCTGACCAGCGGCACGCAGCGGGGCACGGGGCTGCTCCACTCGCCCACCCAGTTGTCCTTGCTGGTGCAGTAGATCACGGCCGGCCCCACCAGCTCAAACAGCTTCCTGCCGCCGCGGCCCACGCGGCACCGGTACCGCACCACCATCCCGTAGGTGAAGCTGTCCGCGTGCACGCCGACGAGCTCCCCGTTGGAGATGGCCGGGGGGTCCACACAAGGAATGGCTTTGGTGGGCGGAGGGGGAGGGAGAAGCTGTGTCAGTGTCCACGTTCTGGGGGTTTTGCCCTCACTCGTCCGAGCTGGACTTCAGCTCCATGCACGGATACTCCGTGTTGCCGAAACTGTCTCGGTGGGGCTGAGCCGGGCGGGGAGGCCCGGACTGGCCGAGGAGGTCAACAGCCCCCGCTGTCCCCTGCCCCACCTGGCAGGTGGGCAGCAGCTTCGCGGCACCGGGCCTGCTGTCCCACAGAATAAAGCCGGCAGTGTCGGCCTCGCGGACCTCCCAGCCGGCCCCAGCAGGAGCCGCCGCGCCGCGCGGGAGCCCGAGGCCAGAACTCGGGGCGAGGTGGGCCGGTGAGGAGATAAACAGACCGGGCTCTGCCTCCACCGCCCACACCACATGGCCGCCTGGGGCCACCTGGCTGCAGGGCCCCCACACGGGCCGTCGTACTCACATTCGCAAAGCGGCGGGTCCGTGTCCCAGAGTACACTGTTGCCCGAGACAACGCACGTGGCGTTCGGGGCCCCAATGAGTCGGTACCTGGGGATGAAGAGATGAGCACATCTCCCGCTGGACACCGACTCACGTGCGCCGAGCCCCCCAGACGGCGGCAGGAAGTAAGCGCCATGTGTGGCGGGAGAGGGGACTCTGTCCGGCCAGCCACACTGGGCTGTTGAGTGGGGCGAGGGGTAGCCCCAGTTCTTCCCTCTCTGGGGTCCCCTCTGGGGCTCGCCCCGAAAGGCTGCTCCACAGTGGGCCGGGACTACTCTCGGGCAGGCGGTGGCCACGTCACCTCCTCGAGGACAGGCGGTCCCCTGGGGAAACCACTGCTGGCCCCGGGGCCCGGAGACGCCACGGGCCACTCACCCATCATCACAAGAGTATGTGATCGTCGCCCCAAACTCGACCCCAGTGTGTATGAACACAGAGCCGTGGACGAGGTCTTTGGGGCTCACACACAATTTACCTACAAGGGAAGCAAAACAGAATCGGGAACTGGGCCTTGCACTGGACATCACGTCCCTGGCTGCACAGGCTGGCCGAGCCCCCTGATGGCCCCCTGACACCGTGCAATCCGCATCTCCCCAGCCAACCCCGGGATACCACTCGGCTCAGACGCCCGCGTCTCAGTGCGGGGCAGGCCACCGGGGCCAGCGTGGTTATCACCTGTATTTCCCCTTTTTCATTCTGTCAGTTGAGAGCGTCATCTACCAAGTGTTCTGGCTTAAAAAGAAACCAGACATCATTTCTGTAACTCCTTCTACCCCCGGCCATTACTCAATTCAAAAGTCACCCAATTTTAATAACTGAAGGACAGAAATCTCTCTCCAAAGCAACCGTCTTGCCCTTGCTATCACCTCTGCTTGGATCACGGTAACAGAATGCAGCTTCCCGGCCCCGGCCTCTGCTGGGCAAGCACATCCTCGTGCCCTGCGAGCGCGTCCTCGTGCCCCGCACTGCTCTCTGCCAGAAGCACAGCGGTGGTCGTACCACTCCCCACGTTGGGACGACTCGCCTTCGTTGACCAGCGGGAGGGCTGCCTAGCCAGCGGCCCACCTCTAGCAGGCACGACCCCTCCAAACACGCTGAACTGTTCTGTTTTTTAAAGCCTGACGCGCTTGCGTATGCCGCTTCCTCTGCGCTACTCTAAGATTTCTCTGGTTCTCCTGAGCGGCACTTGTTATTTACTGCTCCGTGCTCTCATAGGACCATCTCTATAAATAAGCACGCTTCGTAGGGGGGAATTGATTTCACGAAGCCTCCGCACCTCGTCCTGGAACCCCTCCAAGACAGGGACAAGCGGTCACTTGCACTCATCGAGGCCGGCACCTCACCCTGCTGCACCCCAGCGGCCCCCAGACAGCTCCTGAGTGGGTGGGGTGAGGGGGCACCAGTTCTCCTGGGGCACTCACGCCTGAGGTCACTCTCGCATGGCACAGAGGCCAGGGCACGAGCTCGCGGGCTGCGTGGTCAGCAGGCTGGAAGCGGCACCCTCTGTGCTTAGGGGGGGAGCAGAACACGGGGTCCAAGCGCCCCCGTCTGGGGCGACTCCCTCGTGACCGGGCTTGTCAGGTGGACAGGTCAGCGTCGCATGCACTGCCGGGGGGCTACTCACGTTGGCAATGCTGCTGGACATCGGTCCACTCGGAGGAGTCCAGGCAGAAGGTCTGGAAAGTCTTCCTCTTATACCCAGGGAGGCACTCATACGTCCAGGCTGTGCCAACCGCGAACTCAGACCGATTGCTCTGGACTTTAGGTTTAGCAAAGGGGTACCTCGGCAGGAACTTACACTGGCCTGCAGAGAGACCAGGCGGGTCAGACAGGGCCCGCCTGGCCCAGCCCCGCAGCCTCGGGCTCCACAGCCCCACTGGCCATCTCCTGGGAGGGCCACCCGTCTGCCCGAGGCGACAGACTTGGAAGGAGCCCAGGCCAGGCCGCCTGCACGCTGGGCACGCTGGGCACGCTGGCTCCTCTGACTCCAGCGGGCTCGCGCCGCTGTCCTGTCGCTGGCCATGAAGCTGCCCCGCGCTGGTGCTGCCGGCAGAGCGGTGCCTCTGAGGCGCGTCTCAGAGCTCCCTAGAGTCCTGGACCATGTCAAAGCCCAGACCCCAGCGGCGGGAGACACATGTCCTGGGGGTGGTGAGGAAGTGACGCCCGCGTCCAGGTGTGCGAGCGCCCAAGTCTGCACCCCAGGGGCAGCAGGTTTGACCGACGGACCTACAAACATCCTGGCCAACAGGCCCGAGACGCCTGTAGGCGCGAGTCCGGCACGGACAGCCCGATGGACGAAGCCCCAGCTCCCAGGCACATCTCCGAGGGCACACGAGGTTCTGGAGCCCCCTTGCTGCTGGACGCAGACCCCACCGCAGCTCTCCTTCCGTTCCCTCCCTCGGTGTCTCACTTTCCTCCGGGAACACCTCTAAGCGCATATTCTTTTAATTTGCTCATGCCACGAGAGCTGGGGTGCAGGCCAGAGGTGTCGGGGGACTCCCCAGAGGAGGCAGAGTGGGGAGCAGAGCAGGCGTGTCCACTGAAACCCACTGCTGAGGGAGCAGTGGAGAGAGAGGAGGGGGTCTGCTGCGCCCTGCGGGTCAGCTCCTGGCCTGGGGTCCCCTCCCTGGCTGGGATCGCACTCGCGCTGCAGGGCCTTGGACGCTTCACAGTGCTGAGACTCAGCTCCTGCGCCCCAGGGTGTGCATCTTCTGCACCAGCGGGGCACTGCACAGGGAGGGCGGGGTCCGCCTCCCAAGACCCACTCCAGGCCCTGGCACACGCCCGAGCAGGCGCCTGAGCTGGAGCCCCAGACGGTGCCGGGAAGCCAGGTATGAAGAGCAGCACTAGGATGGAGCAAAGGCCTCGAGCAGCAAGGCAAGGTGGGGCTCAGGCGCACGGCCGTTGGGGACCAGAGGAGACAGGCGCTTTCCCAGAGAGACGACGGCAAGTTCTCGTCCCTGAGGGCGGCACAGGGGCGCGCACTCTGGGGCGACAGTTCCACTAGTGGTGGCAGTGCCAGCACCCAGGCCCGAGCCAGGACCCCCAGCCGTGATGCGCTCGTGATGCGGGGAGCAGGGCTGGAGGCCCGAGGCCCAGCCAGCACGGAGGGTTTCCACGGCCGCGACACTGCACAGCTTGGCGCGGGAGCACGAGGCGTGGGGGCGGCGGCAGGGCGCCTCAGAGCAGCTGGCAGAGCCGCCCTGGAGGACAAGGACCTGCTGGCAGCTCAGACCCGCTTGAGATGCATGAGCTACAGAAAGAGGAAAGAGGAAAAGAACCTGGAAACCAGCCCACGGAGCGAGCAGCATCTCTGTCACCGGAGCCTTAGTGGCTGCTGGCGCCGGGCAGGTGCTGAGGGCAGCCACGCATGTCCATCGGCACCGGCCTCAGCCAGGACGCCCGCGGCCACCTCCCCACTGTCCCCTCCCCAACGCGGGGCAGACCATGTCTACGCTGGTCGGCAGGCTGGGCGAGGAAACACAGGTGTCGAGTGTCCCCCGGGGGTACGGGGCAGCCCCTTGGTGAGGACGGCCGGAAGCCCATGGGGGCCGTGCTGAGGGTCCCAGGGGACACAGAGGCCGGCGTGGCCAGAACGGTGACCCAGGCTAAGTTGGGAGGGGCACAGGGGGTCACGGGCCGCCCCGGGGCCTCTGGCTCTGTGGAGCAGGGCCACTACCCCGGAGTAGCAGGGCCACCCTGCCCCAAAGGGCGTCAGACCCAGAGCCACCACGGCCGGCCCCCGCCCAGCAGTCATGGGGCTCCCGGGACTCGAGCCAGAGTGGAGTGATGTGGGGAGCACACTCTGTGAGGTCCTCTTTCCCCGGGAGGCTGAGGCCTGGGGTCCCAGTGGCCTGGGCGGGGGAGGTGGACACACCACCATGCAGGGGGCTGCGGGGCCCTGGCACCTGCAGCCCCATCCTGAGCCCCCACCACGAGTGGCCTAGAGCAGGGGCCCCCTGGTGCTGGTGCTCCCTGCACTTGGGGGTGACAAACTGGCTGGGCTGAGGCTGGAGGAGAGGGGAGCGGGAAGGAGAGGGAGTGGGGAGAGGCTGCCCAGGCAGCAAGGCAGGCTTGAGGGCTTGGCCGGTGGGCAGGAGAAAGTAGAAGCTGAGATCAACCAGGTGTGGAGGTGCTGATGTTTCCGAGCTGGCTCCCCCACTCCCCCATACGGGCCTGTGCCTATGCTTCCGGTCAGCAGCCCCCGCACTGCCCACCCGGCCACCTGGCACTCAGCCCTGCGGGCCACAGCTCCAGACACAGGTGGGTCTGGGGGCCAGACGGCGCGGACACCCGCCCCTGAGGTCGGAGGGGATGTCTTGATAAAAAAGGAAGTCACTGCGAGGGGGTGGTGATTACAGACTCAGACCACATCTTGGCCCAGGAACCCCTCGGTCACCACCACGACTCCTTCCCAGGGCAGCCGGCCCAGGGGTGCCTCGGACGCCCTCGCCTGCCCGCCCCCTCCCCACCCCAGAGCCCAGCCCTGCCCCACAGCAGTGACCACAGCACGCACTCCATTTCCTCTGGCATTTCCACGTAGCTCCAGAGTGTGCATTTCAGAGAGGCTCCCCCACACCCACCAGCACTCAGGAGTAAGAGACCAGGAGGGCGAGGCACCTGGGGGGGTGGTGCTGGGACCCTGGAGGGGTGGCTGAGTGGAGGACAGGGCGCCCCTGCTGCCAGAGACCTGGGCACCGGCTGGGAGAGCTGCTCACAGAGGTGGGGCGCTGTGCCCTGGGGAGCCGCGTCACTCCCCAGGGTCCAGGCTGAAACCTTTGCGCCCAAGGTCCAGGCTGAGCCCCTTTGCGCCCAAGGTCCAGGCTGAGCCCCTTTGCGCCCAAGGTCCAGGCTGAGCCCCTTTGCGCCCAAGGTCCAGGCTGAGCCCTGGGCAGCCAGCCGGCTTCTGGCTGCCAGGTGGGGAAGAAGGACCCCAGAACCAAGAGATCCCGGGGGCCACCCTGCGTCTGGCACCACCCCCACACCGCGCCTCGGACCCCACTTTGTGTCACCACGCAGAGGAGTCCCGCCCCCGGCTCCCCTCCAGGCTCACCGAGGACCCCTGGCGCGACGAGAGCCAAGAACACCCAGCGCAGACCCGCGGCGCCCATGCCACACGGCGGCCGGCGGCGGTCCAGACCAAGCCCGCGGCTCGAGGGCAGAGCTGGGCAGAGGCGGCGGCAAGCCGGCCAGGGGGCCCTTAAGTAGGGTCCCGCACCACGTGAGCGCCCCGCCGCTCACCTGCCACCGCGGCCGTCCCCAGGGATGGAGAGGAGGGGCGGGGCTGGCGGGGCGGGGGCGGGGCTGGCGGGGCGGGGGCGGGGCGGGGGCGGGACGGCGGCGGGGCTGGCGGGGCTGGCGGGGCGGCGGGGCGGCGGGGCTGGCGGGGCTGGCGGGGCGGGGGCGGGGCGGGGGCGGGACGGCGGCGGGGCTGGCGGGGCGGCGGGGCGGCGGGGCGAGGAGGGCGCAGGTGGAGACCGACTTCGCGCACAAGCTACCTGCTCAGCTTTTCCAGCTTCAGGACCAGAGAGCCAGGCCATCAAAGCCAAACCGCGCTCACCCCTCCGGCCCGCCCTCCTCTCCTGCTCCCCTGCCCCCGCTGCCCTGCCACCTGGGCTCTCGTGCTGCCGGCAGCCCGAGCAAAGCCCTGAGGCAGGCACACCTTCAGCCTCAGCTCCGACAGCAGCACCCGCCTCTGCGCTTGGGTCTTGTCTTGAGGTATTTTGCACAGAAACGTTGCAAAAACAGTACAAAGAATTCCCGCGCGGCTGCCCCGGGACTTCATGTGGAGACCCGTCCCTGCCTGACGGACACTCGAAACCCGGACCCGCCGGGGCTGGGCGGCAGGCCGAGGGCTGGCCGGGCTCCGCGCTGGCCTGTGAGGCCAGGACGCCTCTTGCACAACGTCCTGTGGTGCGCAAACAGGAAGGCAGCGGGCTCCTCGCGGCCTCGCGACAGGCTTATCGGTGCCCAGGCCTTGCAGCAGCAGCCGCAGCCTGGTGTCAGCCTCTCGGTCGCCTGCGCACGTCCCCTGGAAGGGCAGAGGGGCGTCTCCGGGCAGGGGAGCAGGTGGCGGGACATCAGGGGCCGGAGGGAGTGGCCCGGCATCTGTGGGGGCTTTGTCAGAGCTGTTGCCTTGGGGACACCCTCGGGGCTTCTAGGACATGGCCCGGCTTCTAGAGCAAGGGGGAACCTCAGGAGCAAGTCTTGAAGGTTGAGGCCCAGAGGTGTGTCCAAGTCCTCAGGCCTCAGGGAGAAGCCAGGAATCATGAGGTGCCCCCCAATTTGTGGCCTGTCCTGGGGTGAAGGTGCCGTGAGACTGCCCCACCCTCTCCCACACATCTCAGGGGTGTCCCCACTGTCCACTGACTTTAGCTTTCTTTCAGAAGGAGCTTCTCTGCCGGTAGCTCAGATTTGGGGGGGGTCCCCGGGACGTGGTGGATTCGGGAGCCTCCTGTCACTCCCAAGCAGGCCCCCGTGAGTACAGCGACATCGCAGGCCCAGTGACGCGCTGTCCTACCTAGCATGAGGGCCTCGGCCCAGCCGGAGGCCGGACTGTGGGGAGCCCGCAGAGGTGGGGGAGCCCATGCTGACAGCCTCCTACGGAGCACTTCAGCAGGAACCGAGATGCTGGCTCTGTCCGGGTCCCAGGCGGCTGGCCGCCAGAAGGGCCCCGAAGGCCCCGGCCTGGTCCCCAGCAGCCGCTCTGTCTGCAGACCTCAGGGCGGCCAGGTGCCTGGCGCAGCCCCCGTGTGCCTGTCTGTCCGCCTCTGGCCCTGAGTCTCGTCTCCCTGCCTCTCCCTGGTCCGCGCCCTCAGCTCCCGTCTGTCTCTGCTTCTCTTACACACGGCCTCTGACACAGACACGCAGCCGGGCCCCGGTGAGAGGCTCAGGCCCCAGGACCTGAAGACTCCCTGCGAGCCTCTTCGCTCACACCAGCCAGCTGGGCGCCGGCCTCAGCGCCAGGACAGGGCCCTGCTGCCCTCTGGGGGACACGCGGGCACCCGCTGGGCAGTGCCCGTGGCTCTCGAGCAGACTGTCCACGCCTCCACCAGAAAGCTCCTGTTTTCCTTCCACCGCCCCGGCTGGGCTGTTTCTGAAGGGTCCAGCTGGACTCAACCGGTTGCTGGCCGCTTTCCTCCCCCGGGTTTAGTCCAAGAGCTGTGCTCCTGGAGAGGCAGGGCAGTCCCATCCCCCACTGGACGCCAGCACTGCCCGGACCCACCTCACTCCCACGCAGGCTGCGCGGCCTGTGCTGCCGCCGGCATCCCGCGCAGGTCTCCTCCCTGGCGAGGGAGATGCACAGGCTGGGCTCACGTGCAGCCCCAGACCCAGGGCTGGAGCCGCGTCTCAAAGACGAGCCAGGAAGCGCCGGTCTAGCCTCGCTCAGGCTACGAAGCCCAAGGAGCAGCCCTGAGCTCAGCGCTCCCAGAGAGTCACAGTCACCAGAAGGCAGAGCTCAGGCCGAGCCCTGTGAAGTCCATGCGATATTGCGACCACACAGCTGAACTTAAGACTGTTATGCAGAACGTGTAAAAAGTCACTGCAGAAAATGTCAGACAAATAGAACAGCATAGAATCTCCTTTCAGTTATAGTATGTGCGGGGTGCCCGGATAAACCTTCCCCTCAAAACAAGTCTATTGTGTGTGTGAGGGAGCGAGAGTCTGTGTGTTCTCTCGTGGGTCTGCCGGCCTCCACGGCCACATAGCGCTAGGTCATTAGAATACAAAAGTGGAGTTATCAGGGCAAATTAAAAGAGAAAGGGAGAAGCTAGTGGGGTGCTCTGGGGTGCGTGGGAGAATCTGGACTCTGATTCCAAGTCTCCGGGTTATGGGCAGAGTCAAACAGCTTAAAAAACAGCGCCAGGTAATAAACAGCCTCTCCACTGCTGGGGGACCGAGCTGCAGACTCCGGGGAGAGGCCTGCGCCCCTCGGCCAGCCCGGCGCCCCCCGCAGAGCCCTGGCCCAGACTGAGCAGCCTGCAGCAGCACCCTTCCCCTGCGGCAAGGTGGGCGCACCCCAAACATCCAGGAGCTGGGGGGTGACAGCCCCTCTGGCAGGGGATCATTCTGCCACAAAATTAAGTGAGAATCTGAAGGTCACAGGCGCTGAGTCTGGGGATGCCTGGAAGTCTGGATGCAGATCCCCACATGCCAGGCCCCACACACATGGGGTGCAGTGGGGGGACCTGCGGCAGGAGGGGGTTGGGGGAGGAGGGCAGGGCTGGAGGAAGTTGGCCAGCAGGGTGGGGGTAGTGGGGGTAGAGGAGGGGGGTAGGGTAGGGGTGGGACGGGGCGGTAGAGGTGGGGTGGCTGAAAGGCCAGGGATTTCTTCTAGAGGGACTGTTCTGAAACCAGCATGCGGGACCGGGTTGCAGGATCTGTGTTTACGCTAAAAACCATGGAGTTTTTGCTTTCGGTGGACGGACTCACGTGAGCTGCTGTCAGCAACGCTGCTTTGGGGAATCTGGGGGTACAGGAGACTGGAGGGACAGCACCTTGGGGAGCAGAGCCGGCCACGCCCCCTCAGCCAACAGCTTGCCCCCGTGACCGAACAACTCGGGTTTGTCTGCACGCCCCTGCATGCTCGTGGGACGTGCAAGGCAAGTGCCAGAAGTGCAGGCAGAGGCCAATGCACGATTTACGTTCAAGCCGCGGCCTCACCCGCCGGCGCCCGCTGGAGCAGACGTGGCCTCAGCCAGCGCCCCGCGGCCTCACCCGCCGGCGCCCGCTGGAGCAGACGTGGCCTCAGCCAGCGCCGAGCGCCTCCGTGGCAGGTCCCGTAGCTCGACGCACTGCAAGACGCTAACCCCGGTGCCGGAAACTGCCCTTTCAAACACGCAGCGCGACAGCAGGAGACCACCACACGTCAGACCACGAGCAGCCTCAAGCAGCGGCGGGGTTCCGTGACGGATGCCTGTCCTCGGACCTCAGTGCGTCCGCCCCATCAGCACTTAGAGGAATCTCCCCCACGCCACCGATGGCAGCGTGAAGATGGAGTCGTCCAGACGACACGGGTCAGAGAGAGCATCACGCCGGAAACCAGCAAGCATTTGTGTGAACTTCAGAGTAAGGAAAGGTCACACCTTCAACGTGGGGATTCAGCTCACGCAGGTTCTGGAAGGAGACTGAAGGTCTTGTCCCGAGAGCGTCCACACGGCCGGGAGAGGAGGGTCTGAAACCAGCCGCTTCACGATCTTAGACACCAAGCGGAAGGAGGTGCCGAAGCAAGAGCGGAAGTTAATCAACAGAACATCAGCGCCAGCTGGGCCCGGAGAAGCCGCCATCGCCAATGGTGAGCGTGGGAGCCGGTCCAAGCTGGTCCAAGCCGGCCAGGCAGCCGGTGGGGGCCGGTCAGAGTTGGCCAGGCAGACGGCTGGTGGACCCCAGGGAGCCGGGGCTGCCTCTGCAGCCCTCGGCCTTGTGACAACTCTCCAGGGACACTCTAGAGTGGAAGCTGCATCTCCACACACCTCCAGTTTTTTGTTGTTGTTGTTGTTCTTGATTTTTAAACATTTATTTATTTATGCACACAAGAGCTGGGGTACAGGCCAGAGGTGCGGGGGAGAGAGGAGGCACCAGAGACAGAGCGGGGAGCAGAACAGGCAGATGGACCGAAACACACTGCTGCGGGGGCAGCGGGAGGCAGGAGAGTCTGCTGCCCTGTGGGTCATCCCCGGCCGGGGATCGAACTGCGCTGCAGTGCTGCGGGTGCTTCACAGAGCTGAGACTTAACCCGCAGCACCACCAGCTTGTACAGCCACATGCACGGCTGCATTGAACGTGGCTGATTCTCAGAACCTCTCGGGCGGGGCCGACGCCCAGGCACACCTAGCAGCACAGTGCGGGCAGGTCCTTGGGAGGGGCACACTGGCCGAGGGGCGGCAGCCCTTCAGGGAGGGGGCTGGATGGGCCAGGGGTGGGCAGGGACCTCGACTCAGCTCTGTGGTGTCCAGAGAACCGGCCAAGGCAGCTCCACAGCCCGACACCGGCCCTGACTGCGTGATCTTCACGCCTCAGCCCTGCCTGTCCCAGCGTGCCCAGGGCCTGAAGAGTCGGGCCAGGCCGGGGCCTCCCTGGGGGGTGCCCACGGAGCCTGCTCCGGCCAGAGACAGCGGCCCAGCGGGCGCAGCGCCGGCCTGCGTTTGGTGAGGGCCGTGCCGTGACGGCTGTGACGCGGGGCAGCAGCTGCGGGCACTTCGCTGGCTGTCGGACAAAGGGGCCTTTGCTCCCGTCGGAAAATCCCTGCTCCAGGCCAAGAAAGACCGGTGCTTTCTGCTGGCAGAGGCGGGGTTCTGCCCTGGCCGGGGCTTCCAGGACGCTGCGAGCCCCCGTGGTTCCCAGCGGGCCGGAGGGATCAGGGCCGGCCACAGGCACCTGCAGTGTCTCGCCGCTCCCCACTTCCCGGGCCCACGCTAGGGGCTCAGACGAGCTTGCCAGGAGGGGCCACAGTGGCTGGCTCTTCGCCTCGCGCTGTGCCATCTGGTCTCACTGGCGCCTGCAATCAGGGTGCTCGAGTCGGAGCACCTGAGAAGCAGCCGGGCTGGAGGCTCCCGAGCCAGAGCGGCCTCGGCCCCGTCCCCATGTGTGCAGGTGGCTGCGAACCCCAGGAGGGCCCAGGGCTCAGCCTGGGAGGCTCAGGCACCCACTCCGGTGCCGCAGCTCTGCCGCTGGCTCTGGCGCTCTGCCGTCAGGGTCCTCCGAGGGCTGCCCGTCTGGGCTTGAAGGCGCCGGCCAGCGTGCTCTTGTGCCCGGGCCCCGGCCTTCCCGAGTGGGCTGCACCCCGCGACCTGCCGCCTGCCCCTCCGTGGGGGTCTCTCCGCGTCAGTCACAGGCTCGCTCCCTCCCGCTCGCTCCCTCCCGGCGGCTTGCGTCTGCTGGGCTGTCCCCGGGGGGCGGGCGAGGATGCCCGGGGTGATGGGTGAGGAGTGACCCAGGTCCCCTCCGACGCCGCGCCTGTGTGCAGCACCCAGAAAGCCGAGGACCAGACTCGGCGCTCGGCGCAGCAGCTCCGGGGCTCAGGGGCCGGCCGGTGCAGTCCCCACGCCTGCCGCTGCCCGGCCGTGCCACACTCCGAGCTGCACTCGGACACCCGGACGTGCGGGCGCTGGAGACGGCAGGAGAGCCGTGCCGGAGGGTGTGTTTGCGGTCCCTCTCTGCGCGGGTCTGCCCTATGTTTCCCTCGTTCAGGAGCAGGTGGAGCCTCGTCCTCCGAGCAGCTCGGCCACCCTTTCCCGCGTCCGCCCTCCCGGCACGGACAGGCCCAGAGAGCACCTTGCATCAGCTGAGGGGATAATTGTTTTGTGTGCATTGGGGGAAATAGAGTGAGTGTCACACCCGGCCACGCACGTGCTCCGAGGTCCTCACTGCATTTCGGGGTTTCACAGGCACTGCCTGGTGAAACTTTAAAAGGCTTTAGCGGCCTTTTGACTTCCTCCACCTGGAGCCGGGACGTCTGACAGCGCGGAGAGCTGCTTACATAACATGCGCACTTCCTCCCGGCCCACGTTTCTCTGAAGCCGTCCCAGGAGGTCCCATAGGAACTAGGAACCAAGGTCCGTCGCACTTGCCTTTCGATTCTTCTTTTTCCTCCTCAGGTTAAAGTGTGTTTGTGACAATAGCAGCTTTGAAAGTTGGTTTCGAGCCTCTCGCTCCCTTTGTCGTAGCTGCTAAGAATAAACCAGCATTCGTGAGGTCCCGCGCTTTGACACGGGGCTGCCGTGTGGCTGCACACCGAGGGGACGCAGCCTTCCCATGGCGTCCGCGCGGGCTGGCTGGGCAAGACGGGTTCAGAGAGCTGAAAATGGACCCCGTGCCCCAGTCGTCACCCCATCACCGCCACTGTACTCTCCTGGGGGTTCCCGTGGCCGCGTCTTTCCTCGCAGCCCCCACCTCGTTTCCTGCAGCGCTTCCGTGTTCTCTCTATTTCCAGTCCTCAAACATCAGACATGGAGGAAAATCCCCCCCAAGACAAGAAAACGTTGCTCAATAGCACAAATAACTACACTATTTTCCGGGAAGTCTGTTGTACCATATTACATAATGTCACAATAAAATCATTATCGTCTGCTCTCACAGAGAAATTGTGTATAGTCCTGAGCCTTTTTATTTTATTTATTTATTTTTTTAAAGATTTATTTTATTTATGCACACAAGAGCTGGGGTACAGACCAGAGTCACAGGAGGTGAGAAGATTCACCAGAGACAGAGCGGGGAGCAGAACAGGCAGACGGACTGAAATACACTGCTGAGGGGAGCAGCAGGAGGCAGGAGAGGTCTGCTGCGCCATGTGGGTCCCTCCCTGGCCGGGGATCGAACTCGCGCTGCTGTGCCATGGATGCTTCACAGTGCGGCACTCAACCCGCTGCGCCACCAGGGAGGCCCCTTTTTATTTTATTTTTTAAAGATTTATTTATTTATGCACATACATGCTGGGGTACAGGCCAGAGGTGTGGGGGTGAGAGGATAACCAGAGACAGAGCGGGGAGCAGAACAGGCAGACTGACTGAAACACACTGCTGAGGGGAGCAGCGTGGGGCAGGAGAGGTCTGCTGCGCCCTGTGGGCCCCTCCCTGGCCGGGGATCGAACTCGTGCTGCAACGGCGGCGGATGCTCCACGGTGCAGCGCTCAACCCCTTGAGCCACCAGGGAGGCCCCTGAGCCTTTTGAAATAAGAAACCAGAAGGTAAAATACTGGAATATCATAATAGCTTCAAATTAGCCAAACTGTGTCTGAGGTCCATGAAGGGCGACTTTGGCTCATTCGTTCATAGTTTGTGGGTCCTTTTCCGGGCTCTGGCCAGTCCCCGAAGCCTCTGGCTCCAAAGGCTGTTTGGGAGCTGAGGATGGGCCAGAGTAACGCCCTTCCAGGGTTTGTCCAGCCGCTGTGGATGGCAGAACCGCCTGGGGCTTCGAGGTGTGTCCAAGCAGGTTCCCACGCTCCCCCCGGGGCTTCTGCCCGGCTGCAGCAGGTGGGAATCGATCAAGTTAGAAACGCTTCCCAGGTGACCGGTCAAGGTTGTGAAACCACAGCCTCAGGTAACTCTGGGAAATGGTAAGAGAAATTTGAATGTCATCGAGAGGAAGTACGCACCCTAAATATAAACTCTTAGATCACGGCCCGCTGACGGCATGTAAATGAGGTCGGTGAGAATCGACACGCCAGCGGCTCGTGAACTTTTAAAAAATGATAAAAATCCTGACGCTGGGTCAAGATGGCCTTGACTCTGGAGAGCGGGGCCGTGTCCCAGCAGCTGCCTCGGCGGCTCCAGGCCCTGTTTGGCCCCAGGCACCGCCTGCAAAGTCCCCTCCAGCCCTGCCTGTCAGCCACTGCCCTGACCTTTGCCGCACCACATAGGACCTCTGTCCCCTCCCTCTTCCTAAGGGCCTACCCGCTCTTTGTCCGCCTGCATATGCATCTAGAGACTGGTTAAAGACCACAGATTGAGCACTGCCAACAGCCCCAGCTCCTTCATCTGTTTCCTTGTTACAAGTGTTTAGAAAGCCCCAGACTTGGTTAGAAAACCCCAGACTGAGTCAGTCCTGCTTCCAACTCTCCGTACCTCCTTCAGCTCCGGCAGATTCATGCGAGGTGGCCAAGTGCAGGAGGAGGGCTTGCCCTGCCCCGTTCTCACAGTCCCTTGAACCTTCCCCATGCCCCTCGCCCTTCCAAGCCCCCTGGCCGCCCTGCCTCTCGCCTCCCCAGCGCATGGGCCGTCTTCACCATCACGTCGAGTGTCATGAAGCGAGTGACAAGTCGGTGTCATTCCTGCGACCACTTCTCTCCTGCATCAGCCCGAACGGCTGGATTGAATACGCTCAGGCATATTTATGGAGGTGTAAAAATATTCAGCACCAAGGTAAAATCCCTAATATCTGACACATAAGAAAAGATGACTAGCTACTGGGAGAGCAAGAAATGAAGTCCACGATGAGATAAATCAGTCCATCGAAACCAGAATCAAACTCAGCGCCGACCCAGACGTCAGGGCGTCGAAGTGGCTCTCAGAGGTAACTGCAGACGTGGAAGTCATAAAATGAAAACCCAGACGACATTTTGGGGGTCACACTGGACGGGGGGAGGTGGCCACTGCGGGGAGAAGCTGGCCGACGTGAGGACGGAGCCAGAGAGGCCACAGGCTCCGCATGGAGAGGGCAGCGGGGGGCGCGTCTGAGCAGGGTGACTTTGGGCCACCGTGGAGCTGCCGCGGGCATGCGGAGGGGAGGAGGAGACAGGGTAGGAAAAAATAACGCCCTGAAATATCATTTATCTGATGACAACCAGGAGCACAGATCAGAGACACGCAGCAGGAAAAGGCTCTGTGATCACCGCTCTGAGCCCGGCTGCCCCGGGGGCTGCCGAGCGGGGAGATGCAGCGGGACGCACGGTGGGGCAGGGGCCGCCGGCCCGTCCTCAGGACAGGGGCCAAAACCGTCCCCCTGAAGTCAGTCGCCGGCGAGAAAGCTGAAAAATGAAGGGAGAACAAAGATGTTTTCAGAGACACAGAAGTTGGAAGGTTTCCCTGTGGCTGTGGGTACTTGAGAAATGCTGAGGGAACTCTCCGGCAGAGGAAAGCCCGAGAAATGCCGGCTGCCCAGGGCTGGAGGGCACCAGGGGGGCAGCCAAGTGGACAAAGAGGTGCCTTTCCTTTCTGGGACACGCTGTAAGCTGGGCCCGGGCAGGCGTTCCCGGCCGGGGGTCCCAGCAAGTGGGGCCAGAGGGCGCTCCCCCGGGGCTGCAGAGCCGCTGGCGCCAGCTCGGCCGCCCCTGCCTGGTGCTGGGCTCTCCTGGCCGGCTGGAAGTGGCAGCGGGCGGGAGCTCTGGGGTGACGGGCCTCCGGGCTCACTCTGCTGCCTGGGCCGCCGATTCGACAGAAGCGAGGCGCCACCGTGACTCACGCCAGGGCCGGCTCAGCGGCCGGGACAGAGTGGCCTGGCCGGTGATGGGCTTGTCGCTGTGACGGACGAGACCCATGACCAGTGGCATCGGCTCGATCCGGGCGAGGTGCGGCCACGTGGCCCCCGATTTGGACAGAGCCCACACTTGTGTGCAAGCGTGTCCGGGCCCCACCTGGCGCCTTGGCCGCCATGCCCAGGGCTGTTCTGGCAGGCGAGGCCACGCGGAACCCAGGGCTGCCTCCGCCACTGGCGAGGGCCCGGACGCGCCACATCCCTGGAACACCACGTCCACCCCGCAGGGGCACCACTGCCTCAGGCTCCGAGACCCAGCTCGCCGCGCAGCCTGCCAGAGCCCGGCTCCTGCTCTGGCGCAGCCGACGGAGCCGGGCCAGCCCCGTCTTCTGGAAGCAGCTGCTCCGTGGCCGCGCGTCCATCGCCGCAGATGCCCGGGAGCTGGTGCCGCCGTCGCCTCCGCGCGGCCACCCTGGGCCAGCGCACGCAGCGGCCCCAGCCCCGCAGCAGGCGGGCACCACGGCGGGCGCTTTGGAGACCAGAGGGGCGTCCAGTGTCGTAGGCCCTGGTCTTTGTGTTGGCTTTGCTTCTGTCTGTGCTGCTTGCTGGTTTTGATTGGAAGAGCAGGATAAGTCCTCAGTCAGTGGCCACTCGGATGAAGACACAATCGCTGTCCTGCGTCCGGTGCTGGCCCCCGTGAGCTCGCCGGTCAGGCCGCAGGTCGGGGCCGGGGACGCAGCACCCTGCTGCTTCAGTCGACTTTCTGCTGTTGCATAGCAAAGGAC
This sequence comes from Galemys pyrenaicus, assembly GCA_019455555.1. Taxonomy (NCBI): domain Eukaryota; kingdom Metazoa; phylum Chordata; class Mammalia; order Eulipotyphla; family Talpidae; genus Galemys; species Galemys pyrenaicus. The sequence continues at coordinate 406,798 of JAGFMF010012293.1, forward strand.
TCTCTGCAGGAGCTAACCTCTGTCCGACACTGTTCTAACTTTTTGCATGTAGTGACAACGGGGTTTGTGGTTTGGGGTCCAGGCACGGAGCTCAGCGACAGGAAGCAATGCAGACAGATGCCAGGCAGTGGTGAGGAGGGCGCTGGAGCAGCACGGCCACAGGCCAGCCTGGGAGGGAACCCCGGGGCCTCCAGACACACGTGCAGCTGAGGGCCCCGGGCCTGGGGCTGTGGCTCCGCTGCAGCTGGACTTGGCTCATTTAATCCAGAGCCGCACGTGGTTAGCCACGGCCCAGCAGGCAGCCGGAGCATCTAAACCAGCCGGCCAGGCCAGGAAGGCCGCAGGGGCACTCGGAAGACTCGGAAGCAGCAGGACGGGCCTGGGATTCCTGAAATCGCAGGAAACACAAGCTGAAAGTACCATGTTTAGCTGGGCGAGGAGGAACGACCTGGGAGCGCGAGGGCCCTGTGGGTGTGGCCCTGGGCGGCGGGGCGGGCTCCTGGTGTGGGAGGCCGGTGGAGCTGCGGCCTGGCCGCTCCGGCGAGGTGACGTCTGCGCCTTCACGACTTGCTGCGTCCTCAGAATTGGAGCGTCGACCGTTTGGACTTTGGGTTTCTTTGAAATCTGGTTGTTGTGTGTCTGGCTAACGTTTAAAGCATTCGTGACGTGCCCCCAAGTGTCCCCCCACAGAAGCTCTCGGCCGCAGCTGCCTGCTTCCGCAGACCTCTGCTTCCGGGAGGTCCTGGCTGGGACACCTCTTATTTTCAAGGTGTGAAGGTTTGCAAAATGTTTAAGAGAAATTGGGGTTCGGAAGAAACAGAAAGGAGATGAAATTTGCCCCGTAAAGCAAAATGCTTCCTAGGGACACGGGGGTCCAGCGGCCGGCGCAGGGCCTGCCCTCGGGGACTAGCTGACTGCACACCGCCTCAGGGCGCAGACCCAGGCCCCGGGCCCCTGCTTCAAGGCATGAGCAACAGGGCCCAGCTGCGACGGTGCCCGACGGCAGGAGAAGCGCTTGGGCCACGGCTCCCCACCTCGTGGATTCAGGACGGCGAGGCGAGCACAGATGGCACGAGGAGGCGCTGCCCAGGGCTGGGCAAGAGGGTCTGAAAATTAAAGTTGAATTAAGCAGTTTCGAAAGAGCGCGGAGAACCGGAGCCTCGTGCGAGGCTGCAGGGCCAGCGTCCCGGCGCAGTCGGCTCAAAGCCCCTCTGAAGCCGGCCCCGGTGGCTCTGGCTGTGCCCAAGAGGTGACAGCAGACCCCACAGAGGCTGTCCACTCACGTTCACGGCCACTTCACCCACAGGAGCCAAACTGTGGAGGCAGCCCAGTGCCCCCAAAGCAAACCAACCCGTTCACAGACAAAGGGCATCACCCAGCCTTGAAAAGGAAGGAGTTGGGGCTCCCCAGAGACTCAAGCGCCCGCTCTGAGGTGAGCGCTGCGAGTCCGCCTCGGCCCGGCAGGGAACAGGACGCAGAGGACAGTGCACAGGAGCTGGGCTGGGCTGGGGCTGGGGCTGCGGGGCTGAGGATTGGGGGCTGCGGGGCTATGGGGCTGGGACCTTGGGGACTGTGGGGCTGGGTGTTTTGGGCTGGGGGCTTTGGGGCTGCAGCTGAGGTGTAGGGTTTGGGGGTTGCAGGGGGCTGGGGACTGGGGCCCATGGGGCTAGGGCCATGGGCTGGGCACTGGGGCCGTGGGGCCAGGCTCCGGGCGTGGGCAGCTAGGGGTGAGCTCTGCCTGGAGCGATGGTCACGTTCCGAAGGAGAGCACAACGTGGTGGCACTGACTGCTACACCTAACCAAGATCGACACGATAGACTTTACGTTGTGTTTATTTTACCAGATTCAACCCGGCAAGCCAGAGCCACCTGCGTGTCCTTGGGCCTCTGCTGGCCCTGAGTGCCTGGTGGCGCCGTGGCTCCTCAGCGCCCGGCCTCGCCTGGAGGCCCTGAGCCCACTCTTCCCGGCCTCGCCGAGCGGCAGCCACTTCTGCCTGTGGCTTCTCGTACAGACGTGACCAGCTCGGTTCGCCCTTATTTTTAAGCACAGGCCAGTCCCAGCTCTGCCTGAGGAGTCTGGCTGGGCCCCAAGAGAGGGCTGTGCCTGTGTCCACCCCAGGCCCGGTCAGGGCCTTGCCCCACCGCGGCGGGGCTCACTCCGAGCAAACCTCCCCTCCTCTGCCCAGCCTGGGCGACCGCGTCTCCCCAGCTTGCTTCTGGAGGGTGCGTCAGGCCAGGCCCGGGGACCACAGAGGATCCTGCTGCCCTTGGGCCTGGGCCTTCTGCCCTGGCCTCTCCAGCCCCCCGAAGCTGTGGGTCACGGTGCCCGGCCGGGTCCACCTTCCCTCCATGGACGCTGTCTCCATGCCCCTCCTTGGTCCTGGCCAGCCGCTGGCCCTTGGAGTCGCCGTGCCGCTCTGTGGGCTGTGCTGGGGGCCCGGGATGTCAGGCCGAAACCAGGACTGTGGCTCAGCTGGCCGCCCTGTCCCCAGGGCCTGCCCGGCTGGCTCCGACCAGGGGCTCTGGCGCCAGCAGGCCAGTGAGCCCGCATCTGCAGCGCAGCTTGGATCTCTGAGGCTCGCTTGCTTTGTCTCACGGGCCGGGCCCGTCTCGTGGCGTCTCCTGGACGGCAGCTCTGCTCCTGCCCTCTGAGCTGCGTCCTGCCCCATCAGGGTGCCCAGGCGCCGGCCTGCGCCTCCCGCCCCACGCTGTCCTGCTGCCCCTTGCTCTGCTCACGGTGCCTTGCCCTGCTGGCCTGGGGGTCACATGTGCCATGGGGCGCCCCTCCGGGGCAGCTGGCTGGGCAGGGGCCCGAGCGGTGAGGCGCCAGGCTGACCCCCGGCCCCCAGTTCCGCTTCTCCGACTTTATCAGGTGGGGCTTTCCACGTGGACCGGACAATGCAAATTCAGTGACTGAAGCCGCTTCCTACCCGCACCCCGGCCTCCCTGCCCGGTCCCCACGCCAGAGAGGCGCTTGCGGCTGAAGGCCAGTCCCGGTGGGCCAGCTCAGATGCTGGACCTGGGTGTGTGCTGGGGCCGCGGGCCCCGCCGGGGCCCCTCTCCAGGCCCCTCCGCAGTCACGCCTTTCGATCTTGCTCTGTATCGATTCGAGGTGCCCTGTTGGTCCCACGGGCTTCCCCTCGGTGTCATGCTCAGCCGAGCAGCTCAAGGTGTGGGATCGTGGCACCCAGGCCTCGGGGCCCTCATGCCGTGAGGGTTCCAGCAAGAACAAGCTGGGCTCTGTGCATGTGTGTGCTGCGTGCTGTGTGGTTATGGTATGTGTGTGTGATTTATCAAGTTCAATTTCTTAAAAATGAAACAAAAATCTACTTAAGAGCTCCAGCATTGAACGGTCCTATCACTAACTAGCAGCCACTTAAAAATCTCTATTATTCTGACAATAAAACATCAGGAAAAAGGAAATGGGCAAGAAATGCCACGGCCGCTGGGCGAAGCGGGAGGGTGCCCAAAGTGGTGGAGCGGGCAGCGAGGGCCCGACGCAGGCCGGGCTCCCTCAGCGGACACGCGGTGCCTGCTCAGCGCCGGCTGCCGGCCCTGAGGGCGGGCGGGGTCCGCGGGGCGCGTCCCCCACAGGGCCGCGGGCCTGGTCGGGGCGCTCTGGCGCCCCCTCGTGGTGGCGGCTGCCCTCGGGCCTCAGCGGGCCCTGCGGGGGCACAGGGCCCCGGCTTCGACGCCGGGGGACTGCGAGTACTGGGGGACTCCAGTCTGCGGGGGCTCGGGGAGCAGTTGCCCTCCTGCACCCCAGCCCTCCGGCACCCCACGGCGGGACCGGCTCCGCAGACAACCGGCACAGAGCCCGCGCAGAGGCGCCCCCAAGGCCGATTCACCACACACGGGGCTTTGAGGTGCGGGCGGGACCGGCCCAGCTGCCCTGGCCGCCACGCCCAACCAGAGGCCCCTCCGCGGCCAGGACGGCTCCTCCAGCGCGCTCAGCGCGTCCCAAGGCCTCGGCCGGAGAACAGCGGGCGCAGAGAGGGAGCACTGGGGGCGCGGCCGTTCTGCAGATTTCCGGCCCTGCCAGCTCGGCCGGGCCTGCGGTGCCGCCGGCTGCCCTCCGCGAGCGTCCGCGGGCGGCCCGCGCTGGCTTGTCCCGTCGCTGTGCGCGTCGTCGCTTTGCTCCTCCCGGCGGGCCTGGGCGCCAGCCTGATGGCGGTCTCTGGGCCGCTGACCACCGGGGCGGCCCTCCGGGAAGCACTGGGCGTCCCCGAACCCCGAGCCCCCAGACGCCTGTGCGCCCTGGTCTGCCGCCCCAAGCCGAGGCCCGGCGCCTGCCCCGATGGCGTGTGGTGCTGAGCGAGACCAGCGCTCGGGCCGGCAGGGCCGGGGCTCTGCGAACTTTCGTCTTGCTGCGGACGAGGAAGTGAAAGTTCGGGAAGGTTCGGCGGTGGGTGAAGGAGCCACGACCAGGCGTGGATACGTCTCCTGGGGGCGCTCATTCTCGAGGCCTCAGCGCTGCCTGCCAGGGAGACCAGGTGGCCGCCCGGGCGCAGGGCAGTGCCGGGCCAGCCACGCGGTCAGTGACTTCGTCTCGTGCGCGAGAAGCACTCGCCTCTGTCATGTTGCCCAAGTCAAACTTTGGACTATACAGGGAAAACCTTTTTTTTTTTTTTTAACTATTTCAAAAGTTCGGTGCTTCTGAAGGTGAAGTGGACACCTGGCGTCTTTAGCGCCGTCAGCCAACGGAAAACCCAAATTCTATTCAAAACCAGGCGCTGCTTTAGAGTGGATGGAAGTAAAATTTAAATATATAGCTCACGCAGCGGCAAACATTACTTCCTCTCGCTGCAACAACGGGTGAGCCGTGGGGACCGAGACAGGGGCCCCGGAGGCCTCGCGGGGCCCTCGGGTGGGCACCCGGCGACGGAGCAGCGGGCGCTAGTGGGCTCCCTGCTGCTGGGCTGAAGTCGCTCCCACCGCTAGGTGGAGACATAGCTCAGCCCGAGAAGGGAAAGAAAACACCTTTGCCCAAAAGGTGCCTGTGCAGGGGGCGGCTGCACCTGCAGTGCCAGCGCCGTTTCCTCCGCTCTCTCGGCTCAAGCACCTGCACGAGCCTTACCGCTGGGAGGCCCAGTGTGCCACGCTCGCGGGTCACCTTTGGGCGCCCTGTGAGTGCCTCAGGCCCGAAGATGGTCAGACACAAAGACAGAGCGAAACTGCCCTGAGCGCGGGGACAGCACCTGGAGCCCAGTTTCCCCTTTAGGAGGCGCGAGATGCCCCCAGAGGTTCTAGGGAACTTCCCTTTCTCATTCCTGTAGCTGCGTCCTCGGCCCTCCCTTCGGCGCGTCGCTGTGCACCCACACAGGCTCGGGGCGCGCGTGGACTCACGGACACAGTCTCCCCAGGCGGCACGTGTCCTCGGAGCGAGGTTTCTGAGGGTGTGTTGTTCGGTGCCGGTGACTGGCAGTTACTGGAAGTGACACCTCTCTCCCGGGGTCTTTTCTGCACTGAACGCTGAGAAGTTCGCTGATCTAAGCATGACATGAATTCATGGTTTTTGTTCGTGTGTCTTTGAGTACCCGCGAGGCAGCACTTCTTTCCACATGGGTATCAGCTACCTGGACTTTGCCTTTTACCCGTGTGGCTTAGCCAGTGTCTTATTTGATGATCTGTTTCTTGCCAATTTGTAGAATTAATTTTATATTAACTTGCCTAAGGTATTGCTTCCAGACGTTGCCTCCCTGGCTTACATGTAAGTGGTTCATCGTCATGAAAAACACAAACCTTTGCACTTCACTTAAGCTTCTGATTTAACAAACGTCCTTTTAAATTATCCGATGAATATGGACGACGCTGGCCACTGTGGGTTAGGGTGATGAAACGCGCCAGTCGCTGCGACCTCTGAACTCCTCGTGGCAACGATAAACAGTTTCCCTTGTTCCTCTTTCTGGGACATCAGAAATGATGAATCTAGATGATTCCCGGTGTTCCTAAAACCTAGAGCCAAGCTAGTGCTTCTTGTTTTCGTGAGTGTTCACACTGAATAGGTCTATTGTGTCGATTTGAACTTTGTCCTGCAGGGAGTGGTTCTGTTTTCTTGGGAGCAGCTGGGCATAGACCCCATAGCTAACCTTAGTGAAACCCCTTTTCCTCTAAGGGGGACTTTCTCCAGGGGAAAGCCGGGGCTGGCAGTGGAAGTGTGGCCAGACTGGCTCGCATGCCCCTGCGCCCCGTTGTCCCACTAAGATGCCAGATCCACGTTATGGAAAAGCCCCCGGGTGGCTGGCAATGGGCACAGCTCCAGGAAGTGGGGCCTTGGTCGGCTAATCCAAGACGTTAGGCCTGGCTGCTCTGACGACCTCATCGCTCCACCTGCGGATCAGTGAGTCTTATTTCCAAGGAAGAGCTTTCAGAATTTTCCATTATTCAAAAGAGAAAGTAAAACTCACAGGGGGCTTTGTGGATTCTGCCCTCACGCAGAATTCAGGGTCCTGTCTCTGGAAACGGCAGCGGCTGCGGGCGAGTGCCCTGAGGCACTTGTGTAGTCAGGAGGAGGAGAGCTGTCCCCCCACGGTCACTCAGAGGGAAGCTGCTCCCCACCGGCCCCTGTGGCCGCAGGTTCCCGAGGATGGAGCACCAGGCCCCAGGGTTTTGTTGTTCGATTTTTTTTCCATGAAACACATCAGTCTACAACCTTCCAACTTAGGGAAGTGTGACTAAGTGAGTCACTAGTTCCCTTGACTGCTCTGTTGGGTGAGGGGATGACAGGTGTCTTCCTCTGGGAACTGGGGGCCCAGCAGAGGGCAGGGAGGCTGGGTTACCCACAGAGTGAGTGACAGCAGGGGCGTCCCCAGCTCCTCCCCTGCAGACAAGCCTCCAGCTGCCCTGGATGCTTCCTGGTGATGGGCCTCGGCCACCCCCTGGTGGATGGAGGTGCAGAGGGCAGCCTCTGAGAGGCCACCTGGGGGTGGATTTTCCTCCTTGAGGGAAAGTCATAAGTTTAAAGATGGGGAGCCGAGAGTCCCAAGCAGGGGCTCCAGCTACTAAAAGCAGTGGGTTTCAGGATGTACGTATTTCTTGAGGAAGGAAATGCGCCCATCTAAAACAGCCCTATTGTTCTGGTTGTGCCCATTTTCCGGGAGGGGAATTTGACTAAGTTTGGTATTTATTCTTGAATAGAAGTATTGGGCCTCGATTGCAGGGAGAAGGCCTGATGTGGGCATGAAAACACACCTGCGTCATAAACCTGGCTTCTCAGGGCTCTGAAAAGGTTAAAAATAACAACATTTTCCCATGTTTTTAATGTTGTCTCTGAAGCAAAAACAGAACAGCGACACAGGAACAACATAGCCTCCGGAGGTAGAAGCCCTCGGAAGTAAGTGGGTGTCTGTGGTTCCTGTCTACAGACGCGGGACTTGGGTGGGATGAGAAACCAGTATGCGCCTGGGTCTCAACATGTTTTTATTTGAGAAGTTGCCTTTCAAATAAAAATACTGATGTGTAAGAATAGCTCATAACATCCAGGGCTTAAGAGTTCATTTTGAGGACAGAATAAAAAGCATTTGCATCACTGCACAGAGAAACCTAAGTATTAATGAAAACGTATGCCAGCCCCAGTGCACCATTATTCTGAGAAACCCCCAGCATCCCCTTCTCTGTGAAAGTTCCCAGCATGCTCCTCTCTGAGGTGTTCCCAGCACATCCCCTGAGAAAGTTCCCAGCATCCCCCTCTCTGAGGTGTTCCCAGCATCCCCCTCTCTGAGAAAGTTCCCAGCATGCCCCTCTCTGAGAAAGTTCCCAGCATGCCCCTCTCTGAGAAAATTCCCAGCATGCCCCTTGCTCACCGCACAGACTGCCTGGGCCTGCTTTCGCGTTGCCTCTGCGAGGCTCTCCCTGCACCCCCACCCGCTCCCGGTGGTATTCCAGCGAGGCTTCTGCCCCACCCTTGCAGTCACGGCTCGGGTCTGCGGCCTCCCACAGTCCCATCCCTCCCGCGGGCTCTCCCCCAGCACTGCTGTCCGCCTCGGCAGCTGCTCCAAGCACAGCACTGTGGAGACGCTTGTGGCTGCCTGGACTGGACACACGGCCTTTGTGGAGGTGAACAGGGGGCCGAGGAAGGCCCTGAGGCCAGAGAGCCCCCAAAAGCCCCACAAGCCCTGATTGTAGGTCCCTCCAGCTGCACTGGAGACAGGAGCGGCCCCTCACTTCCCACTCACTTGGGGCCCTCACCCAACGCTGAGCCGTCCACACACGCTCTCTGTCCCGGAATCTTCTCTCCTCTCCTGCAGCTTAACCCGTGACGGGGGTACAGGCTTGAGACCAGAGAGCCGCGCGAGCGGAGGGGTTCTCCTGTGCCAGGAGGGAGGGGCGCCGGTGTCCCTGGCTCCAGCCGTGGCCCGCCTGAGGTGGTGCGCGTGGCCTGGTGACTCCGACACAGGCCGCCTCCCACGTGGCTTGCTGCCTGCCTCGGTCTCCAGTCCTGCGGACGGGCCCAGGACCGGTCCTTCCTGGACGCCATCCTGTCCATGCCCCCTTCCCACCACTCTCCCCTTGGCAAGGACAGCTGGGCACCCTGGGTCCCTGGGTCCTGTCCAGGTGTCACCGCGATGCTCCAACTCACCTTGTCCTCAGTCTCACCGTGGGTGGGAGACAACAGGGTATGTGTGTGCGTGTGCATGCACGTGTGTGTACGCTGAGGCAGCCGCCCCCACCCCCGGCATCCTGCACAAAGCAGTCTTCCAAATAACTGTGTGGGTGTTGCCCGAGTCCCAGGAGGCTGCAGCTGCCGGACAGGGCCTGCCTGAGCACGGGAGGGAGAGGCCAGAGGTAGGTGCTTGCGTGCCACCGCTGACAAACACAGAGAAGAATGACAAGAATTTTCTTGCACTGGGAGCTAAAGAAATGATGGTTAGTCCTGTTTGTTGAGATAACTGTGGTTAGGCAGGAGAATGTCCCTCTTGGCAGAAATGCGTATTTGCAGGGGCGTGGAATTTATTTTGAAGTGCTTAACATGAGGGAGGCAGGAACATGAGGGGAGAATTGTTAGATTGAGTGTATACCCTATTCTGTGCTACGCTTGCCAGTGTACCTGGCAAGATGACAGAGTATTAAGACTCTAGAAGCTACAAACTCGGTGGCACTGTAAGGTGGGCCTGAGGCAGCGTCTAACTCGGAAGTAACTAGAACATGTCAGGACAGCCTGAACTGGGGTAGGCAGAGACCGCGTTCTAACAATTTGTGGGAGACATCTTTTGCCTTTTATTTGGAACTAAATAATTTTCATTGAAGAAAATAAACTTCAAATACTACATGAGACAAAATATGATTAGTAATTTATTTCTATTTAGGGGAAATAAGTTTTTCTTTACATGTCTTCTTGAACTTTTCTTTTTTTTAAAGATTTATGCATATAAGAGCTGAGGTACAGGCCAGAGGTGCGGGCGTGAGAGGATTCACCAGAGACACTGGGGAGCAGAGCAGGTGGGTCTACTGAGGTACACTGCTGAGAGGAGGAGCGGGGAGGCGGGAGAGGTCTGCTGACCCTGTGGGTCCACCCTGCTCCCTGGCCAGGGATCGAACTCGTTTTACAGTGATTGCGGATGCGTCATGGTACAGGGCTTAACCCCTTGTGCCACCAGGTAGGCCCTCTTCTTGAACTTTCTTAGCATACATGAAACATCAGTGTGCTCAGTGACATCAATAAATATAAATATAAATAAATTAATTTCAGCATTACGAAACAAGGAGATTTATAATCTGGCTATGGATATCTTCTGCAAGAGCTCTGTGTTAATATTGGAATATTACATAAAGGTACAGTTATCTTATAAATATGATTACTTTATAATGTGGTTCATCTCTCTTTGGTCGTATTTCTCAGAAGAGACCAGTTTTAGTTGTTTGTTCATTTCCAATATCCAATGAATGTCTGCCATTTTTTGTTTCCTCTGTGAGTCAAAATAACTTTAGACGTCCAGTGGAGAAATCGCTTGTGGCCTGTCTTCACAAGCACAGCCCACACCTGCGCAGACCCCCACGCCGCCCCGCCCCGTGGGCCCCCACTCCGCCTTGCCCTGTTCTCTTTCCAAGGCCCATTGTGTTGAGAGAGTGATTCCAGGATGGTCTCACCACCCCAGCTTCCTCGACCTTCAAATGCCCTTGACAATGAAAACAAGGAAAGGAACGCAGATCTGCAAGGCACAGCCCAATCTGGGGAAGTTCTAAGGGACTGGAAGTGTTCCCAGTGCTCCTTTGATCAGTGCAGCTAGGCCGCGGCTGTCAGCACCACCAGCAGAGCTGTGAACATTAAACACGTCTGTCCTGAAATGGAAAAAAATAGTTAAAATCAAAATGGTTTTAGTTATGGGTGATAAACATGCCCTTTTTCAGTTCCCATGTGCGGAAACATGAATGGGTTAGTTCATTCACGTCAGGATGCTGGACAGGAAACCAGCGCCAGGCAGCGTGTGGCGTCCCCGGCCCCATTGAGCTGCCAGCGTGACACCAGCATGACACCAGAGCTTTCAGTCTCTTGAGAGAGTGGCCGGGTTAGAATCAAGGAAGACACTTTCAGGTTAGAAGTCAGCTCTGTGTGGAACTGAGACTTCCTCCCAAGGAGAAACCGAGTTTCCAGACACATGCATAATAAGTTGCTTTTGTGGAATAATTTGGCACAATTAATAAAAGAAGCTTACAGAATCTGTGAACATGACCTCTAAGAGGTGCCTTCAAGCAAGTGCTAGCACGTCCCGAACCCCAGAAACACCGAACGTCCTCAGGCCGGAGCGCGCATGCATCAGCCAACCCAGTGTGGCCCTCTCTGCGCCACTCTGCTTCGGGTCCAGCCTCTGTGGCTGGTCCACAGCCGGCCCTCACAGGGAGCTGGCACCAGACCCAGGCTGACCCCCAGAACGGAAGACCCCAGGGAGGAAGAGCCAGCCCAAGTTAGCTGAACAAGAACAATGGTGTGACAGCCGGAGGTTAGTCACCGCCATCCCCGCCTGGCCCAGCAGCGGGCAAGTCACAAGACAAGGAAGCAGTCTTGATGAAACCATATACCTGTTTCATTTACCAGCAGCTCTTACTTCCGACACATCCCCCGTCAGTTAAATTACAAAACACGACATTGCGGCTTTTGCCGTCCTCACCTGTGTCGTAAGAACTGAGCGGCAGAGAAAGAAACACTAACTGGATTACTGGATTCCGTTTGCACCCTCAGCACCTGCTCACAAACACACCCTCTGTGCACACCACATCAGCAAGGCTTGCAAAGGAGCCAGGCAGCCTCTGGGGCCCCAGGCCCTGGGCAAGCCTTGGAGATGTAAAGAACATTAGCATGCTTTAACCTACAGGAGGCTTAGCCCATTGTTAAATTCAGGAGAAAGGAGGTAAAGAGCTCAGTCACTGAAAGAACTAAACAGCTAAAGGTTTAGCAGTAGCATTAAAAGAAACAGTTCATGGTGAAACAGCCCAGAAATACCCTAAGCTGGTATGAAGTCCTTTATGAGCTCTCTGAAGAGTGAAAGCTGTAGGACAGATGGGGTCCACTGACATAATCGGCCTGCCTATGGGGTCTCTAGGCATCAGCCACCCTGTCCCTATTTGCGTTAAGTGAATGCAGATGTTTCCAGCAACACCGCTTCCTTCCGGTGTTGCTCACCAGGCCCCAGGATGGCTCACGGCTCTCAGCAGCGGAGAAGCCTCAGGCCGCAGGCTAAGGGTGGCAGGCCGCAGGCTCTGGTACTGCGCTTAGGAAGAGCACTCCTCGAAGGCCGCCTGGCTGCAGCTAGTGGCGCCTCTTCTACTTCCTGCTCCTGCACAGGGCACAGGCTGCCGTGAGCCGTGCTGGGCCGGGAAGGCGAGTAGGTGACCAGTTTGCACAGGGAGAGTCGGCTTGTGAAGGCCTCTCCCTCGGGATGCTGCCTGAGTCTACGAGAAGGGCTTTAGAGAGACACACAGTCGCCGTCAGGGTGTTAATCTCAAAAGGGAGAGAAAGGACGCACACCAGATCATGCCATTAAGCTGACAAAGTCTACTGATACGTTTCAAGTTTGACTGAAAAGAATAGATTTTTAAACACCAGAGTTTCTGCTCACCCTGATTTTCCATAGTGCCAGAAAATTCTGACTAGAATCACTGTAACGATTAGTACAGTGGCAGCAGCAAATCCTTGAGGGGGAAAGTGACAACAGTTAATAGATGCATGAACAGTTACAGTACAAGGCGGCTTCACCACACGGCAGCCACAAGGAGCCTTAAGGGAAACTTAGGAGACTCGGCCTCTGGCTCCGGTCTGGAGGCCTTGTGCTACGCCTTCAATTCTGAACATTACACACTATTTCTCCTGTTTTCTTTCAAAAAAAAAAAATCAAATAAACTGAAGCATCACACTGCTCAAATGAAATGTGTCTGACATGTCCAGTCCTCAAGTGTTCAGCCCCCACCCCCCTGTTTAATTTTAAATGCTCCGATCATCGCTCATTCACGTCCGGTCCCCGAGCTAGGTCACCTCAGCTCGGAGCTACTGCAGCTCCACGCTCACTGTCCCTTGGAGATGAGGACCCTGGGTCTCAAAAGGTGAAGGTCACGTGCAAGGCAGATGGGAGGCCTGCTTCGCTTTCCGGTTTGTGGGCTAGTGCCGACACCACCTGGGAAAGCTAACGTTAACTTCCAAGATGCAGGGCACTCTCTTCAGTCAGAAAATAGCAAGTCATTGGTCCATTAAGTTGGTCCACAGAGAATAATTTTTATAGCCTGCTTTCTACGCCTAATCTTTCTTGTTAAAACCACCAAGTTCCCTGCCCTCACTGCCGGGGCTCCCCTTTGCTCCCCATTCCGGCCCCCAGTGTCGCTGAGCTTCTTCCTCTTCTGATCTGTACTAGACAAAAAAGCACAGAAGGCACTGCCTGGAAGAGCAGCTGAAGGAACCAGACGTGACCAACATGCATCATTAGTTCCAAATCAGCAAAATAAAAAGGCCGCACAATTGCACGGTCTTCCGATAGGTTTTTAAAAGAGCCATTTCTACCCCAGGTAAGTTTCTAGGGTATTTCACCATCAGTTTCTGCAGCTGATCTCCTAACTGCATGTTGTTCACTTAGGAAGGCCGTCCACGAAGGCAGCCCTGAAATGTGGACGTGCTCTGCTTTCTCCACTTGCCATGAACCCCACGGCTTCCAAAAATACCTCATCTTTGACTGGAGCGAAATACCAAGATGTTTGAGAGGCCGATGTCCTGGCTCTCGATTCGAACATGGAGGTACAAAGGCGACAGTTTCCAGCCCTGAGATGAGTCAGCAACAACGTAAGATTTACACAACTTGGGACAAATGGAACTGAACTCACGAGTGAGGTGGCGGTCATGGCTCTGACGTCCTCTTCAGCTGAGGGGCACTTGGGGGGATGGCACGTGCTCAGGCTGCGTAAGTGTGGGTACCCCCTGCCCGATGTGAACTATACCGACGGGCCGTCCAAGACACACGGGGGCAGGGGTGCCGTGGCTGAGGCCCTTTGGCAGCCCGAGCGGCCAGTGCCCACGGGCAGGCCACGGACATGCTCACGACTCACTGGTGCTCACTCATGGACGCATGTTGTGAGGCCGAGAAACTGAGGCCGTGAGCACCGCACAGAGCGTCAGCTCCGCCCCCAGTGCCCAGCCAGGACTCTTCCTGCAGAATCTGGCGCTAGTTGAATGTTGCTCGGCTCCCTTCCTGGAGAACGTGTCCATCTAAGAACGCAAGGACACAGCCCGCACGCCACGAGCAGCTGGGAAAGCCGAGGGCCGGGTTTATCACGTTTATGGACGAGGGCAGAGGCCCGTGGGCAGGACGTGCTGCCGAAAGGCGGCGCCCGTGCAAGGAGGAGATGCGTGATGCACACCCAGCTCTCGGCCTTCACTGCGCCTGTGCCCCTGTACCTCTTCCATTTTCTGAATAAAGGCCACCGACACGCAGCGCTCAGGCCCCGTGGCCACGGGGTAACGCGGGGCTCTGCGCCCGCCTCCTTAATCTGAGCATCGTGGACACGACTGAGGCAGCTCTGCCGGGCCCTGGCCCGGCACGACCAGGCCACAGGCACCGGAGACGCCTCCCACATCACACCTGCTGCCGATGGCTCGAGACCCCCCAGAACGTGTTGGTCTGTGACACCCATACTCGGAAGCGTGTAAGGAAATGGCAGGCAGTCTGGGAAGACACGGGAGCCCGAGGCCTGGTCTTCCTTCCGCCCCCCACATGTCACAGGTGGATTTCAGTCATGGAGGGACAAAGACCGCCAAGAACCGGGTCACCTTCACCAGCGGGTCGGGCTCCTGTGGTCCCTTCCACTGCCAGCGTGAGGCCTGCTCTCCCCTCACGCAGCCCACGCCGCAGAAACGGTCCCTGCCCCTCTGCACGCTGCAGCCCTGGCGAGGGGCACAGCCACAGCGCCTCGGCCATGAGACTGCTCTGGGCCCGCCCAGGACGATGGGCGGAGCACAAGTGTGTAGGAGGCAGCGCGGCTCTGCACGAAGCGACACGCAGCTATGGCACGCCCTGCGGCTGCTCTGGCACGGCCAGAGGGAGTGATGGGGCTGCCAGAGGTTGGCGTGGGAGAACAGCGGCCACCGCACCCACAGCGCTGCAAGCCACGGCTGCTCACCCGTGCCGCCCCGCTGCGGCTGTCTCAGCTGCTTAAACATCGGGGACTTTGAAGCAGGAGTCATGATCTCGTGCTCCTGAAGGACAAAAGCAGAAACGGGCAGGGGACTTCCTGAAGGACAGACCAAGGTTGTCGGGCCAGGGCACAAGCCCTCCCTTCTCTAAGGTTGTCTTAAGAACAGAGGGGACAGCCGACACACCTGTTCCCGGAGGGGCATCTCCCACAGGGGAGAAGGGGCTCACGCGTTCAGGTGTGAAGTGGTGGTGTCTGTGCACACGCCCACCACGTAAATGGGCTGTCAGTCTGTGTGTGGTTTTAAAGTTCCTGGGGGACTACTAGGGAGGAAAGTCAGAAGCTCCTGAGAGGGAGGAGAGGGCAAGACACAAACGGTGGAACGCCGTGCAGACACGCGCCGGGCTTCGCGTTCGGGGCAGAGCTAAGTTTGGGGAAATTAAACAGGGAAAGTCCAAATACTTCTGAAGTCCTGATACCTCAGCATCACCCACACTGCAGGGCAGTCATAAAGGCGATTCCCTTGATAATCTTTGAAGTGAGCAAAGTGACCCGATTCACAGAATGCACTTAAGAAACAAAGCTAATTTTCACGTTTTCCTTTGTAACTCGCACAAACACCCCCAAGTGCCTGACTGAAGAGGCGGGTGGGCTTGACCACAGATTGGAACTTCAGCTAACCTAAGAACATTCCTGGGCAATCATAGTATATGCTGCAGGAATTTCAGAGAAAAAGAAGCAGCACATCAAACCTTCCTTGAATTCCGCTGAGCAGGCTAGGAGCGCTAGGCTACGGACACCCCTGATGTCAACATGAGATCCTTCTCGGCCGTGTTCACTTAGAATGCATTTATTTGTTTCAAATATAGAATGAACAAAGTGAATCTCAACTGTTGGAACCTTTCAAGACAGATCTTTCAATTTAAGAGCGGTTCATTCAAACAGAGAACCAGCGGCAAAACGCTGCTTGTAGCTTTGCACTGACTTGGCTGATTCACCCACCCCAAGGCTGGGGACTTCAGCCCACAAGGGAATCACTTTAAAAAATACATTTCTTCGTAAGAATGTACGTTCTGTTGGCGGTTACTCATCAACCTAGCTGTGTTGCTTCTTAACAAACACTTCTCTTACTCCCTTTATCGGGGATTCATTCAGCATCAAATATACACTTATGGACGAAAAGGAACCGGCGCAGGAGACAGGTGCATGCTTTGGGCCTCGTGTCTACAAGAGGGTGATATTTTAAAAAACGACTTTGCTGCTAGTCACCAGCAGGGAGAGAACAGGAGGACGGTGAAACAAGGCACAGAGGTTCTCTGTGGGACGGAACAGCTGTCTGGAAACGGCCAACAGGCGGTTTTTGATTAGCTAGAAATACTTGAGCAGAGAAACGGGATTACTCGCCGGCCCCTGCCTGAGCTTCGCCCTAGGACGACGCCTTCACACAAGAGGCTCGCAGGGAGACGCAGCTGATCGGCCACATGACCTGGAGTTGCCCCCAGATGGCCTTGGTACAAGGACAAGGCCGGGAATACTTAGGCACGTACCCCGCTCGCATCGGTGTCCACGAAACACGTCGACAAAGTGCATTTACCTGTTTTCTCTTTGGTACCCACAAACGCCGCATTTTAATCGTATTCCTGAGACATCTAAAAGACAGTATGTTCTTCCAGGAATACGGACTGTACGCCCCACACTGAAGGCAATTTCTTTCAACTGCTGGCGAGCCAAACTTACCAAACGCGATGACGTTAGCATCTGAAGAGAGAAAAGTTAAAAATGTTTTAGAGTCGTGGATGTGCTCGCAAGCCGACGCACATACGAACATACAGCATGAGCCCCAAACTGCGCCTGACAGTCAGAAGCGGCTCAGTCCCGTGACCAGAGGATTATAGAACGACACATCACTCATTTCACCGAGCAGCACAGGCCCGTGCCGGCCTCCACTCACAGCTAACAGACGCCGGGCACGAGCTGGCACTGCCCAGTGGGCACGGGGCGAGGTGCAAGACCGGACAGCCGGGCTGGGCGTCCCTCCCCTTCCGGCCTCCCGCCAGGCGCCCGGGGCCGGGGTCCGTCTCAGCGTGCAAAACGTCACTGCCTGGCAGGATCGGATGGGCATGGCAGGGGGCAGCAACTGTTCAGGCCTCAGTTTTCCCCCAGACTCTGCCGTCAGGCACACTCATCCCCCGCCGCTCACTCACCCCCAGAGCCAGCGAGAGCGGTGTGCAGGAGGGGGGTGTCCGCAGGAGGGAGGTGGCGGGGGGGGGGGGGTGTCCCTGCACTTCTGAACAGACTCAGAAAGTGGCGCCTCAGTGTTTTTTTTTTTTCAGTAAGANGTCGGCTGGTGGGTGGTGGGGGGGGGGGGGGGGTGTCCCTGCACTTCTGAACAGACTCAGAAAGTGGCGCCTCAGTGTTTTTTTTTTTTCAGTAAGAGCCAAAAAGTGACATTTAAAGAGTAAATTAGTGCTGCCTAAGAGAGATATTTGACCCCAATATTGGTTGTATGATGTCAAAATACTGAGTCAGGTTTAGTTAAACTGGCAAAATCACCTTATAGGTTTTTACAGAAAGAAATGCTGCCGTGAAATCGACCCTAACAGATCACACAGCGCAGTCTGGTCTCTCTCTGGCTGCTCCCAGGAAGGCCAGGTGTGTTCAGCCTGAAACTTCTGCCCTCTCGGAGGCTGCAGCTGCTTCAGGGCCAGGGAAAGGAGGAGCCAAATCCGCGTGTGCAGAGGAGCGCCCACACCCATACGGACGCCGGGCCACTCGGCCCAGGCTGGCCCCCGCTGCCCCGCCGCGCAGAGCCTGCCCTTCGTTCCCCTGGGGGGCAAAGCAGCGTCTAGAAACAGCTACAAAACACATCTGTGATGCGTAAAACCTGCTTTAAAACACGATCACTGACAAAACCCAGGTGGCGATGGCAGTTCCCTTTTCAAAAGGGAACTAAGTCACAGGGCAGGACTTGGTGTAGGAGTGTCTGACTTTTCACCTGGGGGGTAAAGAAGCACATCGAGGACACTTCAGCAGTAACATCTGTGTGTGACCAGGTGGTGACACCGCCTCCAACACAGCGATCATGGAAGGGGCGGACCTGGAGAAACCCCACTAGGAGCGAGGGAAGCAGAACTGGGGCAGTGGCGGAGTGACAACGCCCCGCGGGAGCCCCAAGCAGCCCCGGGAGGGGGGAGGCCCAGTCTAGGGCAGGGCCCAACTGCAGGCCTGGGGACCCAGCTCAGGGAGGATGGAGCAGCTGGTCAGTGAGGGGCAGGCCCCCAGGGGGCTGCTCCTTGACACAGCCTGGTCCCCCAAATACCAGCTTGGGGAAAGGTAGAGGGGCACATGGTGCCTGTGTGCCGACTTTAGTGAAAAAATCAAGACCATTAAAACCCAATCACCGTCAAAAGTTACTATTCCAGTCCAAGAAGACTCCCAAGAACAGCCAAGGCCTCCCCAGCCTCCCGGAAGCAGCAGGACAAGACCCCGTCCCCCAGGCGACCGCTGGGCTCTGCAGGCCCGGCCTGTGGAGCTCGCTCAGGGGCAGACTCCGCCAGCCTGAGGGCGCACTGCTTTCTCGGCTGCTGCTCTGCCTGGTGCGGCCCCGGCCTCAGGTCAGTGAGGGACACAGGTGCTGGCCGGCCACGCCTACCTGGGGCCAGCGCTGCAGCTGGCCTGCCGAGATGCCCCCCAGACCAGGCCCCGTCCAGGCGCACCCACTCACGTGAATGCGGCGGGCCCCGCTCCTTGGCCGTGCTGGTGGTGTGGACGCGCGTGGTGGCCCTGGGCGCCGCCGGGCTCTGCTTCACTGTAACAGGAGCAGAGGTCAGTCTGTGTGTGACGGGGAGACCCTTGGTCATAGGGGAAAGCCCAGCGGCGGCCTTGTGTGTGGCTGGAGGGCTCCGAGTGAGCGCAGCCTGCGGGGCAGTGGAGGCTTTGGCCATGCTTGGCTTTGGGGCCGCTGGTGGAGTCTTTGTGGACAGAGGGTTTGATGTGAGCGTTTTGTTAGTGGTCATGGCTGAATTATTTGCTGTGGTGGGTCTCTGAGGAGTTAGCAGAGTCTTTGTAGCTGAGTAACTTACAGGAGTGGGTTTCTGAGGCATTAGGGGGAACTCTGTAGCGGAATCAGTGGCTGTGGTGGGTCTCTGAGGAGTTAGCGGAGTCTTTGTAGCTGAAGAATTGACTGCAGTGGGTCTCTGAGGTGTTAGGGGGGCCTTTGCGGCTGACTCGCTGGCTGTGGAGGGTCTCTGAGGAGTTAGGGGGGCCTTGGTGGCCGACTCGCTGGCTGTGGAGGGTCTCTGAGGAGTTAGGGGGGCCTTTGCGGCTGACTCGCTGGCTGTGG
>JAGFMF010012293.1:425813-463847 GCA_019455555.1 Galemys pyrenaicus
CCGACTCGCTGGCTGTGGAGGGTCTCTGAGGAGTTAGGGGGGCCTTGGCGGCCGACTCGCTGGCTGTGGAGGGTCTCTGAGGAGTTAGGGCGGCCTTGGTGGCCGACTCGCTGGCTGTGGAGGGTCTCTGAGGAGTTAGGGGGGCCTTTGCGGCCGACTCGCTGGCTGTGGAGGGTCTCTGAGGAGTTAGGGGGGCCTTGGTGGCTGACTCGCTGGCTGTGGAGGGTCTCTGAGGTGTTAGGGGGGCCTTTGCGGCCGACTCGCTGGCTGTGGAGGGTCTCTGAGGTGTTAGGGGGGCCTTTGCGGCCGACTTGCTGGCTGTGGAGGGTCTCTGAGGAGTTAGGGGGGCCGTGGTGGCCGACTCGCTGGCTGTGGAGGGTTTCTGAGGAGTCGGCTTGAGCTTTGTAGGTGAAGGGTTTATTGTGGAGGGTTTCTGAGGAGCCGACGGGGCTTCCATACCCAGAGCACTGGCTGTGGTGGGTTTAGGAGAAGCCAGTGGGGTCTTTGTAGCTGAAGAATGTACTGTGGTGGGTGTCTGATGAGTCGGCTTGGGCTTTATACCTGGAGCGCTGGCTGTGGTGGGTTTGTGAGGAGCTGGCTTGGGCTTTGTAGCTGGAACATTCATGGTAGTGGGTTTGTGAGGAGCTGGCTTGGGCTTTGTAGCTGGAACATTCACGGTAGTGGGTTTCGGAACTGTCGGTGTGACCTTGGGAATTTGAGAACTTTCTGTGGAGAAAAAACGTTTTAACAATTAGCTTAATATTGTTCCCCACGCTAAGGTGCCGGAGCCAGTTAACTGCACTAAGCTTCCTCCCACCCGCAGCACCTACACTTGAGCCTCTGGAATCCAAGACTTGTCATCCACACTCCAAGGGCAAGGTCAGGGCTTGCGCTGAAGGAAATGACTGCAGGCGACCAAAGCGAACGCACTCACGCCACAACCGCCAGACTGGAGCTCAAGGTCAATGGCAAATCTTCTGGACACACCCACGCCTCCCGGTCCCCCTGCCCCGGGCCAGGATGCAGCCACTCCAGGCAAGGGGCGCACGCGCACTCTCTCCTGGCTCGGGCAGGTCTGTGGCCTTAGGGCCTTCTGAACCAACGAGGGGCTGGGTGAAGCACCCCTCAGCCGCCGGCTTTACGCCCAGTTCGGCTCCTCTTGGATTTGAGGTCGGAGAACAAACTGAGCGGCTTGAACTCATACCCCGGCGGCGCTGAGCAGCACAGGAAGTCGCTGCACTAGCCCCGCGTGTGCAGCACGGGCGCCTGTCAGCGCTCACCTGGCGGCAACGCAGCAAAACCCACACCCCCGCAGGAGAGCAGTGCCCAAGGGTCTCGGCCCACGGCGTGACCTTCACGAGGAATGTGCCGTGAGCAGCTGTTTACTTTCGGGTTAAACACCGAAAAGTGTGTGCCACGGTCACGTCTGAGAGCGGTGCCAGGGCGTGCAGCTTTTACTTCTCCTTTGATACCTTTTTTTTTTTAAGATTTTTATTTATGCATACAAGCACTGGGGTACAGGCCAGAGGTGTGGGGGTGAGAGAATTCACCACAGACAGAGTGGGGAGCAGAACAGGCAGATCAACGGAAGCACACTGCTGAGGGGAGCAGCAGGCGAGGCAGGAGAGGTCTGCTGCGCCCTGTGGGTCCCCTCCCTGGCCGGCAGCAGGGATTGAACAGGGATTGAACTCGAGCTGCAGTGGCTGCAGTTTGCTTCACAGTGCATTGCTTAACCCACTGCGCCACCAGGGAGGCCCTGATACTTGTCTTATGACTCTGTTATGACTTCACTGCAGTGCACGTTATGCCCTTTATAATAAAAATTATGGGGCCTCCCTGGTGGCGCAGTGGGTTAAGCAACGCACTGCGGAGCAAACCACAGCCACCATAGCACGAGTTCAATCCCTGCTGCCGGCCAGGGAGGGGACCCACATGGCGCAGCAGACCTCTCCTGCTGTGCCCACTGCTCCCCTCAGCAGTGTGCTTCGGTTGATCTGCCTGTTCTGCTCCCCACTCTCTCTGGTGAATCCTCTCACCCCCCCACACACCTATGGCCTGTACCCCAGTGCTTGTATGCATAAATAAATAAATCTTTAAAGAAAATTATTTTAAAAAAGGGGCCTCCCTGGTGGCACAGCGCGTTAAGCAACGCACTATGAAGCAGACCGCAGCCACTGCAGCACGAGTTCGATCCCTGCTGCTGGCCAGGGAGGGGACCCAAAGGGCGCAGCAGACCTCTCCTGCCTCCCCGCGGCTCCCCTCAGCAGTGTGTTTCGGTCAGTCTCCCTGTTCTGCTCCCTACTCTGTCTCTGGTGAATTCTCTTACCACCCTGGACTCTGGCCTGTACCCCGGTTCTTGTGTGCATAAATAAATCTTTAAGAGAAAAAGAACTACTTTAACAAGCCGCACGTCTCGCTAGTGGGATTCAGGTCAGTGGCTCCCATCACGCTGACATTCAAGCCCAGGGCGCTGAGGAGCCCCCTCCTGGCACCGAGAGCGGAAATGGCCACAAGCGCGGTCACAGGATACTCTGGGCCGCACCACGTGGGCTGCGGAGGCCAGAGGAAAAAGCCTGGACGACCGAGAAGAGAAACTCTGGGGGCGGAAACTAAATGAACATAATTCGTGGGGCCACTGTTTGCGGGCCGTGCCCCCGGCGCAGCCGCAGGGTCTGCACCCGCAGTTCGGCCTGCCAGCCCCTCCGCGAGCGCAACCACCGTTCGCAGCGTCCGCGGCAAGGCAGCCGGTCCGGTCCGCGCCAACCCCGCGCGCGCGGACCCAGCGGCGGGCGTTAGTCTCCCGCACGGGGCGTGCGCATGTGCGGGGGGTCGCCCAGCGCTGCCCCACATTTTGAGGTCCCAGGCCCCTCGGAGAGTCTGGTGAGGGACGGTGCCTCTGGGGAAGCCGCGGGCGTGCGCGCGGAGGACGCACTTGTAGGGGATCCCAGCACCCCGCGGCCGGAAGCCGAGGACGCGCCGCCCAGGGCCGGGTACCTTTGCACCGCGGGGCGGGGCTGCTCCAGACGCCCACGTCGCCGTCCACCGTGCAGTGGATGGAGCTGTTCCCGACCAGCTGGAAGCCCTTGGCGCACCTATAGGTCACGACCTGTCTGTACGCGTAGGCGCTCTGCGGCGCCTGGATGGTCCCGTCGGTGATTTCCGGCGGCTCTGGACAGTGAATTTCTTCAAAACCCAACATGTTTTAGTTAGTAAAGCGAGCGAGGTCTTCTACGAAAACTAAGACTAAAGTGTTAAATTTGATTTCGACAACTCATAATTCACCTTTTTTCATTATCTATGGCACATATAAATCCCGAAGAGGAACACCTACTGAGGTAAACTGTAGGACAGAACGAAGCTTTGAGCCAGTTTACAGAACTAGCGAGGTTTGCAGAACACACATTTAAAAGTTACATGAACTCTTCACACATCTCAAGCGTGCTCGAAGAAAACTAAATGTGTGAGTGGAAGGAGGAAGGCGGAGGCTTTAGGGAATTCTCAGGACTGAGCTTTCCCCAGAGGCCCCTTCTCCGGGGCGAGGACAGAAGGGGTGACCCCCTGCCACGGGGGTGACCCCGAGCGAGGGGAACTGGGCCGGGCGCACGCCGGGGACTAGGCATGGCCTCTCTGAGCAAGGAGAGACCCTCGGAGTCCCCATCGGGGGATTCTGAACTCTGGATGAACCGACTTCGGCAGTTCAGGTCCTGGCCCTTCTCCGCGGCCGCTGGGTTTACAGGACGGGCGGCCGCTCCAGGCTCACTGGGAGACGGAGCTTCTCCCTCCAGCCGGGCTGGTGACAGACACGGTGGCCCCAGTCTCCAAAGCCAAGGCGGCGAGAGAAGAGGCCGGAGGCACGTGAGGACCGGAGAGCACCACAGACTGAGAGCTCTCGGCTGAGCGCAGCCACGCCAGGGCCCTGAAGACACTGGCTGTGAGCGGACGGCCACTGTGTCGGCTCCCTCCAGGACCAGGCCGTCCAGAAACCGACCCCAGCACCGCCTCGGGGCGAGGTGGGGTTCAGCTACTCAATGAGAGGTGCAGATGACCCCAGACAGGCACCCCCGGGCGCAGAAGACAGAAGGGGGTTGGCAGACACCAGGGAAAGTTCTGGAAGGACGGCCAGAGCAGGCCCTTGAGAAGAAAGGGGGAAAAGAGCCAAGCAGAGAAGGGGCGGAAGGATATTCCGGCTACAGAGGCAGCAGCATGAGCCGAGGGGGCCGAGGGGCACGGAGACCCGGGTGGGGGCAGAGCGGGGCCTGAGGTGCTGGGTGCCTGGACACAGGCCCCTCCTGGCCCAGATGCGCCTGGGGACGGTGTGTGGGAAGCGCTGACAACAGAAAAGGCAGCCTGACCCCACCTTAAAGGGCCCGCACCCCGGGCCGCGGGGCTGGGAAGACATGTGCCGCCATCCCCCAAAACTTCTGGGGTGCCTTCCGGGAAAGGGACCCGGACGCCTGCGCTGACCGAGGGGAGGCCCAGACGCCTGGCACAGGCAGCCACAAATCCACAGAGCCAGCAGGGCAGAGGGCAGGTTTCTTCTTTGTTCGGGGACCTTGTTTCTCTAAACCAACACCCCAACACCTACACCCCCGTCAGTCCGGATTACAGCTAAGAGGCTGTCTCTGCCACTTCTGGGGACACAGGGCCAGTGCTGGTAAACAGTGTTTCAATCCACGAAATCAAACACCAGGGTCAGAGCTCAGCATGCCTGGCCGTGGAGGGGGACTGGCTGCCTCGCAGGCCACAAACCAGAACCGGCCTGGTTTAATCCCACTCCCTGTAGGGGAGGTTCAGGGCCAGGCAGTACAAACAGGCCACTTCCCAGCCAGCAGAAAGCCCATCACCTTGCGAGACCCCAGCCCCGCCGCAGCTGCCCCCAGCCTCACCCTTGCACTCGGGCAGCGGGCTGCTCCAGTGAACGTTGTTGTCCACCAGGAGGCAGAAGCTGGACGCCTCCCCTTCTAGTCTGTACCTAAAGGGGAGAGGGAAAAGGCGGTGAGGGGCCAGGCCACCAGGGACTCTGGAGGGCTGAGAGCCGGGCAAGGCCAGCAGGTGGAGACAAAAGACAGTTGCAGAGCTGCAGGGGGCACTTTGAATTTCAAAAGGCGACATCCATCAGTCAATGTAGCATCCTGGAAGACAAGCTTTTTAAAAACAGATGTCTGAAAATGTTTTAAAAGTCTCCAGGGGCCTCCCTGGTGGCACAATGGCCTAAGGAATGCACTATGAAGCAAACTGCAGGGAGTTCTGGGGAGCAGGGAGTTCTGGATCCCCCGCAGCCTGGGGAGGGGCCCACAGGGAGTAGTAGACCTCTCCTGCCTCCCCTCTGCTCCCCTCAGCAGTGGTTATCAGTGGATCTGCCTGTTCTGCTCCCCACTCTGTCTCTGGTGGATCCTCTCACCCCCACCACTCTGGCCTGTACCCCAACTCTTGTGTGCTTAAATAAAAAAGTCTTTAAAAAAAAGGAAAGTCTCTACAGCCCTTAACAAGGCGACTTCTGGAAGTGCACAGAGGAGACAGTACGGCACGGGTGCACGGGCACCGTGGGGGCTGTCCAGGCGTCCTGAAGCAGCTCCAGTGCTTGGGTGCCTGCCGGGCCTGCCCCGAGGGTGACACAGCCAGCTGCACAGCCCACGCGGGCTCCACGCACCAGGGGCTGCATCAGCGGGCTGGGGGCTGTGCCAGCCCCGGACACAGGCTCTGGCATTCAGGTCCCGTGCAACGGCCAGGCCTGCATGCACGCATGTCGTTCAAGCTGCAGATGCTGAGAGAAAAAGAACGCGCACTTCTGCGGGGTGAGACGGAGCTTCTGGGAGGAGCTGCCGCCTTCCCGGCAAAGGGAACGGAGAGAGGCCTGGGCGGGGCCGGTCTGCAGCGGGGGTGAATGTTCTGGCTCATAATACTCTGCGATGGGTTCTCTGTGCACAGGAAAACTACGTGTGGGCATGTCCATGATTTAAGTAACATAAGGCTGGTTTCATGTTTACCTCCTGGAGGATTTAATTTCTACCAAGCACCAACATTTTCAAGTTTTTCTTTGCTAATTATATTACATTCTATGAGTTACAGACATCCTGAAGTCTGAGGATCGAGGGACTGTGGAGAGTGAAAAGGCCTCCCCCTCTGGCCCCGTTTTGCTGGTTCGAACTTCGAGCTGCCCCTGGGGGAGGGGGAGCAGGCGGCCTGTGGTTATTTTACGGCCTCCGTTGCGTGACCCCCTTAACTCCTCACCGAGTGCCCAGCGCCAGGTCTTACCCTGTGTCACAGGAGAAGGAGATGGAGGCGCCAAACAGTATGTCCGTTGGTATGCTGATGTGACCGTTTTTTATTTCTCCAGGGTTAGGACATGATTTTTCTAGAACAGAGCACAAATTGGCCTTCTTCACTGAACGCTCAGGTACGGCCAAGCAAACACCGTCTGAACCACCTTCGTCTCTGAGCCTCGCACCTCAGCCCCTTCGCTGTCTCGCCTGCACCCGATGACTTGGTCCTACGTCACCGGCAGACGCAGCGTGCTGAGGACACACGCTTACCTCATGCCGGGCGACTTCAAACTAACTACACGGGACATCACGAGTAGCGGGCATCCCTGTCTCCCGGGCAGTTTGCCGGGTGTCGGCTGAAATGACTAGTCAGCCGTAACGGACACTGCGTTTCTGACTCAGCTGTGAAGAAGGTGGGGTCCTGCAGTGAGCACACAGGCCTGGGGCGACGCCCGGTGAAGTCAGCCAGGGAAAGCAGGCACCAGCGGGCGTTGCTTCTGAGGGGACACCGCGAAGGCCGGACCTGACCTCAGGCAGAGGCCCCGCGGGAGGGCAGGGCCCTAGGGGCGTGGGGCTGGTGGGAGCCTGGACTCAAGACCACCCACGCTGCAGACCCTCCGACCTCAGTACGTGGACACGGCGAGTGGGTGGCAGGTGTCGGCTTCTCGAAGGAAGAGCTGCGACCTCCCGAAGGCCGCAGGCAGAGGCGCCGCGACACTCACTCTTGCAGAACTCCTCCGGCTTGGTCCACGTGAAGTCCTGCAGGCAGGTGAGCTGCCCCGAGAGCGTGTGGTCCCTCCTGTAGCCCTTGCGACACTCGTACTCCACCCTGGAGCCCGCCGGGAAGTAGTTCTGCTTGGTGTAGTCCTTCCGGAGAGACGCGAACAGCAGCCTGGGGGGCACGTCGCAGCTCCCTGCAAGGGGCAACAGCAGCACAGGCAGCGTCTCCTCAGCTGACGACCCTCAGCAATGGCCCAAACGCCTGGGCCCGCTCTGCCCCGCACGCGTCACCGCACGACCCAGTCAGGGCTCGCGTGTCACTGTCACCGTGGCCTGTGTCCAGCGTGTCACAGGAACGCTTACTTCCTTGCTGCTGGAGACCTGTGATGCAGCTGTGCTCATCTGGGTCTCCGTGCCCCAGCCCAGAGCCCAGGCGTGCTCCCTGCCCGCCCCCTGCCTGCTCCCCGCCTGCCTGCCCGGCTGGGTGACGCCTGGCAGCCAGAGCCCTGGGCCCGCGGTGCAGCAGAGGAACGCCGAGCTTCCAGCCAGCAGCAGCACTGGCCGCACCAGGCGTCTCAGCGACGGCTTCCAGACCCCACACAGGCCCAAGAGCCCCCGGAGACAAAAGGCCAGCTGGGCCGGGAGTGGCATGAGCCGCTGGGCGTGTGTTCACAACCGCCCGCTGGAGGGACGCGGGTCTCTATGGAGACGCACACGCAAGCCGCGCTCTGCCGGAGCCGAGCTCACGGAGCTGCTGGCCACCTGGGCCCGTCTGCTCGGCCGTGAAGTGAGGCTGAGCTCCTGCGCAGGCACAGATGCCGGCGTCCAGCCGCCGCTGTCCCCCGCGGGCGGCCCAAGGTGACCGGTCGGCCGTTTCACACCTGGTCTCAGGAAAGGCCGTGGCGGTTTCCAGACTGACCACAGCTGCCATCACTGCAAAGGCAGAGCCCAGCATCGGCCTGTCCCTCCTGGGCGTGTGGGAGCCTGGACTCTGCCCGGGAAGGGCTGAGCAGAGGAGGCCTGTCCAGGGGGCCCCTCCTGCCCGTCCAGGTCTGCCCTGGCTACAAGCGGAGTCTAGAGACGGAGCTCCCGCCGCACGTCAAGGTAATTGCCCAACAGCTTGCCCAACAGCTCCCCACCGGCCTGCAGCACCTGGGCCATTCCGGCTCCTCACTTGAGGGCCTGGAGTCAGGGAAAAACCATTAATGAGGAGGCGGGGCCATCCGGGAAGTGCCGTCAATTAGCCGGAGTGCTAGGTGCCAGCAGGGGCACCCTGGGGGTTAATAAAGTCAGAAAACTATCAATTACGGCCACTGCAAATTAGCGGTGTAGGAGCTGCGCTCCTGCCCTTCCCGCGAGACAGGAACTCACGGTTGCAAAACACGGCCACTGCAGTCCATACACCCTCCCGGCAGACCGAGGAGTCGGGCAGCTCAGGAACCTTGACGAAGCCCTCGCTGCACTTGTAGGTGATGGTGGTGCCCTCGGGGAAGCTCGTGAGCTCGCTCAGGTTGGGCTGGGAGTTGGGGACGTCTGGGGGGGCGCTGCAATCACCTGGGGGAGAAGCCAGAGCCTGAGCTGATGGAAACAGCGCCCAACTGACCGAAGGACCCGCCAGCTGCCTGTTTTGCCGACCAGCTGGAGAAGACGAGCACTCAGAAGGCATCAGCCCCTCCCCTCGCTCGCGTTAGCACGGGTGAGGGCGCATGGTGTCTGCCCGGAGCCAGAGACTGTCTCCAGGCACCAAGACTGCGCGTGCCCGCGGGCGACAGACCCGGGGTGCTTGGTGCTGCCCCGCCCCCAGGGAGCCCTCCAAGCAGTCGTGGGGGAAGTGGGACAGTGAGAACTTGCTCCTGCCCGCCCCCTCACCCCGCCCCTCCCGCACACCGGCCTGGGGGAAGCCCGGGGCTCTGGTGCTGGCACGCACCAGCCTTCCGCGCTGGGTGGGATCCTGGGGGCGGGAGGGCCTCGCCACGTCTCAAAGCCGGCGACTCACCGCGCGCGGCCCGCGGGCACAGCAGCAGCAGCAGCAGCAGCAGCGGGGCCAGCCCAGCAGGGGCGCGCACTGCGTGGCCAAGGAGGCGCGCGGGGCCCATGGCTGGACGGCTCTACAGCGGGACGAGCGCGGCGGCGAAGGACGGCGGGGGAGGAGCAGCGCCGGGCGGGGGAGCCGGGTTAAAAGCGCGCGCGGGGGCGGGGCGGCTGAGTCAGCTGCAGGGCGGGACGCGCAGGGCTGGGGTGCGCTCTAGGTGGGGCAAGCCCTCCTGAGAACCCGCTTTGGGGTTTGTGGTCTGGCCAGGCCCCTGCCCCGCCTCCTTATTTTTTTTGCTGGGGTGGGCCCTGCGATGAATCTGGGAGTGGAACTGTCTGCCGTCTAAGTAAACCAAAAAATCGGGGGGTAGGGACAGGGGCGCCTTCCACCTGGCTTGGGCGTTGAAGGAGGGAGAAACCGCCCCAGGCTGGCATCAAGACGGGAAGCCAAAGGAGAGGGCCCAAGCAGAGAGAGTCTCCAGAGAGGCACCTGCCGGGCACAGCTGGGGGGGCCCCCATGACCAAACCGCCTTTTATCCAGGAAGACCTTGAGCTCTGCCAGGTTCAGAGACTCCCAGCTGAGCTAGGATTCCTCCAAGCACTCACACTCCAAAATATTCAGAGCTTTTTTTTTAAGATTTTATTTATTTATGCACACAAGAGCTGAAGTACAGGCCAAAGATGCAGGGGGGGGGAGGGGGGAGGGGGGATGAGAGGAGCCACCAGAGACAGAGTGGGGAGCAGAACAGGCAGATGGACTGAAACACGCTGCTGAGGGGGCAGCGGGAGGCAGGAGAGGCCTGCTGCCCATATGGGTCCCTCCCTGGCCAGGGATCGAACTCGCTGCAGTGGCCACGGATGGCCATAGCGAGGTGCTTAACCCCCGCCCCACCAGGGAGGCCCCTAAGAGCTTTTATTGGAAAAAGGGAACTTTCATGAGAAATGGCTGGGTGGAGTCCTTAGTAATACTTGTGACACCCTCAAAAGTTCAACATATGAAGGGTGGAGGGAAAAGAAATCCACTGCCCGGCCCTCGGAAGGACCCGGGCCCACATCTGCTCGTGGGAGCCAGTGGGGAGGGGGGTTCTGACCGAGCCCGGGGCTGACCCGCGACTCACAGGCTGGCTGCACGGCAGAAGCTGCAGGGAGGGGACGGCCAGGCGCAGCGACTGAGCGAAATCCGTGCACTCGGTCCCAGTGTCCAATTCCAGCACCCAGCTGCCCCTCCACTCCCCACCCCCTCCGCTCCCCACCTGCCCCTCTGCTCCCCATGCTGCTCCCTCTGCTCCCCACCTGGCCCCTCCACTCCCCACCTGGCCCCTCCACTCCCCACCTGCCCCTCCACTCCCCACCCCCTCCAGTCCCCTACTGCCGCAGCCCGGCCTCACTCCTCCAGCAGGAAGACTGGCCTGAACGTCTCTCTGCAGCGCTTCCCAAAGGGGTGAGTTTGTGTAACTGGGCCAGAGAACACCCTGAAAACTAGAAAGCGGCTGTGGCTTGGCAGGGTGGGGGGCGGCCCTGCCGCAGCTGGAGCCGCCACAGCCTCACGCTGGCCTCCGAGAGCCGGCCCCTCCGAGGCCCCTGGTGGCCCCAGCGCTGTGTGGGCCCAGAAGCACAGGCCAACATGGGCGTGAGGCAGAGTGGGCTCAGGGCCCGGGGGTCAGTGGAAGCCCGGGTGGCCAGGGCACGGGAGGGGCGCGGCGAGGCTGGCGGGCGCGGGCGTGAGGATGAGCCGGCCGTTCTGAGAAGGCTGCTGCCCAGGCCCTGGCCAGCGGTGGGCAGTCTCAGCTGGAGGAGTGGGCGGGCCTGCAGGAGCTGAGAGGCCACCCCCACATGGCCACAATCAGGCGCTAAGGTAAGCCCAGTGTCCTTCACCATACTTTAAGATAATGACCTGTTTGAAGGCGCAGTCCTGGCACAAAGAACCTGCCACAATTATCGCAGCTGTCCCAGCCGCTCGAGTCCCGGGCCTGTCCAGGGCACAGGGTCCAGGGCGCAGGGCAAACCCACGGAACCGGCAGCTGATTAGATAAGGACGCGGCCGCGGCGATGGCGCTGGTGTTGTGTCTGCGAAAACTAGAGGCCCGTTTGACAAACGATCCCCCCACAGTCGGTGGCCGGGGGACATGGGACCGTGACCCCACCTCCGCTTCACAAGGCTGTGCAGGCAGGGCGCGTCCTGAAGCCGAGGCAGGGGCGGCTACAGATGTGCGGACCCCAGCTCTGAGCCGCCCCACCAGCACACACGCCGGCGGGGAGGTGGGGGGGCAAGCAGGAGGGCGGAGAGGAGCGCGTCCTGCAGCCCGGTCCAAAGCTGCCTTATCACCACCGCCGGGGAGCCAGGCCAGGCAGGGCGGTGGCCAGGCCACCTGGGCTGGGTGTCCCGGCTTCCCTGCCCGCGTCCCCCCCAGCAGCCCGGCCTCCCCCTGCGTTGCCCTCGCGGCCGGCTGGGCGGGAGCCGCCTCCCTGCTTATCCGCCACACGCAGCCTTCACGGGACCAGGACTCCCCTGGTCTCGAAAACAAGGACGCGGGCGCTGGGGTGCTGGCTGGCGTGTGCGGACCCGGCCGCCTCGCAGCAGGGGCTGCCGGCCTGGGTCAGGCCCATGAGCAGGCCGTCCTGGGACCCCGAGCCCCGGTCAGGAGGCGGTCGGCTTCTCAGACAGCGCTGGTGTCCAGCCGGTGAGGAGACCGGGCCGCCCGCTCGCCACCCGCCCGTGGTCAGCGCATCTCTGCCCAGGCGGCCCCGCGGCTGCCGCACAGCTCACGGACCGCAGCTGGCCCTCCGGACAGAGCCGGGGGTGTGGGCTGCGGGCTGCGTGCCTGTGCGGGTGTGCACATCCGTGTGTGAATGCACACGCGTGTGCTGTGGGTGTGTGGGCACACGCGTGCGTGGCCGTGTGCACACGTGTGTGTCGAAGGCGACCGCCGAGCGCAGGTGTGGTCAGCCGACCGAGGGGCGGAGACGGGCACTCTCTGTGGCCACAAACCCCTCGCGCGCCAGGCTGACCGACCGCCCAGGCCGCGGGGAGCCACAGGGCCGGGGGCAGCGGCGCCGGCGGGGGGTGTCGCAGAGGGCGTCAGGTCTGAAGAATCTGTAACATAAACACGAGCTCCCAGCGGAGAGGCCGACACTGCTGAGATCACCCCGTTGCTCTCGCTCTTCCCCACCCGTGTGGCCTGTGCTTTGGCAGCAGTCAGGCCCGGCCGAGGCCCAGGTTTGCTGACGCCCTGGCTGCTCCCGCTGGCCCAGGCGTCCGTGTGCACGTCGTTTGTCTTGATGTGAGAACTTGCAGACAAAGACGCAGAGCTGCACCCGGGGGTGCCGCAGCGGCGCCGAGAGAGGAGGGAAGACAGATGCTTCCTCCGGGTGTCCCGGCACCACGTGGAGCTCTGCACGTGGCCTCACGGCTCCCCCACGGCCGAGCACCCCACTGCCCCGCCACCCTGCGCCCCGCCACCCCGCGCCCACCCGCCGCCCCGCCGCCCGCAGACCATGCGGCCCTCCTCCTCCAGCTCCCCAGCGGTGCTTTCTCAGTGTCCCTGCGCCCTGGGCCAGCGAAGCCAAACCTGTCCCGGGGGAATCGAACTGAGGGCAAGAATAACATCGAGGGGGCCTCCCTGGGGCGCAGGGGCTGGTCTCAGCGCTGTGAAGCTGTCGGCAGCCGCTGCAGCCCGAGTCCATCCCGGCCAGGGCACTGACCCACAGCGCGCAGCAGACCTCTCCTCTCTCCAGCTGCTCCCTGCAGGAGTGGGTTCCAGTGGATCCACTGTTCTGCTCCCCGACCGTTCTGCATCCCGCTCTGTCTCTTCTGAATCCTCTCACCCCTGTACCCCAGCTTCTGTATGCATAAATAAATAAATCTTAAGACAAAAAAAGAACAGCAGCGAGTGCTTTTCCTGTCCTCCCAGCCCCACACCGGGACCACGCTGAGCTCTCACCCCCTCTCCAGGTCACACCCCACGACACTCGGCAGGGAAACGCCCCACACCGGAGTCCTGGCACCCAGCGCACAGACGGGGTACGTTTGTTGGAGGCAAAGCAGCAAAGCAGCTGCCTGCTGCTGGGAGGCACTTGGTGGGGAGCCTGGGCGGGAATCTGGAGGCTGCTTGGTTCCTCTTAGGGGCACGTCAGCAGTTTTATCTCTCTGGAGCTGTCTGCCGAGGCACCACCCCCTCCCCTTGGCTGCGGGCTGTCTCCTGGGGGTCTGGCCTGGCCGCCTCTCAAGACTGCACGACCCTCTCGACTGACCCTGGCCGCTTCCCTCTCTTACTCCTGGCGCAGGCACGCCTGCCCTCAGCTCCGTGCAGACGAGAGCCATGAGAGGGAGGAAAGGGGGGAAGAATGTTCTAGAACAGACCTTGTAGAAGCCTTTGCGCTTACCTGGGGGATATGTGGAAGTGACCACACTGGCATATGCGTCTCCGTCCTCTCTCCTTCTACCTGCTCGACCTCAAAGTGAGCCCCCCTGCCCCCCGCCCCGGCCCCACCGCTCCTGGGCCCCAGCCTCATGAGGTTTGATGAAGGAACTTACTAGAATGGAGAAAAGGGGGACAGTGTTTTATTCATCAAGGAAACACAGTGAGGTTCTGAGGTTCTGCACCCCAGGAAAGACGAGAAGATTTACAATGCTGGGGGTCCTAGGGAGGGAGAGCTCGACTCACAGGCTGGTCGTGTGGATGGAAACGCCGCCGGGAAGTGCATGTGCCGGCCGGACCCTCGCCCCAGCTTTGCGCTTCTACGTGGGTCAGGGACAAGCCGCAGGGGCCCCCTTGGAGTGCACGGCAGCCTCTGCCTCCCCCGCACCCACGGCGCCTGCTGGAGAAGAGGGGACACCCCCTCCCCCGCCGTCAGAGGCGCCTGCTGGGGCAGCGGCGGAACCCCAGGAGTGGCCGCTCTGTCCGCACTGGGGCGTGGTCAGTGTCCAGCTCCTGAGGCCTTGGAACGTCCGCCTGTGGACTAAGGCAGAGGCCGCGGGTGTCCGAGTGGCCTTCGGCCAGAAGCGACGAGGCACAGGCCAGGGTCAGGCTTCCGAGAGCAGACGGTGGACGGTGGCCGCGGGCCAGAGCGGGGCACACCCACCCCCGCTTCCAGCCAGTCTTCCGGGCACTCGCTGCGTCCTGAGGGCGCAGGGTCCCCCAGACCGCGGTGCGGCACGCCGGGACTCCCGGCTCTCTGCCGCGGAGCGGGCGGCCTGCGGGGCCGGGTTGTGGTCATCCGAGCGCTGGCAGCCAGTCCAGAGGGGCCTCCCTCTGCTCGGCTCGTCCAGCGAGCGGCCGGCAGAAGCCTGTCCGCTCCCGCAGGTCGGGGTGCAGGGCACCCCGGGCCCCGCTTCAGGGGCGCCTGTGCTGGGTGTGCATTGGTCTGATTCCTCTGTGTTGTGGGGGCAGCTGGGGGGGCCACACCCTCAGGACTTCAGAGCAATGAAACCGGGAATTACCGGCAGGGGCCCCTCCAGGGGGCCGGGCCCCCCGCTCCGGAGTGCACACGGAGAGGAGCTAAATCAATATAGAAGGCCCCAGCCCGAGCGCTTAATTGGCAGGGCCAGGTGTTTTCCGTTGCCTCCCCGGTGCCTTTATCAGAGCCCTTCAGGGGCAGCTGTGGTTAAAAGCGGCACTTTGTCGCCTCGTTAAGGTTTGGCAGTTTAACTGTTTCATCCCTCGGGAGAGGTGTCGCCTTCCAACAGGTGCTTGCTTTATACTCCACTGTTTTGTTAAGATTTTTATTGGAAAACCAGCCTAATACACAATACAAAAAAAAAGCCGAAGCAACAAGCTCTTTCATGGTGTGAAAAGAAAGCTCAGAGTGTGATGGGACAGCCACCGCATGCAGCGGGTGCTCTCGTTAGCGCACTGATGTCACTCGGCGGTGTCACTGATGTCACTGAGGCGCTCTGTACACCAATGAACTTGTTCTGTGTGGTGCCAGGAGAGCGCGGAGCAAGTTTGTGATGGTTCGGGCAGACGGGGTAAAGGAAGGCGTCTTGGAGCCCTCGGTGGCTTTTCGGTTTTTATTGCGTCACGAGCTCAGAGCACCAGGTCCTTGGCAGGCAGGGCCGGGGGGCCAGGAGGCTGGCAGGCCCTAGCCCCGGCCATCTTCCCTGTCTGGGCTGCTGCTCTCGTTCTGCTGTTCCCGTTCCCCGTGCTCTGCTTGTTCTTCTGCTCTGCTGCTCTCATCTCTGTGCTCTGCTGGCGTCCTCGTGCCACTGCCCTTATGCGCCCGTGTCCAAACCCAGGTGCGCCCACCTGCGCACACCCACCTCGGCCCACGTGCAGCCCCGCAGGTATCCCTCGTCACACCAGTGGCGGGAGGGCGGGAAAGCCTGACAGTTTTCTCTGACCCTACGTAAGGACCCTACGTAAAACGTTGTGAAACGTTTTATCAAAATGTTAATCAAGCCAGGTGAAAGTGCTAAGTTCTACTTAAAATGTGAGCGCCCATATGACCACGTAGAAACAAGGAAACAAAACATGTGATCATATGTGAAGGAGACTGAAAAAATAAACAAGCGTTTGCTGGGGAGAGGGAGGAACTTAAGTTCAGTGATTTTTTTAAAGACCTATTTCTTTATGCACACGCGCGCTGGGGTCAGGCCAGAGGTGTGGGCGTGAGAGGATCCACCAGACAGAGCGGGAGCAGAACAGGCGGACCCACTGGGCACGCTGCTGAGGGGGCGGCAGGACAGGGTCTGCTGCGCCTGTGACCTCGCGGCCGCGCCTGTCCCCTGGGCTTCCACTGGCCCGGCCCCGCGCTGCCCTTCGCCTCCCACCGCCCTCGGCCTCCGTGTCCTCACGCTGACGTCCATGTCCCCTCATGGCTTCCCAGCCAGGAAGGGGCAGGAGGGGACCTTCCTATCTTTTTCCGGTGTTTTAGTGTCTCCTGACGTCTCTGCACAAACTGGGTTGAAGGCCTGGGCCTGAGCGCTGGGCTGAGAGCCTTCCGGGCGCCGAGGGCGTTCCTCCGTGCTGCCGTCCTCGGGGTCACCAGCTGCTCCTCGGACGTCACGCTCTGGCCTGTGGCCGTCGCGTCCCTCTGACCTGGGGTTTGGCCGCACCGCCCGCAGGGGCCGCCCCAGTGGCGGAGGAGACAGGCCGGTCTGGGGCGTGGCCTGCAGCCGGTCGCTCCTGTCTTCCTCCAGCCACTGCTGTCTCCTGAGCTCCTGCCAGTCAGCCCTGGACGCCACGCGCACACTGCCGTCCGTCCTCCCTGCGTCTGCGCCTTTGCGTGTCCTGCCCTTCGTCGCTCTCTCCTCCTGCCACGCTTTAGTCCCACCACGAGCCTGCGAGCCGCCAGCTCGCACCCGCGCACCGACGCTGCCCGCGCCGGTCTCCTCGCACCTGAGACGCGCGGCCTCCTGCCCCGCGGCAGACCGGGGTGCGGGTGCGCCGCTGCACGGTCTGTGCGTTCAGCTGGTCTGGGCCGCGGTGCCAGACACGCACATGCGGGGCTCCGGAGGGCGGGGCGCGGGCGCCGCGTGGCTCAGGCGACCCGGGGCTGACGGAGAGAGCCCACGTGGGGCGTCTGAAGACACTTGGGCCCTGTCACTTCTCTAGAAGGGAGCTTCTGTGCCCGCCTGGGAGGGCACGGGGAGGCAGAAGCGCCTGGCGAGGAACGTGGAAACTGAAGGAGAACAGGGGTGCCTTGGAAATCTTTGTGTCCAGGACAGCAGGCCAGGCCAGCTGCAGACAGCTCAAGGGAGGGCGCTTCCGCAGCCAGCGTCTGTCGGCGTGCCAAGAGTGGGAAGCCGTGGCGCGTGTGCGGAGAGGAAACCGCAGGTGACCCACACCCCCAGAGGAAGCACTGACGAAATGAGCCAAGTGGGAATGGCAGAGGCAGCAGCATCTGGAGAGTGCAGGGGAGAGGGGAGAGGAGGTGGGGAGGGGAGAGGACAGGCGTTAGATCATGGACTGGAGAGGCTTTGCTCCTCAGGAAGAATCGGGCCAGGCCTTGTGCAGGATGAGGCTGGCAGGTGTCAGGCGCAGCCCCCAGCACGGCCCTGGAGAGCAGAGGCAGCATGGCCGGCGGGCGGGCGTCTCTCCAGGCCCCTTCCCGGATCACAGGCTCCTTGCGCGGTCGGGCTGTCCCCTGCACGGGGCTCTGTCCAGCGCCGAGGGCTCTGTTTGGGTGGCCTGCCGAGCCGACCACCTGCCTCTGCCCCACATGGCACGTGCGGCTGTCCAGACGGGCGAGGGCCAAGGAAACGGCTGCAGGTGCACGGCCGCGACCGTCTCGCTCGGTAGGGCTGAGCTGAGCGATAAAGTCCCTGAGGATAAAGTCCCCGCCGTTCCTGTTCCTGGGAACCGACTCACGGACCACAGCTCAGGGCGCGGCACCACAGCACAGCGCACACAGCAAACCCCGAGGCCGCCACACGCCCACTGCTGCGACTCTGACTCATTTTCCATGTCAAGTTCTCTAGAAGGAAACACTGAAACCACCAGCCCAGTCTGGCCAGCTGTGTGGCTTCTGCAAAGTGCCTGCCCCTGGGCCCTGCCAGGCCATCCCCTGCCCCGGCAGGCGTGGCTCAGCCGAGCACCTAGCACCGACAGGGCGCCCCTGGCCGGTCTGGCCTCTCCATCCTGGGAGCCCTCACCACCTCCTTCCACCCACCCCGCCCCTGCAGGATGACCTCAGGCCTACGCAGGACTCCCCTCCCCCACTCACCCCGCCCCTGCAGGATGACCTCAGGCCTACGCAGGACTCCCCTCCCCCAGCCTCTCTGCTGCTCTCATGCCCTAACCCCAGAAGCAGGAGCTTGACCTTGGGCAGCTGCTCCCTTCCTCACTGTCCCGGCCCTGCCCTTCACCAGCAGGCCCTGTGCCCCGCCCTCCCGTCTGCCATGCTCCCGCTTCCATCCATATCCTTGGGTCTGCTTCTCCCCCTCCCCTTTTAAAAAGATTTATTTATGCACACAAGAACTGGGGTATAGGTCCCAGAGGGCTGGAGGTGAGAGGAGTCACCAGAGACAGAGCGGGGAGCAGAACAGGTGGATCCACTGAAACACACGGCTGAGGGGAGCAGCGGGAGGCAGGAGAGGTCTGCTGCGCCCTGCAGGTCCCTCCCTGCTGAGGATCAAACTCACGCTGCAGTGGCTGCGGATGCTCCACAGTGTGCTGCGTTACCCCTGTTCCACTGGCGAGGCTCCTGCTTCTCCCTTTTTCCTTCCTAGGCCCTTAACTTTCTCACCTGTGGCTTATCCCCTGCACCTGCTGGGCCAGAGCCAAAGCCGAGGAGCCTCTCATGTCCCTAAAGAAACTCTCCAGGGTCTGTGCAGAAAATCAGACAGCAGACATGGAAATGAGGCCCCTCCCTGCCTCGGCCCCTCTGCCGTCCTCGCCAGACCCTCGTGCCCACTGCCCCAGCGCCCCTCCAGCCTGGTCCTGGGGGCGCTCCCCCTCCAGCCGCCCCCTCCAGCCGCAGAGCCGGAAGCAGCCTCCCGGTGGGACGTGTGTGGTGTCAGGGCGCCTCTGAGCCCGCCCTCCCCAGCTCCCAGGCTCGGCCTCTGCTGGGCGCGTGGACACTGTCCTCAGGACCTGCCGCCTGAGCCTTCGCCTCCCGCCATTTGTCCCGGGAACACTCCGTGAGGCTCCCAGCCCCTTCCCGCCTCGGCTTCCTGTTCTCCAGCCCGCCTGCACCGCATGTCCTTCCTGCAGTTGCTCCTTTGACCTTCGACCTCTGACAGTAGGGCCCTCACGCCCTGGCCAGGGCAGGCGCGTCCTGCTCCCTACCCTGGTCTTCGCCAGAGGGCTGAGGCTCACTCCCTACTGTCTCCACCGCAGGGGCGGGCCCAGGGCTCGGCAGGGGCCAAGCGCACGCAGGGCCTGCACCCAGCGCCTGCACTCCAGCGGGCCCTGGGTGCCCTGCCTTCTGGGGGGTCTGCCCAGCGTGGCGGCTGCTCCTACCGGGCCCTGCGCCTGCTGAGGTCAGCGCTGACCGCGTCGCAGGCCACAGGGCGGGAGCGGAAGGCCCCTCGTGCCGTGGGTCTTTGCCTCTGACGCCGACGCAGTGACCGGCGCTGGGCCGGCAGCAGCACGGCCGCACCTGCTGGCGGCCATGAGGAGCAGCAGCGAGCGCGGCCGCTCCACAGAGACGTGGGCACCAGCGCAGCTCCTGAGCGCTGTGCCAGAGCCGCCTCTGTGGAAGTCTCCGTTTCCAGGCAAACATGACATTGCCATGGCATTGTCTCGGAACAAAATGAGGCCCCGGGGCCTTTGGGGAGCGGAGGCCACTCTGGACCTGAGAGCAAAAGAGTCTCCAGAAGCTGCGGTGCAGCCAGCAGAACAGAGCTCTGGGCGAGCTCTGCTTTGGCAGGGGCAGAGCTTCGGCTCTAGGTGTCCGTCTCGGAAAGCAGCGCTGACTTACCCGGCAGACAGGGCGGGACGGCCGCAGGGCCTGGCTCCCGGGCGGGGTGCGGGCCGAGTGGTGCGCTGCAGGCCAGGGGGGCGCTGCGCGGGGCCTCCAGGAGAGCGGGCAGCCAGCACTGAGCACAGCCGGGCCTCGCGCTCCTCGGCCGTGCTCCCCTCCCAGGCGCTCCTCCTCAGGGCAGAGAGGCTGAGGATCAGGAGGGCTCGCTCTGCGCCCGCTGCAGGGCAGAGGCCAGCGAGCGGCAGCCGTGTGCGAAGCCCCAGGCCTCCTCAGCCCCACCAAGGGCGCTCCACAGCGGCTGCGCTGCTGCGGGGTCCTCCCTCCTGGCCCCCTCGCAGGCGGCTACCCTCCACCCTTGAGCTGCCTGACCTCTGCTTCCCTGCCCCGACCCTGCCCTGGCTCAGGGCAGACCTAGCGCCTGCAGAGGGGGCGCCCCTGCACCAGGAGCCTGTCTGCGACCCTCCCCGTGGGCCGGCCCTACCGTCACGCCGTGCACGCGGGTGACCGTCCTCCTTTTCCAGCGAAGGAGGCCCTAGGTGTTAGGCGGCCCTGGAGGACCCACATCCGAGGCTCTGGCGGGGAGGCCGGGTGGGGTCTCTCGCAGGGGGCCTGCGTCTTGCCAGGCAGTCAGGTTACACCCCACCAAGACGGAGGGTGGTCTGAGCTGTGGCACGCCCAGGGCCCTCAGCCTGCACCGTGGGTCCCCAGCGAGGCAGGGGCTAGCAGGAGGGTCCCTTGGAGCCCACCCCTGCCCAGCGCCTCTGCCTTATCCCCCAGCGCCTTCGCACTCCCTCCCCCTCCCTCCCTCCTTCCTGTCTCCCCTCCCTCCTTCCCTCCTGCCCTCCATCCTGCCTCCCACCTCACCACCTCTGCCCTCCCCTATCTCTCTCCTTCTTCCCTCCCTCTTCCCCTTCCCCTCCTCCCTCTCTCCCTCCCCCCTGGGGGCAGCCGGTGGGTGGGCTCAGCTGGCCTCAGGCTCCAGACCTGGCTCTGCAGTGAGTGGAAAGCTACAGCGGAGCCCGCAGGGAGCCGAACCCTGCTGGCTGCCGTGGCTCTGGGGCGGCCACCAAGGGCCCCTGGCACAGTTTAAGTGGCAAATCCTCCAGGAAAAGACTGTCTTTAGCCTTCCTCAGATTCTTCTACACTCTTAACTCCTTTTTCGCTGCTGCTTTTTAAGTTGTACCTTGTGAGGAAACGGCAAACTCCCCCAAAGGAAACTAGACAGCGAGTGAACCTGAGTCAGCGGAGCCTGGCCCCGCTCACCCACCGAGTCACCACTTCGAGGGGGCCCCACCCACAGCCCGGAGCCCCACCCACAGCCGGCTCTGGGCCCTGCGCCCTCTCCTCTCTGTGCCACACAAACACCAACCCGCGTTTCAGTCTGCCGGGCTGAGAGCCCCCGGGCTGCTGCAGGGTGGGCCTGGCTGCGGTGGGGGTGCCGCCTTGTGCCCAAGGGCCGTCCTGCCACCCAGCTGCCCGCACCTGCCCAAGCTGAGAGGAGGGAAGAGCCCAAGGGCGATGAGACGGCAGGGGCTGCGGGCGGCCAGGGCAGCCACGAGGGGAGAGCCGCATCTGGCATGTCACGCGCTCCCAGGCCCAGGCGCACGGCCCGCCGGGCCCGGGGCTGCTCAAACCGCCGTCACTCCGGACAAAGCCGGGACTGGCTGCTGGGCCACCCCTGCCGGACCCAGCAGCTTCGCGGGGCCCCGGGCCGTGCCTGAAACCCTGCGTCCCTCTGGAAGGTCCCCCTGGCGGCCCTGGGGCTCAGGGCTGGGACCCAGCTGGGGACCCCCACAGCCCTGCCTGCCTGGCCTCAGCACTTCCCTGGAGCTGGCGCTGACCCCGCAGGCCGGGGCCTCGATTTCGCGGCTGCCGCTGCTTCAGACACCAAGTGCCAGCTGGGGGCCTGAGACCCACAGTTTCTACCTGTGGTGGCTACAGAGTGCGGCCCGGCCTGCTCCTGGGCCTGGCTGCAGCGGAACTGGGGAGATGCTGATCTCACCCAGACACTGCTGGGAAGGGCAAGCAGGCGCTCGCCGGGCCAAGCGTGAGTCTGGGCTGCGGCTTCTTCCGCTGCTTCTGGAAGCGGAGCCCCTCCGGGATCCTCTGGGCCATGTCCCCAGCGCCCGGTTTCCTGCCCCTCTGCAGGTGGGGTGGACGGGGCTCCAAGCCCGGAGGGCCAGGCCCACAGGGACGAAGGCCGCAGGGAGGCCAGGACGCGCTTCCCAGGAACCGTGCAGGGAGTGCGCTCGGCTGAGCGGGGCAGAGGCCAGCGCCCATCTTGCTGTCACGGATCCGCAGGCGGCCGGCCAGCGGGGGGAGGACGGGCGCCCTGGGGTCGGGGCCACGCCGCAGCAGCGTTCCCAGGGAGTTCTGTAAACTGTGGCCGGAGGAGGAGGAAGAGGCGCGCAGAGGAAGCCGTGCGCTCGAGGCCAGCCCCGTGGGCGCCTGGGTCGGTGGGGGCGCACTCCTGCCTCCCTGTTTGCAGGCCCTGCCCATCCACACAGCGCCCAGGGAAAGGCCTGCGTCCCCTCCCCACTGCCCTGGGGTGGACAGGAGGCGGCGGTCTCCTGGAGGGGCGGAGGCAGCACCGGCTGGGTCTCCCGCCGTGACCCTGGGTCTCTTCTGCATCAGAACCTGGGGTTCGGGTCTCTGGAGGGAGAGGCATGACGTGCAGGCGGCCGAGCTCCTGCTCTCCCTGCCGCAGTGTCCTCTCCGTCCTCGCAGTCGGTCAGTCTCGCTCCCGGGGGCCTCGGCGGCCCCCTCAGGCCCAGAGCCCTGGTCCCCGCCTGGCTCCAAAGCGATTGCTCCTAGCCGGTTCCTCAGGAGCCCCAGCAGGTGCGTGTGGCTTGCAGGTCCCGGACGAGCCCGCGGCAGTGGCCAGCGCGAGCCGGGAGGGCCCAGCAGCGCCCCTGCCCTGGACCAGGACAGAGCCGAGGCCCGAGGGGACGTGGAGGGACACGCCAGCACCGGGCCGAGGGGCTTCGGGAGGGGCATCTGGGCAGTGTGGGCTCCGCGGCCTGGAGCGCAGTGGACAGAGAGGCACGCGGGCCTCGCCTGCCGTGGGGGCGGACCCGGCCTCTGCAGAGCGGGACCGGGGGGCAGGCGGCAGGGCAGCGGGGTGGTGTGGAGGGGCTGGCGGCGGCGGGCACCCACGTCCTGGGGTGGACGGCAGGTGGGGCCCGGAGCGTGGGCCCTGTGACCTTCTGATGCTGCCTTTGTTTCTCGGTTGCTGGGCAACTCTCCCGGCTCAGAGCTGGCTGCCTCTGGGACGAGGCTTTCAGGTTAGACTGCGCCTCCCCCTCCCCCTGGGACGGACCCACCTGCCCGGCCCTCCTGCCGGTCCCGCCCATAGACTCAGTCCTTGGCCACGCCAGACATGTGTCCACGCAGGCCTGGCCTCATGCTGCCGCCCTCCGGGGAAAGTCCCAGGCCTCTGGCTGCATACCCCAGGGGAAGCCGTGGCCAGTGGAAGGCACTTCGGTGCGTCTAATTATACCCCTCCCTCGTGGGCCCACACCTGGGCTCTCAGGGCCCCCACGCGTGAGCTGGGCTCCCGACCCAGCTGGTGCCGCCCGGGACGCCCCAAGGTTGCTCAGCAGCAGCCGGGGGAGGCGCTTTGCGGCTGAGTGCTGGATGAGCTGGGGTGGCACCAGGCCCGGCCCTGCAGGGCTCTGAGGCCAGCAGGAGAGTCGGGTGGGAGCGGCAAGGCCGAGGGCTGATGCCACTCGCTTAGGGTCCTGAGCCGCCAGCACCCTGGGGGCCAGCCAGGGACCCCCACTCCAGACCACCGCGGGGTCTGCGCCTCATTAGCCAGCGCCCTGCGCCAGCCTGCAGCTGCAGGGAGCTGTTTAGAGGATCCCCCAAATTTCCCTGTAGATAGGAAAGGCTCGAGAACTCGTTTCCCTGAGGGCTGGTGCTTGTGGGGGTAACCGCTGCTGCGCAGGGCCCCTCTGGGCGCTG
Organism: Galemys pyrenaicus; assembly: GCA_019455555.1. Taxonomy (NCBI): domain Eukaryota; kingdom Metazoa; phylum Chordata; class Mammalia; order Eulipotyphla; family Talpidae; genus Galemys; species Galemys pyrenaicus. The sequence goes on from JAGFMF010012293.1 coordinate 449,156, forward strand.
CCGGTGCTGCCTGGGGCCAGGGGCTGACGGGTGGGCTGTGGCTTGAAGCGCCTCCGCCCCCAGAAGGCCCTGCCTGCCCTGAATCTGAGCGGTTCCCAAGTGTCGCTGACCCACAGCAGAAAGGAAGTGCGGTTGCCGGTGGGCCAGAATATTTGGTGCCTGTTCACTGAGGCAGAGCTGGTCTGGCCAAAGCACAAAGTGGTCCAGGGCAGAGCCTGCACCCCATCCTGCCCCTGCACCCCTCCCGGGGCCGGCAGAAGACAGTCACGCTGGGAAGCCTGCCTTTTACAGCCTTTTTAGGAGAGGGTTTGGTTTTTATTTATGGTTGTTTAAGACAAACACGCCCATGTGCAAGAGACGTGAGCGAGGAGGATGGCAGGGCTAGCCGGCTGCGTATAAATGCTGTGAGCTATTTCTGGAGGCAGCTGCGGGCCGGGAAGGGAAGGCGGAGTTTGGGCGGCCGGGTGACGGGCGACTCCACAGCGAGTTTCCTGGCTCAGCCACGATTCCCAGCCGCGAGCGTCTGCCCAGGGAGCCTCGACTCCGGGGAGGCGCCCCCGGGGGGCCCTGTCCTCTTTCCACAGCAGCTCGCGGGACTCGGCTGCTGCGTGCCGGGGCTCTGGCCCTCCCGCTGCGCTGAGCCTCCCGAGGGGTGACCTCGTGCTGGAGAGGTGCTGGGCCCCCACTCTCCACGCCCCCGCGGCCGCCGCCGCTGTGCCGCGCAGGGGAGAGGAGCGGCTGAGCTGCTCCCTGCCCCGGCTCCAGACGCCGTGCTCTGCGCCCCGCAGCTGCTGTGCCCGCGCCCGTCTGCAGTGTCCGCTGGTGGTCGTCTTCCTGGCTCTTGTCCCACAAGGAGCAGCTTTTGGCACTTGTCCCGCCCCGCTGCTCGGCGGGGCGGCGCCATGGGGACGCCGAGCCAGCCCTGCGTGGGCGCCCCAGAACCGCACGCCCCGACCACAGTCAGGAGCCCGAGCCGCGGTCCGCCCAGGCCCTCGTGAGAAGAAGCCGCGTCTCTCCGGCCGCGAGCAGCAGCGGAGCTCGGGGTCCACGCGCACCTGTGCCAGGGCGCCCTCCTGGCCCCTCCCGGCCGGCCGGCCGTCTTGGGGAGGCAGCTCCAGCCTAGGCCCACCTCCCCGGTGCCTGCCGAAGTGGCCGGCCCCGAACTCCTGCCCGCCACGCCACAGCTGCCCGCGCCGCCTCAGCCAGGGTGGGCGACAGGTCCCTGTGCTGGGCCAGGGTGGGCGGCGGGTCCCTGCGGCTGGGCTTGGGGCGGCCAGCCCCTTGCCCCACGAGGCCAGCTCCAGGAGGCCGGCCAGAGTGGCCGGGCACTGGCTTCACTCACGACATGGCTTGTGACCTGGGCGCCTCGCCCTGGTGCCCCTCGGCCTGGGCTGGAGTTCCCACCAAAGCTTTTCTAAACACAGTCATGAGTGGCGGGGGAAGGGAAAGGGAGAAAGGGAGGGAGGAAGCCTGGGACGGAGAGCGGGCAGGAGGCGAGAGGGTAAATACGAAAACCGAGACAGGGAGGCCGCAGCTCCCGGGTGAGCCCACGCAGGGCCTCACATCCCAGACGGGCCGTCACCCCGAAGGCAGACAGTGCTCCCGGCGCTCTGCCGGGAGGGGCGAGTGTCCCCGCCCAGCACACCCCAGCCGGAGAGCCCACACCTCCCGCTTTCTCCTGGCCCAGCTCACCAGAGCGGGGAGCCCTCATCCCCGGGCCTGCTCACCCCGCCCCTCCGGGCGTCTCCTCGCTCAGGGCAGGGAATGTGGGGGCTCAGGGTGCCGACAGCTTCTTCTGTGTCCTCAGCTCGGGGGGGAGAGCTGCCAGCCGTGCTGGGCGGTGTCCGGCACCGAGCCGCGGACAGCCGGGGGGAGAAGCCGCCTCCACAGCCCGAGTCAGGGGTGACCTGTGGTCAGGCCACGGGAGGAGCCCCCCACTTCCTGTGCTCTGACCGGGACGCCCAGCCACGGGTCCACGCCCACACGGCTGACGCTGTCCGCAGCCCGAGGACACGCCACAGCCACTGGTGTGCGAGAGAGTCCAGTCCGCCCCCAGGGTGTCGGGGGCCCTCAAGAGCCATCCCTCGCCTCCTAAAGCCGGTCCAGCTCCCGCCCCAGGATCAGGCTGGCGGGCTCCTGAGAGGGTCCTTCCCGCGGCTCTCGTGCCAGCCCCGACGCCTCTGCGCCGCGCCCCAAAGCATCCCTCGCGCTGTCCGCTAGGGCCAGCCCCAGGCGCTGTGAGTCCCGCGAGGCCCGAGCTCAGCAGGGTCAGTGAGGGCCAGGAGCCGCTGCCCCCCCCACCCCCCCGCAGCGTGCCTGCCCGGTGAGCGCCTGGTCGCGGAGCAAGGTGGGCAGCGGGTGACCGTCCTCCCGGCTCGCAGCGCCGCGTGCACAGGGAGGCGGGTGGGCCGGCATGGCCGTCCCCAGGACGCCCTGACCCGCCGACCGCAGCTGCACATGGACACGAGGGGCAGTGGACCCGAGGGAGAGGACACAGCCCAGAGACCTGCTCAGCGTGAGGCCCGCCCTGCGCGGAGCGTTACCGGGACGAGCCGAGGGCGCTGACTCAGCCGCCTGGCATCTGCTGGCGTCCGGCCGGCCGCGGCTCGTCCTCCACCCTGGCGCCCTCCTGCTGCTCGAGGCCCCACTTCCCTCCAGCCCCACCTGCTCCTCCGAGAAGCACCAAAGCCGCCACTGCCTCAGACCCGCCTGGGGCCGCACCTGCCGCCCTTCGCCCTTGCCCAGCACAAACCGGCCGGTCGTCCTGACGACGCCTGGCGGGCCGCCCCCACCGCTCAGCTGATGACCGACCGGGAAGTGCTTCCTCCCCACGCCGGGCTGGCGTCCGCCCTTCCAGAACGCGTGCCCGAGCCGGCACCCGGCCTTCTCCCTGCCCAGCCCCTGCCCCAGCGTCCATGGGCCCACGGTGCTGGCCTCTTCGAGGCCTTCACCCCGGCTCAGGACCCCCACGTCCACACCCTGGCCTGACCCAGCCTGGCCCAGCCCAGCCCGTCCAGCCGGCTCTGGCCTTCCACCTGCCACGCTCCCCCACCCTCAGCCGCGCTGCTGCGTCTGGTCTGGCCCGTTGTTGCCGCTGACCGCCTGGCCTGCCGCAGACTCGGCCACGGGCGGCCGAGGGCTCCTCCAGGGCTGCGCGTCGCGGGCGTCGGGCCCCTGGAGACTCACAGCCGCTCGGGCGGCCCTGGGGGTGCTGAGCGGCCTCGAGAGCTGCTGTGGGGGGGGGGTCGGAAGGAGGAGCTGGCTGGCCTGGGCGCAGGGGAAGGCGGCCGGCCGCGGAGGGAGCCGCAGGAGCCGTGCGGCGCATGGTCCGCACGGAGCTGGGGCAGCAGCTCTGACGGGGCGTCGCGCGTCAGGGACTCGGTGCCGAGGAAAGCCGCCGGGGCCATGGGCAGTGGCAGCCGCAGCGTGAGGACCTCGCACCTGAAGGTCTCTGGGTGGCCCAGCAGGGAAGAGGCTGAAGGGCAAGAGCGGGCCGCTGCTGGGGCTGCTGAGACTCAGGCCGGGGCTGGGTCTCCCGGGCTGGCAGGGGCGGGCGGCAGAGGCGGCCCAGTCCACTCTGGAAGTAGATGGACGGCGTGGGCAGGACCCAGGCGAGGACGCTTCCCCGGGGCCAGCAGCCGAGCTCGTCCTCTGCCAAGACAGCTGGGGCGGGGGGCAAGGGTGAGGCCTCCGCGGCCCGTTGGGTCCACGTGCAGAAGGGAGGGTCCCAAGGCGGCTCGGGCAGGGCCTTGTCCACGCCTGTCCTCCAGCTTCCTGCACTGGGCGCCCCGAGTACCCACACGCCGCCCCGGCCAGGCCGCAGGCCCTGAGGGCGCGCCGGTGTCGGCGGCCCTGGCTGAGCCCACGGCCCTCTGGGCGCGTCAGGCCCGCGGCCGGCTCTGCGCTGGGCTCGGCGGCCGGCGGCCGCGGCCCCCACAGCTGGAGCTGCTCCGGGACCAGGAAAGGCCTCCCCGTCCGGGGTCACAATAACAGGATGGGGTCAGGGACAGCCGCCCACGGCGGGGCCTGGGACGGCGGGCGCCCCGCTCTCAGGCCCGCTCCAGGCCGCCACGCGCCCTGTTCTTGTTCATTCTGGGGGTGCCCTGGGCAGCGGCTCTGCGTGAGCCCCGGGGGAGCAGGGCCCGAGCTGCGGGGCCGGGCGAGGAGAGGCTCTGAGATTGGGCAGCAGGAGGAAGAAAGGAAGCCCCAGAGATAAGGATGGCTCCTGGGGCGTTAATCACACACCCCAGATCGGGCAGCGGAAGCGCCTGGACAGGCAGGAGGGGAGGGTGAGCGGGGATGGGCCTGGGCAGGCTGGGTCTGTGGTGAGAGAGGCAAGAACGGACCCACCGGAGACCCCGGCACCCAGAACAGCGGGGGGCAGGTCCGTGCTCCCTGCAGTGGGCTGCCCGGCGTGCCCTCCCGCCTGGGGCCCCACCGTGTTCTGCTCCTTTGCTCCCCAGTAACGTCTTTCTCCAAACGAATCTGCCTCCTCTCCCCGCCCCCGGCGGTCAGGGTGTCGGTTCCGCTGCGGCTTCGTGGGCCGCGGTGGGCTCATGGCTGGGCAGGTGCTGCCTTGTGGCCGGGGCCACCCCTGGCCACAGACCCTGGCCGAGACCCTGGGGACGCCGCTGGGCCCACCCTTGGTACTTCCCGGGCTGCGAGGGGCAGTGGCAGGCCGCTCTCAGAGCCTGCTGGGCAGCGTGCCCTGAGAGTTCGGGTCTGGGGAGCTGTGAGCCAGGACCCAGGGCAACGCGGGGTGAAGGGTCCCTCGAGGGCAGTGCCTGAGGTGGGCGGGTCTTGCTGCGGCCACACCCCCGCGGGAGCCCACCAGCCCCCTCCTGCGCCGGGGTGGGGCCTTGGGTTTTAGAGCAGATGCAGGCCTGGGGGCCTGGGGGGTGGGGGCGCTGGCACGGGGGTGGGGCGGCAGGTGCTAAGTCAGCTCTTCGGGCCCCCGGGGGCGCATGTGCGCAAAGAAGTCTGGCCTGTGAGGGCTTGGGGGCGTCCCCTGGTGGCCCACGACACTCAGCGTCTTTTTTTCCAATAGATTTTTAAATCTATTTTCCTTTTCCTGGAGGCGCTGCTGTTGGCGTTTGGGAAGCCGAGATCGCCCCCTCCTGGCGCAGACCCCGCAGCGCGCCGCTGAGGCGCGGGCCCCACCTTGGGGCTCCAGCGCGCCCACGGTGCCTCCCCTCCCGGCCCGCGCCGCTGCACCGCACCCCTGCACCCTGCGCAGCCCCGCACCCCCTCCCGCGTGGCTGTTGGCAACTCGGTTCGTGGAATCCCGGCTCTGATCGCAGCTGCGGCTCCCCCCGTGTTGGGAACACTGCGGGCTGCAAGGGCCCCGCCACCCACCGTGTTTCCCCTCAGCTGCACCCCCTCCCCAGGGCTTCAGGGCTCCAGCCTGCGCCCGGCTGGAGTCGGAGCCCGGGGGCTGGCTCTTCCCCTGACTGCCCGCAGTGGGTGGGGGGTGGGTCCCTTCTCTCCAGCTGGGAAGAACATAAGTGGGGACCCCCCTGGGGGTGAGACTCAGCACTATGAAGCATCCGCAGCCACTGCGGCCTGAGTCCACCCCGCCAGGAGCTGGCCCACCGGGCACAGCCCTCCTGTCCCCCCACTGCTCCCCTCAGCAGTGTGCTTCAGTGAACCCCCTACTCTGTCCCCCGCTCTGTCTCTGGGGAGCCCTCTCGCCCCCCCCACACCTGCACCTCTGATCTAGGCCCCAGCTCTTATGTGCACAAATAAATAAATCTTAAAACAATAATGCTGAATGTGACACCCTGGGAAGCGGGGTGCAGAGGCCTCTGGGACAGGCCCGGCTGGGGCGCCCAGCGCCCGCCCCGCCCAGCGTCTGCGCTGAGAGCCCTTCAGCTTCTGGGGCCTCGGGCGGGCTCTGCGGGTTCCTGGGTGGGCCCCGGGCAGAGAGGCTGGCGGCCGGCGGGTCACGGCTCCTGCAGCTCTGCATGCTGGCTCCCGGGCTGGGGCAGGCAGGGCTGGGTGGCTGAGGAACCCCGCTCTGTGCTGCGGGGCGCTGGGTCGGGGCTCACCAAGGGGCACCGCGGAGGGGCCAGGCCCAGCTCTCGGTCACACAAAACCCCGGAGACGAGCTGCTGAGCTGACGGGCTGTTTATTTCTGCCGTCCACCGGGCAGGGGCACGAGCGGGGATGCGTGAATGCAGGGCGCCGGACTTGGGGCGGGGCGGGCATAGCGCCTGCTGCCCGGCCTGGAGCGGGCAGCGGGGGCTGGCGGCCGGGCTCACACTTTATCCAGCTGCTCGATCTCCAGGGACAGCTTACACCTCCAGGGCCATCCGCACGTCCTGCGGGTTTGGGAGGCACTGCAGCAGCTCCCTGCGGCCACCACCTCGTCGCAGCCCATGGCGATCTCCTGAGGGAGAGAGGGAGGGACTGCGAGGGCCAGGGCAGCCCGGGCCACCCGGGACCCGCGGCCAGGCGCCCCAGAGCTGCTGTGTGCGGCTGGGAGCCGTGCCGCGTGGGGCGCGGTGGCTCTGGGGCGTCCTGGCCTCAGGCTCCGCGCCCTGGAAGGCACAGCCGGGCAGGCGCCCAGAGGGGCCGCGTCCTCCCGCTGACGAGAACAGAGCGGGAGGGGCCGGAGCGCAGGGAGGTGCGGCTCGGAGTGGCCCGCAGCCGACACGGACGCAGCGGGACACGCGCATCGGTGCGGGGCAGCCGGCGCTTCCAGGCGGGACGGGCCCCCGGCGGGGCACTCACCCACGCACACGTGGGTGGCTCTGGGGACCAGGTTCCGTTCTCCGAGCAGGCGATGTGGGCAGGGCCCACCATGTGGTAGCTGCAGTCACACTGGACCTTGACCTCCTCCGGCTCCAGATACTGCTCCTTGACCACGGACAGACGGCCGTGCTCTACCTCGGGCCTGCTGCCCCATGCTGCGCCGGGAGACGGCTGTGGGCAGCGAGGCGGTCGGAGGGCCCCCCGGGGTCAGGGCGCCGAGGACAGCCGGGGCGTGGGTCCCGACCCAGCCCGGCCTCCCCGCTCACGCAGAGCGAGCCTGTCCCCTGGGCCTGGAAGCTGCGCTGGTGGCAGCCGTGGTCTCGGGGACGGCCTGCCTGTGGCTCCGCTGCGTGGAGGCCCGTGGGGAGCCCCGGGGCAAATCCCCTCCCGGCAGGCTGGCCGACCGACCTCTGCAGCGCGGGGCCGGCAAGGACCACTCGCCACTGCTGCAGCACAGCCTGCCTGGGCCCTCCAGCACGTAGCCGGCGAGGAAAGCCCGCGTCCGCAGATGGTCCCCAGAAGAGGGTCAGGGAGGTGCGGGAGGACAGAGGACGTGTGTGCGGTCTCGGGCCAGAGGTCCTGGGGCAGGGGCAGAGGAGAAGGGGGAGGACACAGGAGCAAAAGAAGTGTGGGGACCACTGCGGCCCCACGACCCCGAGCGGCCTGGGACAAAGTCCGTAGACGGGCGCTGCCCCCAGCCCCCCGCAGGGAGGAGACACTGCCCTCGGGCCAGGCACCGCAGCCAGCCCGGCCTGCCTGTGCCGCGGCCAGGGGCCGGGAGCCGCTGTCGGCCAGGGCCCCAGCGCCGCCAGGCCCTCGCTACGCACGAGTGCTCTCAGGGACTGAAGCACAGGCTTCCTCTCAGCAGAACACCAGCGAGGAGGTGGAGGCCAGGTCGGCCACGGAAGGGCACGGCCTGGCTCTGCTCGCCGGTGGCTGGAGAGCGCCACCACGTGTGCTCGGGCCTGTCTGGGGCCGAGTGGCAGTGACCCGGCGGGAGACCGCAGACCCGCCGGCCTGCTGGGCCGTGGGTCGCTTAGACAGAAGCAGCTCAGGTGAAAGACGCCGGCCTCTAGCTCACCGGCCCTCTGGCTCGTTCGGCCCCCGCTGCCCTGCCGCCTCCGGTCTGGGGAGCCCGCTGCATCCCCAGGGGCCCGGCTGCGTCCTGGGGTGCTTCTCTCCGGGAGGGCCACCAACCCCACCCGCCCCGGCCCGCCCGCCGGCACTCACCGCTGCGCGCCCCCGGGCAGAGCTGCAGGGCCGCGGCCCCCGGGCACAGCAGGCTCCTCGGTGCGGCACCCATGTGGTCGGCGGCTCCGGACGTGCGGTGGGGCCGAGTGGCGGAGCAGCTGAAATAGTCTCTGGGCCCTAATGTGGCCCGCGTGACACGGGGTGTGGCCTGGGCAGGCCCGTCCAGGGGACAGCCTCTGCGGGGAGGGCCCTGGGACCCCGCTCTGGGCCCCCCTCCCTAGGCCCCCCGCCCTGAGCCCTGGGCACCCCCGCTGCTGTCGCCAGCACTGCCCACTGCGCAGAGCCGTGGGCGCCAGCGGGCGTGGGGCTGAGTCGGCCCAGCAGGACGCCCTGGAGGCCCGAGGGGAGGCTGGGCGCGGGGACTGCACCAGGCTCCTTGGCCAGGGCTGGGCTGTGCCGCGGAAGGACGAGCCTTTCCAATTCTAGAAAATCAAATTACTTTCAAAATAAGAAATAACTGGGGCCTCTCTGGGGCGCAGCGGGTTGGGCACCGCCCTCTAAAGCCTCCACAGCACTGCAGCGCGAGTTCCATCCCCAGAGGGGGAGGGACCACAGGGCGCACAGACCTCTCCTGCCTCCCGCTGCCCCCTCGGCCGTGTGTTTCAGGGGATCCACCTGTTCTGCTCCCCTCTCTGTGTCTGGAGACTCCTCTCACCCCCGCACCTCTGGCCTGCACCCCAGCTCTTGTGTGCATCAATAATACATCTATTTCTTCTTAAAAAAGAAGAAATAACTAAGGGGTGGGTGCAGGACGTGTCAGACCCTGGACGGCGGGCGGCAGGTAGGGCTGGCGTCCAGCCCCTCCGAGCCTTAGCGGGGCCGCAGTCGGCGGACCTGCGCTCCGCCGGGTGGGCAGCTCTGCTGCGAGGTCACCCAGGGCCAGTTTCTTCCCCTTTGTGCTTCTGCCCCCACCGTGCGTGCTCAGCTCAGTGGACACGGGTCACCAGCACCATCAGCATCTCAGCCTCGCAGGGAAAGGGGAAGTGGGAGGCCAGCAGCTTCCTTTTAGGCAAGTGGCCAGGAAGTGGCCCCATGGGGAAGTGGCACACTAGCCCGCAGTGCCCAGCAGCGTGACTGGCCAGTGGCCTGGGCAAGGCCCTGGGAGGCGTGGCCGGGGGCAGCAGGGCGGGCAGGCTGAGTGGAGGTCAGTGTGTCCAGGCTCTTATCACCGCGGTGGCCCTTCCGCTTTCCTCCCCCGCTCTGGCGCCCCTGCCCCGTCACAGAGCTTGCTGGGCTCTACCCAGCGCCGGCTGGTGCCCAGCAGGTGGAGAGCCCCGGGGTGCCCACAGTCCTGTCTCAGGAAACCCCAGTCCAGCCTGCCAGAAGGACGGTCGGCAGAGCCTTCCAGCCCTCTGTGCCAGGTTGAGGCCTCTGCTCACACCTCACTGCCTGGAGACGTCGGGAGAGGCAGGGCCCGTGTGGCCGAGGGGCCTGCTGAGAGGCGGGCCGCGTTGCTGAGGCCGGGCCAGGGCACGAAGTGGACCTGGACGCCTCGGGGCGACCGGCGGGGTCCCAGGTGGGTGAGGGCTTGGGCATGTCTGTCCCCACTGAGGAAAACGGGCGCGTGGGGACCTGGGGCTGCCCCGCGGCTCCAGCCGGCGTGGGCCCTCTGAGGACAACGGGGTCCAGCGCAGACACAAGGCCCTCGCTGCAGAGGGAGTCGGAGCTGCGGTCGGCAGCCCGGCACGTGCCCAAGACCCGGCCCCGCGTCGGAAAGAGGGGCCGGGCGCCGGTTCGAGCCCAGGACACAAGGCCAGGCTGGCAGAGCCGCGGTGGGCGAGGGCCGCCGGAGGACGAGCTTCGGCCGCGAGACGGCCGGCCTGGGCCTCGTTCCGGGACCCTGGTGACCAAGGCGACGCACAGTCCTGTCCTGACAGCTCCGAGGCTGTGCTAGCCCGACGGGCGCTCAGAGCCGGCCGTGCGGGCGCGGGGCGGACGCACTCGCGCTGCTCCTCCAGGCTCGGCACGGCCAGGAGCTCGGCATTCGTGCAGCGCGAACACCAGAAGCCGTGAAGACCGCGGGGACGGCAGAGCGGCCGGCGGCTCTCCTGGCTCTTTCACTGCCCGTACCCGGCTGCCCAAAGAGGCTACGGGAAATGCAGCACCCACGACAGAGCGCTGCAGACAGCGCCACCAGCAGGGAGCAGACAGGCCCAGCGGAGAGATGCAAGCTTAGGAAGACTCGAGCGGTTCGGGAACAGAAAGCGCAGCGCCCGGCGCAGGGTGCAGGGGTGGCTCAGGGGCAGGGGGCGCGGGGCGGGAGGAGAGAATCACTGAGTGTAAGGTCAGAAGAAGGGAAGGCCCCAATCTGCAAAACAGAGGCGAGAGATTCAGTCTCCGGGCTAAGCGGCTTGGACGCGTGTTTACTAGCGTGGTCTCGGAGCACGGGCTGGGGGGCGGGCGGGGGTGCGGGGGGCGGGCGGGGGTGCGGGGGGCGGGGGCGCGTTCTCCCCTCTGGAACAGTCACAGCTCGGATGCCAGCACGGGTTCCTTCCCCTTGCTTCTCTGCTGCTCCAGTTGGTCAATCTCCAAAAACAGCTTATACACCTCCAGGGCCAGTTTCACGTCCTGGGAGTTCGGGAGACACTGCAGCAGTCTGCTGCCAGCCGCCACCGACTCGCAGCCTTCAGGGAACACCTGCAGGAGAGATGGGTGAGGCCGGGGGCTGGGGAGCCCGGGCCCACTGCCCGCCAGGGGCTGGAGCGCAGAATAGTATGCGGCCTAGAAAAAGGAGAGCGGAGCCGGCATGCCCAGCTCCGAGGCTCTTCTCGGCCTGCGGGGCTCCGTTTCCCGCTCTCAAGCCACAGCAGGGAGGGTCACCGGCAAGGTGCAGGCGAAGGAGGAGGATCCCCGCGAGAGAGCTGACGTGCCTGAGCGGCCAGCGCTCCCTCCTGGTGGGCAGTGGCGGCGGCCGCGCTACTCACCCACTTGCACTGCGGCACGGCCGGGCCCCAGGTTCTGTCCCCCAAGCAGGTGATGTTCGGGGAACCGACCATCTCGTAGCCGGGGTCACACTGGACGCTGAGGGTCTCGGGCTCCAGGTACTGCCTCTTGTCCACGGACAGATGGCCGTTTCCGACCGCTGGCGGGGGACACTGGGCTACGGGGGGTGCAGATGTGAGCAGCGCCGTGAACCCCGCACGAAAGACACGCCTCGGGGGGAGACGACCGCCCGCTTGGGTGCCGCCAGCGGCTCTCTCCTGTCGATAGCAAACTGCGCGCGAATGAGCAGGTTTCGAGCACGAGCTCGTCTCGAATGTGGCCGGCACTCTGGTGCGGCCTGCACCGGCCAGCGCTGGACACGGGCACGGCCTTCCACACAGACCTCAGCTAACGGGGCGGGAGCCGGCAGAAACACTTGCCCCAGACCAGGACCTCTCCGACGGGCCGTGGGGCTGCGGCCAGGCCCTCCCAGGGCCCGTGTCTCCGATGGCAAAGCGACGGTGACCGCTGCCCGCAGGCCGGTTCACAGGGCGCCTGACCCGTCGGGGCAGAGGCGCCTGCCTGAGGCCGAGGGGGTGGTCACCCGTGGCCCCGGGCTGGCTGAGGACAGGGCTGCCCCACCCTAGCAGAGGGGGGACGGGACCCTGGGGCTCTCCTCGGGCTCCCTGTGCACGCCGTGACTGCTTAAGAGCGCCGAACCCCTCCTCTCCCGCCCCGGCTGGCTGGGAGGGGGCAGAGACCTCGACACTTGGGGGCCTCCGATGACCAGCGGGAGTCCCGGCAGTGCAGCGTCTTCTCGCCCACCAGCTGGTAGCCGCTGTCGCACGAGTAGATGACGCTCTCTTCTCTGAACAAGGTATAGGGCTGCAGCTCGTGGCGTCCGTGGGCGATGGCGGGCGGGAAGTGGCAGGCTTGGACAGAGACAGAGGGGAAGCGCTCGGACAGGTGCCGCCACACGCAGGGGCCGGCCCCCAGGGCCCCCCGCCAGACCAGTGCTTGCGCCGCCCGGGGCTCGTGGGCCCGTGGACAGAGGGGTGAAAGGAGGGGCCCTCGGCTCGGGTGAGCACACACCCCAGCCAGGCCAAGGGGCGCAGTGGCAGGGCCACCCCTCCCCCAGAATCAGAGTTGTGAACGGCTTTGGGCAGGTTGAGGCGCGTGGCCGCAGGGAAGGGGGGACCGGAACATGAACGGAGCAGCGGCGGCCGGCGCCCCAACAAGCAGGGAGCAGTGGTGGCCGGCAGGCAGTCTGGCGCGAGGGCCCCTGCTGACCAGGAAAAGGGAAAGGGGGCGAACCCTGGGGCACGCCCCGGGCAGGTCTACGGGCTTCACCCTCATGTGCCCCCAGAAGCCCCCCGGGACCCCCGCTTTGCGGAGCACACCAGGACCCCCGCGCGGCGCTTACTGTTGTCACACGTGGGTTCCCGGGGGAGCCACGTGCCGTCTTGCTGGCAGGTCGCTGAGAAAATGGTCTCGAAACACGAGTAGGAGAGCTTGTCCCCGGGGAAGTAGGCGCAGCTGCCGCGGTACTGGCGCCGGCCCGGGGGGGCGACCACGCCGTTCTTCAGCTCCGGCACGGGGCAGCACGCCTCTGCAAGACAGGGGCTGCTGGGGCCGGGCGCGGCCGCCCAGCGGCAGCGGGCGCTCCTGTGGGGCTGCGCCGTGCCCACGCGCCAAGCACCCACCACCTTTCCCGCCCGCTAAGTGTTCCCTGAGGAGCCTCCGAAGGGGAAGACGACTGAAGCGCAGGAAGTTTCGGCCTGGAGCGCCTCGAGAGCAGCGCCAGGGACGCGCCTCCTTCCCCCCGGCCCGGGTGCGGCCCCTGGGACAGCCCCTCTAAAGCCGCGCCCTCCGCTGGGCTGGAGGCAAGTGGTGACTCGCGCTGGCGCCAGGCCTCCCGGACACACGTTTCAGAGAAATGGCTCTGCCCATCTTCCGCTCCAGTGCTCAAGAGCTGAGACTGGCACAAGCTGTTCCTCGGGCACAGAGGCTCGCCGAGGCCCGTGACAGCACCGGAAGCGCGGGCGGGGCGGGACGGGGCGGGCCAGGCTCTCCCGCGGGCTCTCGGCCGCCTGGCCTGGGACGACGCGGTGTCCCCACGTCCAGGACCCGGCCCCACGGACACTCTGCTGCGTCTCACCGTGGGAAGCCAAGTCCAAGTTCGTGTGTGCTCAGATTTAGTGATAACTTGGATGAATGCCGGTTCGCGTCTGCTTTCTAACTGGCTTCAGGAAATCAGTTATTAAATAATTATACGAATAAGACCAATCTGGATAAAATAAATGATTACGAAGTAGCTCCGCGCACACGAAACGTGCATTTACGTAGAAGAGTGCTGTGCCGATTACCTGCCATTGTTCCTACTCATTAAAGAGCCTCCTAGAAGACACGTGCTCGTTAACCTTTGTTAAGTGGCAGCGACCGCCTTTGAGAACTGCAGTCTCGACCCGTTCAGGGAATCCCCTTACTCCAGCTCCCCACGAGCCTGCCCTGCGGCTCCAGGCTCGCCACGCGGGTGCCGGCAGCCAGCCGAGCCCGCCTCGTGCCGCCGCTGCACCCAGGGGCTGCTCTGGGGGGCCGCTGCGGGGACGGCAACAGGTCTGGCCTCGACCCCCGGCCGGAGGCACCCCCAACCTCGTGACCAGCTCCCAGAGCTCGGGGGTCTCCTCCGGCACCCCAGCCCTGTCCTGTGGCATGAGCAGCTCCACGTCTGCCGTGAACACAGGCGACAGGGGAATGACGACAAAAGAGAACAAGGGGAACCTCAACAAAAAATTTGGAAGAAAAATAAATTAAAAAGGTAAACTAACAAGCGTCTCTTGAGAAACCAACTCGCATTAGCCCCGGGCAGAAAAGCCCCGCCCGCCCCGCCCGCCCCGCGCGCCTCACCCTCACACAGCGTGGGCAGCGTCCAGCTCAGGTCCTCCTGGCACTTCACCCAGGTGTGCCCGCCGCCCACGGGCCTGTAGCCCCGGTGGCAGTCGTACTGCAGCACGGTGCCCACGGTGAACAAGGCCTCTCTGTGCGGGCGGACGACCCAGGACGAGTGCGGGATGTCCGGGCGGCCCACGCAGCTGTCTGCCGGAGACAGGCACCGTCACGTGGGGCGCTGCCGCCTGGCGTGCCGCAGAGCCAGGGCCTGCTGGCCTCGCTGCGCCAGGGACCCCTCGGCCACATCCCAGGCCAGCGTCGTCGTCGTCAGCCCCGGGAAGCCTCCGTGAGCCCGGAGAAGGCACCTCCTTGGGTGCGGCCGTTCGTCTTGCGGAACAGTCACTGCTGCAGCCACACTGCCCCTGCCAGCTGCACGAAACTGCTGCAGGAGTGTGGGCGCCCACAGTGCAGCAGGCCAGCATCTCCCTTAGGGCGGGACGGGAACACTGCACACCTGCACACCTGTGCACCTCCTCACCTTCTCACTGCACACCTGCTCACCTACACTCCTGCTCACCTTCTCACCTGCTCACCTACACACTTGCTCACCTACACACCCGCTCACCTTCTCACCCGCACACCTGCTCCCCCGCACACCTGCTCACCTACACACCTGCTCTCCCGCTCACCTGCTCTCCCGCTCACCTGCTCACCCACTCACCTGCTCACCTACACACCTGCTCCCCCGCACACCTGCTCTCCCACTTACCTGCTCACCTACACACCTGCTCACCTACATGCCTGCTCACCCGCTCACCTGCACACCTGCTCACCCGCTCACCTGCTCACCCGCTCACCTGCTCACCCACTCACCTGC
>JAGFMF010012293.1:464012-496445 GCA_019455555.1 Galemys pyrenaicus
TGCTCACCCGCTCACCTGCACACCTGCTCACCCGCTCACCTGCTCACCCGCTCACCTGCTCACCCACTCACCTGCTCACCTACACGCCTGCTCACCTGCACACAGCATCCTTGTGGAGCTTAAAGGGCTCTCCCCACAGTGCACTGCAATCATTCTTTTTCCCAGCAAGAAAAAAAGCTAAGGAAACCCTTGACCAAAACACCGTCTTTCAGACTCCCGAGGCTCAGGCGCTGCCCGTGCCCCCCAGCCCCCGCCCGTACTCACTCAGCTCGCAGGTGGGGAGGGGCAGGTCCCACTTGCTGTCAGCCCCGCAGCGCAGCAGGCTGCTGCCCCTGAGGAGGAAGCCTTCACGGCAGGCGAGGGAGACGGAGTCCCTGTAGGCGTAGCTCTGTCTGAACCCGGAGGCCACCTTCCCGTCCTTGATCTCCGGGTAGGGGCAGCTGACCTCTGCGGGACAAGCGGGCGGCGGTGTGCAGGAGAAAGGGCACAGGGCTTCCCCGGCGGCCGCACTGGCCCGGGCGGCCCGAGGCGGGAGGCCGAGGTGCTTCCAGCGCCGTGCGCCCACCGGTCGGTCCTGCTAGGACGTGATGTGGACCCCACGCCTGCATTTTCCAGACCAGCCACGTGGGAGAAACACCACCTCGGCGCCTCCATCTTTCTGACCGTGGCTGCCCGGCGGCCATGGTGGCGGTCAGTGGCCAGAGGCCTGGAGATGGCGCGTGAGAGCGCACCCCACACAGAGCCGCCGCCTGCTGCCCCCCCTCCTGCTGCCCCGGTCCCTCCGCCTGGGCCCTGGCCTCCCCTCGGGGCGGCAGCAGCAGGTGCCTGTGCAGGGTCTGGCCTCATCTCCCACCCTGCCCCGCTGCACCATGAGCTGAAGCAGCCTGTCCCTCCGGTCAGGGCCTTCCAGTGCCCCCCCGCCCAGAGGCCTGAGCTGCAGAGGGCCCCACGAGCCCCACGTGCCTGGCTCCGGCCGCCCCGCCCAGCGGCCCCTCTCGTCGGCCGGGGCTCTGCGCTGCCTGGGCTGCCTGGCGTGACCGCTCCTGGGGTGGCCCGGCCAGCATCCGCGTGGGAGCTGCCAGGGCCGCGCCTTGACCAGCCTCAGCAGTGCCACGGGCACCTGGGGACGGCCGGCACGGCCGTGGCCTCAGGCCCTGCGAGCTCCCCTGAGGACACGTGGCTTGGCGGGCCCACGAGGCCTGCCCCGCACAGAGGACACCAGGCCCGGTCCCAAGGGTGCCGAGGCACCACCCGTTGGCACAGAAGCCACAGAGGCAAGTGATGGGGCCCCTCTGGGCTGGGCCCGGAGAGCTGGGGCGCACAGAGCTTGCCGCTTCTCCTGAGGCCACGCGGAGGCACAGTCCGCCACGCAGGTGCGCCGAGGGCCAAGCCCGTGGGGCGCCTGCAGCTGCCTGACACTGCAGCGCCGGCGCGGCCCCCAGCGGAACAGCCCTGAGGACCACCCACCGAGGAGAGGGCCCTCCAGTGCTACTGTCTCTGGCTGCCCCCGCCCGCGCCCGTCAGCAGCGGCTCCGGCCAGTCTGGGCCAGGACTCACTTTTACAGACAGGAGGACTTGGGCTCCAGACGCTTATGGTTCTGTTCTCCACCGTGCAGGAGATGGAGGCCGCGCCCAGCATGGAGAAGGTGGGACTGCAGCTGTAGGTGACGGAGGACCCGAAGGTGTAGACCTGGTCTCTGCCGTTGTGCCTCCCGTGGGCGATGGCCGGTGGGGGGCTGCACTTGGCGACTGCGGGAGCGGGGCGCCGGGGGCGTTAGGGCCTGGCAGGCTCGCCGGGCGACCGCGGGGCGCTGTGGGCCAGGGGCTGCACTCACTGACGCACTCGGGGAGGGGGTCACTCCAGTCCACGCCGCTGTCCTGCAGCTCGCAGTAGCTGGTGTTCGAGCCGATCAAGAGGTACCTGAGAGGACGGGTCAAGCCTCAGGCCCCTCCTGGCTAGGGCGAGCGGCCGTCGCCCGCGTGCCTGCAGGAGGGAGGCTCTCCTGGCCGCGCGCAGCGGAGGGGCAGCCGCTCCCAGTGGGCCGGAGGCGAGGGCACGGCAGGCCAGGGAAGGTCCAGCTGGCGTGACAGGAACAAAGTCACTCTGGTCTGTGAGCCAGAGAGCAGCAAGGGGCCAGGTGGGCACTTCAGACGGCCAGAGGGGCTGACTGGATGCAGACGGTGTGGGGGTGCTGGACACCCGGACACACCGGCCACAGGTTAGAGAAGGAGCCCAGGTGGCCCAGCGCCCAGCCAGACCCCCCAGGCACCCCAGACATCCTCCAGCACCCTCTGAAACCTGCCAGCACCCACAGATACCCCTAAGACACCCCCGGGCACCTGCCAGCACACACAGATGCCCCTAAGACATCCCGGGCACCTGCCAGCACCCCCAGATGCCCCTAAGATACCCCAGGCTCCTGCCAGCACCCCCAGGCACCCCTAAGACACCCCTGGGCACCTGCCAGCACCCCCAGATGCCCCTAAGACACCCCCGGGCACCTGCCAGCACCCCCAGATGCCCCTAAGACACCTCCGGGCACCTGCCAGCACCCAGGCACCCCTAAGACACCCCCGGGCACCTGCCAGCACCCCCAGATGCCCCTAAGACACCCCCAGGCACCTGCCAGCACCCAGGCACCCCTAAGACACCCCTGGGCACCTGCCAGCACCCCCAGATGCCCCTAAGACACCCCTGGGCACCTGCCGGCACCCCAGCCACAGTCCACACTGAGGAAAGGCAGCGCCTGGAAGCTCCAAGGCCACATTCTCCTTTCAGTGTCAAGGTCTCCGCGGGCTCACCTGAACTTGAGGGGCTCGGGGACAAGGCTCGTGGGATGGGGGTTCTCTGTGTGTCTCAGGGAAATCACCAGGCGGTACAGTCAGCTGGCGTGGGGCGGGGGCCGGTGCCGGGCAGCAGACCAGCCGTGCGAGCCCGGGGCGCATGGCCGGGGCGTGCAGGCGGCTCCCGGGGAGGCTGACCCTGACCTCGGGCCCCGGGGGGAGGCCTGAGAAGCGGGGGTGGGGGGTGGGCGTGAGCAGCCTGCAGGAGCCCCCACCCCGTGGCTCGCGAGCGGCGCCCCCAGGCCGGGCCGCAGACCCCGCGTGCCCGTTCAGCAAGAGGCAGGGGAGCTGGGGCCGCTGGCAGCAAAGCCCACTGACAGGAAGACAGAGGCTGGAGGAGGACGAGCCAGGCGCCCCGCCGCCCGCCACAAGGGCCCAAGACCCGAGTACAGGGGCGGACGCCGGGGACCGCGTGCCACCGCGACCACTGGCACAGGCGCGGGCCCGCAGTGCAGGCGGCGTGGCCACGGGTCAGTGGCTGCCTGCGCCCGGCCACGCTGCCCGCTGAGGACTCACGGGCCGGCGGGGGCTCGACACGCGCTGGGGCTCTCGCTGCAGGCCCGGGCTGTGGCGCCTGACGCTGCAGGAGCAGGGGGCTGCGGGCGGCCCAGGCACGGGGCTCCTCAGGCCGCGGGGCTCCAGACGGCAGCTGAGAACGTCGCCCGTGAGGACGGTGGGGCACGTGGAGAGCCAGGGGCAGGGACAGCGGTGGCTGCGCCTGGGCTTGGGCTCGGCTTTCGCCCTCTCCTGGCCCTGCCCGTGCTGCGCCCACGGGCAGCCGCCCTAGACCGCGGCCGGCTCGGGCCTCCCACCTGCTTGGCTGCCCCGAGGGCCGCGTCTGCCGAGGGGCGCGGGGCAGCTGCGTGCGGAGACGCTGTGCCTGCTCCCCCCGCTCCTCTCGGCCGCGGGGACCGCGTGAACCGCGTGAAGCCCCCGAAGCCCCGCGCCCTGGGCGTCTGTCTCGACGCGGCGGTGCAGAGCCCACCGAGGGCGGGCAGCTGGGGGTCCCACTGCCCTCGGCCGCCCGCCAGCGGCCGGAGAAGAGGGCGCCCGCCCAGGGGAGCCTTGCAGGAGAAACGCTGCTCCGGGAAAGGAAACTGAGGAGCCACGCTCTGCCCAGCCGCGGAAGCGCCATCCACAGACCGGCAAGGATGGCCGAGAGCCTGCCGCTGCGGAGGCTGTGGAAGCGCTGCTGCGGGACCTCAGGAGCTGACCGGTGGGAGGACGCCGGCCGCGATGGAGGTGGCTTCAAAGACAGCCTGCCCCTGCTCCGAGCCGGTGACCCCCAGGCTGGCCACCACGTCACCCCTGGCCCCACTCACCCTTCCAAGCAGGTGAATTCCAGCTGGGCGCCAAAGAGGAGGTCCGTCTTCACCAGCACGTGCCCGTTCTGCAGCTCCCCCGGGTTCTGGCACCGCTTCTCTGGGAGAGCGAGGGGCGGTTAGCGGCCCGCACCCCAGAGCGGGGTCAGAGGCGGCAGGGGACGCGCCTCGGCTGCTGCTTCCGGAGAGACACAGCGGCTCAGGCCCTCACTCCGGACCCCGCTTGCTAGGTTTCGTGGGGGGCAAAGTGAACACAAACTCGATCTCATCTTCGGGGCACGTTTCGCCGGCAGAGACTCTCTGGGCCGGAGTCTGGCCCGGGCGGTGAGCACTGCTCAGCCAGGCGCATCCTCAGTCAGGAGCAGATGACAGAGCCCCGCCCTGCGGGAAGCAGCGGACGGGGCCCTGGAGCAGCCTCCCGGCGGAGGGGCGCCCGCAGGAGGCCTCTGAAAACAATCCGCCCTCCGGCCACACCGCTCCTGCCTGTGCAGCAAGTCTGGCTTCAGCACAGCGAAGCTGCACGTGTGGGCCACGGCCAAGAGCCACGGCCAAGGACACAGCCAAGGGCCGCGCCGGCTGACTGCCGGGCACAGCACGGACTTGCTTGCCGCGGAGCCAGGCAGCATCTCACAGACCTTTTGGCTCATTTACTTTGTTTATATTTTCACGCCTCTGGACACCGAGGTCAGAACCTGAAAACCAGCCCCGCCCAGGGCCCGAGATTCTTGTTAGGCTCAGAAAGTTTCACTCCTGACGCAACTTTGCCGGGGAGGACGGCTCCGGGACGGAGCAAAGGGCGCACTCACTGGTGCAGAACGTGGTGTGGTGCCAGTCCCCTGACGGCTGGCAGGTCATATACTGGTGGGAGCTGACCCTGGTGTAGCCAGGCCGGCAGGTGTACTTCAGGCGCGTCCCGGCTTCGTAGTCGGTCTCGTTCAGCGGGGTCAGCGGCGACGCGAACAGCAGGTTGGGCGGGGGGCCGCAGGCGCCTGGTGGGGACAGGGCCTGGGTCGGGGGCATCCAGCCCTGTGCCCGGCCGCGGGAACGGTTCCCGCCAGTCGCGGTGGCTGACCGGGAGGCTGACCGGCGCCCGCCGGGGCTCCTGCTCTGTGATGCTGGTGATGACCAGCCCCGAGGAGGGGGAGTGCCCCACTGGCCTGCCCGAAAGGGTCCCGCCCCCGGGTCCCGCCAGCCCCAGACCGCAGCGCGGCTGCCCGGACAAACGGTCTCCACAGGGCACAGCTGCTCCCGCGCGAGACAGGAATCACGGCTGGGGCCGTGTTCCAAGCCTTCGGGCGGCGCCGAGCAGGAGCGGGGTCTGCTCGGGCTGCGTCAGCTGGCCCGTGCGTGTCAGTCCCAGCTCAAGTGGGCACGCGCCAGCGCCCAGAGCCCCGGCCCTTCTGGAGCCCCAGCCGTCTGGGCCAGGGAAAGCCTATTTCCACTTTAGCTGGTTGGTCCAGAAAACAGAAATCTTTCCTTGGAGGAAGCGAACACGGGACTGGTTCCCCTTTGGGGAGCCCCGACACACGTGCGCATGGCCCGGGGCTCTGGGGCCGCAGGGACCTGGTGCTGTCGGCTGCCGAGCGGCACTCGTTTGGGCCAGTCACGGTTGCCAGACTGTTCTGGAAACCCCTAGAGCGGCAATCCTGGGGCGCGGCTGGAAGAGCGTCTCTCGAGCATAAAGCAAACTTCCGAGTCCGCCAGTCGCAAGTCCCTGGTCAGCACCCCTGTCCGGGGCTGGGTGTCTGCAGCCGAGGCTGCCCGCGCGGCTGCGGCTCCGTCACTCACCCAGGGCTGCGGCCGTCAGGGCGGCGAGCAGGGCCGCCTGGAGCAGGGCCGGGGCCCCCGCCGCAGGCCGGCGCCTCTCGGAGCCTCGCACCCGTGGCATGTCCTGCAGGAGAAGCCAGCTTCACGAACAGGCCTCCCGCTCCTGCGTGGCCCGGAGCCCTTGGGTCCAGGCCCGGCCAGGGCCCACGCCCCACGGCAGTCCGGGGGAGGCAGGCAGGGCCAGCCCAGGAAGGACACGTGTGGGCTCCGCCGGTGTGCAGGGGCCCCGGTGGGGACGCGGGCTGGCAGCACGGGATGGGGCAGCCTGACCGGGACAGGAAGTGGGGTAGCGGGGGCAGCGCTGGTCCGTGCCCTTTCGAAGGCCCTGGGATGGAAGTGCATCTGCCGGGGGAGAGGAGCAGCAGCAGGCACCTGCCCTGGAGGAGTCAGCGGGGCGGGCACGGGAGGGGCACGGGAGCCACGCGACAGCTCACGGGGTCTCGTGCCGGGGACTTCCTGGGACACACGGACAGGAGAGGCGTAGAAACGGAAACAAAGTGAGTGGCTGACTAGTCTCAAGGTTCAGATCAGCGTCACCAGCACCTTCATTTACGACACACCCCAACGTGCCTCAGCACGCCCGGCATGCCCTGACACGCCTGTACACACTGCCCACACGTGCCCTGACATGTCCACACATGCCAACACGCCTGCACACCTCAACACGCCTGC
Organism: Galemys pyrenaicus; assembly: GCA_019455555.1. Lineage (NCBI taxonomy): Eukaryota > Metazoa > Chordata > Mammalia > Eulipotyphla > Talpidae > Galemys > Galemys pyrenaicus. The sequence continues at coordinate 470,678 of JAGFMF010012293.1, forward strand.
ACATGCCCTGACACACCTGCACACACCCCGACGTGCCCCGATATGCCCCAACATACCTGCACACGCCCCAGCACACGCCCCGGCATGTTCGGGCACTCCAGCACGTGCCCCAACGTGCCGGACATGCCTGCACATGCCCAACGTGTCCTAATGTACCGGGGTCCCCGGGAAAGGGGAGGTGCCAGGTCCCAGCCCCACCCAAGGGAGCATGGAGCTGGGCAGGGAGGAGGAGAAGCTGGAGGGTTGCAGGGAAGGAGGAGGAGGGAGCAGGAGGAGCCCGGGGAGGCACGGGGAGCAGAGACTCGAGCGGAAGCTGCGCTTGGCCCGGGCCTGGGCCGGCTGGAGCAGACGCGGGGAGGCCGCGGGGGGTGGGGGGTGAGGGCAGCGGCAGCCGGATCCTGGGGCTGCTCGTCTCCTCCCAGACTTGTCCGGCTGCTCCGATGTGCCTGGGCCGTGTGGCAGCTTCCAGGCCTCAGGGGCTCTGCTTTGGGCCACTCGTGTAGCTGGACATGACCCACGAGAGGACAGTGTCTGCGGGCCCTGGCCCCCGTGTGTGCCGCACGCTGACTGTGTTAAAGTTCCTTCCTTCGCCGGCCTGACGCGCCGGAGTGTGTTTGTCTTAAGGTGGCGGCGGCAGAGCCTACTTAGAGCCGGCAGGTCTGGGGTTCTGGGCGCCCCTCCCTGCCGGGTCGCGCTAACACAGCTGCGCACAGCCCAAGATGCCCTAAACGCTCTGGCCTCATGCGGCCTCCCAGGGGCTGACCCCTGCGCCCCGGCCTGGCTCCCTTCGGCCTCGAGGCCACGGCCGAGGCCTCCAGCTGTTTGTCACACAAGGGCCGTGCCCCCCCTTCTCACCCTAAAAACCAACATAAGAAAAACCCACGTCCCAGCCCCAGCCCCGGCATCCTGCGCCTGCCCCTAAGCGCTGCTGTCACGACACGGCCTCCCGCCCGGGCTCGTGTCCCTGCCGGCCTCGCGCGCCTGCCCTCAGTGCTGCTGCCCCAGCCAGGGACGCCGCCGGGCTGAGGAGCCCAAGCCCTCGGGCGTCCTCTCGCTCTGCCCGGCAGCTCTCAGCCTGAGCGCAAAGGCGCTTCCGGCCTCCCCCGGCGGGCTGTGCGGTGCCGGGCCATGAGAGGGACGGGCTCGGAGCTGGTCTGGCCCGGCGCCCGGGGCCCAGCTCCTGGGCAGCCGAGTCTGAGCCCCGAGCTGAGGTCTGGAGCCTCAGACCCCTCAGGCCCTCGCCCAGCCCCGGGGCTCTCAGCCCGGCCGGCTCTCAGTGCCCAGGCACCTGACTCAGGACCGCGCCCAGCCAGCGCCCTCCCGCTTCTGCGGCATCGCCGGCTCTTTAGTCCCTGCAGGCAGGAATCGGGTCCCTCAGCAGAGCCTCCGATGCCCCCGGGAGGGGTGTCAAGGAAACTACCTCAGTCCTCAGGACGCAGACCCTGAAGGGGCCTGCCGGGGGGTCGGGCTCTCTCAGCTGCGGGGTCTCTCAGCCCCGCTCCTTGCAGAACACCCAGAATATCCTTGCAGAGTAGCGCCGTGGCCAAGAGGTGGATAGAGCGCTTCCCAAGCTGTGACCACGGCACAGCACAAAAGACGTGGCTGGAAAGCCCGCTCCAGCGGCCTCATGCTCCCGGCCCTGTGCCCTGAGGGCCAGAGCCACCCCGCCCGCCCCGGGGCGCCCACTGACCAGCAGGAGACGAGGTGGGAGCCAGACGCCCCAGACGGAGCTGAAGCCTCGGGCGGGCATTCAAGACAGAAACCCCTGGACCTGCCGCCCTGCGGCTGCTGCCGGTAACTGCCCCGCCAGACTCGTGGACCCCGGGCGGGCGGCTGGCCGAAGGGCTCCCAGCAGGCGGGGCAGAGACGCCCCCGCCGGTAATGATTAACGCGGAAGCAGCCCCGGTGCCGCCGCGGCCCCTGCGAGCCAGCCTGGCCACGTGTCGCAAGCGCTGGTCCTCCGCCAGCCATTTCCCCTAAGCGCGGTGACGCGCGAGAGCGGCTGCCAGCGCCTGTCTCTGCCAGCTCCCGGTCACGCCGCGGCGGCCGGCCGGGCCTGAGCGGTGCAGAGCCGACGCCCCAGGCACGCTCTCCGAGCCACTGACCGCGGCTCCGGGCGCTGGTCGGGCTGAACGCACCGAGAAGACGGCAGGCGGCACTGAGCACGAGGCCGCGCCCCGGCTCCAGCCTCCCTGCCCAGGATGCGGCCAGTGTCCACGTGCTGAGCCCCTTGGGCCCCGGCTCCGCACAGCCAGCTGCCCGGGACTCAGGACCTGCCATCCTGTAGCCGCGCTGGCGGGCAGGGAAGGTGGGCAGGGCTGGCCGCACCTGCGCCCACCCGCCGGGCCCCCGACACCTGGCCACAGGGCTGGGTGTGTGCGCTGGGTGTGCTGACCACTCAACGTACCCAGCAGCTCCGAGCGTCTGTCAGAAACAGCAGCAGCCGGGGCCTCCCTGGGGTGCAGGGGCTGGGCGCCGCCCTGTGGAGCATCCGCGGCACAGCAGCTCGAGCTCGATCCCGGCCAGGGAGGGACCCACAGGGCGCAGCAGACTCTCCTGTCCCCCGCTGCTCCCTGGGCATGTGCTTCAGTGGATCCGCCTGTTGTGCTCCTGCTGTCTCTGGGGGATCCTCTCACCTCCCGCGACCCCGGCCTGCACCCAGCTCTTACGCGCATAAACAAAGACATCTTCAAACAGAAAGCCCCGGCAGTCTCCGCGCTTCCTGGAGAGGAGCCACGGGGAGGCGCTGAGCAAGACGCGCTTGGCTGCGAGGGGGCCATGCAGACGGGGTGCCGCAGGCGGCAGTTAGCGGGAGCAAGCCTCCACACAAGGCCCAGAGTCCAGGCCGGCGCCAGGCCCCAGAGCCGGGCCTCCTTCCGCTGGCCGCTCCCTCTGCCTCTGGGCCGCCTGCACCTGCTCTGCGGCCGGCGGTCCTGGCGCCACAGGAGGCCCCCCATCGCCCAACGGCGCCCCGCTCCCCGACGCGGGCCGCTGCCCTCGCCCTCCTGACGTGCTGCCTCCAGCGCCCGGCTGCCGAGACGCCCGCGTTCCGGAGACGTGTCTGCGCCCGGCTCCTGCCGCTGGCCCTGGTGGTCTCCAAGGCGGCCCCGCCCCCAGCTGCTCCCCACCCAGCTCCTTCCTCCACCTCCTCCCCCATCTCGCTGCCTGCTCCGGTTTCCTCCGCACCCCAAACGCAGACACGCCCCACTGTCTTCTTTCCAAACTTTCCTCTCTGCTTCCAGACCTCGGCTTTCCCAAAGCAGGGGGCCCGCACCACCCCCCTGAAGCGGGGCCCGCGCCACCTCCCCCCCTTCTGACTCTGAACCCCTGACTCCCACTGGAGTCCCACTGGACCTCTGCCCAGTGGGCGTCTTAGGAGCACCTCAGACTCTGAGCTCCCAGAGGGGACTTCTCCCTTCTCCCGGGAGTGACCCCTCCTGACCTCGGCGCTCACCCAGGCTTCCGGGAACGGGTTTCAGACTCGCCCTGAACCCTGAACCCCTCATGTTCCGGTCCAGCCAGCGAAGCTGTTTGCGCTGGATTCAGCAAGGCCCGCGGCTGCTCCTCTCCTGTCCCGGCCACCACCCCAGGTCAGCGCGTCCCCGCACGGACGGTGGCCATGGCCCTTTTGTGGGCCCTCGGTGCCCTCCTCTGCCTGCCCTACCTGTGCTCCGGCCCCAGCGGCTGGCTCGAGGCCGTCCCTGCCACTGCTCCAACGTCCACCGCACACCCGAGGGGCACCACGGCCTGCTGGGCCTGCGGCTCTGGCCCTCGCTGGCCACCTGGCAGCGCCTTGCAGAGAACACATCGCAGAGCCACGCAGAGCGTTAGAGGCCTTTAGTAGCGCGGGGCCGCAGCCCCAGGCCCCAGAGCCCTCCCGAGCCGCGCGCTGCCCCCAGGACGCAGGAGCCTCAGCTTCTTCATTTGCAGGTAGCGTCTCACTTCCTCCAGGACGAGGCCACTCGCCTCCAGCCTCTGCACGAAGGCCGCTATGGCCTTGCAGACCTCCTTCTCCTCCTGAAAGGCAAGCTGAGGAGAGGCGGTCTTGAGCAGTAGCAGGTGGCCGATGCAGCCGCAGGCCGGAGCTGGCCACGCCTCAACAGGGCCCGGCGGGCGGCTGGGGGAGCCGGGCGGCGGGCACGCGCGGGGTCCCCAGAGCGCGCACTGCACCGCTCTGCTCCGCGTCCCGAGCCTGGGCTGGTGCCCGCCATGTCCTCCGCGCACACAGACTGGGTGCTGGCGGGGACGAGCGCAGGCCCTGGGGCACCACTGGGGTCAGCACGGGCCCGGGGCTCCCGGAGCACTCACCAGCGCCTGCTCAAGCTGGGCCTGGGCCACCGTTTCGGGGGTGTCCGGGACACGCTTGCACTCAGGGGGCTCTCCGCTCCAGGCCCCATCCACGCACCGCCGCTGCTGCGCGCCCACCAGCTGATACCTGCGGGCAGTGCGTGTGGGCCTCTGCTCAGCTCCGCGGCCGCCGCACCCCCGAGTTCCCCCAGCCACCCCAGGGAGGAAGCGGGCTGGTGCGTCGGCCCGAAGGGGGACGCGAGGGTCCAGGCGGTTAGTGCCGGCCTCGAGGGGTGGGGGCAGCTGCACCCCTGGACGACGCGGCAGAGGCCTCGGGCGGGCGGGTCAGCGCGGAGGTCAGCGCACACGGTGCGTCGGGAGGGGGGCCGCTGGGGCGGGCTGGGAGGCCGCGGGCGCAGCCGCAGGGGGCCGGGCGGGGCGGGGCGGCCCAGTGCCGCCTCTCCAGACGCCGGCGCCCGCTCTCCCGCCCGCCCCGCGCCGGCGGGCGCGCACCTCTCCTTGCAGCGGTAGGTGACGGTGGATCCTGCCGTGAAAGCCCCTTCGACGTGTCCGTGGGGCGGGCTCCGGGGAGGGCCGCAGTCTCCTGGGGCGGGATGCGGGTGAGCCGGGGACGGCCGCGCCGCCGAGGTCTGAGGCGCCGCCCCGCGGGCTGCCCGAGAAGCGCCAGGCCTGTGGGGCGGAGACCCCGCGGGGCGGACGGCGGGAGCCGGGCGGGCCGCCGGGAGCAGAGCCGGACGCCGGGGCTGTGGGGCGAGCACTGACGCCCGAGGGCTGGGGCTTGGGCACCCCACGACCCGCGTGGCGTGGGCAGCGGCTGGCGCGGGGCGTGGCGTGGCGTGGTGGGGCGGGGCAGGCCGGGGCGGGGCGGGGCGGGGCGGGGCGGGGCAGGGAAGGCCGGGGCGGGGCGGGGCGGGGCGGGGCGGGGCGGCTAGTCCCTCTGACCACGCGGGCTGCGGGGCTGGGGAAGCCGCTGCACCTCCCCTCGGTCTCGTAGGGGCCCTAACACTTTAACCACCCTTTACATGCAGACGCAGCCGACCCGTGTCGGGACTGCCCCTCCGGCCAGAGACCGGCCCGCAAGCCTGGGAGCACCCCTGCAGGCGCCGTGCTGAAAGCGACTTCAAAAGCGACGCAGAGAAGCCCCCTTCTAAGGGGGTGAGTGGGCCCTGACCCCCAGGCTGCTGCACAGCAGGGGCGCAGCCCGGCCTCCGAGGGACCGTCACACGCAGGCAGCCGTCACACCCGCCCTGCCCTCCGCGGGGGCTCCGTTTTGCGTATTTTCCAAGTAAAAACCTCGAGGCACCTCGAGGCACTCTCCCGGCAGCGTCCCTGAAGCAGTCGGGCGAGCTGGGACGGCGAGGAGGCAGGAGGGACCGGTGGCCTGGTGCACTCACCGCTGTGGCAGATGGGGGGCGGCGGCCGCCAGGCATGGTCCTCCCGGCACTGGCTCCAGCCGCTGCCCCTGAGGACCAGGCCCTCGGCGCACAGGAAGGTCACGGTGTCGTTCACGTGCGCCGGTCCCGGGGGGCTGCTCTCACCGTTCTCGGGTGCGGGGTCCGGACAGTGGCCGGCTGCAGGGGCACAGGCCTCAGGGGGCGCCCAGTCTTTGGGGGCACCCCCGCCGTGGCCCAGGCTGCAGCGAGAGTGGGGAGAACCGCAGCGGCCGTGTCTGGGGACACAGCGGCCGCCGGCCCAGGGCTGTCTGGCTGCTCTGCTCCCGTCCGAGTCTGCCCTGAGCCCCTCACGCCTGCCGCGCCTGCTGCCGGGCCAGGGGAGAGGCGCACGGGTGGGGTGCGGCTGCGGGCAAGGGCGCCGGCTGGGCTGAGCCACGGTGCAGGCTGAGGGCCGTGGTGGCGGGCACAGCTGGGGGCGTGGCCGCCAGGGGCTCCCCCGCTCCTCTTCGCGGCGAAGAGGTTGAAGCCACCTGCTGTTCGCTGACCACGGCCTCCCCAGGTCGTCCCAGCACGGGAGCCCCCTCCTCCTGCTAGCCAGCCGCCCCCCAGAAGCCCAGCTCCTAAAGTCAGCGCGCTGGGCGCCCGTCGGCCCTGGAGGCTCACCACGGCACGTGGGGGCGGGGGCGCTCCAACGCCCGGTGCCATCGCACAGGAGGGTCTTCTCTCCCACCAGGTGGTATCCGCTCACGCACAGGAAAGTGACCACGAGGCGTCCTTCAGCCTCCTCCACAACCAGTATGCTGTAGTCCACGGGGGCGGGCTCCGGGCAGTGGACTGCAGGGGCGGGGCAGGCTCAGGGCGGCCAGACCCCGGCCCCCGCGCAGCCTCAGCCAGGCCCTGACCCTGAGCCCGCTCTGGCGGCCCCGCCGCCCCCTGACGTCTGGCTGGCAAAGGGCCCAGGACTCAGCCCAGCCGCGGCCCCCCAGTGCCGCCCGCATGGAGCTGCGACGGGGCAGCTCCTCCGGCGCTTGGGACGTGGGGCCTTCTTGGTCCCCAGACAGAAGCGAAAGTCAAGGGCCCTGGCATCCGAACGCCTCCCCCAGTGCCCGGGCCGTCACGCTGCTCGGTGAAGGTCACACCGAGGTATGGGGCCAGGACCGCGCTCGGCGCTGGTGCCCACAGGTGCACCACACATGGGCCAGGCACATACCGTCCGCGGCAGCCAGCAGCCAGAGCGCCGCCAGCACCCACACGGGCCGTGGGAGCATCGGGCCGGCCGCCGGCGCTGGTCCCAGGGAGCGGCTCTCCGGCCCTGTGCGGCGCTGCGGGGAGGCGGGGCAGCGGCTGGCTGGGCTCATGCCGACGGGGGCTCCTCCACCCGCAGCCGTTCTTTGAGCCAGGGGCTGCTCCCACGGCTGGGCCAATGGTCAGTGGCGGCAGCCCCTAGGGTCAATATTTGCCAGTGTCACCTCCCACGCCCCGTTCTGGGCAGAGGCGGTGCCCATTCCTGGACTCCCTGTGCCGGCAGCCCAGGCTGGGCAGTGGGAATGGGCGTCCCCGCAAGGGCCCACAGGTGGACGGCCCCTGGCCAGGAGCGCCCAGAGGGGGTGTCCAGGTCCTGCAGACATGAGTCCCTGCTGCCAGCCACTGCGCTCCTGCTGGGGCCGGCCGCGCCCTGGGTGGCCACGGACGAGGGGCGGAGTGGGTGCGCTGGTCCGGTCTGGTCTGGACGGCTCTCAGCTCCCATCATGCGCTGAGGGCGCCGCTGGCTGCGTGGCCAAGCCGGGCCGAACTCCTGCAGTTTTCACCCCAGTGAATCTACGCCCATGCCACACGTAAGGCCCCGTGGCCCCCGCCCCGGCTCGGGCCCCATCTGCTCGCATCCTGGGGACGGTCAGCCCCGCGTCCTGTTTCTGTCGGGGGACGCGGGCCCAGGGGTCTCGCAGGCGCCCGCGCAGCCCAGCCCATGGCGCACGGCCCCCGCCGGTCTCAGGCAGGCGACACGCTCCGCTGTGGCGGGCCGGGCCTGGTACCAGTCTGGCCCGTGCGCTGAGGCCTCGTAGCACTCACCGGCTGGCCCACTCCCGGCCCGAGGCCGCAGTCGGCAGCTGCAGCACAGGCACAGAGCAAGCTGCTCCTCCCCTGTAGGGCAAGGGCACGGCTCGGCCCTCGGCTTGGTGACCGTGGAGGTGGCCGGAGTCCAGCGGGACAGGCCAGGGCCGGGCGGGCGTCCTCGCAGGGCCTACCCCTCGCGCAGGCCTCCCCTCCCAAGAGGCTGCCTGGAGCCCCCACGGGGTGCCAGAGCCAGCCCTGCGGGGTCAGCTGCCGGGCTGCAGCCACTGGGCCCCTGTCCCGTGTGCCGAAATCCGGGCTGGGCCACCGGCCGCCCAGGCACACCGGAGGCTCAGGCGGGACGCGGGCCGGCCCACGGCACGACCCCTGCAGCGAGCAGGGCGGGAAGGGCCCAGCCCAGCCTGGCGCCATCATCCGCACTTGGCTTGTGGCACAACCTGTATTTTCCATGAAATGCAGAGGGATCAACATACCTGGGAGGAAAAGGCTCTGAGCACTGCCCCGCGCTCGGGTCTGGGCTCACTGCGGTAGGGGCGGTGGGAACACGGCTCCTGGCGTGTTTAGGGGCTCCCTGGGCGCAGGGTCCGTCTCAGCGCTACGAAGCCTCCGCAGCCGCTGCAGCACGCGCTCGACCCCCGGCCGGGGGCGGACCCACAGGCGCAGCAGACCCCTCCTGTCTCCCGCTGCTCCCCGCAGCCGTGTGTTCTGCTCCCCGCTGTCTCTGGGGAGGCCTACCACCGCAGCCCTGGCCTGCGCCCCAGCTCTTACATCATAAATCATACATTGCAAACACGCATCAAGTAAATCTGCAGAAGTCACCAGCGCTCCGGAATGTGCCGCGGCAGGTGAGGGTGCGCGGACCTCCTGTCCGAGGCTGGGTGTGCCGTGGCCTGTCTGCCGGCCCTGCTCCGGCCCGAGGGGCCTGTCCGTGCTCCCGGGCCGGGCTGAGGCGCGAGGGGCCGCAGCGTCGCTGCGCAGGGACAGAGGCCGGCCGGCGGGGGCGGGCGCCAGGGCAGTGCCTGGAGCCGGCGGGTGGCCTCGACAGGCACTGGCGGGAGGCGAGTCCCACAAGCCTGCGGCCTCGACAGTGGGTGCCGGGACGCCGTCCGGTCGGCCGGGCAGGTCTGTGGCTCCTGGGGTCACTTTCCTGCGGTCAGCGAGTTTCTTGAGTGGTTTCCAGGGAGGCAGCCGTTGCGGGGCGCAGGGCAGGTGGCAGTTCCCACGCAGCGGGGACCCCTCGGGAGACGCTGGAGGAGCAGCGTGGCTCTGGGTGAGGGGGACGCGGGGCGCGCTGGACGCTGGGCAGGGTGGGTGGGCCCTGCGTGTCCCTCTCCAGGCCTCGGGCAGCGGGGCCGCCCTCCTGAAGCCCCCGTGAGCGCTGGCCGCGGGGCGTGAGCACATGCTGGACACGGTCGAGGGACACCCTTGGTCCCTGCAGGGGGCAGACGCACCTGTCAGCGTCTGTGTGGGCGGCTGGGCCCGGAGCCCGCCCCAGGACGCTGGGACCGAGGCCCTGGGCCTAGGATCGGGACCCATCCCGGGCGCTGCCCGGCGGGGCCCCCTCACAGGCCGGCCTCTGGGCCGCTGAGGGCCGGCGGCGCCCTCGCCCAGGGTGCCCCGCGGGTGGCTTCGACCTCGCAGAGGGGCACAGCTGCACCCAGGAAGCCGCGGCCAGAGGCAGAGCCCGCTCACATCGGCCACGCTGGGCAGGCGACGTGGGCAGGCCGTGGGGGAGACGGCGGGACACCCCGGAAGCCTGGCTGGGCTTCGGCGAGGGCTGTACACAGCAGAGGGCGCACCGGCGTCGGAGGGCGTGCAGGCACCAGACGGCGAGCACCTCACTGTCCCACGCAGTCCCCTCTGCTGCTTAGAAAGTTCTGATCCGGCGGAGATCGCGTGTGGTGGGGTGTTGTTAGTGGCAGGGAGGGGCACCCAGCACCCCCAAACCTGCCCACTCCAAACAGCTCTGCCATCGCCGCATCAGACAGAACAGCCCCGGCGCGTGAGGCCGTCAGTGGGGGCCCTAGCGGTTGGCGTGAGGCAGGACAGTCAGTTTCTTCATCAGCCACCAAGGTCGCCTGTGCCTCGTGGGTCAGTGTCCAGCCCGATGGGGGTGGCCGAAGCAGGGCTCTGACACCCAGGCCTGTCACCGTCTAGGCTGCCACCTGGCGGGCCACAGGTGGGGACAAGTCTGGGAGGAGATGAGCAGCGCCAGGATCTGAGCTGCTGCTGCCCCCCCCACGGTCCTCCCCACGTCTGCTCCAGCCGGTCCAGGCCCGGGCCAAGCGCAGCTTCCGCTCGAGTCTTTGCTCCCCGTGCCTCCCCAGGCTCCTCCTGCTCCCTCCTCCTTCCTGGCTCCTCTCCAGCTTCCCCTCCTCCCTGCCCAGCTCCATGCTCCCTTGGGTGGGGCCGGGAGCCTGGCACCTCCCCTTTCCTGGGGACCCCGTCACAGTGTGGTGTGCGGGTGTGTGGCTGATGGGCAGTGACGGCCTGAGATGCTTGTGGGAGGACGAGGACGTGGACGCCGCCGACACTGACCACAGGCGCCCGGGGCGGCCGAGCACGGGAGCGGCAATTGGACACAGGTAAGCGGCCGCGCAGGCCCCGGTGCTGCCCTCTGGCCTGTGCCCTGCACTCTCCCATTGAAACGAGCGTGCCCAGGCTGGCTCGGCCTCCATCCGGGAGACCTGGGACATGGCTGTCCACCCTGGGGCGGTGGCCAGGGGACAGAGCGCGTCGTGGAGCGTGGACGGCTGTGGTAGGGAAGCCTGAGGCGTGGACGTCGTCCGAGCGCCAGCGTCTGGCTCCTGTCCGGGGACCGCGGGCCTCGCCCAGAGGGGACGGCACAGGCTCCTGGCAAGCAAACGGACCACGGGAGCACGCCGAGTGGCCATGGTCAGCGGGAGCAGCCTCGCCCCGGCACCGCCCAGGCCCCGCGCAGCCCCTCCGGGGAGACCAGGGCTGGGTGCTCAGGGCCGGCCCCTCCAGAGGGCTCAGACAAGCTGGGGCGTGTTCTGGGGAGATGGTTCTCGGGGAGGCCGCCCCACTTGCTGGGGGCTCCCAGGGGCGGACACAGGGCGGGGCCACAGAGGGCCCGTGCCTGGGTCCCCGGCGTGGCAGTGAGGACCGCACCCACGCCCTGTACCGCCCGCTCCGGCCTTGCCGCCTGGGCCCCGCCGTGCAGCCGCGCACGTGGGCAGGGGGGCCGTCCCGTCACCAACAGCGGCAGGACGGCGCGACGCGGCTACGGGCTCCCGGCAGCTTGGGCTCCGGTGCGGCTGCTGCTCCCGGAGGCCCCCGAAGTCCGGCCCCCACTCAGCGTCCTGCTGGTGCCAGGGGCCGGCGTCCCCAGCCCGCGGCGGGTCCCGGTGCCCAGAGGTCGCTGGCCGGACATCGTCAGGACGGCGACGGGAGGGACGCTGCGGAGACGGGCCTGAGCATGGCCAGCACGGCCTGCGCGGCCGCTGCCTAGAGCAGAGGAGAGAGCACACGTTACCGCGGCGCCTGGCCGCCCGGCCGCTTCCCAAGGACCACGGGGCCGGGCCACCGGACACGCAGGGCAGGCGGGCGCCGCAGGGAGCCCGGGGGCTGGTTGGTCCGGGCGGAAGCACCCCACGCTCCGGGTGCTGGCCCCGGTCTCTCGGGCGCCAGTGCCCAGTGAGCAAAGTGCCCGGCCGGCTGCCAGGGACCTCGCGTCCAGGGCCTCGGGGGGGGGGCAGCGGCAAACGGCGCCCTCCGGGGTGCGCCCGTGCTGGGAGAGGGACGTGCCTGCCCGCTGTGCTCCTCCGGCGTGCACGGGGCTGCTCGGGTGGGTGGCAGGCGGCCAGGCGCTGGCGCAAAGGGCAAAGGACCGTCTCCACCTCTGCACCGGCCCAGGAGCAGGTGAGCGAGCCGGCCACCCGGCCAGCAGCCGGCCAGCTGGGCTGACTCCTGGGGGCAGCTGGCCCAGTCCCGGCACACAGCAGCCGAGCGTACAACCCAGAACCGAAACAGAGACCCAGAAGCCTGTAGATTCAGCCACTCCACGAGTTTATTTGCCCGTTCCTGACGCACGCATGCACGCACACACACCAGACACGCACAGCAGACACAACCAGACACGTACCAGACAACCAGACACGCACAGCAGAGACACACACCACGCACAACCAGACACATGGACACACCTCACGCAGCTGGAGCCAGACCTCTGTGTCGGCCGCCTGACCACACGAGACTCATGCTCCCTCCAACAGACCTGGGGTTTTGGGGTCTCACTGCCCGGCTCCCCGCGCCCCCTGCACCAGGCTCAGCCGCGCCCGCCCCTCCGAGGAGCACCGAACCACAGCCCCGGCAAAGGGGCCTTCTCATCGCTTCAGCACGATCAAGACACGCACGGCGACCCGGACGCCGCGAGGGCACGTGGGGGCCGCTGCCCGCTGGCCATGGGGCGCCAGGAGAGCTTGTGGTGCCGTCCTCGCCCCCACTCTTGAAGTTCGAGGCGACGCTGAGCCAGCTGCACGAGGCTCAAGTCCAGCGCCCCCGACCCGCACACGGCCCAGGGCCCGGACAAGGCAGGCCAGCGCGGGGACGTGGGCCCACGAGTGCGCTGACGGTGGGCCGCCGCTCCGCCCCGCCAGAGCCACGAAGCAGCCGCTCCCCAGAAGCCCCGCGGCGCCGGCTCACTGGACACGGGCGGCGCGAGCTCCGGCCCCGCCCGCGGCGCACCCCGCCGCAGCTGCCAGCAGGGACCCACAAGCTGGCCTCCGCGAAGGGACGGGACGTCCTGAAACACGCACCGAGGCCGCACCGCGGGGTCTGGGACGCAGAGCGCAGGGGCGGCTGGGGCCGTGGCGGTCGGGCCTCCCCTCCGCCCGGCCCGAGCCCGTGGCCTCCCCTGCCCGCGGGCCCTCACGGCGGCCCGCTGCCCGCCAGCACGCCGGCCTGAGTGCACGTGGCTCAGAAGCCCCTGGGACACTGAGAACTGGACCCCTCAGGGCGAGACGCCCAGCGGCCACGCCTTGCTGCTCCACGAGCAGAGCAGAGGTGCCGCCCACGGCTGAGCCCGAGGCCGCTGCAGACCTCAGCCCTCAGGCCGGGGGCAGGACCGCAGGGGCCTCCCCTCGGGCACAGCCCAAACGCCCCAGAAACGAGCCCACCGACCCACCTGCGCACTCCCGGCCGGCCGGAGACGCCGCTCCCTTCAGGCCCCCCACAGCCGAGGGGCGAGGCGTCCGGGTGCCCACCTCCGGACACTGTGCCCTGAGGGCCACCTCCTGCGGCGCCGACTCCCGCCTCATGCGTGCGCCGCCCCACGTCTGCCCGGCGAGCGCACTGCGGACAGCCAGGGACAGGGCTGGGACAGCCGTGAGTGGCCTCTGGCGGACAGCCTGGACCGGCCAAGGTGGCCACCCGAGTGGGAGGGACGCCGACCACAGCCTGTCGCCCTCCAGGCCGACGTGCTGCTCTCCCTGGGGAGCCGAGCCCAGCTGTCGCCCAAGGGCCTAGCTCCACGCTGCAGCATCCGGCAGGAGCTGGGCTGGCTACTGGCCACAACACCCACCTCCGAGTAACCGTCTCTTCCACGATGTGCCCATGGGCCACCTCCATCCCCTCAGGACAGACGCCGTCAAGACCCCTGCTCTGTGGAGGGTGCCCAAGGGCGGGCAGCGCGGAGTCAGCACCTCGGACAGCGTCCCCAGCCACGGGGGGCCCCCAGCATGCAGCGGTGGGACAGGCTGGTGCTGGCACTCCCTCCAGGTCGTGCGGCGCAGCCAGACCCCAGTGCAGGGACCCCAACGGGCCGGGGGCCTCGGAGCTCCAGGGACAGGTCTTCAGGGCCCAGCGGGCACCCAGGTCCTATCTGGGAGTGGTCAGGGCCTTGTCTTTTACCAGCTCCAGGACTCAACTGGACTCGGGACACAGCACTGACCATGTGCGTGGCCACCGCCTCGGGGAGGGGGCACGGCGAGGCCCCCAGAAGCTCAAGTCCAGGCACATCCCACCCTGAGGAGTGAACTGAGCTGACGCCCAGGCCCTGCACCCCGAATATCACGGCGGGGCTCCTGGCGAGGGGCGCCAAACCCCCAGGTTCGCCACGCTAGGAACGAGAATTGCTGACGCAGTATTTATTTTTCAACTCAAAGAGGAGACTTGTGAAAGTGGGAAACAGCACACAGCCCTCCCCACCCTCACCTGAAGCAATGCTCACCCCAACAACACAGGGACCCCCAGAACCTAGGGGTCTGGCGGAAAGCCGAGGCCAGTGTCTGGGGGAAGCTGTGCAGTGGCTAAGCTGGGTCCAGAGCAGAGCCCCTGTATACCCAGCCCAGGCCCAAGGCCACCCCGAAACCCCAACCCAACCCAAGGCCGCCCCCAGAGCCCCGCAGACCCAAGACTGCCCCCAAAACTCAACCCAGGCCCAAGGCTGCCCCCAGAGCCCAACCCAGGCCCAAGGCCACCCCGAAACCCCAACCCAACCCAAGGACACCCCCAGAGCCCCGCAGACCCAAGGCCACCCCTAAATCCCAACCCAGGCCCAAGGCTGCCCCCAAACCTCAACCCAGGCCCAAGACTGCCCCCAGAGTCCAACCCAGACCCAAGGCCACCCCGAAACCCCAACCCAACCCAAGGCTGCCCCCAGAGCCCTGCAGNTCCCAACCCAACCCAAGGCCACCCCCAAACCCCAACCCAGGCCCAAGACCACCCTGAAACCCCAACCCAGGCCCAAGGCCACCCCGAAACCCCAACCCAACCCAAGGCTGCCCCCAGAGCCCCGCAGGCCCAAGGCCGCCCCCAGAGCCCCGCAGGCTGCAGCCCACACAGGACAGCGAGTTCAGGCCCCGAACGGGTGACGCCCCCAGCCCGGCCGCTCCGGGAGCACAGCCTGCGCCTCCTGCTGGCCGGCCCCAGGGGGTGCGGTGGGGCGGCGCACTTCACACAAGGGCCAGGCCATGTCGAGGCAGTGGGTCTGAGGGCGGGGTGGGGCCGCGCGGCACGTCCCTGGGGCAGTGACCGGGGCGCCGGGGAGCGTGGGGGCGCCTCAGCTGCTCAGGCCCTTCTTGCGCGTCCAGGGCTGGGGGGGGCTGAGGGGTTTGTGGGGCCGGCTCCCCACGCTGTAATTGCGCGGGCGCCTCGCTGCGTTCAAGCTGGACAGCGGCGTAAAGCTGTTCCTCCGCGTCCTGGCGGGCGCCGGGCCCTGGGGGAGGCTGCTCTGCTTGAAGCGAGGGACGTGCCCCGTGAGAGCCAGCGCGCCCAGCGCCGGGCCGCCGCCGCCACTGCCCAGACCAGCCGGCGGCCCGCGGGGTCAGGGCGCAGCCAGGGCCACGAGCACCCCCCGCCCAGCAAGGCGCCCGGAAGACCATGAGCTGCAACACTGCGCTCAGCCATGCCGCTGCCCTCGGCCGCTGCCAGGCGCACCCACTGCCCAACGCCCGCTGCGTCCACTGCGGTCCAGGGGCAGGGCAAGGCCGGCCCCAAAGAGGCACAAGTGGGGCCCACCCGCCCTGTAGGGAAGCAGCTCCGGGCTGTGCCCAGGCCGGGCCACCAGGGGCACTTACAGCCGGCTTGTCGCGGTGAGTGTCCACAGCTTCCACGTCGAGTCTGATCGTGTCCACCTTGCAGCCTGAGGGCAGGAGGCACGAGGTCGAGGCGAAGCGCGAGGAGTTGGCGGCGCCAGTGTCCCAGGGTCTGGCCACGTGGACGTGGACTCGGCCTCGGCAAAGGCGGAGCCGCCAGCCTGAGGCCCACGCCCGAGCCCGCCCGCCCGCGCCCATTACCGTAGGCCACGGGGGTCAGCTTGAACACGGTGTGCAGGGGGCACCTCAGGTACGGCAGCTCCTCTGGAAACAGGAGGGGCTCTCAGCTGTCCGGCGGGGCCGGCCGCGTCTCGGCAGGCTGCCCCAGCCCAGGCCCAGCCAGCCCGTGCTCTTGGGGGTCGCTCCAGTGTGGCCCAGCGCGCCCCAGTCCAAGAGCGGGGGCCGCAGCGGGAGCGGTCGCCCGAGGGAAGCCAGCGCCCTGCTGGGCACCGCGGCCGCCCAGGGCCCACTCCTGGGCCAGGAGAGCGGGGCCTCGACGCCCCAAGCTCTGCCCAGGGCCGCTCGGCCGGGCGTCAGGCCGCAGGCTGTGCTGGCCCCGCCTGGCCGGACCCCGCGAGAGCCGCCCGCCGCCGCGTGGCACCTGCGCCCTTGTCCAGGAAGTAGGCCAGCAGGCAGCGCATGACGGCCTGGTGGCAGACGACGAGCACGCTGCCCTGCCGCTCCAGCTCCATGATGGCCGGCTCCAGCCGCTGCACCAGGTCCTGGTACGACTGCGGGGCGGCGCCGGTCAGCGGCCGGGGCTCCGGGCGGCGCGCAGCGTGGCTCTGGCCGAGGCCCCGTGGGCTTCCCCCGGGCTCGCCCCCAGTGGCCGCCCAGTCCCCGGCTCCGGCCTCTCAGGGCTCAGGAACACGCAGAGGGAGGAGAGATGGCCCCCCGTGAGCTGGAGCCGCGCCCCCCGGGCTGGAATCGGGGGGCTGGGCTCCCGGACGCGTGGGGAGAGGGCCCGGCCCAGCGCCCAGGGGCCTCGCCGCCACCTGGTGGAGAAACAGCTGGGCCCGGCGCCCGGCCGCGGCCGCACGTGCTGTCCAGTGAGGGGCCGGCCTCACCTCGCCACCGGGGTAGCGGTACAGGTACTTGTCCTGGTCTCGGAGCGCGAACTCCTCCGGGTGCCGCTTCTGGATCTCGGCGTAGGTCATCTCCTCGCACACACCCTGTGGGACAGGCCGCTCAGGGAGGCTGGCCGCGGCCAGGGCAGGCCACGGACCCAGCTGCTTTCCATGGGCCGGCAGCGCGGGGCCACAGCCTCGAACCCCCTCCCGCCCTGTGCTCCCACTGCCTCCCTCAGCGTGGACCTGGGGTCAAACGGTCACGGGAAAATAAGGCCTGTTTCTGTGCACTAGGGACGGCCAGTCAGGGGGACGTCTGGGCAGAGCTGACCAGAAAGGCCCGTGGAAGCGCGAGGTTGCTGCTGTCTCCTCGGAGGATAGGCCGAGGGCGGAAGGAGCCCTGTGGACGCTGCAGCGGGCCGGGAGGACCACCAGGTGCCGGGCAGGGGTCTGAGGCCACAGACGCGGCTCCGGCTCTGCCCGGGCACCGGGGCACACCCGCCTCTGCCGCACCCCGCGGGGCCCCGCTGCCCGCCGAGCCCCACGCACAGCGTCGATCTCGTTCAGGATCTTCCACTGCTCGTAGGTGACCCCCAGGGCCTCGGCCGTCTGGATGGTCCTCTTCAGCTGGCTGGTCCACACCTTCAGGTCCGTGATCTCCTGTTCCTCCAGAAACTTCCTCAGGGCTTGGGCGAACTGGGGAGGACCCGGCGTTTAAGGGGGCAGACAACACCCCCAACCTGGACGCCGGTGGGAGCCGGACGAGCGCACGGGCCAAGCCCGGCCGGCACGAGCCGCGAGCAGGGGTGTCCAGAGCGGCCTGAGCCCGGGCACGACCTCCCCGGCCGCCTGGCACCCACCTGCTTGCCCCGTGCCGAGAGGCCGGAGTCGCCGCCGATGCGGCCCAGGAGGTTGAACTCGCTCTCACCGTGCCGGCAGAGGTAGATGGTGCGCGGCTGCACGTGGATGTTCATGAGGTAGTACACAATCTTGCTCTGGATGTAGTCCTGCACCCGGTTCACCAGGAAGCGCTGGCCCACGTTGATCACCTTGATGAAGGAGAGGTCCCTGGGGCAGAGCGGGCCGTGAGCGCAGGCGGGGCGGCAGGAGCCGCAGGGCCAGCGGCCTGCACCGGGCGGCGGCGGCACCTTGAGGTCCTGCCAGCCGCAGCCACTTCGGCCGCCGGACCTGAACCCCGGGGCGCAGGCTCCAGCGGCGGCCGTCCCGGTCCCGGTGGGCGAGGCGTGCGGACCGGCGCCGCCAGAAGCGCGTCTTGGGCCCTGCCTGACAGTCGCCGGCCAGCCCCAGGCCTCCTCGGGCATGGGCCTCACGGCGTGGGGGCCGCCGCGCCCGCGAACGCAACGAGAGACGCTCTGAAGAGGCCTCTGGGCCCAAAGTCAGACGGACGCACTCGGTGGTGCCTCCGAGACGACCACCTCCCGGTGCCCCCGCGTGGCCCGGCACTGCCCGCTGGGACACTTCCCGGGACTGGGCGGCCGGAGCCCCAGCCCCGCCCGGCCCGTCAGCGGAGGGCGAGAGCCACACGCCGCCAACGGCCAGGGAACACGCTGCCAGGCGCCCGGCACACGCAGCTCGGCACACACAGGCTCACGGGGCGCCGGAGGCCAGACGGCGCCTCCGCAGGTGCTGGGACCCACCAGGAGCGCGGCCTGGACCTGCTGCTGGCGGGGAGCGGCCCCGCCCCTGGTGGGGCTGGGGGACATGGCGTGTCCCCTACAAGCCACGGAGGCCGCAGCAAGCCGCGGAGAGGAGCCCGCTCCAGAAGGCGAAGGGCCCCGTGGGGACCGCACGCGACCATGCCCGGGGAAGGGAAGGCCGTCTGGAGCCGGGGGGCGCCGGCCCTGCAGGCGGCACCCTTACTTGTCGTAGCTGTCGGGGTCCAGGGGCCGGTAGGTGACCTGGTAGCACTCGATCCTGCGCAGGAAGTCCTCCATCACGTTCTCCCTGTCCCGCTCGGGGTAGTCGGGGCTGGACACCTTCACCTCCTGCGCCGCGGGGTCACACGGCTGAAGTGGCCCCCGCCAGCTCCAGGAGGCCCCGGGAAGCAGAAGGGGCGCCCCTTTCCCCAGGGCCACGCGCCGCCGGCCTGGTCTGATGGCGCCTCCTCAGCGCAGCCGGGGGCACCCCCACCCGCCAAGTCTGCTGGGCACAGGGACCCGGGGCTGGCCCTCCCTCTGCCCGCAGAGCCGAGCCCCCCAGGGCAGGTGTGGAGGGACGAGGGGCCAGCTGTGAACCAGCCCGGCCTGCACGCCCCGGTCTGCCCGCAGCAGCACCCACCAGGATGTTGGCGGCGATGACCTCGGGGTCATCACACACAGACTCCACGAAGAACACCTGGTGGGACGGAGAGGTGACCGCATGGCCCCGTCGCCCCTGAGGCCCTGGGGGAGCGACGCCTGCCAGCTAGGGACCCCTCTCACCCAGCTGGGGCCTCAGACAGCCGGGCCAGGGCCGAGAGGCACCTGCAGGAAGCTCTTGGGGGCTGGGGCTTTGCCCGGTGCACCCGGCCGGCGAAGCGGCTGCTCCACCCCCTCCCCCCTGCCCCGCCCAGGCCCACCTTGAAGGCATTGTCCTTGGCGAAGCTCAGGATCATGTCCCTCCTCTCGCGGGTGGTGTTGGTGGCGTCGAACACCTGGGGAGAGCCCGCGGGCGTGAGGGGACGGGCGCGGGGCAGGGGCCGGGTTCACGGGGGCGGCGGGCGGGCTCACCGCGATCTGCCCGTTCTCCTCGGTGAGGTAGGCCTTCACGTCCTCCAGCGCCACCAGGGCGCACTGCCTGCGGGGCAGAGGTGCCTGGGGGCCAGCGCTGTCTCGTGGCCCTCAGTTGCGGGGTTTCCCCAGTGGGACTGCCACACGCCCCGCCCCTCGCGCCCGCCCCGCCCGCCCACAGGCCCCGCCCCCGCCCCGCCCACACGCCCCGCCCCGCCCCGCCCTCACTTGCGGATCTTCATGGCCTCCTCATTGTCGTGCCGGAAGAAGTCGTAGGACTTGTAGGACTTGACGGCCTCCCGCCGGTACACGCCCAGATTGAACACTGCGGGGGCCCACACGCGTGGGTAAGGGCGGCGGCCCTGCACAAGGGGCTTCCGGCCGAGGGTCAGCGTGGCGGGGGCACAGCGGGGTGAGGCCGGGCTGGAGTCGGGCTGGCCGGGCCTGGACGCAGTCCGGCAGAGCTCCCACGCCCAGGGCCCAGCCCTCTCTGGGTGGTCAGGCCCGCGACCAGTCGTCGCTCGCTGGGGAGGGAGGGGTGTCCCCCGGGGCCCAGGCCTGGCGCCAGGCCCCCCGTGGGCGGCCACACCCACCTTTAGTGGGCACCCCGATCCAGTTGAGGTAGCGGGTGAGCTTCTTGGAGACGTAGGTTTTGCCGCGGGCCGGCAGGCCGATCATGACGATGAGCGTGGGGGAGTTGGTCATGTAGGAGGCCCAGGCTAGGGGACACGAGGCCAGCGGCAGGTGTCGGTCCCTCCACCCTCCCCCGGCCTCGCGAGGCCAACGGAGCAGCGTCGCCCCGTCCCGCAGCCAAAGGGTCACGGGGCGTCCTGTGCCAGCCCGGCCCTCTGTCCCCAGCACTCTCTGGGGTGCCGTGGCACGCGTGAGGCGGCAGGGCCCGCGCCGGTGCTCCGAGAGGCCAGCGGTGTGGGAGGAGCTGAGGCTGCCTCGCCCGGGCCCGCCTGCCCTGGCAGCACCCGGGACTTGGCTCGCCCACCACCAAGGGCCGGTCTCCGTGCTCGGGACAAACTGCCCCTGGGCCGTCCGCCGAGAGTGAGGTTGAGGGACCCCCAGGGATGCGCCCGGGAAGCACTCATTGCCCGCTCAAAGAGGACAAACCCCGCGCGCTGGCCCCCGCGGGTGTGGGGGTGCTCGTCTGCAGAAGGGCTGGGCGGATGGAGGAGCAGCAGGCAGGGGCTCCAGGGCACAGCCTGCCCCCTGCAGACTCGCGGGAGGAGCCGCAGGCATGGGCAGGCCCACCCAGGGTGAGGGGCCAAGGCCGCCCGTGAGGGCAACTCAGCTGCGGCTCCCGCGCTGTCCCGGACAGCGTGACTCGGCTCTGGCAAATGGTCAAGCTGGGAGGCCGCTGCAAGGCCACCTCTCGTCTTCGGAGACAGGGAGGCCGAGGCCTGGTCAGAGGCGTGGGCAGAGGGTGGCGGCAGATGGTCCCGCTGCTCCCTGGGGTGTCTGCCGGAGCGGGGAGGCCAAGGCTGCGCTGGGGGACCCGCTCCGGTCCACAACCAGGCGTGCCGCCGTGGCCAGCAGCTTGGGTGGGGGCAGCCGGGCCGGCACAGCCCTCCAGTGGGCCCTGCCCAGCACTCTCCCCTGAGATTCTCCCATCACTGTGCAGCCCGGCCTGCACCCACGCCTGCCCGCCCACGAGGCTCCCCGGACCCGCTGCCCTCCCCGGTCCCCCTGCCCTCCCCGGACCCCCTGCCCTCCCCGGGCCCCCTGCCCTCCCCGGGGCCCGCTGCCTTCCCCGGGGCCCGCTGCCCTCCCCAGTGCTGACACAAGCTGCTGGTCTGGAGCTGGGCGACCATAGGGAGCCAGCTGCTCTGTGTTTACTCAACTGGACAGAGCGAACACGGCCCCGGGAGGCCACACCGTGCCCACTGTGCCCTGCACACTGGTTCCAGGGCCACCCCTGCACCACACCCAGCCACTTCCCCGATTGCCACATGGGCAAAACTAGGAGCATGCTGCCCTGCCTACCGAAACACAGAACCGCTGCCACCACCCCACCCCCGCCGCCATGTCATCACCCTACTGCCATCACCCCCTCCCCTGCAGCCATCACCCCCATCGCCCTCCCCCAACTACATCACCCCCTCCCCGGCCACCATCACCCACGGCAGCCACCCTGGCTTGAGCCGCCGCGGACGCTTCATTCTGGCTAGTCACAAACCACACGACACGCGCCTAGCTGGTAACGGGAGCTGTGTCCACTCTGGATTCTCTCTGTTCTTCTCCCCAGTTCCACTCGCCCTTGGCCTCGCGCTCACCTCGCGGTGGACCCACGTGGAGGACGAGGTGCTAACGACGTCCTCCCCGATGGGACAGGCCGAGCCCGAGGAGCGCGCCGCGCACGGGGGTGTCACGAGCAGGCCTGCGCCCCGCTCGGCTCCGCACACCCGCGGGGTCCCGGCTGCGCCCAAGGACGCCGCGTCAGCCCGAGCACGCCCTGGGCCGCGGCTCCTGCTGCTGGCCGTCCTCGGCGGGGCCCGCCTAGGCCACGTCTTGAGACGCACCACCACGACGCGTGCCCGTCGGCAACACTCGTTTCTCGTCAAGAACCCAGAACCGCGGCCTGACCAGCACCGGGCCAGAAGCTCGAGGCTCAGGTGCCCGGCGAGCGGCAGTTGCTCCTGCCCAGTCTCCACTGCGCGTCTTAATTACAGACAGCTGCACTCGGGGCCTCCCGGGGGGCATCCGGTGACCCGATGGTGGCAACGCCTGGAGCGCGTGTCCCGTGTCCCGCGGGCAGCGGCTGGCGCTCGGTGCAGAGGCGAGTCAGCGGACGCTGCTGCTCCGACCGACCCTGGGGCTCGGGCTGCAGGCCCGACGGCAGGAGGCGCCATCACACTGCCCCCAGCTCCCTGCTGTCCGTGATGGCCCCTGCTGTGGCGTCTAAGACAGGAGCCCCTGGCCGGATGAGGCCTCAGAGGGACGCGGCGCACAGCCGGCACAGCGCTTCTGCTTCCCTTCGCGCCGGGGGAGACACAGAAGGACCGACAGACGGAGGGAGGAAGGGGCGCGGGTGGCCGGAACCCACGTGGAGGGCCCTGAGGGTAGTTCTGTTTCCAGCAGAGAACGTTCCTCTGGTCTGACCACGTGGTAGCCCTGGCTTGGGGTTCAGGATTGAAAGGGAGGTGTGCCCTAGCACCCTGATCCAGAACAGAGCAGAGAGCGGGTCCGGCGGCTGGCACCAGGCCCTAAGCAGTGAGGTCAGCCCTCTCCAGCCCTGCAGCTCCTGATTTGGGCGGACAAGTAGGCGTGCGACGCAGAGAGCATTCGGCAGGGCCGGGGCACAGGGGGGCCGGGGCGCGGGGGGCTGGGGTGGGGGAGGCCGGGGCACAGCAGGCTGCAGGGCACCGAGCGGAGGGCTTCTGCCCGGACACAGAACATGACACCAAGGTGAAGAAACTATCATCACGACTGTTCCTGTTCCAAGGACAGCAGCAGAGAGTGGGGAGCTGGAGTGGCCAAAGGGGCGCTTTAGGGCAACCAGACTCTTCCGGGGAGAAGAGGTGGGAAAAGAGAAATCTTGGCTAGAGCCAAATTACAGAGCCGAGAGCTAGAATTAGAGAACCACGGGTCGAGGTCGGACTCAAGAATGCAAGGCTAATGGACCAGGAGAGCTGGGGAGGCTGGGCCGCGGCCGGAGTGGCCGCTGGCCAGGGCAGCCCGCGAGCCCGGGGCAGAGCGAGGACACAGGCACGTCCAGGGGTCCTCACACCACCCCAGCTCCCCACTGTCTTGTGGGTGGCGCCCAGGAACACGCCCCTTCGCGATGTGCACCCCGTGTCCCCAGCCTGGCCGGATGCTCTAGAGAAACGTCCTCTGCTGGAGACGGCTCTCCAGGGCCGCGCACGAGCCTCAGTGCCTCACCCGCGCCTGACCACAACACACCGGGCACGGCACGCGGCGCGCCTCCGCCATGGCCCGTGCGCTGGGAGCCCGCGTCTGCCTCTCACCCGCCAGGGGCTGACAGCACTGGTCACCTGCTTCACGGAAGGGGGTCTGAGGCTGGAGACCGGCGGTCTGGCCCCAGGCCGTGTGCGCCAGCTGGCCCCGGGCACTGCCTCGGAGCCCTGGCTGCTGCCCTGTGGAGCCACAGGACGTGCTGTGCGGCTGCCGCAGGGTGCTGGGGTGGAGCTGGTGACCGCAGACTATGAGCCTGTAGAGGTGGACCCCGCGAGGCCGAGGCCTGGGCCAAAGAGAGACCCAGGCCAACCCGCAGCACTCAGCACCGCGAAGGGGAGCCAGCGAGCACGGCCTCCCCGCAGTGTGCCCCCTGCCCGATGGCGCGTCATCAAGGCCCAGTCCAGCCCCAGAGACAGACACACAGATGGTCGCTTTCGGGTCTCAATCCTGTCTGAGAACTGCTGCTCCTCCCCGCCAGGTCTGGCATCCAGCCACGGCCCCAGGGGAGCCCCCCACGGCCCCAGGGGAGCCCTGCACAGCCCTGTCCCAGGACTTACAGCATTTCTTCTCGGCAGACCGAAGGCCTGAGGTTTTGGGCTCACAGCTGCTGCTGCCCGGCTCTGCAGGAGCCGCGAGGTCCGCCGACATGGCAGCTCCCCGGGCGTCTGGAGGGGACAGGGGATGTGAGGAGGGAGACCGCAGGGCTGCTTCCTGGACGGACAAGGCTCCGTACCCTCAGTGTGCCCTGGCCAAAGCCAGGTTCGGCTCAGCAGCGTCCCCTGGGAGGCCAGCTCTGGTCTGCAGGGCCAGCCTAGACCCCGGGCGGGCAGGCGGCCGCCCCCCGCCCCCGGCCGGCTCCCACCACCGTCCCCGGGTTTGACGGCAGAAAACCCGAGGTCAGCTGCAGACCCGAGGTGCTCCCAACCTCAGGTCGCGGCTTAGGACTCTGGAAGGGCAGTGACAGCGGTGGGCGGGCTGCCCCGCGGACGGGACGAGGGTCCGCACGGGCAGCGTTCGGGGCAGCCGGAGGGAGCGCCGTCGGGCCGGCAGCGGGCAACGCCGCGCGCCGGCCCCATCACCGCGCCGCCGCCGCGGGGCGCAGCGCAGACAACCCCCCAAGGTCACTGCTCCCGGCCCTCCCGAGGCCGCTGCCGGCCCCGCGCCCGCGCCCTGTGCCCCGGCCCGGCCGCGCCGCCTCACCGACCCCGCGCTCCGCCCGGAACCGTGGCCCGCCACGCGCGCCGTCACGTGCCCGCCCCACGCGGCTCACCTGGCCGGCCGGGCCAATGGCGGGCACGCGCCCGGGGGCGGGGCGGGCGGGCCCTCAGCACCGCCCTCGCCCCGCCCACCCGCGCAGCGGCCGTGTTGCCGAGCAACCCGGCGCTGGGGGCGGGGCCGGCGCGCCTCAGAGCCGGCATCGCCACAGGCCGCGGTAGACCGGGGAGCCCCATCCCCCGAAGCCCAGTGCGCCGCGACAGACCCGGGACGGGGTTCTGCGGCTCTCCCTGCCCCCCACTCGGGGGTCCTACGGCCCTCCCATTTGCCCCCACTCGGGGATCCTGGGGCCCTTCCTCTCCCCGCGCTCGGCGGCCTGCGCCCCCGCTCCCCGCAGTCATTGGATTGTACCCTCTTTTCTGTTCTGCACCCCGCGCCGCGCCGCTGTTGCGTCCTCGCGCACAGGGCAGGGCCTCCCAGGGGCTCCGCGGCTGCTTCGGTCCTCGGGCCGGCGAGGGGCCAGGGCCGGTCCGGAGCCCCGGGGCTGCGCACCCCCAGTGGGAAAGGACCACGCGCCGGGCTTCCGAGAGGACAAGCGGGAGCGACCTTTATTCATCCTCTCGCGGGGTCCCTTGCGTCCTCGCCAGCGCCCGCGAGCCTCACCCGCCCGCCTGCCCCGGTCGCCCGCGGCCCCGCGGCCGGCAGCACCGAGGGCCGCGCCGGGGCCCCGCGCCCCTCCCCGGCCGCAGCGCGCCCTCGGGCCGGGCCTCCGCGCTGACCCCGGCCGGCACGCGCGTGGGGCCGGGCGGGCGGGCGGGGCGCCCGCGCTGACTCACGGGCGCTCGGCGTCGCGGGCTCGCGGGGCTCGCCGCTGAGTCACCCGCCCGGCCGCCGCGCAGCCCCGCCCGCCCCGCGTGCTTATATGCGGGCGCCGCGCGCCGCGGCCGACGACTCCGCGCGAGTCTCGCGATGTTTGCGCCCGCGAAGGGCGGCCATCTTGGCGGCGGCGCGGCGGCCGGTTGCCCTGGCGGCGGCGGCGGAGCGGGGCCCGCGGGCGCGGGGGTCGGCGCCGGCGCCGCGGGGGGCGGCGCGATGTGGCGGCTGCGCTGCAAGGCCAAGGACGGCACCCACGTTCTGCAGGGGCTGTCCGGCCGCACCCGCGTGCGCGATCTCCAGGGCCAGATCGCCGCGGTCACCGGGATCGCCCCGGCCGGACAGCGCATCCTGGTGGGGTACCCGCCCGAGTGCCTGGACCTCAGCGACGGGGACATCACGCTGGGGGACCTGCCCCTGCAGTCCGGTGAGACTGTCGGGTATCTGAGGAGCGTGGGGTGAGGGTGTCGGGGACCTGCCGGGGCGCGGGGTGAGGGTGCCGGGGACCTGCCGGGCGCGGGGTGAGGTGTCGGGGACCTGCCGGGTGCGGGGTGAGGGTGTCGGGGACCTGCCGGGCGTGGGGTGAGGCTGTCAGAGACCTGCCGGGGAGCGGGGTGAGGTGTCGGGGA
>JAGFMF010012293.1:496565-595814 GCA_019455555.1 Galemys pyrenaicus
TGCCGGGTGCGGGGTGAGGGTGTCGGGGACCTGCCGGGCATGGGGTGAGGTGTCGGGGACCTGCCGGGCGTGGGGTGAGGCTGTCAGAGACCTGCCGGGGAGCGGGGTGAGGTGTCGGGGACCTGCCGGATGCGGGGTGAGGTGTCAGGGACCTGCCGGACGTGGGGTGAGGTGTCGGGGACCTGCCGGGCGCGGGGTGAGGTGTCGGGGACCTGCCGGGGAGCGGGGTGAGGTGTCGGGGACCTGCCGGGCGCGGGGTGAGGTGTCGGGGTCCTGCCGGGCTAGGCATTCTGAGCAAGGGGCCAAGCAGCTGGAGGTGGTAGTAGGTGGAAGGAGGGATGAAGCCACCTTGGGAGGAGACACCGGGGCTCCAGGTGAGGGGGCCTGCGGCAGCCCCTACAATAGGAGGCCCCTCCCTTTAGGCTGTTTGGGGAACCCTTGACAGAGCCCTCCTCGCGTGCCCCTGCATCCCGAGGTGTACACAGTGGGCCGGCCCCTCCCCGCTGAGCCCGTTCTTCCGTCTTGGTGGTCTGTCCGCAGAGGCTAGTCCCCCTTGGTGGGTCAGGCTGCCAGTGGGCGTTGTAAACAGTGGCAGGTTCTGGGGCTTGGGGGGGGGAGAGCCCCCTAGTGGCGTGTCTGGGGTGCGCACCTTGGGGAGCTCCCCCATTCTTGGTGCTCTGGGCCAGGCCCTGGCCCGCAGACCAGCTCGCTGCTGCGGTGGCTCAGGCTGGTGGCCAAGCCGTGTGTCTTGTCTCGCCAGGTGACATGCTGATCGTGGAAGAAGAGCTGGCCGGGCCCCCGGCCCCGCCCGCACACGCGAAGCGCGGCGCCCCCGGCTCCACCAGGGACACACCGCCCGTGCTCAGCAGAGCCTCGGTGCCCGCGGACAACTCCTGCCTCTTCACCAGCGTGTACTACGTGGTGGAGGGGGGCGTCCTGGACCCGGCCTGCGCCCCAGAGATGAGGCGCCTCATAGCGCAGATCGTGGCGGGGGACCCCGAGTTCTACAGCGAGGCCATCCTGGGGAGGACCAACCGGGAGTACTGCGACTGGATCCAGAGGGCCGACACCTGGGGCGGCGCCATCGAGCTCTCCATCCTGTCCAAGTTCTACCGCTGCGAGATCTGCGTGGTGGACACCCAGACCGTGCGGGTGGACCGCTTCGGGGAGGACGCGGGCTACGCCAAGCGGGTGCTGCTCATCTACGACGGCGTCCACTACGACCCGCTGCAGCGCGACTTCCCCGACCCCGACAGCCCCCCCCTGACCATCTTCTCCTCCGGCGACGACGTGGTGCTGGTGCAGGCGCTGGAGCTGGCGGAGGAGGCCCGGCGCCGGCGGCAGTTCACCGATGTGCACCGTTTCGCCCTGCGCTGCATGGTGTGCCAGCAGGGCTTGACCGGCCAGGCGGAGGCCCGGGACCACGCCAGGGAGACGGGCCACACCAGTTTCGGGGAGGTGTGACCGCGCCCCAGCGCCCCTACCTCACAGGCCCGCAGGCCCGGGCTCCGCGGGCCCTCCCGGCGCTGGGGAGGGGAGGACGCGACGCCGCGCACCCTTACTAGAGTCACCAGGGCCCGAACTCCTTGTAAGATTAAAGTCAGTGTGCAAGTTTACAGGCCCGTCTGTGCAGCGGGGTGCCCCCGCCCCACTGGCGCTGCCCGAGGACTGAGCACGCCGCGCTTGACCCCGCACTCCCCCTTGCCGGCATTTGCAGCTTCGCCCTCGGGTGACGCGCAAGGGCCTCGAGGCCACGGAGAGAAGCCAGTGTCCATGGAGTTCGCGGCGTCTAGACCGTGCCGTGATTCCTCCGGTGAACCGAGAAGCGCCGGACGGTTTTGCTTTGCCGCTGGGTGGGCTTCCAGGCGCTCCGTGGCCAGCACGCGCGTCTGGGCAGACTCTGCCCAGGAGAAGGCGCCCGCCCAGGTGCCTGGCGTGGGGTCCACACCCGCAGAGCGGGAGGCGCGTGGGAAGAGTGCCTGAGCAGCTGGGGACGCCTTGACGGCCTTCGGGCTCGTGTCACCGCGGCGCACCGCTCTGGCGCCCGGGTAGGATCTTAAACGTAAGCAGGGTGTGCTTTCTTAGTTGAATTGCCTTGAGATTTGAGTGCTTGGCTTTTGCTTGATCTACATGGAGGGATTTGACTTTCTCTGCATTTTTCTGGGCGCCCTGCCTTCAGCTCTTGAGAACGGCCTTCCTCGGAGTGGGCGCCTGCCGGCGGACTGCGACACGCGCTCCCGCGGCCTGCACGGCCTGTCCGGTCTGCCCCGCCCGCCGCCCACGGGCTGCCCTGCGCGGCACGCCCCTGCAGTCAGCACTCGCCCGCCGGTCTCCTGGCTGTGCGGGCTTTCTGTGACCGGGCGGTGGTGAGACTTTGTGTCTCCATTGAACCTGCCTTACTCGGCCGCGGTGTGTGTTGTCCTCTGCCGGCCGGCCAGGCCCGCCGGGCCCCGCCGCGGACGCGCTCTTCCAGAGGAACGCTTCCTACCTCTTAATTCTTCTGAAGTCCAGGGATGCTAAGTGCTGGCTATCGTATGTTATCTCAGCAGCACTAACGAGCAGCTCGGTGGGGAGTCTCGTCCTCCTCGCGTGTGATGCCGGCGCCTCCGCCAGCCGAGGGCATGCGTGAGGGAGCAGCAATCCGGCTCCTCGCGTGTTCTGCGAAGCGGAGGTGTCCCGTCAGCGGGTCGCTCGGCAGGGACGGCCAAAGTCAGAGCCTGTCGGCAGCCGTGCCCCGCAGGGACCAAGCTGAGAAGGGTGCCTGGGCCCGAGGTGAGGTTTTTTGCCCTTTTGTGGGCGTCGCCTCTCTAGGCACGGGGCGCTCCGCACAGCGGACCTGGTGTTTCCACCGCTGCGCCTTGGAAGCAGCCCCGGCGGCCCTGCTGTGCCTGGTGTGCTCTGCCCTCTGAGCAGAGCGATCGCATCGGACTCTCTTCGCGCCCGTCTGCCGTCCGGCTCGAACGTGGTCGCATCCTGTCTCCCCTGGGAAGCTGAGAGTGACCAGGAGGCGCGCCCAGCCGGCTCCATGCGCATGACCCTTCCTGACTCTTGGAAGGGCGTCGGGACCCGAACTGGCCTTTGCCGGCGGCACTCGCAGAGGCTGGGCGCACACCGGTGCGCGGCGGGCAGGTCACGGCGCGCCATGCCGCTGTGCTCCCCACGCAAATCCCGGCCGCTTTCAAGCGGAGCCTGCTTTGTGCACGTTGCGCTAATTTAACCAGTGGGAAGAAGTGGGACCGGGTGAGAGGAAGCCCCTCCCGCAGTGTCGCCTGCTCGCCGGCGGGCGTGGCCGGAGTTCGTCAGGGCGCCTCCGCCGCCCCCGCCGTTATCTGGGTGGCCCAGACACAGCTGGCCCCGGTGACGGGAGGCCGCTTGGGAGTGAGTCCCAGAGGAGCCGGCTGCTGAAGCGCAGCACCAGTGCTTCAGGGTGAGGTCTGGTCACGAGATCCGGGATGAAGCACTGTGGTGGGAACAGAAATTTGGCTTATTTCTAACTCAGGCTTGTAAGCCTCATGAACTTAAAGATTTTTTTTTTTGTACTGTGCTTAGATTATTCATGTGGGTAAATTCTGATCTTGAACTTTGAGAGCCTGTGGACGTAGGACTTGCAACGGGACTTACAAAGGATACACCTTCGTTACGTTTCACCTGAGCAGATGAAGCCTCTTCCTGCTCAGTGTTCGCCACCATGGAAGACCATCCTGTAGTTAAGAGGAACCGGCTTCGGCGGCAGAAGCCGGCCCGGCTTCCCCGCCCTCCCTCCTCTCTCCACGACGTGCAGGTGAGGCGGAGCTGCGGAGACGCGCTTGTGGGGGGCGACTCCAGAAGCCGATGTCCGCGGCCCTTGGACACAGGGAGATGTCGGGCCTGCCCCCTCTGGGTCCTCATGAGGGAAGCGGTCCCAGCGGGAGCGGACGGCGTCACACTGCCCAGCTCGGTGCTGGCAGCAAAAAGAGCTGATCGGCCACGATTGGCCCGTGAAGTTCAGGTGTCAGAACATCACGATCGGGACCCGCTGAGGCTTTGTCCGTCCACCCACGCGCCGGCTGGCCATGCCTGCTTGCAGCCTCGCTCACCTCTGTCCCGAGCAGACCTTACATGGCGGACGTGCCAGTCACCAGGTCGGCCTGATCTTCTGTGTCTGGTCTTGGAAGACGGCAGCCGAGAAGCTGGCGGGGCTGGCAGCAGGCCGGTGGCCTCCGGCGTTGGGATGCCAGAAGTCGGGTGTGTCGTGTGCTGGGGCACATATGCTATTATCTGCAGCACTTTAAAAGTATAGGAGTTTACATGCTCACCCTCTACAGGGACCCTGAGAAGGCGTCGGCACAGCTCGAGCTGCTGTGGTCACTCTGACGAGCCCGCGGTCAGCGCAGCCCGCACCGCGGCCAGGGCGCGCCGCCCCTCAGACGTGGCTGCTGGTGTCAGCAGCGCGGAAGCGGCGGGCTCGTCACAGCACAGAGGCGGCCCGGTCGCTGGCTCTCGAGGGGCCAGCCCCGAGGCTGCGAGGCTGCCTCTGTCTCCAGCAGGCCGCCTGCGGGGCGGGCTGAGTCTGGCTCCGAGAGGCCTCTCCGGCCTCAAGCGGCAGCCAAGTAGCTTGGGGGTCTTCCTACAGAGGGCTCTAATACGTTAGCACTTTCCATTCGACTTGAAAAGAATGAAACCTTTCTCTGCGTGCAGGGAAGGGTTTGTCATTTTCTCCAAGAGGCAGCGGGTGTTTTGTCCAGTGCTGCAGGTGCTTTACGGTGACGGCGTCGGCGCGTCAGCACCGGGTGGGTGCCGGCGGGGGCCGGCCGTGGGGGTGACGCGCGGTTGGAGGGGAAGGGGGGCTATGAGCCGCAGCAGTCGACAGCAGGGCCTCCCCTGCACGTCCCAGGCCAGTGGCCGAGAGCTCCGGGGCCACGCTGTGCCTGCCGTGGGTGCCTACAGGGTGGCGGCCGAGCTGGCGTCGGCGCAGAGCGGCACCGGAGGGGCTGGTGGCACGGGGCTGGCGCGGGCGACTCCCTGCTGCCTGGGCGTGCCGGCGCGGGTCCTGCAAGGTGGGGCCGGCCGTCAGCCTTCAGGCCTGCCCGGTGGGCGGTGGCGTCACTGTCTACAGGAAGTGAGATTCCCTCGGCAGAGCGTCATCTGGATGAGTCAAGCTCAACGTGCAGCACGAGTGTGGGGTCCTTGGGTGAGGCTGCGGCAGCCCGTGGGGTGCTGGGGCGCAGAGCGGGTGGGCGGCGGCCCCTGGCAGACACCTGGCCCCGGGCAGGCCCCCAGGCCCTCCTCACCATGCTGCTGGCGCCAGACCCCCGCGGGGCCCACGCTGTTGGCACGCGCCGCGGCCTCTGCAGCGCTCATGTCCGAGGCCCTGCTGCTGTGCGGGTGACTGGCTTGGAGGGAATAAAGGACGTGAAATGCCGGTGTGTTGAGTCTCCTTGGCGCGACCGCGAGCCCAGGCCAGCAGTGCCGGCTGCCCGCCGGGCCAGCACCTACGCAACCCCAGGGCGAGGGCCATGCCCCCAGGAGCCGCGGTGGCTCCAAGACCCTCCTGCAGCTCCCAGTCCGGACAGGAAGTCCCCTTCGCAGCACAAGCCCAGGCTCGGGGGGCACGAGCCCAGACTCGGCGGGCACCAGATAGATGGTGGCTTCTCTGAGGCCACCGGCTCCTTCAGGGTGTCGGCGCTGGGCCAGCCTGGGGCTGGCCAGAGTCGGCTCCCTGCGAGCCCGCATCCTTCCACCCCCGGGAAGGCTTGAAGAGGAGGGAGCGGAGCCGAGTGACTGCTGCCATGACCAGACCGGCCGGCATGGCCGCCCACGGGCCAGGGGAGCTGCCTTGCATGCCGGTCGGGGCCCAGGGCACGGTAGCTGTGTTACCCGCACTCCAGAAGCAGGTGCTTCTGGGCCCGCCCATCAGCCAGGACTGCGTCAGAAACACAGGTTCTCGGGAGAGACGTTCAAGGGGCTGTGTCCGTCACCTCACGGGCCAGCACCAGCCGCGAGGCCAGGGGGCTGCGCTGCCCAGGTCGCCGGCAGCGGCCAGAGACTAAGTCACCAGCAGTGAAGCCAGGAAAAGCGACAGTCGGTCCTCAGGGATGGTGCCCTACCCTTACGTTCTCACACTTTTTATTCGGAGGTGTGGTTTGCTCGCGGGAAGGTGGCGATTGGACGTGTGTCGGCCGCACCCCACAGCACCCCGGCTCTCCTGTCCTGGCCCCCAGCTGCAGGGCCATTGGGCTGGCTCCGGGGATGTTTGCGACGTCGCCCTCCTGAAATCACCTTTTTACAAATGAGAGGAGAATCTGTGAATTTAATTTTTAAAAGGCATAGAAGTAACTTCCCTCTGCACAGTAAATTCATCTCTGACAGGCCACGGCTCACATCCACGGGAGAGGCTGGGCCCCTTAGGCTAAGGCTCGGCCCAAGGCAGAGACTCTGCCGGCCACAGCTCTCGCACCCCGGGCAAGAGGAAGAAAAGGCACCAGCTTAGGAAGACGTGGCTCTGCGACCACACGTGCAGGGACCAGAGAACCCAAGACAACACCGCTAGCAGCAGAGGCAACGAACTCGCAGCAGAGAGGGCCCCCGGGGCCTCGGTGAGACTCGGCTGTCACCACCACAGCCTGAGTCCATCCCGGCCGGGAGCTGACCCCAGGGCGCAGCAGACCCTCCTGTGTCCCACTGCCCTCTCAGCAGTGTGAGTCAGGGGGTCCGCCCGCTCTGCTCCCCGCTCTGTCTCTGGCCTGCACCCAGCTCTTCTACGCATAAATAATTAAACCCTTAAAGAGCTGCGGCAGAGACCGGCCACACTCCAACACACTGCCTGCTTCAGAGGTGCCTCCTGGCCACCGCTCCCAGGACTCCGGCCCCAGCACGCGGAACACTGAGAACGGGGCACAGAGAAAGGGAGGGAAGAGGGGCTGAGGGCCCTGCGGGGCCCCCTTGGCATGTGGGGTGGTGACCGAGGCCTGGCGCGGGCGGTAGCCGGGGGCTGGGCACGCACCTGGCAGGAGAAAAGGCCCTGCCTGGTGGGCGCTGCAGACAGTCAGGGCTCTCCCGTGGGGGCTGTGGTGTGGAAGCCGCGGGAGGGGTGCCTGGAGGGCCGGCGGCCTGCAGGGCCCACCTGAGGGGCGAGGATGGGCCATGTGGGCGCTCGCAGGATTCACCCCATTGGAGCGGAGAACGCCCCCTCGGACGTGCGTGTGTCCAGTGGGCGCCGCTGCTGGGCGAGGCCGTCTGGTCTCCCCGCCAGGGCACGCCGCCGGCCGGCCGGGGGAAAGCACAGGCAGGCGGCGGCGAGCAGAGGCGCGGCGAGCAGAGGCCTGGGTTCCTCACAGAAGTCCCTGGTCTCAGCCTCGATGGGCGGGGAGGGCTGGTCGAGCCACAGGTCCATGGGGTGGCCACAGCGACCAGGAGGGCGGGGGAGAGAGAGACGGGTGGAGAGTGGCAGGGAGAGGAGAGGGAGGCGGGAGGGAGGAGCCCGGGAGCACTTCGCGACCCGCTGCTTCGGGTGCCATCACCCAGACCCATGTGGTCACACCCTGCATTCTGTCCAGCCGGCTCGGGCTCAGCTGGAGGTCACTGGGGCAGCACGTGATGACCCCGACGTCCTCATAGCAGGCTGTCCCCGCCCGGCACGTCCACGTCACAGGCACCTCGCCCGCCCGGCCGTCCAGGCTTGGGCGTGTGGGACAGCCCCGCCGACAGGCGCGCCGGGCACCAGGCGCCGCCCCTCCCTGCCGGAGAAGGGCGGGGGACACTGCAGAGCCAGAGCTGGAGCCCCATGGCGCGGGCAGCGGGGAGGCCGTGCTTCCGGTTCTGCGGGTGCAGGGGCCCACACAGCCGTGCGGCACATCCACCCGCGCGGTGCGGCCGCTAGTATCGCTGCCGGCCGCCCGGCGTCCTGGGAGCCAGACCTCCAGGCGCTCGGACACCTGCTCGTCCCGACCCGGGGCAAAGAGGAGGCAGAGCAAGAGTGACGTTCCAGGAAAACAGCTTTTAAGGACCGGGGGTGGGGGCTGGGGGCGAGGCACCGAGTTTCAGGAAGGGGTTGGCGCTGACCCGGGGTCGGAAGACAACAGGCCGAGGCTGAGCGGCCGGCTAGAGGCCCGTCCCTGGGGCCGGGACCAGGTGCTGGCCACCCCCGAGGGGCCTCTGAGTGGCCCCGGCCCGAGCGCTGTCGGGGGAGAGCTGGCTGTCGTGACCACCCTTTGTGGCCCACCGGGAGCTGCTCCGCGGCGAGCCCAGCCCGCCGCTAAGGGGCAGGTGAGCGGCGATGACCACAGGGTGTGGGCGACGCGCTGGGCGCTGTCCCTTCCGTCTGGTGACACTGACGTCACACGTCTACACAGCTGCCGGACGCCTCAGCGCCCCGGAACCCGGGCCGGCTGGCTGCCAGTGCCGCCCACGCCACCCGCACTCCTGGCCGCCTCGCCCACCCCGCCAGGCCAGGCCGCGGGAGCAGGGAGCCCGGCCTCCAGGCGAACAGCTTGGGGAGGCCAGGCGGCTCGCGGGGGCGGGACCTGGGCGTGAGGCCGCCCCGCTGGCAGGCCCTCCGCCTTGCCCTGCAGCCTCCCTGAGAAGTGGGGCGCGCAGGCCCGCCTTCGCAGGCGGACGGACGATGAGAAGCTGCGCCCGGCGCCCCAGCCCGGGGCAGAGCATTGCGGCTCGGAGCTCCTCCTGCCCACCGCATCGAGGGTGTCCAGGAACCGCTCCCAAGCAGAAGTCCCCGTGGGGCCCACAGGGAGCCGGAGCGGGAGGGGGCTCCTGCAGCAGCGGCCCCGCCCACCCCTCAGGCTGCCCCACGCCAGGCCTGACTCAGCCAGGACAGGCAGAGGAGCTGGCAGGCGGCTACTGGGGCTCCTCAGCTCCATGGCTGCCTCCCGAGGGCGCAGGAGGACACAGCTGGACAGGGTAGGCCGGCAGGGACTTTGTGGGGTGGGGGGGCAAAAAATGAGGCAAATGGGGCGTCCTGGGTGTCGGGTCGCCGCCCCAAGCCTAGCACTCCTTGGTCCCCCAAGGGGGCAGCCAGGGAAAGAGCAAAGTGAACAGCAAGAAAGGCCAAGAGCAAGGCCGGCACCGGGGGGCCGGGCCTGGGAGCCCAGGGCTGCTCCAGGGGCAGTGGAGCCCAGGGAGGAAGGCCAGTTTCGGCTGGTTCCTGCAGACCGAGATTTTAGAGCAGCTCTGCCTCCTCCCTCCCGCCAACACCCCTTCTCTTTCCGCCCCAGCCCAGCAGTCTCCCCGCCTCCAGCCCTCCTCTTCTCAGGCTGGTTGTTGGCTCCGGCAGGGCAGGAGGCTGGCTGTGGGCTCAGCTGCCCTGCCCGCCCATCGAGGCCACAGCTGGACCGCACAGCACGGGATTGGCTGCAGGCCCGAGGGCGGGGCGAAGCTGCACGCAGACTTTACCTGCCTAGGTAAGTCAGGGGCAGGTCAAAGCAGAAAGCAGGAGGAGGCAGGAGCTGCCTGCAGCTGGCTGCCCCCGCGTCTGCCCGCCCCGCGGCGAGGTGAGTCCTGGGGACAGGCTGCCCTGCCCACAGCGGGGGCGCAGTGCAGGGCACACGCCACGAGCGCCCCTCTCAGAGCCACGGCTCGCATGGGGCTCGCAGACGGTGTCTCCGGGGAGCGGGGGCGCCTTCCCCACCTGCCCCTTCCTGCTGGAAACGCATGTTGGGCCACAAGCAAGAAAATAGGTTCCTTTGGGGAATTTCTGCCTGCGGACAGCTGTCACTGGGTCCTGATGTGGAAGAGGAGAGGAGGGGAGGGCGGGTCCCCAGAAGGGAAGGGGAGAGCGCGCCCCGCTGTGTGTCTGGGGAGCACGGGGTGGCCGCTTGGCGCTGTCACATTGACGCGAGGGCGAGGGGCGTGCCGCGCGGCTGTCCTTGGGTGCTCAGGCCCTGGGCCGGCCGCCAGGCAAGATCTGCCCGCGGGGAGCCCCGGCCCAGCCCCAGTGCCCCAGGCCCGCTGTGCGCTGCACTTCTTCAGCTGGTCCCTGGCTCGTCATGGACACCTACGTCCCGTCTCACGGGGCCTGGCGCGGGGACCCCAGGGCTGTGCTGCCCCCACCTGCCCCCCAGCGCCGGCCAGTGCTCCGGTGCTGAGCGCAGAGGGGCATCCTCCAGCACCCTGGGCTGGCACACGGGTCTGGGCTTGTGCTTCACCTGTCTGTCTGCGGGGACAGGGGCGCAGGCTTGGGGCGCGTGGAGCCCCGGCCTGGCCGCCGCAGGCACCGCAGTGGGGTGGGCAGGCCCGGGGCCGCGCACCAGGGTCGCGGCTGTGGGGGGCACTCTGCACAGCTGGCCCAGCCTCCCCAGGGTGAGCCACAGCCCCACAGGGGACACCCAGCGGGGTGCCGACGCCCGAGTGCACGGTGGGCGGCGCGCGCTGGCCTGCCTGAGTCTCCCTGGTGCTCCCTGGGGTTCTCCAGCCCAGGCCGTTCCTGGGGTCTGCGTGGAGCAAGCACCTGTCTGGGAGGAGCAGGAGGCCCACGCTGCCAGCGGGTGGGGTGCGGGTAGCTGGCAGGTCGGGGAGCACCGGGTGGGGCCCCCCTTGCCGCTGTTTATTCAGCTTGGGGCTCCCGCGAGGGCGTCAGTGGTTAATGTTTAACGTGGGGGCCTGCGCAGGCTGTGCGTCCCCACCCACCCGAGTCTGCAGGAGAGGTCGAGGGTTAGAGACGCAGACCCGCCTGGGCGTCTCACCCATTTCTCCGGCTCTTATCAGGGCACATGCCGCGGGTTTCGATGGCTGCCCCGAGAGCCGAGTTTCAAGGCTGTAAAGCCTCGGCGGAAACGCAGCTTCCAGGTCAGGCTCGGGCGGGGCACCAGGGCGGGGTGCGCTCACATCGGCTCGGCTCACACGTCGGGGCACAGGCAGCCCCGGCCTCGCCCTTGGCCGCTGGCCCGCAGCTCCGGGGTGCTGGTGACCGACGCAGCGCCGCCTCTGCCTGCAGATGTCCCCCGTGGCCGCAAGAAGCTGACCTGGAAGCTGCACCCCACGACCACGCGGCTGCACGGCTCTGCTCCGGGCAGCAGATACGCGAGGGCTGCGCCAGAGGCCACCCAGGAGGCCCAGGCCCATGCGTGGACGGCGTGCCCCAGCCCTGCTAGGCACGGGGACACTCTGCGGCGGCCAGTCCCTGACCGTGGGGGGCCGAAGGGGCTGAGCTCGCCCGCTGAGTGCCCTGTTCAGCGTCTCCAGGGCTCTGGGCACCAGGGGCCACCTCGCAGAGGGGCCCGCTGTCCTGCCCAGCTGTCCGCCGGCAGAGCCCCGGGTGCCCCTCGCCCTCGCCTGTATCTCCAGGACGCCCCAGCTGAGGCACGTGACTCACAGGCCCCCCTCGGCTGCGTGGTGCCCTGCCCGGGGCCAACTGCGTGCCTCGCCCAGGGCGGCCAGGACGTCAGGGGCAGAGGCAGAAGGGGGCGCCGCCTGGACCTGCGCTCGCGGCCCGAGGCCGGGCGGCGGATGTGCTCCGGGTGTGGGCAAATGTCCAAGCGCAGTCTCTGAGCGAGCTGGGGCCGCACTCCCAGCAAACCCTCTTGCGACTGCAGAGGAGAGGCCCGGCCTCGGGGGTGCTTCCTGCCCAGGGCGCAGGGGGCGTCGCCCGCCTTTGCTGTGCGTCCTGAAGGGGCCGCCCCCTCGCGCCGTGGACTCAGCTGGGCCGTGGGGAAGGCCTAGGGCCAGGCAGGGGGCTGCCAATCTGCCTGCCGCGGGGTGTCCTCGCACGTGGCCACCGGGTCCCTGCAACCTCACTCTGTCACCTGCAGGTGCAGGGGCGACGCCGCGGTCTGTGGCCGAAGCGGTTGGCATGAGCCAGGCCACTCCCTGCAGCCTGGCGGTGAGGGCAGCACGGCCCAACCCCGTAGAGTTGCACGGGGGACGCAGCTCCTTCTGGCCGCACTCCTCGGCCGCCTGTCCAGCCCGCACGGCCCTCAGGCAGCCTGGCCCTCTGCCAGCCTGGGCAGGGCTGGCACAGCTTCTGGGCTTACTCACGGCTCTGACCCTTCCCTTTCAGGTGGCTTGGGACCCCCCTCGCTCCCCGCGTCCCCCTGGGAGCCCCGCCTGCACCTCACTCCGGGCCATGCCTGAGAAGGAGCGCTGGCCAGCAGTGCCCGGTTCCAGCAGCCTAGACCGAATGATGAGCAACGTCTCCACCCGCTCAGCATCTGTACGTACCCCTGCCCGCGGCCCCTGCCGCACCCCTGCCCACAGCTGCCCTGTTTACAGTCACTGCCCGCAGCCCCTGCCCACAGCCCTGCCCACAGCTGCCCTGTCTACAGCTGCTGCCCGCAGCCCCTGCTGCACCCCTGCCCACAGCCCTGCCCTCAGCCCCCTGCCCGCAGTCCTGCCCTTGCTCACTGCTCCTGCTCTTGGCTGCCCCGCCAGGCGCTGAGTCACAGCAGCTGAGTCACCTGTGGCCGGTTCTATTGCCACAGAGAACAGGGTGGGACAAGCTCAGGGTCCCAGAGGACAAGTGAGACTGCCCCCATTTTCATGCGCACGAGGTGAGGCCGCAGGCAGAGGGCAGCGCCGGGCGGCCTGAGCCAGGCGGGCCTGGGGCCTCCGCTCCCGGCCACGCAGTCATGAGACGCCGACGCCGATGCCTCCACCGTGCGTCTCGGACCCAGAGGGGCCTCCCCGGCGTGCGCGGCCCTGAGCGCGGCCCAGCAGGTGTCTGGAGGCGCCAGGTGGCTGGTGGCTGGTGGCGAGGCCACCTGAGGGTGCGTGCCCCGGACGGAGCCGGGATGGCCCAGAAGCTTCTCGCCCTGCGCCCGACCTTGTGGGGTCCTTGACACCAGGCGGGCCCTGCCGGCCAGGGGCGTGGGTGCCGTCGGGCTCCGATGGGAAGCGTGGAGCCGGGACAGCAGTGCCCAGGCCAGGCGTCTCCTGTGGTGCTGTGGGGGCGGAGCGGGGCGGCTTGGGCTTGCGCGAGGCGGGACTGGCCACAGGGGCCCACGGGAGCCAGCGTGGGGAGAGGCTCGGCCCGGGTCTCGAGGGGGAGCGGCCCGTCCCCACCAGGCCCCGTGCGGGGCTCTGGGCTTTGAGGGCTGGGCTGGGGCTTCCCGGACACCAGGCCTCACAGGGGCTGTTCCACCAGTGTCTCGCCTCCCCCGAGTGCCCACTGTTGCGGGGTCTCCCCCAGTCATCTGAGCGGGCCCGTGGTGCCCGGAATTTAGAAGACGGTGGGGCTGCCGGGAAGGGACTCGGCGCTCATCTCGGTGGTTCAGGCTCTCCCTGACTGTGGTGGTCACCGGCAGTGACCACCCAAACAGCCACGTGCAACCTTCAGCTGCGCTGGCCGCTCCCTCTGAGGACAGTACGGCTCTCACACGCCTTCACGGTCAGGGGAGGTTTGTCGGCCCCGCCCACGTCCGCCCAGTCTCTCCACCTTCCCTGAGTTAATATTTGCTTAAGAAACGCGCACATATTTGCATGCCAGCCAGAGCCAGATGCCAGGGAGAGGAGCACGCGAGGGAGCGGCGGCCTGCAGCAGAGTTGCCCTTGTGCGGCCAGCGCTGCTGTCCCCTCCGGCACGGCCCTCCTGCTAAGCCTCGTGTTGTCCTCAATGCGAAGGCCCAGTCCGTCCGCAGAAGCAGCCTGAAAGCTGGGGACAGCAGGCTCCAGCTCAGGGCCCCGACGGCCGGGAGCAGCCTCAGCGTGAGAGAGCGATGAGGGCCCAGAAGGCTGGTCTGGGCTCCGGCCCCGGGAGGGCCCGGCCTGGCCTGCCCAGCTCCCGCCTGCCCAGCCCCGCCCGCCCCTGCCCCATGGGTGCCCAGTTTTGCAGCGGCCCGCGAGGGGCAGGGAGTTTCCGGCCGCGCAGCATTCCTCCCTGCCCAGCCCGGCGCCAGCAGCCTCTCCTCTCCGCAGAGCGACAGCAGCTACGACTTCCTGTCCGCCGAGGAGAAGGCCTGCCTGCGCTTCCTGGAGGAGACCATCGGCTCCCTGGACGCCGAGGCTGACAGCGGAGTGTCCACCGACGAGTCTGCACAAGCTCCGGCCCCCCAAGGCCCCCCGGCTCTGCCTGCCCCCCAACCCGTGCCCCAGGGTAAGAGACGCCATGGGCAGCATCTCGAGCGAAACCCAGGGGCAGAGGTGCTTCGGGCCCTGCCAGCCGCCTGTCCTCCGCTGGGCCGCGGGGTCTCTGTGCCCCTGGCCAGGAGACTGGCAGTGGCGCAGAGGGCTTCGGGCAGCAGTGGAGGCGGCGGGAGGGGCTGGAGACAGGGCCGCAGAGGCGGGTGAGTCAGCGAGGGCACGCCCCGGACTGCCCAGTCCCGGTGCGGAGATAAGAGAGGGAGGGAGGCCCCGCGGGCAGAGCGGGACCAGCAGGCGGGAGCGGCCGGCCCCCCTTCCGCACGGCCAGCACCCCAGCACAGGCCTCCTGACAGAGCGGGGCCGGCCCCGGGGCACCTGAGGGGGCCAGTGGGAGCCAGAGCCGCGCACGGGCAGCCGTGGCCTGTGCGGACTGCCCGGTGCCTGGACACGGGACGCCGAGCGCCTCGCCCACCCCACTGCCCCGTCCCAAGGCCCCGGCGCCTCGGGGCCACCGGCCCTGCCGCTGTGGGGAGCAGACCTGAGTGCGGGCGTCGGGAGGCACCGCGGCTGGTTGTCCTTGGGGCCCAGTGGGCGCTGCCCCAGGCAGCTGCCGCCCGTGCCAGAGAAGGGCCGGCTCTGGCGGAGGCAGAGGCGAGGGGCGTCCGTGCCCCGTGCAGGCCCTCACCTGCCCCGTCTGCCTGTCCTGACCCTCCAGGGCGCCCCGTGGATCCGGCCCCGCAGCGGGGACCCCAGTCCAGGGCACTGACTCCTCCCAGCCCGCTTCGTCCGCCCGCACCCCAAGGCCTGGGCCTCTGGTCTGGCTCCCACAGCCTCCCCAGAAACATCCACATCGGCAGAAACCAGCGTCTCGGGTCGGGCACCGCCCAGACCCCCGTCCTGAGGCCGTCTGAGGGGGTCGTGCCAGCCCCCAGGGCGGAGCAGGGCCTCGGGCCGCAGGAGGCCTCAGACTCGGACGTCGTGCCCCCGCCAGAGGCCTTCCGGGACAGCCGGCCCACGGCTCCCAGAGAGCAGAGCCACGTCCCCCAGTCCCCCGCAGCCCTTGGCCCCCCGGAGCACGGGGCGCCTGCCCCAGAGGCCATGTCCCAGGCGGCCAAGGAGCAGGGGCAGCCAGCGCTGCCCGGGGCCCAGTCCTCTCGGGACCTGCGAGGTGCTCCTGTTCCGGCGGGGGCACACCCAGAGGCCCAGCAGGGCCCCGCCACAGCCCCGAAGCCCCGGAAGCTGCCCCCCAACATCGTCCTGAAGAGCAGCAGGGGCAGCCTGCGCGCTGAGCCCCAGCACCGGCTGTCCAGGCCTGCGGAGGCGCCCGGGGACGCAGAGCATAGGCGGGCGCGCCGGGAAGCGCTGGAGAAGCTGGGGCTGCCCCAGGACCAGGAGGACCCCAGTGCCCACCCCAGCAGGCCCAGGCCTGGCGGCTCCCTGGAGCTGCGGGAGCCCCCGGCCCCTGCCCGCGGGTCCCCCCTGGGCAGTGCTCAGGGGCCCGCTCTGGGCCCAGGTCAGACTCCCGGCCCCGAGCCGGCTCCAGGGAGGGCCACGCCGGCCCCCGGCCCGACGCTGCTGTGCAAGGGCGCCCCTGGCCTGCAGCAGACGGGCGTCAAGGCCAGCACACTGGAGCGCTCGGGTGTGGGGCTCGGCAGCGCCCTTGTCAAGGAGGGGGCCCGGCCCGCCCAGGCCAGCTCCTGCCCCGGCAAAGGCGCCTTCTTGGACAAGCTCTCGCCCCAAGTCCTGAGGAACTCCCGGCCCCGCCCGGCCTCCCTGGGCACCGGGAGGGACTTCGAGGGCATCCAGGTGGGCAGGCTGGCCGACCTGGAGCAAGAGCAGAGCGCCCCGCGAGCCCCGCGCCACGGACAGAGCCGCGACAAGCTGCCCCGGCCGATCTGCGTCAGCGTCAAGATCGCCCCCCGCGGCGTCCCCGCCGAGCACCGGCGCGAGGCCCTGCGGAAGCTGGGACTGCTAAAGGAGTAGCCGCCTCGGCCCGCGCAGGCAGGTGGCCGGGACTGCCCCTCCTGGCCGCCACCGCTGGCCCGGCCCGGGGGCGAAGAGCCCTGAGGCTGTGGCCTCCCCGGCCTGGCCAGTGCTGTCGGGCTCAGCGCTCCTGCCGGCCCCGGGCCGGGCCGGTGGTTGTGCCTTCCCTGTGCCCCACAGCACCGGCCTGGCGCGGTCCTCCTGGCCCGGGCCCGGTGGTTCCGCGGCCCCTCCTGAGGCGTGCTCCGCTGTGCCGGCCCGGGCCAGCAGGGCCCGGAAGCGCTCTGCCAAGACCGTGGCGGCCACACCACCCTGTCCGCCCCGGCGAAGGACACCCCTGCGGTGGCAGCCGCCCTGCCAGCCCGCCGCGCTTGGAGTCTCAGCACTGGAGGGGCCAGGGCGGCCTCCTCTAGAGAGCGCACTGCTCAGGGCGGCCCCTGCGCCAGAAGAGGGAGGCAGCGGGCCCAGGGGGAAGACCTGCGAGTGGAGCCTAGCGCAGATGGTCTCCCCCAGTCAGTCAGGGAGCCAGAGCCGCAGCCTCCTGGGAGACGGACGATGCCCCCGTGCCCTGAAGGCGTGAAGCCGCCCTGCCAGCAGAACCAAGGAGCTGCCCGGCCCTCAGGCCTCGGTGCTGCCTCCGCAGGGGCGTGGGGGGGCGGGGCGCAGCGCTGCGCACAGCCCTCCGGAGTCGGGGTTGCCCCAGGCCCTGTGGCCCCTGCCACGCATTGGCTCAGCCGCCCGCCAGGCCGGGGCAGCCTGAGAGGGTGCGCGTCTGCTACAGACTGAGCCCGGCCCGGGCCCCCCCCACGCTCAGCGGCCATCCTCCCTCCCGATCACTGATCCCCGCGCCGCACCTGGGCGCTCCGCCCGGGCTGCGCTCAGGTCTCCGCAAGTCGCCCACTGCGTCTGAGTCCGCCGGCCACGGGCAGCGGAGGCCCTGAAGCGACGCGCACAGCAGGCACCTCTCCGGGAGAGACCGTCTGCCCCACCGCAAAGAGGAGGGGCTCAGGCTGCGCCCGCGGAGGAACAGAGCAGGACAGAGCCTGGTGCGCCCCGACTCCGGCTGCGGAGTGCCCCCATTTTCACCCGCGTGTGGGCGGCTTCCTCACCCCAGGGGCAAGCCCCGGACTCCAGCAGGCCCCAGCGGGCCCCCGGACAGCGCTGGCCTTACGGAGAGAGCCCCCTCTCCACGAGACTCACGCCGCTTCCCGAGGGCTCCAGAGACGCAGCGCCGGCCCAGGCCGCGCCGGCCCAGGCAGGCGACCACGAGAGCTGGGTGCGGGGCGTGGGGACTCGACATGGGTGCCGGGCCTGTGGCTGCAGCACGTTTCGGGTAACTCACAGCGCCCCTGGGGAGGACGCAGAGCACGCGAGCGGACAAAACAAAATAAAAGCTGCTGGTGGCCCTGGTGTCAGGGGCAAGCAGGGTGCTGGGGGCGGTGCTCTCGTTCCTTCTTTTCTGGGTTCTTCCTTCAAAACTATAGAGCAGAGGGGGCGGGAGCACACCTTCCGGGTGGTCAGCAGAGATAGGGCCCGAGTGTGGTGGTCACCGCAGGGGGCGGCGAGGGCATCCCCGGCAGGGTGGGCAGCCCGGCCCCGGCCCAGCCCCTGCTCCATTTGTTTAGCGCAGAACATGGTGACATTTCTCAGTCCAGAAAACAAACAGGGCATGTGTTGGGGCAGGGAGTGTCCGGAATGGAATAAACTGGGCCAAGCACGGCACACTCCACCTAGGTGACGCGCGGCCGGGGTGGGCAGGGAGGGGCTGGCCGGCCTTGGCGCACCCACTGAGGGCCCTAAGCGGGGAGTGCCGCGCGGCTGGTCAGATGCACACCCGAACCTCGTCCCTCTTCCCCAGAAACTCTCCAACGGGCCTTTCGGTCCACGAGCTGCACCCACGCTGCTGGGGGGTCCCCACCCTCTCTGGGAGGGGGCGGCCCCCTGGGGGTGGGGCCAGTCCACCTGTCTGTGAGGGTGCGGGCCCTCAGCCCCCGCAGCAAAGACGCCCCACAACCTGTGACGGCTGCCCAGTCCAGGGTGGCTCACGCTAACGACAGCCAAGCCACGGCCACACGGAGGCCCCGCCCCGCTCTGGAGCCGGCCCTGGCAGGGCTTCCTGCTGGGAGACCAGCCGGCCAGGCCCTCCGCCAGGCTCTGAAGTGACCGAGGCCAGGCTGAGATCTCTTCAACCAAGTCTCAAGCAGCCCCTGACCAGAGGCTGCTCCCGGCTGCACAGCGGGGCCGTTGTTCCTGCTCCGCCCCAGCTGGCCTGGCCTCTTCTCCTGCTGCCACACCCAACCTCAGGGCAGGAGAGGCCCATGGTCCAGATGCTGCGGGGGGTGTGCCAAGGACCTGGCCCCACAACCCAGACTCTGACAGGGAGCGAGGGGAGCGTGGGCGAGTGGGGGCGGGTCCCTGAGTTTGGCTGTCCGGGTGAACTGCCTACTCGCTGTGGACGACGAACGTGGGCTGGGAGGAGGCTCACCCCACTGGGCCCCAGGAGCGGGGAGTCGGGAGAGGCGCAGCACGGCCCCAGCGCTCACCCATAGGCCTGTGGGGGCGAGGCCTCGGCGAGAGGGCAGGGCACGTCACCCACAGGCTGTGAGGAGTGGACAGAGGCCCAGGGTGGGATGGGGGACTTTGGAGGAAGGCCGAGGTGCCGCAGGACCATGCAGACCAGGGCACTGGGGGGACCTCTGCTGCCGCAGCACAATGACCTGATTTAGGGCAAAGCAAGGTGGGGAGACCTGCAACCACACCCCCAGGTGCAGCCTGAGACACCGGTCTGAACCTGCCTGTCGGGAGCCGCTGCCAGGCCAAGCCCAGCCCTGCATTCCTGCATTCCTGTGCCCACACTGCACCCCGCCACCCGAGGAGGCCAGCCAGCCACCCTCTGCACCCCTTTCCACCCAGCCGCAGCGGCTGTCTCGAGCCCTTGCCCCAGGGCCAGGCGCCCTCCCAGGGTTTCTGCA
This sequence comes from Galemys pyrenaicus, assembly GCA_019455555.1. Lineage (NCBI taxonomy): Eukaryota > Metazoa > Chordata > Mammalia > Eulipotyphla > Talpidae > Galemys > Galemys pyrenaicus. Next base: position 515,525 of record JAGFMF010012293.1, read on the forward strand.
CTGGTGTGTGGACATGAGAACTAGCACCTGTAGCTCTGCTCGAGAGCCATGGTCAGGTGGCCCCTGCACGCTCGCCTCGGAGGGGCTGGCGATTCGGCACATTGTCCTGGGCTGGGCAGGACCCCTCCGGCCACCAGCACAAGCGCCCAGCTAGGGTGTCATCCGAGCAGCGAGGGCCTGACACCTGTGCCCACCTCTCAGGGGAGAGGGTCTCCGAGTGCCACCACTACTATCCTGGCAGGGGCCAGCGCACCACTGGGCCTGTGTCCACAGGCCAAGTCCTTGGTGGCCACCAGCACGGAGAGGCCCTCAAGGGCGGCTCCAGCAGCAACACGGCGGGTCCATCCCAGCTTTCCACTACACTGACCCAGCTGGTCAGGCCTTGGGGTCAGCTCTCAGGCAGAGTCCACGCATGCCTGGCCCATGCATGGACACGGGGCTCGAGACAGATAATGAGACGGATACAGATGCTTGTTTGTGTGCATGTGTGCGCCGCACACATGTGCGCGTATGTACAAGAGAGTGAACCACTTGTTGTAAGGACAACTACTGTGGAAGCAGCGCTATGAATGCCAGAAACCAGCCTCAGGAAGGCCACGAGGCCCAGCCCCGTGATGGCCGGTCGCTCCCTGATGGTGCCTCCCGCACCCTTGAGGCGGCCGTCAGCCCAGACTCTGTCACGTCACCCCCTTGCTTTCCCTCACATGCCCCCCAGACCCCTCAGCAACACAGTGTGTTTTCCTTTACATATCTTTATGCAAATAAAGTCACACCTTATGTATTCTTCTGTAACATGTATTCTCACTATTTGTTTTTAAATAAATTTTATTGACACAAGAATGAATTCAAAGTGGATAGAAGATCTGGATATAAGAATGGAAACCACAAAGTACCTGAAGAGACCTTAGACGTCCGCCACAGGATGCACTGGGACTCAACCCCAGCGGCAGGAAACAAAAGCAAAAATAAACAAGTGGGACCAAATCAAACTAGAAAGCTTTTGTTCCTCAAAAGAAACCGCCACAAAACCGAGACGGTAACCTACAGAATGGGAGAAAATATTTGCAAGTCAGGCATCTGACAAGGATCTAAACTTCAAGATTTACGAAGAAAGCTCTTATACAATCCAACAACAACAGACAAGCCAATAAAAAATGAGCAAAGGACCTACAGAGCCACTTTCCTACAGAAGACATTTGGGTGTGAGATGAGAAGATCGAACTACACAGCAGCACTGCCTGGATTTGCCAAGTGACACCCTTCCTCAGAGGAACAGACAGAAAACCTGTAGAGCAGCTACCCAGACGACTACTGCACAGCTGTGTAAAAGACGAAATAACGGCATTTAGGACCAACTGGATGGAGCCCAAAGTGATTGTTAGATGAAATAAGTCAAAAGTGAAATATATCAGCGGGTTTCACTCATCTGTGGAATATAAACACCAAAAAGACATACACAGACATATACAGTGGAATAAATCTTGAACTCGTTGAAAGAACATAATGACCACCTGGGGAAACAAGGGGCAGGAAGGAGGGGATGGGGAGGAGGGATGGGGTCTGAGCACAGGTGGCTTGCTGGAGGGTGAGCAGAACATGACAGGAGCAAAAGAACAGAAACGTGACCCCTAAAATTAATAGGCCTTCCTTTAGACGTCCTATTCTTTCATCCACGGTAGGCACGATCAATGCTCGTTACTGGACGCAGCCGCAGCCTATTTTCACTGCTGTGTGTTGTGCTACCTGACGCACGGTGACGTGTCCACTGTCCACAGTCACAGCGGACTCGCACATTTTTTTCGCACGCCGGAGGAGCGCCAGCTCTAGGATGCCGGTCTACTTTCGTCCCTTCCCATGGCGACAGCGCATCTCCCAGCCATTGCAGCTGCTCGGACGATCGCGCCTGACTGACACCTTGCTCTCCTGAACATACCGGACTTGCAGGCGCCCGCCAGGTGCTCGCGCCCGCGCCCCGTTAGGGTCACTGCACAGTGCGGGCGACGTCTGCAGACCTGCTGCTGCGTGTCCAGCTACTTCCTGAAGTCACTCCCGCAGAACACGGTCACCCTTGGCGAGCAATGTCACCGTCCCGCACGCAGCGTTCTCGCGCTCGCCGCGGCCGGCAGGTCGCGCGTCCGGCCTTGCGCCGCCGGCCCCCTGCCCCTCCCGGACCCACAGCCCGCCGGCCGCCGGCCGCGCCGCGCCTCCCAGCCCCCAGGCGGCGCGCTCGGCTGCTCCGCGCCCGCCTCGTCCCCGGGCTCCTCCTTCCTCCGCCCCGCCCGCCGCCGGCCCCTACCTCGCTGATCTTCCGGCCTGGCGGGCCATTTCCCTCCGCGCGCGGCTCGCAGGCAAAGGCGCACCGTGATGACGCCACCAGCGCGGCGCGCAGAGAGGGCCGGGCCTCCGGGGCAAAGGAATGCAGGGGCGGAGCGCCACCTGGTGGCGACGATCGGCGGTGCGGCCAGCGGGTGAACGGCGAGGAGGGGGGCGGGCGCAGGGGGCGGGGCCGCACCGCTGTGGCGTGCGGAGGCACCTGTGGTCGCTGAGCAAGTTTTCCGATTTAAATATACACCTTTTGCGTTTTAACGATTTCTGAAATTTTCCTTGACGCTACTTTTGGAGGAGACATGGGCTCTTTGCCTCCACTTCATTTGCATTTGAAGTTCCCGGCAGGGGAGGGCTGGCCAGATGTGTCCCTGCAGAGGTGCAGCTGCGCACCTGGCACCCTGCCCCGCCCCTGCGCACACCACCTGCACCCTCGCTCACCTGGTGGCACCTGCCTCTGGAACATGGGCGAGGTCGTTGCAGGGAACCGCCTCCTCAGGGCCCAGAGGGATGGGTGCGGAGAACCCGAGGGCTTGGGGGTCCTTCCTGAGTGGGGTCTCGCGTCCTGGCCCCACTGACGGGAAGCGCCCTTTTCCCCCATGTCGGCTCCAGCTCCACGGGCGCTCAGGACACGCCTGGGGGTCTGGGCTCCCCGTCCGGCCCCGCTGGCCTGCGCCCTCCGCCCCGTCTCGTGATGCTAGAGCGGGCATCGGCTGGACGGTCCCTCTTGCCCCCGGAGACCGCGGGGCAGGGCAACAGGCCGGACCCCTGGTGTCTCCCCGGGGAGAGGTGAGCCTCAGTCACCCCCACCTCAGCGTCGGGCCGGCTCCTTCGGGAAAACACCGAGCCTGGTCAGAAGCCACGTGCTGGGCGGCCGCTGGTCCACTCCAGGTGCCCTGTCCGGCGCTCGGCTTGACCCTGCCGCTGGCCTCTTTGCCCCCGTCCCCTGCTGGAGGGCGCCTGAGGAGCAAACGCGGGTCCCCAAAGGCGCTGACGCCTCCAGGGCTTCAACCCAGGGAACGAACTGTCCGGACTTTTATGCTGGGACACGGGACACAGGGAGCAAATGGGCCAGAGTTTCGACTCCCTGACCTCGTCCTGCGTCCCCCGCCAGCTGCCTCGGACCGATCTTTGCGGCCGGCGAGTCCAGGTGCCCCCTGAGGAAGGGCCCGTGCGAGGGGCTTCCTGGCCGGGGAGCCGCCGCCGGGGGCAGGCAAGCCCAGAGAGGCTGCCCAGAGCTTCCCGGGCCTCGCCCAGGGACCCAGGGCACTGTGCAGGGGCGGGGGTCTGGGGGAGTCGCGGTAGACAGGGCGGTGCTGGAAGATGAGGCTGGAAAGTGGGACTGCACCTGAGACAGGGGGGCGGGCGCGCGGGGAGGCAGCCATGTCAGCGTGAAGGGGTACCCCAGGACCCAAACCTGCCGGCTCTGTGCCTCACACTCCAGCTCGTGAGCTCCACAGGCACGAGCCGGCACAGCCCCTGTGCGGAAGGGTGCACTGCTCAGTTCCCCAGCAAGACCCCAAAGTCCCTGGTCCCGGGCTAGTGCAGCCCCACGGGTGGCCCAGGCAGGCCCAGGGCCTGAACCGGCCCCTCCTCTAAGGACCTCCTGGGGGGCCGCAGGGACTCGGCAGAGGGGCTGCGTCTGGGAGGGAAGGAGCGAAACCCAAGCCCAGGTGCGGCTGCCACTGTCCTCTCCCCACGGCTGGAGCGGGGGCAGTCCGCAGCTCTGGCTCTGGGAGAACGCTCCCGGACACAGGTGTGGGCACTGAGCTCTGTGGATCGGGAGAGGGACGCAGAGGTTGCGTTGGGGCTGCTCTGGAAGGCAGAGACCCCGCTCTTCTCTGGGCCCGGACCGCGCGAGGCTGCAGGAGGGGGCAGGATGGAACCTCTCCGGGGTAAGGGGACCAAGCTGAGCTGCGTCTGTGTTCCCACCGCCCAGGCCTCCAGGGTGGGGAGAAGGCGCTGCCCACAGGTAGAGACCGGCTGGGCTCCGCCCTCCCTGTCGGCTGGGGTGTGGACTATCCGCTCCCGGAGCTCCTCTCCTTGGGCGGGATCAGAAGGGGTGCGCGGCCCAGTGGACCCCCCAGGCCCGGTCCCCCGGCCTGCACAGGAGCTGGAGCCCACACGTGCGGGGGGCCTTCCTGTCAGCGGAGCAGGGACGTGGGTCCCGCTCAGGGAAGGACCGGCCCCCTGGCTTCCCCCAGGCCCAGCAGTGGGGAATGGGAGCTCCCGCACAGGCTCGGGGGGGGGGGGGGGGGNCAGAAGACGCTGCCCGTGCAGGGCGGGACCGCCCCGGGGGAGTCTCCTCCTGGGGCTTGCTCCTGGTGGAGAGGTCTGCTGTTGACGCTGAATAAACTGAATTGGCCAGATCCCTACAACGGCCTCCGTCTCCACAGCTTCACCTGCAGATCTGTGCCCCTGACACCCCACAGCCTCTGGCACCTGCTGGGTCTGGCTTTGGGGGGGGCATGGGCGCCTCCTGGTCGTGGCTTTAAGCCTCTGCCCCGCCTCTGGCCCTCGGCACTGCGTGAGCCTGTTCCTGGCCTCTGGCGCCTCCTTTCCGTTTTGTCCATCCTCATCCTCATCAGCGTCCACTAGAAGTAAACACGTTTGGGGGTACTGGGGTGCCAACAGATTTGGCACAGGCAGGAAAACCACCACTTTCCCGACAGCTCCCACCACTCTGCTCTTGTGCCTCCTCCGAGTCTGCTTCCTGCTTCCTGCATCCTGCTTCCTTCTCAACCATCAGTTCTCAGCTCCGCTTCCAGGGCAGGCAGGACCCGGGGCCTCCCGCCCCCGCAGGACCGCACCGTGACCGTGGGCCGGAGGCGGGAAGCCCCATGCCATGTGTGTCCCACCTCCGTTACCATCCCCCAGCACACTCGCCATTTGGGGCGCCAGGTTTTGGGGGTGCCCCCAACGGCCGCCTGGAGTAAATTTCTCTGCGCAGACATTCTTGAGGTTCGGACTGTGGCTTTCTGGCAGGAGGCAGAGACCCAGTTTGGTGCTGCCCACAGCGTCCACTCTCAGAGCCCAAGTAGAGACATAAAGGACGTGACTGGACGCTCTGCCTCGAGGCGTGGGGTGCAGGGGCGGAGGGCGCGTCCGGGCCACTGTGCCCGAGGCCGCTGCTCCTCTGCAGGGGGCAGGCAGCCACTTGGGGAGGGCTGCAGGACCCTGTACCGCAGGGGCCACGGCCTCACACCAGCAGGCCCTGCCTTCCCGCAGCGGTCATGGAGCCTGGCGCTTGGGCCTTGGGCAGAGGCCTCGGTGTCCGCGAGCCCCGCCGCCCCTGTGCAGCCCGGCCCGGCCGTGACACCCCACTGTCCCGGCAGCCGCCTTCCCTTCCGGTCTGCCCCTTCAGCTCTGCCCGGCTGCCCCGACGAGCCTGAGCAGACACCCTTCTTCTCACCGAGAACCCCGTTGGCCCCTCATTCACCTCGCTTGGGGCCTGCGGAGCAGACAGAGTGTGGGAGACTCACCTGGGGTCACCTAGCTTCCAGCAGCACCCCAGACCCAGGCGAGCCTGCTCTGCCCCGGTCACCCTGCAGGCCGTGTGCAGAGGCCACCCCACAGCCACTGCCCACTGGCGTCCAGCAGGCTGCCCGGTGCCCACGTCCACCCCTCGCCGGCGTCCAGCAGGCTGCCCGGTGCCTGTGTCCACCCCCGCCGGCGTCCAGCAGGCTGCCTGGTGCCCAATCTGCGCTGGGCGGGCCGGGGCAGGACAGACCCAGCAGCTTTGCCCTGTGGGTCCTGGGGGAGCGGGCTCGGCTGTCACCCCGGATGTGCCCAGGAGGCGGACACCCTGGGGCAGCTGCCGCAGACTGCCCTCCAGGGGGCTTGTGTGCCCCCCAACACCCTGCATGAGACGTGGACGTCTGAGGCCTCTTGAGGGCTGTCAGGGGTTGCTCTGCCAGGTGGCCGTGACTGAGGGTGGCTGTGACCACCAGGGGGCAGTGCAGCTCGCGCCGGGGGTGGCTCCATCCAGTCCAGGGCCAGCAGGGCCCCAGGCAGGCAGAGGCGATGCCACTACACCCCCAGCCCCGACCCCCAACGGTGGCAGACAGGTGAGGACGGAGGGCCCTGAGGCTGGACTCCCCGGTGCCTAGCTAATAAAGAGGCCACAGGTCAGAAGTGGGACCCTAGGGCCCAGGCCCCCTCGGGGCCCAGGGCCCCGAGTCCAGGCGCCTCGGCCTCCTTTCAGGCCTCCGTGGTTGATGCCCTCGGGGGCTGGGACGCCTCGCGAGAGGACCACCTGGCGTCCCCGCTCCCTCCTGGGCGCCTCCGGGGTGTGGGCAAGGGGTTGGCGCTGCCCACTGCCCGCCCCTGCTGCGGCCCTTCAAGGTCACACAGTGACTGCGGCCATCACGCTGCAGACTCGGGCGCCGTGGCCACAGCTGGAATGCACGCCTCGGAGGGTGGGCTCGAGGGCGGTCTGCGGGCAGCGGGGCAGCCTCCGCTCGGGAGCCGGTCCAGCCCCCAAGCCCGCAGGAGCTGTGTGAGTGGCGGCGGAGCGGACGAGCCGGAGAAGGGGGGCGCGCAGGGATGCGGCCCTCCTCCCCCGCAGCTCTCACACCTCGCTGCCCCCAGCGCCCCCTCGAGCCTGGTCAGACACAGACGGCCCTGGGCTGGGAGAAGCCTCGGAGCCAGGGTCGGGCCACCTCGCCTCCCCCGCCTGCGCCTCTCCTCACCCAAACTACAGCTGGGCCCACGTGGCCCAACGAGGGCTGGCGGCGTGGGTGGGAGGGGCCCGGCCAGCCGCCGTGGGGCACTCGCCACTTCCTGGAAGACTCTTCAGGCCTCCGCTGGCCAAGCCCCAAGCCGCCCGGGAACGGCCGGCCCCCCACCCCCGCCCACCCCGCCCTGCAGGGCCGCCCGCTGCCCGCACCTCCCAACCCCACACCCCGGCCCAGGCTGAGCCTGGGGTGGGCGGGACCCCCAGCGTCTCCGGCCCGTAGCCCGGTGGCCCATCCTGGGGACATGGGGACCTGCTCAATGGAGCTGCAGGCCCGGGGGCTCTCCCGCGAGTCTCCGCCACCGCCCGGACCTGTGCTCAGTAAGCACGGGTCTGAGTGGCTGATGGGAACCAAGGCATCCGCTGCTAAAAGAACCTGAACCTGCAGGTGAGATGCTGGCCTCCATGCATGTGTCAGGTGTGCAGGCAGGTGTGTGTGTCAGGTGTGCACACAGGTGTGTCAGGTGTCACGTGCATACGTCAGGTATGCACCAGCAGTTGTACAGGTGTGCACGCCAGTTTGTGCACACAGGAGTGTGTACACGAGTGTGCACGCATTATCACACCCTCGAGAAACATCTCGGAGCCCTAGCGCCTGGCGGTGGGGCCGATGCAGCGCGGTGCAGCCCCACCCCAGCCTCGCGTTGGTGCCGCCCGCAGGACTGGGGCGGGGCTGGTGGCCTTTGAGGTTGGCGGGCTGGAGGGTGCTGGCCCCTGCGGGCTGGCTCGTGAGTGGATGTGGACGCTGGACGTGGAGGAAGGGGGAGCTGAGGGGAGTCACAGGGAGAGGGGTCGGGCCCTGCCAGTGGAGGCAAGAAGGGCAGCACTGCGAGGATCCAGCCCGGAGCGCGGGGAGGGCTGTGAGGCCTGGGGGCGGCCAGAGGGCAGCCTCCCGGAGGGCAGACGGTCTCCCAGGCCGCGGGTCAGGGCTGGGGTTCCAGGCACAGCAGAGCCCCTGCGGACATCGGGGTGTCCCTTCCATGCCATGAGGCACCGCGGTGAACGCCAGGGCCTCCATCCACGTGCCAGGGCTGGGGAAGGTGACCCAGCCACACCGCCCGGCGGCCGAGCCCTCCCTCAGTGGGGAAACTGAGGCAGCAGAGCCAGCTGGGTCCGGCCTCTCACAGACCAGGGACTGTGCTGGCTTTCTTCTCCCTGCTCTCCCGGCACCCTGTGGGCGCAGGCACGGTCACCCCTACGTGCACCAGGGGAGCCCTCACGAGGCTTGGGGTGGGCTGGACGCTGTGGGTGGGAGAGGCAGAGGGAAGGAGGGGAGGCCAGCCACCATCCCGCCTCCCCTTTAAGGCTGCCTGGTTACGGTCCTGAGGAAGAAAACCCCTGCAATCCTCCCCTTTAACTCGGGCTACCGTGGAGGCTGAGGCTGAGCAAGCGGAGCAGCCGGCACTCCCTGCAGCCGGAGGATGCGATGTGCGCCTGGAGCCGGAGCCAGGTCTGCAGGGCCCCTCTGTGACCACGTGGGGGGCGCCTCAGCCCGCTCCAGCCTCCCCTGACTTGCGGGCATCAAGGGTAAGTTGTGGGCTGCCTCGGAGAAGAAGGCTGGGGCACAGAGGGGCTTCGGGGAGCCGAGCGTTTCTGCAGAAGGGCAGCCTGCAGCAGCCCCTTGGGCCTCTGGCCACTGGGGGGGGGGCTGTGCTCCGCAGGGGTCAGGCCAGACCTCCAGCGCGTGTCCCTTGGGCACCCCACCTGCACCCGCCTCCTCCGGGCCTCCCTGACCACCCTGTCCCGCGGGCAAGTGCCTGGCCCCGTCCCCGGGCTGTCTGGGGGGCTGGGGACCCGGCAGGGAGGTCGGTGAACAGCCTGTTGGTCTGCACCCCAGGAAGGGGCCGGCCCTCCCTGGGGTGGCCCTGCGGGGCTGGTCTGGACACAGCTCCCTGCCCCCCCTTCCCTGCCTAACTTCCTGGTTCGGTTTCAGGTGCAGGTGTCAGAGGAGACCCAGGCAGCGCCCCTGGCCCGGCCCAGCTCTCCCGAACTTTGACGCACACATCGTTAACCCTCGGGCTCCCGGAGCCGCTGAGCACGGCCAGACACGGGAGGAAAGTCTGCGGGGGCCGAAACCGCGGCTGTCCTGGGTGAGGAGCCGCTCCCCGCCCAGGGGCTCCGCAGCGGCCAGGGTCAGGGGGCGCTCCAGCTCTCTGGAGCTGCCTCGGGCCAGCCCAGGGGCGGGAGGCCAAGGGGGTGTCCGCTCAGCCGCCTGCCCCGCCTGCGAGGCACCCTGGCACCGCGGGTGACCTTGTCCTGCCCCTGGCCGCGCGAGGGGCAGGGCAGAGGCCAGCCAGGACGGTGTGCAGGGCAGCAGAGGCTGGGAGTGCGGGGCCCTGAGAGCCAGAGGCCCCTACCCGGACCCACGCACCCAGGCCCCTTGGCTGAGCGGGATTCGGGCTTGGTGGGCGTGGGCGGGGGCGTGAAGTCGCTGCCCCAGAGGCAACAGGTGGAGCGGCGGGGCCCAGCGCGCGCGTGCGCATGCGCACCGGGGGCTGCCCCCTCCCCCGCTCCGCTGTGGCGTGGGGGCAGCTGCAGCGGTCCTGTCCGCTCCTCACCAAAGCAGCGCCCACCTGGAAGGACTCAGGCGGGATGCAGGAGGGGCGCGGGGAGGGTGCTGGCCTGCAGGTGGCCTGGCAGCCAGGCCTGGAGTATGGCTGGAAAGAACCCCCACCAGAGCGCCGCCCCCGCCCCCCATTCACGCGGTGCTCGCCAGAAACAGGAGCGAGCGGCTGCCGGGGAGCAGCGGAGGGCCAGCCCGCGTGAATGAGCCGCGCGAATGGGGAGCCGGCGGCGGGGCGGGGCGGCACAGCAGCAGCACGGCTGGGCTCCCCCGCAGTCACCGTCACGGCTGGGGGGCGGGGCGGGGCGGGGCTCTGAGCTCGGTGCCCGCTGATGTGGCTGGGCCTGGGCAGCTCCCCGCACTGGGCCGTCAGTGGCGGCTGAGGGAGGACAGGCCGGTGCCCTGCCTGGGGCTGCAGGGGCTGCTGTCCACGAGGGGCCGTGTGACTCGCAGCGGCAGGGGCCACGTCTGGGCATCCCGAGACTCGCTGGCCCGGAATGGCGGCCGGCTCGGTGCGGGAGGAGGGGCCTCCAGCGGGCCAAGGGCAAGGCTGGGGCTGCAGGAGCGTGGACATGAGCCCGCGTGCGGCACGCGGCGCGGCAGGAGGAGGCCGAGGGGGAGGGGCTCCCACTTGGCGAGCTCAGTCTCCTCACGGGGGAGGCACGGCCGGGTGCGGCAGCGGTGACCCGCACCAAGGCAGGGCAGCAGACGCGGCAACGCTGTGCCCCTCGGACACGCAGCAGGGCCAGCCAGCAGGCCCGGGGAGGCAGTGCCCCCTCGCTCCGCCCAGTGGGGCCCACGCCCGCCTCGGGCTCAGCGCAGGCTGGGGGCCGCCGTGCGTGGGAGGTCGTGTGTGGCTGGACGCTGGAGGGGCAGGGCCGCAGCAGGCAGGCTCTCGCAGCCGGCAGGCTTTCCCCGCACCCGGCACAGCCTCAGCCCCTCCAGCAGCTCGGGCTGCGGACGCTCACCCAGAAGCATGTGGAGGGCGGCTGGGGCAGCCCCTTGTGGTCTGGCGCCCCGGGGGCAGGCCCGGTCAGCTACGGTCCCCACCAGAGCCAGGGGATCGGATCGCCAGGAGAGACGAGCGGGCAGGGGCGCCCGGCCTGGGGACGTGCTCCGCGGCCTGCGCAGGGAGGACGGGACGCCACTGGCCGCCAGCAGGCCAGACTGTCCCGTTTGGAGCGAAGGGTGGGCTCTGGGGACCCGCGGAGGGGCCTGGCGCTGATGACGGGACAGGCCCAGGGCCAGCCCAGCCCGGCACCCTCTGTCCTGCAGAGGACGTGGCCAGGATGCCCGGCGCCTCCACTTTCTGGGGCTCCCGCCTCCCCCGCCAAGCCCCTGCAGGGCCAGCCCCTTCCTAGGCGGGCACCTGCTGCAGGCTCCTCGAGCCGAGCCGCGCTCCAGCCCCAAGGCCTCCGGCCGCCTCCCCTGGCAGAGACCACCTGCACGAGTCAGCGCCTGGGGCCGCGCCGCCCCTCCCAGAAGCCCCGGGTCTGGGCGCCTCCTCTCCGAGGTGCCCCGTGGGGTCTGCGGACAAAGGGCTCATGCCCCTTGGAACGGTCAGGTCTGCGGCCCTGCAGAGGAACGAGGCCCTGCGCCCCCAGCCCTGAGCCCCGCTTCCTGAGCCCCCTGCCTCCCCGGGTCCTGAACCCCGGGACCTGACCCCCCTGTGCCTTGAGCCCCAGCCTCCCAGGGTCCTGGCCCCGGGCTTCCTGGTCGGCTGTGCGTGTGAAGTCACACATAGAACCCCCTAAAAGGGACGCCGCTCTGAGCGCTGACCCTCAGGGAGGCCTTTGGGGAGAGGGTGGGCACTTGGGTGGGGCACTTGGGAATCAGAGGGCCCGTAGCCGGGGCAGGAGCAGCCCTGCCGCCGCCCACGCTCCGCCGGCTCTGGGGCGCGCCAGGGCGCTCTGCCCGGCCACACTCTGCAGTTGGCTGAGCACAGGCGGGCGGGGCCTGACTGCCGCAGCCCACCGTGACCGAGCTGCGGAGGATGGGCACGGACAGGGAGGCCAGGCCTGCCTGAGGGGCCGAGGCCGGGGCCGGCGGTCTGAGGGGCCGGCTGTGTCCGAGCTGAGGAAGGGCCCGGCCGACGCCCGCCCAGGGCTCCTCTGAGCCCACCTCGCCCCGCCAGTGCCCAGAAGGCCCATGGCCTGCCCGGGCGGAGGCCCAGCCGGAAGCGGCCACCACCCCTCCTGCCAGGCCTGGGCTCCGGCCACGGCGCAGGTCCAGCAACGACCCCTGCGTGTCCAGCGCGCTCGGGCTTCTCCCCAAGGGCTGCAGGGCGGCCCAGAGCCCAGGGCCCCCCAATGCCCCCAGCAGCCCCCCGGCCTCACATCTGGGGTGGCATCAAGTGCCGGCCGTAGGGCCTGCTGGCTCCCTTGGTGAGAGCCGGGTCCCCCCTCCCCAGAAGGCCCGCAGGGCGCCACGCAGGACGCAGGCGACAGCCACCGCCCGCTCCCCAGGGCCTGCCGGGACCCCTGGCTCTTAGAGCTTCTCGGAGGGAGACAAGAGCCCAGGCGGCGTCCAGGGCGCCCCATGGGCTGGCCGGGCTGGCCTCTCGTCCTGCTGGGCTGTGGCCCCAGGGGCCCAGGCAGCCCGACCGGGCGGAAGCAGAGACAGTCTGGCGCCCACGCTCCTTCCCGGGCCCTGCATGGCCGCCTCCTGCCCGGCTGCGGCCGCACTGGGTCCAGCAGGGCCGTCTGCTGAACAGGGCATGGCTGGGGCGGGAGTCCCGTGGGGTCCCGGCCAGCACCGGGTGTGGACAGGCCTCTCACCACCAGCACCCAGCACGGCCCCGCCTGCATTGCCACTCAGCCAGCCACCAGCAGAGGCAGCCCCACCTCGGCCTGGCTCTGCCCAGCTCCTACCCTCCGCTGCCCACTCGCTCTTCCTCTCGGTGCCCAGTCCGGGGAGCCCTGGACGCCGAAGCCCACAGGCCCCTCCCGCACAGACACTCAGTGCTCCAGGGCGGGCAGCAGGGCTGGGGCTCGGCTGAGCCACCGCGGGTGCTTCCCTCTGGGCTGCAGGCCCCTCAGGCCCCGCCCAGGGAGGCACCAGCTTCATCCCTGAACCCGGGGGGCTCCCCGCTGTGCCCACGTCCCTGCGCAACCGAGGGGTCCAGCCAGGAGTGGCTGCTGCCCTCGCTCCGCACACTGGGCGCCCGCCCCGCACTCCTGCCCGCTCCCCTGCGTCCCTCCGACGGCTGGCAGGACGGCAGGAGCCACAGAGAGGCCACCCAGGCAGGGCCTGCGGGGCGCCCGCTCTGCTCCACGGCTCGGAGGACCCCGAAGAGAGCAGGCTCCCCAGGCCCCACGCCCGGCCTCGCAGCCTCGCCGCTCTGGCGCTGGCTCCCGCCGCCCGCGCCTCCATGGCTCCCGCCTCTCCACGGCTCCCGACCCCCAGGCCGCGGACTCACTGGGAAGGCCCTACGCCAGCTCCGTGAGGCCGCGGGGCGGCGACCCGGACCGGACACGAAGGCCGAGCCCAGCCGCCCGCGCTGAGGCCGGCCGCACAGCGGGCAGGCGGCGGAGGCGGACGCCCGAGAGCGAGAAGCGAGACGCGGCGCTGCGAGGATGGAGCGGCCCGGGGACTGGCCCAGGGCTGCCGCGAGGCGCGCGTCGGGTGGAAGCAGCCTCCGCCTGTCCGTCCACCCTTCGTCCTCCGGCCAGGGCAGGCGGCAGGGCGGGCCCCAGCGGGCTCACGGTCTGAGCGCGGAGCAGAGTGCGCGCCCCCTGCCCCGCGCGTGCGGCCCCGGAGGCTCCTGCTCTGGACGCGTCCGTCCTCGGCGCCTCTGACCGCACCGCTCCCCACAGCGTCCCCCGACGCTCCGACTGCGGAGGCCATGGGGAGGAAGGAGGAGCTGGGCTGCAGCTCCTGGAGGAAGCAGACAACCAACATCCGCAAGACCTTCATCTTCATGGAAGTGCTGGGGTCGTGAGTCGGGGGTGCGGGCAGGGCGGGCCTGCACCTCTGCTGGTCCTGGGAGCAGCGGAGCAGGGAAGGGGTGTGGCGAGTAGGGAAGGGGGTGGGGCAGAGGCCCCTGGGCAGAAGGCCCCACTGTGCCCCAGGCGAGCCTGTTAAGCTGAGCCCACGCCCAGACACCGTCCCAGGCAGGGTCCCAGGCAGGGTCCCGGCAGCTGTGGGGTGCTGGGCAGGGTAGGGCCAGCCCCGCCCCATCTGCCTGCCCTACCCAGGGGTTGTCCCGCTGGTGCCCACCCCTCCCCAGGCTCCCACAAGAACCGGAGCAGAAGCGCCCCCTCTGGCTCCGAGGCGCCCAGCCCCTGCTCTGTCCGCGCCTCCTGGCCCCAGGCCCCGCCCCTCGGAGCAACCTCTGCCCCCCACGGAGGGCCGCGCCAGTGGCCACTCGTGCTCCCCACAGCCTCCCACTGGCCAGCGGAGCCTGTGCGTTCCTCTGTCCCCTCGCGCTGGCCCCTCCATGCTGGGCGGGGAGCCTTGGGCCGCTGCTCTTTGGCGGCTTTGCACTGGGGGCGCCGGCCGGCCCTGACTCCGTCCCCCTCTCCTGCTCAGGGGGGCCTTTTCGGAGGTTTTCCTGGTGAAGCAGCGCGTGACTGGGAAGCTGTTTGCCCTCAAGTGCATCAAGAAGTCGCCTGCCTTCCGGGACAGCAGCCTGGAGAACGAGATCACGGTGCTGAGAAAGTGAGTGGGCGCGGGCTGGTGGGCAGCAGCGCGGGGTCCCCACCCAGCCCAGGGCAGGGACAGGCGGGTTCCGGTGGCCCCAGCCACAGGGCGGCGCTTCCGCGTGGAGACCGAGCGAGACCAGAGCCCTCGGCTCCAGGGCGCAGCCAGTCCAGGCCAGGAGGACCGGCCAGGGGTGTGGCACAAGGCTAGGGGGTTAGCTCGGTCCCCGCTCCGGCCCCGAGGCTGCCCCGGCCTGCAAGCCCAGCTGAGGGCGACAGGGCCAGTGAGGCTCCCCAGCAGCTCAGCCCTAGTGTGCAGAGAGGTCCTCGGGGCAGCGGCCCTGGGGGAGCCTGCCCCTCAGGTGTGGGTGGGGAGCTCGGTGCTGGCGCCTGCTGGGAGGGCCGGGGCAGCCACATGGGCGCCCAGGAGGGGCTGGCCGGGGCCGAGGGCAGCGCCAGTGTGGAACCGGGTGGAGGAACAGGGCCGCGGGAGAGTGAGGCAGGGAGCCCCAGAGCACCGAGCCAGCAGCTGGCCTGGTGAGCGGGGCTGGGACTCAGGTGCAGACGTCGACCCTGTCCCGAGGCGAGGCCGAGCGGGTTGAGGGCGGGGTGGCCGTGCCAGGGTGAGGCCGTGCCCAGGCTCTCTGGGGACTCAGGCGAGGCAGGAGGACGAGGCGAAAAGGGGACTGGACAGGAGGATGTGGTGGAGAGGGGACTGGACCCAGGACTCCAGAGGGGCGAGCGGTGGCCGTGGGCTGGCTGGCGAGAGAGCAGCCCAAAAACGACCTTGAGCTTGACCAGTTCGTGCTGGGCCAGCGCCTGGGCAGTGGACAGGGGCGCGGGCGTGGACAGACACAGGACTTGGCCGTGTGGGCCGGCAGGGACGTGCTGGCAGGGCGTGGGGGCCAGGTCTCCAGGGAGACCCTGCAGGGACGGGGCAGGGCTGGCGGGAGCAGACGCTGGGGCTTTCCCGGGCCTGTCCGTCCTGGCCCATGGATGCTGCGTGGGGGTCTGCGGCGGGGGACTCGCCGACCACTTGTGTGTGCGTCCACGGGGCCTGCGCTTGGGCTCCAGCCATGCTGCAGAAGCGCTGTTTCTAGAAACACCTTCGAGGGCGGCACGCCGGTGCCCCAGCTCGCATACGCGTTCTGCGCTCTTAATCCTGCTGACGCTCCTGCAGAGGATGGCCTGCAGACGAGGGGCCGGGCTCGGGGCGGGCAGCCACCCTGCTGCCAAGCCGGGCCTGCACCGGCTCTGCTCTCCAAGCTGGAGTCCTCGGCCTGCCGTGAGTGAGGCCCGCGGAGAGCCCGTGCCAGCCCCTCCCCGGAGCCCTTGGGGACACCGTCCACCGGCCCCTGCAGCCCAGTCACCCCGTGCAGCATCACCGTGGTCAGCGCTGCCCCGAGCAATGGCGGCCGGAGTCCTGGTGGTGGGAGCGCTCCTTCCCCACCAGGCCCCGGGCGCTGGGATCTGTCTCCGCCGTCCCCCGTGACTGCGGCTCAGTGGCTCCCCATGCCGGCCCCAAGCCCGTCCCGGAAGAGCAGGCCCCACGGCCGGCTGCCCCGGGCTGCCCACTCGCCTCTCCCCAGGATCAAGCACGAGAACATCGTGACGCTGGAGGACATCTACGAGAGCACCACGCACTACTACCTGGTCATGCAGCTGTGAGTACGCAGGTGTCGGCGGGGCTGCCGCTGGCCAGGCCAGGGGCCATGGAGGGTCTGGGAGGCCCCATGCGCAGGGGCCTGAGGCAGGACAACCGGCTGCGGCCCCTGCCTCGTCCTCCTGCTGCCCGGCGCTGCCCTCGGCTCGCTGGACCTGCCCACGACGGACCTGCCGCAGCCCTACAGCTGAGGGGTGAGGCCGGGCCCAGCAGGGCGCGGGCCCGCTCTGCGCCTCACGGCACCCCCGCCAAAGCAGATAGCCGGTGTGCCGCTGCCTTGAGGGCGGGCCCAGGAGCACGAGCTCAGCTGGAGCAGGCGTCCTGGGGCGGCGCCGGGCACAGCGGCCGTGAGCCGTGCTTGTGCAGAGCGGGCGGCCCACGGCTGGCGGGCGCTCGGGGACCTCTGTGCCCGGGGGACACCACGTCCGCGTCCGGTGACCGGCAGCCACTTCCCAGAGACCCCTGAGCGGCCCCGGGCCCCAGCGGGAGACGCAGAGCAGTGAGGGAGTGCAGGCGCAGGCCGGGCACTGTGAGGGCTGGGGGTCCCTTCTCCTCTGGCTGCTGCCACCCAGCCAGCCGCAGGGGACACAGGCGGGGGCGGGTGGGGTATGGGCTGGCCGGAGAGCCCCACCCCGCTGCCGCAGGGCTGGGGGTGTGGCTGGGGGCCGGACCCGTCTTAGGCTGAGGTGGTGGGCGCTGCTCGCCCAGAGGCGGCGGGAGGGAGGGGGCACTGACGGCTCGCGGAGAAGGTGCTGGGCCGGGCAGAGGCGTGGGGCCACCGCCGAGCATCCAGCGGGCCAGGAATGCCTCCTAGGAGGCGGGTGGCCTGACCGCCGCCCTGGCTGACACGCACTGGGCCTCCTAGCACCAGCCTGGGTCACTCCACCCTGGAGACCAGGAAGCGTCCCGGGCTGTGCGGTCAGCCTGCCCGCTCGGGCGCAGCGGCGGAGCCCAGGAGCCGGCGGGCAGAGACGCCGCCGTAGAGCGGGGGCTCCCCGCGGGCCCCGAGCGGGCGTGGGCACGTGTGGCGCTCGGGGGTCCCAGACAGCGGCCAGGGGCCGGCCCCTCGGCCTCCGCACAGCGGCGCGGCCCTCTGCCCGGCCAGGGTCTCCGGCGGGGAGCTCTTCGACCGGATCCTGGAGCGCGGCGTGTACACGGAGAAGGACGCCAGCCTGGTCATCCAGCAGGTCCTGTCGGCCGTGAAGTACCTGCACGAGAACGGCATCGTGCACAGAGACCTCAAGGTGCGTGGTGGGGGACAACCGCCCCGGGCCCCGCCCCACCCGGTCTGCATGCCCGCCCTCGCCTGCCCCGCCTCTTCCGGGGTCCACGCCTGGGGGGCCTCTCCCACATGTCCACTGCCCACCGGTCTGGCGGGGCAGACCCTCGGGGCTGCCCAGGGCACATGGCCTCAGCGACCGGCCCGGGGACCCCACAGGTCACGGCCCCAGCGTGGGCCCAGAGAACAGGCAGCTGCCCTAGTGGCCACAGAGCGGCAAGGCCAGGCCGCAAGCTGGACCCCGCGCTGGGTGCAGGGCTGAGGGCGCAGAGGCACGGGGGGGCGGGGGTGGAGGGAGGGGTAGGAGACAGGCCGCAGGAAGCCCGCCGGGTGTACGGCGCGGGAGCGGGAGGAGGACTGCGCAGGTGCCCGCCCTGCCGCTGAAGGCCCGTCCACAGCCCGAGAACCTCCTGTACCTGACCCCCGAGGAGGACTCGAGGATCATGGTCACGGACTTCGGCCTGTCCAAGATGGAGCAGAGCGGGGTCATGTCCACGGCCTGCGGGACCCCCGGCTACGTGGGTGAGTCCGGAGCAGCAGGGAGGGGACCCGCTGGCCACAGCCTGGGTGACCGGTGGAGGAGTCACCCCAAGGTCAGGGTCGGAGCTACCCAGCTACCCTGGGTCCCCCACCCCCGAGCACCCACCTTTGCAGCCAGCCCTCTGGCTCCACTCGCGACTAGACGGGCAGGGACGAGATCAGCCCCAAGGGCAGCGAGCTTGGGGGCTGACCACAGCCCCCGCCCCACTGCGGCACCAGAGGCACGGTGTTGCGCTGGGTCCGCGGCCCAGACTCGGGCCCCAAATACACACCGAGGCGTGACCCCGGGCGCCGGCAGGGGCAGGACCCCGCCTGGGCGGTGCTGTGGCCCCTGGGCACCGGGGCGTAAGAGCAGCAGCTGCCAGGCGGCGGCACCCCCGGGACCCAGCTGGCCTCGCCTCGGCCGGGCCTTCCTTGGTCGGCCGGACCCTGGCGCCGGGAGGTGGACGCCGGGCACCGAGCCTGACCGGCACAAGCGATGGGCTCTCCGCCGCCCCAGAGCCCCCAGAGGACGACGACGCTCGTCCCCTCTCGAGCTGAGGGGCCGGCTGTCCCTTTCTGCGAGGAACCAGGGACTGAGGGACAGTCACGGCCGGCACGGGCCCCGGCCTCGTCTGGTGACCGCTGCGGCCCTCCCAGGCGGTGGAGGGCGGTCCAGCCTCACTGGGAGACCAGGCCTGCCATGCATTCTCAGACCTGGAGCAGCCCCCGGGCCGTCCTGCCCTCGGCCCTGACTGCCTGGTTCTCCGCAGCTCCCGAGGTGCTGGCCCAGAAGCCCTACAGCAAGGCGGTGGACTGCTGGTCCATCGGGGTCATCACCTACATACTGTGAGTGCGCGGCCTGCACCCCCGCGTCCCACGGCGACCCCCCAGTCCCTGCGCCCCTGCATGCCCTCCCACAGCCCCTTGCACCCCACGGCACCTGTTCCCCTGCTCTGCAATCCGTGGTGTATATGCCCATAGCTCTCCCACACACACGCCGACCTATGCTTGCACACGTGCACACACAGTGCTGGGGGTGCACGCGCACACCCGTGTGTGCAGGCAGCTGTGCAGCCACACGCTGGCTGTGCACACGACACTCGTGCACACACTCCTGGTACACGCGCCTCACACACGTGTGCAGACTCGTGCCCGTCGCTCACGGCACACGTGCACACCAAAGCCACGCCGGAGCCCCAGGTCACGGGACGGGCTGCCAGCCCCGCCCCTGCACGCCCACCGCTGGCGCAGCATGGGCCGTCCTGCAGACAGGCTGGGCAAGCGGGCGCCTGGGGCCGGCGTGCACAGCTCTGGCTTCTGCCCCGGCAGCTTGAGCCCAAGCAAAAGGAAGGTGGGGTGCAGCCACTTGGGGTGCAGCCAGTGGAGACCCCTCTGCTCGTCCCAGGCACACTGGCTCCTTTCCTCACCTGCCCGCACCTGCTCCCGGCACCCCTGTGCCTGCACATGTGGAAAGTCCCCGCCTTGGTGGCCGTGCCCCTTGGCATCGAGCGGGCAGTGGGACGGCGGTGGTGTGGGGGAGGTCCCAGGCCCTCCCCGCTGCCCGCCCAGCTGCGGCTCTCGCAGGACCCAGTGGTCAGTGCTGGTGCCAGCCCGGCCACGGCCTCCACAGAGCCGCCCTGTCCCGCAGGCTGTGCGGGTACCCGCCGTTCTACGAGGACTCAGAGTCCAAGCTCTTCGAGAAGATCAAGGAGGGCTGCTACGAGTTCGAGTCTCCGTTCTGGGACGACATTTCCGAGTCAGGTGGGCCGGGCGTGGGGCCTGCGGCGGGCGGCACCGCAGCGGAAGGCAGGACCGGGCCAGTTTGGGGCTGCCGGCACCCCGAGGCCACCCGTGCGGCTTCCTCGCTGCGGCCAGGCGCTGCCCTCGCGTGGGGTGCCGCTGGCCCTGCTGGGCTGCCTGGGCGCCAGGGTGCCCCTGAGCCGCGGTGGCCGGGGCTGTCACTCAGCGTCGCTGGGGCGCAGGGCGCAGCTGGGGGCGGTGGTGGTGGGGGAGCGGGGGGCAGACGCACGGGCGCCTGTGACTCGGCGTCGCTGGGGCGCGGGGCGCGGCTGGGGGCGGTGGTGGTGGGGTTTGGGTTTTCTCTCCTCGAAGACTCCAAACGACCTCCTGGGCGGATTAGCTGAAGCCACGTTCGGGGCCACCCCCCGGGGACGAGAACCTCTGTCAGCCCGAACCGAGCGCTGCGGCTCTGTCCGACCCTCCCGCAGCCAAGGACTTTATCTGCCACCTGCTGGAGAAGGACCCCGAGGAGCGCTACAGCTGCGAGAAGGCCCTGCGGCACCCCTGGTGAGCCCCGGCCATGACGGGCCGCTGCGGCGGTCAGCGGAGGGCGCGCCTCGGCAGCAGGGAGTGGTCAGCGCGGCTGAGCGGGGTCTGACTCGGAGGCAGGTGGTGCTGCCACCCCAGGACAAATCCCTCGGGGGCCCCAGGGCAGCTCTGCCGGTCCTCGGGCCTGGGGGACCTCTGGCGAAGTGGCTGAGGCCAGGCAGGGGGAGTCCTGAACCCCTTGTGCTGCCGACCAGGCAGCTGGGACCGGGCAGCCGGCCGTGGCTCTGCGGCTGCCCCGCTGGCCAACCTTGACCTCTGCCCGCACTCCCAGGAACCCACACCCCTTCCCTGCACCAAGGCAGAGGGTGCATCTCCGCCCCGGCTCTCTCTGAACTGCAGCCCTGATGGTGCCAGGCTCGCCCCGAAGCGCTGCCTCTGCCTCTGGGGTGTTTGGCCGGTGCTGCCTGCCCGCCCTGCAGCCCAGCGCCTGCAGCTGCCGCGATCCCCCTCTTGCACGCCCTGGTATCCTGGTGGGAAAGAGCCCCGTGCCCCAGGCCTGGGTCCACGGGCCCCTGGCTCTTGGCCCTGCTCAGCCCCAGCAGGTGCCCTGTGCCTGGGGCGCCCTAAGGGGGCGGGGGCGGGGCAGCCACACGGGCTCCCAGGGTGAGGGTGTGCCCAGCAAAGCTCTGAGCTGCAGGAGGGCGACCCAAGTCTCCCAGGGCACCCTCCGCGGCTGAGGCAGGAGAGTGCCGCCAGCGGGACGTGGTCAGAGCCTGTGCGCCGGGCAGGGTGGCCACAGGCGGGCCCCGCTGGACAGGCGGCCACTGCTGGACATCGGCCCTTGGTTTTGCCAAAGTAGAGGCCCTGCGAGCTGTCCTGGGGGCCAGGAGCCAGGCTGGCTGCCCCCTCCTGGAGTGTCCACTGTGCAGCCCTGCCGGGGCCCCAGCTAAGTACCCCGTGGCCCCCTCCCGCCAGCTGACCCCCGCGCCCACAGGATTGACGGGAACACAGCTCTGCACCGGGACATCTACCCGTCGGTCAGCCTGCAGATCCAGAAGAACTTCGCCAAGAGCAAGTGGAGGGTAGGTGCCCGGAGCGGGCAGGAGGGCGCCCGGGAGGCGGGGCGGGAGGCAGCAGGCAAGGGCGGGGCGGGCTGTCCTCGTGGTCTCCTGCTCCAGCGCTCGTGGGCGGGGTCACCGCGGGGGGCGGGCTCTCGGGCGTGCCCGCGGAAGGCAGGTGGGGGTGTCTGCGGGTGTCTGGCTGTCCCGGCGGGCTTCCACCCGGAACGGGCCATCCTTAGACCCCGGCGCCGAAGTAGCAGCGGCTCGGGCAGGGGCCAGGGCCGGGGGTCAGCGGCCGGTGTGTCCCCGCAGCAGGCCTTCAACGCGGCGGCCGTGGTGCACCACATGCGGAAGCTGCACATGGGAGCGCACAGCCCGGGCGCCCACCCTGAGGCCGAGGCGGAGGCGGAGAGCCAGCCGCCCACGCCCCTCGCCCCCGCCGCCTGCCCCCGCTCTCCGGAGATCACCGTCACGCGGGCGCCCGCCCCCGACCAAGGCGTGGCCCCCACGGCCCTGCCCCAGCCGCCCGGGCCCCGGCCCGCCGCGCCCAGAGGGTCCCTCAACTGCCTGGCGCGCGGCTCGCTGGGGCCGGCGCCGCGGGGACCCCTGGCTGGGGGGCCGTGCGGCTGCTGCTCCAGCTGCCTGAGCGTCGGCGGAAAAGCCAAGTCCTGCTGCTCCGAGCCCGCGCTGCTGCGAAGGGCCGGCCGCAAACAGTAGGTGCCGCTGCCTGCCGCGCCTGGGCTCTGGGGGGGCCCTCTGCGGGCGCCCCTCAGCAAGCACAGCTGTCCCCGGGGAATGGTGGCCCTTTCTGCTGCTAGTCTGCCAACCTGTGGCGTGAGGATCGCCCCTCTGCTTAACGGTTTGCAGACTGGACATGTTCAGGGAGGAAGTTGAATGAGGGGCAGAAGCCGGCCCCACTGTGGGGGTGTCAGGCTCCTCCAGTGTCTCGGAGTGTGGGGGGAGCAGGCCTGGGCTGTATTTTTTTTTGCAAATTTTATTTATGCACACAAGAACTGCGGGGCGTGCAGGCCAGAGTCGCGGAAGGTGAGAGGAGTCACCAGACAGAGCGGGGAGCAGAACAGGGAGATCCACTGAAACATACTGCTGAGGGGGCAGCAGGAAATGGGAGAGTCTGCCGCGCCCTGTGGGTCAGCCCCTGGCCAGGGTGGACTCAGGCCGCGTGGCTGGGGATGGCTGGACAGCGCCGAGGCGCAGCCCAGCGCCCGGGAGGCCGTCTGGGCTCTTGCCGGCGGTCCCACCTGCGGCTGCAGCGGGCGGCTGGGCGGGGAGCCGCGGCATTGGCCTCCCGCCCACGCCTCCGCTGCGGTTTTCTTCCCTCTCCAGGAACGTCAGACCCGAGGCCGTGGTGCCCGTCAAGGCCGGCGGCGGCCACTGCCGGGCAGGGCACACTGGGGTTTGTCTGGTCATGTGATCCCGGAGCCGCACTGGGGCTGAGACCGTCTGGTGAGGCAGGCGTCGGGGTACGGGTGGGAGCCAGTCCTGGCCCAGAGCCGCAGCGGAGGGTGTGAGGGACAGTGGGGCCTCCGTTCAGCTGGCCTCTCCTGCAGGAGGTGCCCGCCCCTTCTCTGCCCTTCCAAGCCTGCAGCCCAGCCTGCGGGGGAGGCCGGGGCCGTGAGGCCGGCAGGAGTGGGAGTCCGGCCTGCACAGCTGAGCGCCTGGGGTGGCCTAGAAGGCCCTGCCCAGTCCGGCGTGGAGGCCGGGCCGCGCCCAGTCCAGGGTCCCCGCACCGCCCCGCACCGCCCCGCGTGTGCTCCGTGTCGTTCGTGGTCACAGCTTTGTCGGCCGGGCCCGCTTTCTCCAAGCAAAACCATGTGGCGCCCCCGTGCCCCAGCACCCCGCCTGCGGGCGCCTGCCAGCCCGGGACAGTCACGTGGCCGCTTGTCCGTCTGCATGCCGGCAGCCCCGCGCGTGTCAAGGTCCAGCCCGGCCGGGGTCTGCACTGTGCACGTGGCCCGACTGTCCATGCAGCGCCTCCCCGTGCCCAAGGCCAGGCTGGTGGCCGGGGTGCCCCTTCGCCCCGTGCGAGCTGCAAGCTGCCGTCCTGCCTGGGCGGGGCGCTCTGCCGTCCCCTCCGCAGTCGCCAGCCCCCGCGCCCCGTGTCCCGCTCAATAAAACGGGCGTATTTTCTCTATAGCGGCTCCTGTGGCCTCTTCTCGGGGCTTCTCGGCCCCAGGCGCGGCGGGCTCCGGTTCCGCAGGGCAGCCCCGCGCTCCAGGCCGGCCTCTGTGCTGGTGACGCAC
Source organism: Galemys pyrenaicus (assembly GCA_019455555.1). Taxonomy (NCBI): domain Eukaryota; kingdom Metazoa; phylum Chordata; class Mammalia; order Eulipotyphla; family Talpidae; genus Galemys; species Galemys pyrenaicus. The sequence goes on from JAGFMF010012293.1 coordinate 538,863, forward strand.
AGGACGTGTGAGGCGCGGGCGCGGGGTCTGTGCGTGGCCCGGCCGGCGTGCTCTGCGTGCCCACGGGTGACAGCGGCGCGGCACCGGCCCTGGCTCGGAAGACTCGGCCCAGGGAGCGAGGCGGTGAGGGGAGCGGAGCCAGCCCGGGCCTCACGAGCACACGCGTGCACGCTCACACACGGCATCCCACGTGCACACTGCTCCCAGCTCCCGGAGAGGCGGCCCCCTCCTCGGCCCTGGCCCGAGCCAGCGGAGACGCACAGGCCCCGGGCGAGAGGCGGACACAAAGCTGACCTCATGGACACAGGCCGGCTCCCCTCTAGGGCTCCAGGTTCTTTGCCAAAGATCTTTATTGGGCTTCCCATTCGTGCATTGTCTTTTGTTGCCCGTGCGTGGGCATTGGCCCTCGGAAGAAGACCAGACACTGCCCGGTGGCCCTTCCTGCGAGGGCCCCGGTCGCCCAGGGCTGTCCCAGCCACAGCACCTGAGCGCCCCAGCTGCAGCCCGAGCGTCTCGCCGCCCAGGCCAGCGGCCAGGGTGGCGCAGAGGGGGTGGCCCCGGGCTGGGCCTCACTTGCAGGAGGCGTAGTAGAGCACGCGGCCGTTGATGTGGTCCCGGATCTGCTCCACGCGCCTCTCCAGCCCGCTCAGGTCCGCGGAGCGCAGCAGGATGGCCCGGCTGCCCTGCAGCAGCTCCGCCTCCATGTCTGTGGGGCCCGGGCAGCAGTGAGACCCAAAGGCCCCCTCAGTCTCCCTGCCTGCAGCCCTGTTCCCCAGAGAGCCTGGCAGGCAGACTGGGGACCCCCCAAGACAGGTCAGCCCCAGCCCCCGGCCCCGGAGCACCCTCACCTCGCATCCTGTCCATCATCTGCACGGTCTCCCCAAAGAGCCGCTCGGCCTCCGTCTTCACACTCAGGACGCGGCCGCCCTGCTCCCCCAGCGCGGGGGCCCGGCCCAGCCGCTCCTTCAGCTGTGCGTACTTGAGCTTGACGCTCACAAAGCCCTGCGGAAAGGACACTCAGCGACCCCGCCCGTCCAGCCGCGGCCCCTCGCCGGCCAGTGCCCACAGCAGCTGCCACGCCTCCTATCCTCCCGGCTCCTCCCGGGGCGGCCTCGCCTCTGCAGAGCCCGGGGCCTTAACGGTCCTGCCTCCCCCTTCCCTGCACACCTGCCCCGCAGCCCACCCCCGCTCACGCCAGCCGGGGCCCAGGAGGGCGAGTCCTGAGATGGCTCTCTGGCTTCTCCTGACCACGAGGGCCTGGGCTACCCCGGCCCAGAACGCCCGACCACCAAGCCGCACAGGGGGCGAGCCCGGGCCAGGCTCCAGGCTGCGTCGGTGAGCCGGTGGGGCTACTCTCCATGGGGCGCGCTGGCCTGGCTCCCCACAGACACACGGCAGCAGAGCCCCGCCAGGCTGGTCATCCTAGACCCACTGGGGAGTCCGGGTCACAGTCATGCTCAGTGCCTCGAGCCGTGGATTCTGACACGGGCGCGGGCCTCGCGGGGCTTCCCCCAGTAGCCGGCTCCTCGTACCTCCTGGGCACTCAGCGCCCGCTGGCTGGCCCCCTCTGCCAGCTGCAGCGCCTGGGCTGCCTCTGCCCGCTGCAGCCTGGCCTGGCGGCTCAGCTCCTCCATCCGGACCCGGAAACCTCCCAGCTGCTCTGTCATGCCGGCCACCAGCCTTTCTGCCGGCCCCAGGACCTGCCGCACCTGCAGAAGAGGGATCGAGCTCGCTGCGCCCTGCTCCACTCCACCCCAGTGACGTGTGAGCCCCAGGGTGCCCGGTGCCCCCGAGCTCCATCGCCCTGGCTCCCACCTCCCCCCAGCAGCTGACCCTTCCCACTGTAGCTTCTGTGCTGGCCACCAGGACAGAAAGCCGAGGTCAAGGTTCCGCCAAAGCTGTCGCCCTGAGAGCTCTGCCTCTGTCTGGGTCAGCCTCCACGTGCTGGACGGTCCCTCATGTCCAAGCGGGGGAGATCCCGCTCACCTCAGCCACCCTCTCCTGCAGGAGACGGAGGTAGCGACTGGTGCCCTGCATGGTGTCCCGCGCCTCCTGCAGCGCCCCAGCGCCCTGCCGCAGGTTGTCCACCACGCCGTCCACCTGGCCCTCCACGGCGTGGGCCCGGCTCCTGGCAGAGCAAGTCGAGGGTCGGACGGGCCCTCCCCGCGCCGCCCCAGAGCCCACCTCCACCCAGGTGGAAGGGGAGGGTCGCTTTCCCGTGGGGACGCCCCAGCAGCCGCAAGGGACACGGAGTCCACCGGCCTGGCGAGGCCGACCTGGACGGCAGCCCCCCACGTGCCCGCCCCCGCCCCGCCCCTGCCGTGTCTCTGCTGCCTGCACCCGGGCAGGGGGTGTGGCCCAGGCCTACCGGGCCTGCTCCGCCTCGGCCTGCAGCCTGCGCGCCCGGGCAATGTCCTGCTTGGTCTGCGCCAGCACCAGGTCCACGTTGGGGAGCCTGGCCGCAATGGCCTGGACTTCGCTCATCTTCCGCAGGACCGTGGCGGAGTCCGTGGGCAGCCACAGGGCCAGCACCGCCTCGCTCACCTCCTGGACGGCAGCCGTGTCCGTGTCGGGGTCTGCAGGACAGCACCGTGAGCCAGGGGGCCCGCCCGCTCCGGGGAGAGGCCGCTTGGGCCAGCAGCGCCCACGGACACAGGCTCTGCACCTGCCCCAGGGCTCCGTGGCCCGGCTCGAGGCTGCGACTCTGTGGCCGCAGGAAGCGGGGGGCAGGTGGCCAGGCAGCCGGCCCCGAGCAAAGCCAGCTGCTCAGGAGACTTGGCTGGAACGGGAGTGGTGGTAGCACTGGCGCTGCCTCTCTGGCAGTGGGGACCCTCCCGCCCCCCAGCCAGCGAGCTGGCTGCCCAAGGCAGGTCCAGGGGCCTGTGTCGCCAGGTGCCACCTTCAGAGCCGCCAGTCCTGGCCCTCCAACTGCACCCCCAGCACCCCGTGTCCTCTCTTCTTTCTCTCCAGTGTTTGCTATCACCTGGTGCCAAACACCCTGGAGCCCCAGCCTTCACCTGACCCAGAGCACCCCTCACAGTGGGGCTCAAAGAGCACGTTCCTCAGAAAGTCTCCCATGTGGGCACGCCCAGGTGAGCACACCCAGGTGAGCACACCCAGCTGATCACTCCCAGGTGAGCACGCCCAGGTAAGCACGCCCAGGTGAGCACTCTCAGGTGAGCATCCCCAGGTAAGCACCCCCAGGTGAGCACTCTCAGGTGGGCATTTTCAGGTGGGTTCTCCCAAGTACCCACCCTCCTTCCTCTGGCCCTTCCTTCCTTCTGCCTGAATCACTTCGCTGCACACGGACTGGGTCTGCGTTGGGCTGTTTCACCTGCTGCCTTTCACTGCTCTAAACATCAGTCCTGGGGAACCGGGACTGAGACCAGCTAGGCCTGGTGGCTGGAGGTCTGCTGGGACGGACAGGCGCAGGGGTGGGGATGGCCACCTGGCGGCAGTGCCTGACCGGCCGTGTGGTCAGAGGGTGCCTGCAGACAGGATCCCAGAGCATTCTGGGAGGTAGGCGGGAGGGCTGGGGCAGGCGGGAGGGTGGGGGCAGAACACGGGCCGAGCAAGGAGGCCAGAGTGTGTGCGTGAGCATGTGCGAGTGCACGTGAGTGTGCAGTGTGTGTACGTGTGTCTGGGAGCAAGTGTGCCAATGCAGGCGCGTGTGAGTATGCAGTGTGTGCATGCGCGTGAGTGTGCCCGGGCGTGAGTGTGCCAGTGCAGGCGCGTGAGTGTGCAGGGTGTGCGTGTGCCTGAGTGTGCCCAGGCGTGAGTGTGCCAGTGCAGGCGCGTGTGTGGGTGTGCACAGTGTGTGCGTGCGTGTGAGTGTGCCAGTACAGGTGTGTGAGTGTGCAGTGTGCATGAGTGTGCCCGGTGTGTGTGCCAGTGCAGGTGCGTGTGTGTACACGTGTGCATGGATGCGCATGTATCCACCAGTGTGGAGCACGAAGATGGGAGCCCTGCCCTCCGGCCACGCCGGTGCCTGGGGAAGGCTCCCCATGCTGCCCCCGTGCAGCCCTCGCTCCTCAGCACGACCACAGCACGGGGGAGCCCCCGACCAGAATTCGCCGACCCCACTGTTAGCTGGTGGATTCACTTGCAGGACCAGGCAGCAGGGTGTCCCCCGGGCTCCCCACCATGCTGGGCCTGGGTGCCAGCTGGACTCCATGGGCCACTGTCCCCTGCGTCGCCTGGAGGCCTCTGGGGCCGGCCACTCTGAGTCCTGCTCCTGCACGCTGCCCAGGTCCCAACGCTGGGCTGGACCCCAGAAGCACCACCAAGGGTGGGGGGCCCACGGCCTGCCAGCTGGCCCCAGGCGGGGTGGCCAGGCAGCCTCTCCCAGGGACTCCTGGTCTTGGGTGCTCCTCTCACCCAGCCTTGCCAGCACTACCTCCTGGCCCCAGGGACACCCGCCGCAGCGGATGGGGTCTCGAGACCGCCCTGCCGGGCCCGTGCCTGCCCTCAGGAGGCCTCGCTGCTTGGAAGGAGCCCGAGCACATGCCGGGTGCACCAGCCGTGACCCCAGCGCCGCCCTCAGCCACGCAGCAGCTCACCTGTGAGGAAGTCCCGGACCTGCTGGAGGAGCAGCTGCGAGCGTCCCACGTCCTCCTGCATGCGGGCTCGGCCAGCGGCCACCTGCATCTGCAGGCTCTGCGCGTCGGCCTGCACCTTCGAGGCGGCCTCCTCCGCAGCCCTGATCTGCCACAGACGGCAGGTCAGCAGCTGCCAGACCCTGGGGCCACCCCCAAGGCCCCTAGGAAATACTCCTCAGTCACCCGCTCTGGCCGGGGACGAGCCGGAGGAGATCCGAAGGCTGCCCGAGGCCCCTCTGCCTGCAGCCTGGGCCAGCCCCGCGCCTCCGCCCTCCCGACACGGGGCGGCCCCCACCCCCGCGGTGCCAGCCCGGGCCCTACCATCAGCCGGGTCTGCTGGAGCTGGGAGCTGAGGCCCCGCAACTGCTCGGCCGCCTGCCCGGCCGTCCGGATGGCGGCCCCTGCCCGGGGCAGCGCGCCCCTGCAGTGGGGGCCGCAGGCCGTGCCGTTGTCGCGGGGGCACAGCTCACCCAGGCACGCCCCCAGGGTGCAGGCCGTCTGCCGGGAGCCCCCGCAGAGCTGAGGAGAGACGGGGTGTCAGCGGCCGAGGCTCCCCGGCAGCCCTCGGCCCGCACCCGGAGCAAAGAGCCGGCGCAGGCAGGCGGCACTCACCCTGTTGGCGGCGGGCGTCAGGTCTGGCAAGGCGGCCAGCTCCAGCCTCAGGGCCGCGAGCTGGGGGCCGCTGGCGCCGCCGGCGCCCCCCGCCTGCCGGCCCAGGGCCTCGGCCTCCCGGCGGCTGTCCCGGAGGCGCAGCAGCAGGCGGGCGCTGTCGGAGGCCTGCCGCTCGGCCTGGGTGGAGCGCTGGGAGGCCGCGGTCAGCATCCGCAGGGCCCCTGCGGGAGACAAGAGGGCGGGAGGTGCCGGGCCTGAGCCCGCAGGGCGGGGCCCCAGGGGCGGCGGCCCGGCCAGGCCGGCCCCACCTGCAGGGTCGGTGCTGCTGGCCCTCTCGAACTGCTCCCGCTTGCTCTGGTACAGCAGCAGCAGCCGGCTGAAGCTCCTGTCCAGGTGCTCCAGGTCCCCTGGCAGGGACAAGGTCTCCTCCTCCAGGGGCAGGTCCAGCTGCAGGCCCTGGAGGGTCCGCCTGAGGCAGGAGGGGAGTGCTCAGTGAGGGGAGAAGGGACACCCCCAAACCAGCCAGGCCCTTGGGGAAACCAAACAGCCTCAGGGGAAGCAGAGGCCTCACCAAGGGCAGCAGAGCGGAGCCCACACAGCTGGAATGCGTCTGTCCCCCTGCTGGGCGTGGTCAGCCCCTTGTCCCCCGCTGGACAGGGCTCAGCCCCTCCGTCCCACTGCTGGGCAGGGCTCAGTCTTCAGCCCCCAGAGATGGGCGCACAAACTCCTCCCTTCACTTGTGCGACCCTCACATCGTGGCCCATTCCCGGCCTCCAGCCGCCTCCGTGAGGAGCCTCTCCTGTCCCCTCCTGCTGGCCATACCCGGCGTCGGCCAGGGCTTGCACTTGCAGGCGTCCGGGTGTCCCTTCTTTGTCCACACCTGTCCCGAGCGCCCACTGCTGCCATCTCCGCCGACTGCCCAGACCCTGCCTGTGGCTCTGAAGACTCCCCCCTTGCTGCTCCCTGCACCCCTTCCCACGGCGGCCCTCTCGGCTGTGGGGCGCCGGGCCAGCATCCCAGCCACAAAGACCTGGCTCAATGGCTGCTTGGGAGACGAGCCGCACCCTGGCGGCTGGGCAGCACAGCCAGTGGGGCCGGGAGGCAGACAAACGAGGCTCCAGAGCCAGACCATGACAGCAGTCCTCGGTGGGGGTGGTCCCCCCGCCAGGCCAAAGCCAGTTCTGTGCAGGACCCTGCCTCTGGGGCCCGGGCTGACTGCCGTGGGCAGACCAGGCTCCCGAAAGGGTCGGGCGGCCTGTGCCGGAGCCGCAGGGCCCGCAATACTGTCCCGTCACCTCCGGGCCCGCTTCCCACCCGACCTCGCAGACCATGGCGCCCACGTGAGAGCGGGAGGTGCCGGCCGGCGGACGCACCTGATGGAGCGGACTGCATTGGCCACCTGGGCCACCTCCTGCTCGGTGGCCGCGGCCTTGCCGAGAACCGCCTGTATCTGCTCCATCTTGGTCCTGGCGTCCAGCACCCGCGAGGCCAGGTCGCGGGCAGCCAGGCCGGAGCCGAGCCCCAGGCTGGTGGTGGCGTTGCGGAGGCCGCCGAGGCGCCGGGCCTGGGCCCGCAGGTCGGCGTCGTGGACCTGGAAGCAGGGGTGGCAGGACACGCACGCGGGGGAGCGGCCGCAGAGGCCGCGCTGGCACTGGTCGCAGCGGGGGCCGGTCAGGCCCGGGCGGCAGAGGCAGCGGCCCGAGGCCTTGTCGCAGCCGGGGCCCTCGGTGCCCCGGAAATCGCAGTCACAGCCTAGGGCGAGATGTGGGCCGTCAGGGCCGGGGGGAGGGCCGCGCGTGATGGTGGCGGGAGAGCCCCACACTGCACCGCCCCCTGGCCGTGTGAGGGGGCAGAGCGGGTTCTGTGCCAGGTCTGCGTGCCCCCTGGACGGGCCCTCCTGGGCCCGCTGACCCCGGGAAGTGGCGCTGAGCACCTGTGAGGGACGCGGGACACGGGGGTGGGCGGCGGCCACCCGCCATCCAGGGCCCACCCAGCCAGGCCGCGCACTCCCGCCGGGCCCACGGCACGCACCTTGACACCCGGCTGCCGGGTCCCCGAAGGTCCGGTCCGGGCACTGGCGCACGGCCGCGGTGCGGCACGTCAGGCCGCCGAAGCCCTCCCGGCAGGGACACTGGCCTGTGAACTGAGAGGTGATGTGAGACCTGCGGCCAGGCCCCCGCAGCGGCCAGCCCTGGCCAGCACAGCCCCGGCCAGCACAGCCCCAGGCCCACGGCAGAACAGGGGACCCCGAGACCAGCCGAAGCCCAGGCGCAGAGAGGCCCAGCCACAGGGCCAGGAGCCTGGTGCCCCGAGGGGGCTGCAGCCGACCGCTGGCCTGGGACAGCCCCAGCGGGCAGTGCGGCAGGGGTCGGGCCGGCGGACACCAGAGCTGCTCTTACCTGGTGGCACTGGGGGCTCAGGGAGTTCCGGGGGTCACAGACGCAAGGCTCGCAGCCCCGGCCGCTGGCCAGCTTCCAGTGGTAGGGGGCGCACTGGTCACACTTGGGGCCCACCACGTGCGGCAGACACAGGCAGCGGCCACTCTCCTCCTCGCAGGGCAGGTCCTGCCGTGACCCCAGCACGTTGCAATCACAGCCTGCGGGGATGAGGGGGGCGCAGAGTTGGGGGCTGCGCGGTCAGCGGACCGGCAATGGGGGCCGGGGGAGAGCGGGGGAGGCTCGTGGCTGGCACAGAGGCCTGCCCCCCCATCGCTGCCCACACGCTGCCCACCCTCCCCCACCTGGGAGCCCCGCCCCGCGCCGCCCCGCCCCACTCACGGCGGCAGCCCCGCGGGTCTGCGTGGGCGAGGCCCGTGAAGCCCGGCTTGCACAGGTCACAGCGCTCCCCCTGCACGTGCTCCTTGCACACGCACTGCCCGGTCAGCGGGTCGCAGGGCGCCCCCGGCACCGCCCCATCAGGGTCGCACTCGCAAGCTGGACGCAGCAGCCACCGCCGGGATGAGAGAGGCAGAAGCGTGAGGGCCGGTCTGGAGGCAGAGCTGCCCGCCCCCGCACCTGCGGCCATGGCCCAGCCCCAGCCTCGTCCGTAAAATGGGGCGCTGGGGGCCTTGGGTGGTGGCGAGGGACCATCGGCCCGCTGTGGCCCCGGCCCTGGGGAGAGCCCGACGGATGCGCGGGTCTTCTCTGGGGACCCCTGCTGTCCAGCGGGACGTGTCTGATGGCCCATCCAGGCTGACCCGCCTGACCCTGAGCTGCAGGGAGGCTCGGACCGGGCCCCTGAGTTAGAACACGCCTTTGGGAAGTGAGCGAGGAGGGCGGGCGGGAGCGCAGCGACGCTTCACGTCACGACTGGGGGCTCCCCGGGCCTGGTGCTGCTCTGTGGCCAGGAAGCCGCCATACAGCTGGACGACCAGCCTGTGGTCAGCATGGCCTCCCTGTGCCTCAGGCCCCCCTTTCCAAGAAGGAAGGGAAGTGAGGGCGGGGTGACGCTGCTGGGGCGGGCCGCGGCCCCACCTGCTGGTGCCCGCGCTGGGCCCCGCGCTGCCCGCCGTGCAGTCAGGTCCCGGAGGCCGGGCAGCAGGCCCCTGCCATGCCCATGCCCGCTGTGTCTCTCCATGGGCAGAGTCCAGAGGGAGGGCCCCGCTCCCCACCCGGCCCTTCCTTCTGGAGCCCCTTCCCCAGCACGCCAGGCCGCTCTCCCGGGTCCCAGGCACACCCCCGCATCATAAGCGTCTTCGAGCATCTAGTGGCTGAGGAGGCAGCACCCAAGGGTGCAAGGAGGAGCCAGGGGCTGCGGAAAGCATCCAGCTCGGCCCAGGGGGCCAGCCCGTGGACGCCAAAGGGCTTCTCGGTCCGCCGTGGCACGTCCGCCTGGGCCCGCCCCGCGCCGCCCTGCGCCCCCACCTGCGCGCCGCGCCGCGCACTCACGGAGGCAGGCCTCGCTCGGGGGCGCGCCGGGGCGCCGGTTCCGGAAGTAGTGCGGCCGGCAGCGCTCGCAGTGGCGGCCCTCGGTGTGGTCGCGGCAGTCGTCGCACACGCCCCCGTGCGCGCCCTGGCTGGCGGCGAACTCCGCGGGGTCGAAGTGGCAGGTCTCCGAGTGCCCGTTGCAGTCACAGCCTGGGGACATGACAGCGTCGGGTGCCCGGACGCGAGCAGCCAGCGGGAGCGCGGCTCCTGCCTCTAACCCGACCCCAACGAGGGTGGGGGGGGGGGGGGGAGCGCGTGCCCAGGCGAGGCCGCGGGGCGGCCGGTGTCCGCTGGCCGTGCACACGGCCCTGNGGGGCGGCCGGGGTCCGCTGGCCGTGCACACGGCCCTGGCGCGGGCTCGGAGCAGGGGCGCGGGACGGGGGCGCGCCCGCAGAGGCGGGGGCGGCGCGCCGCCACCCCGCACAGGACCCCCAGCCGCTCTCTGGGTTCGGCCGTGAGTGACGGAGACCAGGCCCCCGGGGCGGGGCGGCGGGGTGGGGAGACTCACGCTGGCACGCGTGGGGGTCCCGGTCGTCCGCGGGCCTCCAGGGCCGGTCATTGTAGGAGGGGGCGCAGCGCTCGCAGTGGGGCCCGGCGGTGTTGTGCTGGCAGACGCAGACCTCGGGCACCTGCGGGGGCGCGGGTCAGCAGCGCGTCCAGCCTCCCCCAGGTTGGGCCGCTGAGCCTCAGTGCCCCCCACAGCTCTGGGAGCCCGGCTGGCAGCGGCCTGGAGTGTGTGCGCCCTCACGGCCCTGACGCTGGCACCTGGACCCCGTGACACCCAAGACCCTGAGGCTCCTGGTGTGAGCCGGGACAGGGAAGCTTCTGGGCCCCTGAGGAGTCTGTTGGGGGAGGGGCTGTGCGGGCTGCTGTGGCCAGACGCCCACGATGGACACGGGCCCACGGGAGCAGCAGCTCCCCTCCCGTGCCCCGTCCTGGCCTCTGTGACAGCCTGACCCCCCAGAAGGAGGCCCCAGGCCTGCCCGCCCCAGGAAGGGGAGCTGAGCTGCAAGGGGGAGCTGGAAGAGACTGGGGGAGAAAGAAAGAGGAAGAGAAGGGGCGTGTGGGCGCAGAGGCGCCCTCCGACGATGCTGCTTCTCGGCCTGGACTGGCCTGGACTCCGGGGGCCCGGGACGGGGAGGGACACTGGGAAGGGCCAGAGGCGTGGAGAGTGCGGGCGGCGGCCGCCCCGAGCCTGGGCTTGGATGTCGCCCTTTCCTCCCAGGGGACTGCCCCTGCCGAGCGGCGCCCACCGCAGGCGCCCTAGACCGCGGCCACCTCCGGCCGGGCCTGCGGGGCCCTGGGCGCTGTGCGCCGCCTAGGGGACGGCCGGGGGCTGGGTCAGAAGCTCGCCCTGTCGCCACGAGCTGTGTTAAAGCTCTTCTGCACCCAGGGCTCCCGCCGGGGCATCCACCTTCATGGCAGATGGCGGGGTCCGCCTAGGCAGCAGCAGGTGGGGGGCCCCAGGCTCCCTCGCTCTGGTGTAACACCCCCTCCCCTGGAGCCCAGCGCTCTCCTCAGCTGCTCCCTGCTGCCCCTGGGGTCTGTGCTGCTCATTTCCTCTCTGTGGGCGCCCAGCTCTGTTCACCAGCAGAACTCTGCAGGCGGCGGGCGCTCCGCCCCCACGTCCAGGGTTTCAGCCCCACAGGCACCCCAGAGACCTCCGAGGGCTTCTTAAACATACCAGCGCCCGGCCCAGCTCCACCCGCAACTCAGGACCACCCCACGCGCGGCGGCCAGGGCACGGCCAGCCCGAGGGGCCCGGGCTGCTGGGGGCGCCCCGTGCAGCCCCATCCTCCTCCGGCCGAGCCCTGCTCCTTCTCCTCTGCCTTAGCTAACGCACCGCAGTCCCGGGCGCCCCCGGGTCCGCCCTCCGCTGCTGCTGCCCTCACAGCAGCCGGGCGGAGAGCCCCAGGCCAGAGGGTCTTTGGGGTTCCTTCCTCTGCCACCGAGCAGCCGTCTCCGCCCACGGGGCCCAGACCCGCCCTCCCGGGCGCTTCACCTGCAGGCCGGCAGGGGCTCCAGGCGGGGACACGCAGCGGTTGGCATGGCCGTGGCAGAAGCAGCTGCCCTGCAGGCGCAGCTGGGAGATGGCGTAGTAGGCGCTGGGCGGCTGGCGGCCCCACTGGGGCACGGGGCCCAGCCCGGTCAGGTTGACTCGCAGGTTGGTGATGGGCCCCAGCTCTGCGGCACGGGGGCGGCAGGGACGGGGCGGTGAGGGGAGGCAGGAGGCCCGAGGCCGGGCCGGAGGCAGCCACACCACGAGGCGACCCCCAGCCCGCCCCCCACGCTGGCCATGAGCCCCGCAGCCCCCTCCCCGCGCCTGCAGCCCAGCGCTCCGTGCGGCCGGCTCCACACGCACCTTGGATCTTCTGACTGCGCGTCCCTGGAATCCCCGAGGCCAAGTCCATCAGGTTGACCTGGACCTGCAGGGGCGGGGCAGGACACGTCCTGAGTCCAGCTCAGAGGGCTTCCCTCCGCGCGAGGCCTGGGCCCTCACCTGGCCCCAACTGAGGGTGCCGGCCGCCGGGGAAGCCAGGCCCCAGGCTCTGAGCTCTCACAGGTGTGCGCACACGACCTCTCCCGGCCACTGCGAACACCGCAGCACTTCCCGGGCCAGGAACTGCAGGGCACACGGTGCACGACTGGGGTGGGGGCCCAGACTTTCCAAAGACCTGGGAGAGATGCTGGCCCGGCCCGGGAGGCACAGAGTTGGGGCGCACCTCTAGACCCAATTCCTCCTGCGTGCCCAGGAGCGGCCCACAGCCCTCCGGCCCGGTCTGAGAATATGGTGCGCGCAGCTCTGGCGATGGCTAGCCGGACACAGGCGCCCAGCCCCGAGCGGGGCGGCCCGAGGTGGGTGCAAGAAGCACCGCCCGCCCGTGGGGGAGGCAGGGCTCCGTCGTGGGGAGGGAGGACTCCCGGTGGGGGCTGGGCAGACGGCGGCCTGGCCTCCGGGGGGTGGCTGGAGTGGGGTCCACCTGTGCGCCCGGGGCCGAGGACGGCCTGCTGGGTGGGTGCTCCCACCAAGGCCGCGTCAGGCCAGCGGGATTTGTGTGGTCAGCTCCGAGGGGCGCGGTGGGCGCCCTTCTCCCCGTGGACGCAAGAGCTTGGAAGAGCCCGGGAGGCGAGGGGCGGCCATGAGCCCCGGCGTGCCCCAGGGCCAGGCCTCACCAGAGATGGGGAGACTTCCCCTGGTGACGCGAGAGCAGCGGGGTCAGACCCCGCCCCTGCAGCCCCTGCAGCCCCCAGCGTCCCTCCACCTACCTGGCCCCCGTTGGGGCGCCCGAGAGGCCTCTGGGGCAGGGCCCTGCAGCGGACGTCCTGCCAGCCCCGCGGCTGGCCCTGCGGGACCCCCGGGAAGGCAGAGGCGCAGTCGGCCGCCAGGAAGCAGTACACCTGCCAGGTCTTGCCAAAGTCGGAGGAGCGCTCGACCAGCAAGGCCGCCGGCATGGGCCCCTGCAGAGGGGGGCAGCGTGACCGGGGGCTCGCCGCGGGCTGGGGAGGCCGGGCAGCCCCACAGGGCCGTGCGGGGGCCGAGGCTCAGCCCAGGCCCTGGGGCTTCCCGGGAGCCATGGCGAGAGGCGGCAGGAGGCCCCTTCCAGAGGCAGGTCCGATTTGGCCCGGCCCGGCCGCTCAGGCCTGAACCTGCCCACTGCTCATCCCCGGCCAGCACTCCCGAGCGGCTGTCCATACGCCGTGTGCCGCCAGGGCCTCGGGTGGCTGACGCTGGCTGTGGGGCCTCCTGCCCCCCGGGGCTTCACCCACTGAGGTACTGCTCTCCAGGACCCGCTGGGCCGGGCCTGTTCGTGGCCCGTGGCCCTGTGGGTCTCTCGCCTGCCCCCACTGCTCCTGCCGCCAGTGTCCCGTCCCTGGAGGGCCCTCATCCAGCTTCTCCGCTCAGGTGTCACCTCCTCTGGTTGTCACCCGCCAGGGCCGCCCCAACACGTGTCCCCACCGCGCAGCACACTGTTAGCCTCCTGCCCTCACTGTCCCCGGCCTGCCCACCTGGCAGGACGCTGCCTGGACACTGCCTGTCCAGCGATGACGGTCAGCGCAGCCCTGACCTCTACGCCTGTAGCGTCTCCACGGAAGACCACGAAATCTCCAGAAATCGCTGAACCTCCCTGGGGAGGACCCCAGGAACCCCGGCCCTGTCGGCCCCGCACCCCACACTCCAAGTGCGTTCTGTGGATGCAGGTGCGTCTCAGCCCACAGCTGCCCACGGGTCTGCAGGCAGCTCCCGGCCGTGCTCTCCACGGGCTGCCCCGGGGACGCAGCCTCTGGCCTCCTCCCGCCTGCGGGGAGGGCCCGTGCCCTCCTCCTGGCTCTGGCTGGTCTGGCTGGTCCGTGTCCCGGGGCGTGCTCTGATGCACCCCCTCCCATCAAAGCCTGTTGCTGCTCCCAGGCCATGCCCGGCGCACCCAGCTGCTGCCGCGCAGGCGGCCACGTTGGACGCAGCCGGCGGCGAGAGCTGACAGGCAGGTTGGGGTGGGGCACTGAGGAAGCGGCAGCCGGTCCCGCGGGGCAGGCCCCAGAAGGTCCGTCGGCACCGCCCGAAGCAGGCCGCTTGCGGCGCCGGGGACCCGGCCGGCCTGCCCGGAGGCTCACCTTAAAATCCATCACGACGTCTTGAAGCTGGAACCGCCGGTCCAGGTCCAGCTGCAGGGAGACGGGGCTCACGCCTGGGAGGACGTGCGGCGGCTGAGACGGACGCCCCCGCCCCAGCCTGGCCACGGCCCCGACGCGCCCGGGACGGCCGGAGCGCCCCTGGCCCCACCTGCTCTCGGCCCGGTCTGTGCTCCACTGGCTCCCGCCACGTCACGTGGTTCCCCCGAAGCCGTGGGGGCCCCCCGCCCGCCCCCCGAGCTAAGTCCTTCAGCCACCCTCTGTGACTGACACAAAGCACCCCCTCCCTTCTCCGGGGCCCCAGAAAACTCACCCCCGCGGGAAGACCCACCCAGCCCTGGGCACCCCGCCACCCCCAGCCCCGCCACCCCCAGCGGGCCCCCGGGCTCACCGTTCTGGGACTGCCACCAGCGCAGGGGGCCCGTGGCCGTGGCCACGTTCTCCACCCGGTGGCTGTTGTAGCTGTGAGGCAGGCGGGAGTCGCACTTGCAGCACTTCATCTGCCACTGCGGGGCGGCACTCAGCGGGGCTCGGGCACAGCGGGGCCCTCGTGCCCTGCCCCGGGCGGCCCCGCACCGCCCGTCCTGCCCACACAGCCCAAGCAGCAAGGGCTGTCCGGCGCGGGCGGGTAGAAGCCGCGGCGTTGGCCTGCACGCTGCCGGGTGGCCCGGAAGCAGAGCACAGAGCTGGGGGCGCCCCAACCGCTGGGGTGGGTTGGGGTGGGCGTCTCAGGGGCCTGGTGTCTGCAGGGGTGGGCTCTGCCTCTGCGGGGCCCCGTGTCTGCGGGGCACAGGCTCTGCCAGGCCCCTGGGAGCAGCCTGAGTGCGGCACTGCCCGCTTCCAGGTGGCTTCCTCCGAGCCGCCCGCCGGCCCAACCCCGAGCTCCGCGCCCGCTGCAGCTGGCCCGGCAGTCAGGCTCCCTGCCCAGAGCTCAGCTGGCCTCCCCAGCGTCCCCGGCCAGCAGCCTGGGCCCCGGCCTGAGGCCTCCACGGTGCTGCCAGGACGGCCGAGGGGAGACTGCCCGGGAGGTCTGGCCCGGAATGGGTCAGCCTGCTGGCCCCTGCCCTGGACCAAGACTGGGGCAGAAGAGAAGCCTGTGTCCACCCCGGCCCGGGCCCGGCGGGCAGGCGTGGGCGCAGAGAGTAGCTCGTCCCTAAGCGCCTGGCCAGCAGCCGCCTCAGCCTGGGGAGCGTCTCCGGGGCGGCGGCTCTGGCCCCGGCTTGCGGCTGCAGCTCTGGCCGCCCCTCCTGGCAGGGGCCGCCTGCCCGGCTGCTCCAGCTCCTATTTTGGTCTCCGGCAGGCGGCGCGGGCAGACGCCCCCTCGGTGCTGTGCCACGCTGGCGCTGCCCCAGGTGCGAGCCCGACCGGGCCGCTCCACCTCCTCCTGGCCGTGGGCACACGGTGCCCACTGACAGGACAGGCCTGGCCGCCCAGGAGGGGGCATGAGCGGGCAGCGGCTCCAGGGCCTGCGGGGGACGCGCCCACTGTGGGCTCAGGGCTGCCGTCGCGGCACAGCCAGGGAGGCTCAGAGGGGCCTGTGCTGCTGGTGCCCGAGTGAGGTGTGCAGGGAGGTGCCAGGGGGCCCACTGGGGCCTCCTGCTCGTGGGGTGTGCGTCTGTCTCAGAGATGGGAGGACAGGGCATGGCGGGCCCCAGCGGCAGCTGCCCCTCTCCTGGGCCCGGGCTCCACTGCAGCCTCAGGGACCAGCCCGTTATCAGTCCAGACTGTTGGGCCTCTGGCCAGCTGGCTCCTGCTTGCTCCCCATCTGGACAGATTGGGCTTCCTCCCTTACTCTGGAACCTTCTAGAACAGCTCAGCCGTCTGGCAGGGAGACAAGCTGCACAGAGAGCCGGGGAGGGCACAGGAGGGCCGAGCCAGCAGGGACAGTGAGCGAGGGGCGGGGGCCTGGCCTGCAGGAACCCGATGGGGGCCACCCCTCCGAGCTCGCCAGGCGCCCGCGTCCCCAGTCAGTGGCCTCAGGGCGTGGCTGCCTGCCCGCAGAGGAGAGGGCGCCCAGGACACTCTCACAGTGGCCTGCGGGGAGAGTCTCTGCCTGGCCCTGCTGCTTCTGGGCCTCAGGGCTGTGAGGGCGCCCTGGCCCGAAGCCCCTGCAGCAGCGAGGAGGCTGCTGGAGGAGAGCAAGGCCTGAGACGCCCTTGCAGCGAGCGGGCAGCAGCAGGTGCCCCTCAGCTTTGGCCAGCCGGGCCCGGGCATGGGCCCTCTGGGCCCACGGGCACCTGACTGGACGTGCCCGCCTGCCTCCCTTGCCTGAGCACTCCCCGCCCCCCTCCGCTCACACCCAGCCCTCCACAGACCGGCCACGGCCTCACGGCCAGCGTGCGGAGGGCCAGACGGCCGACGGCAGATGGTCACACCGCCTTCCCCAAGGGCTGCGTCCCCAGCACGCCCCTCCCAAGCCCAGCAGGCGCCCAGCGGCGTCCACCAGCTGGCAGAGGCGGAGCCGGCCTGCCAGCCATGGGGACAGGCGTTGGGACCCTTGGGGACACTCCCAGACCCTGGGGTCGTCAAGAACACGACCGTTGGGCGCGGGGTGTGGGAGCGCAGGGCGGGGCCCAGCTGGCTGCAGCCCCAATCCTGCTCGAAGGCCGGAGGGCAGAGGCAGCTGCTGAGCCTGCACGGCCGATGGCCCTGAGGACGCCAGACGTCTCCCAGGAACCTGCTAATTAAGTGCCCCAGAAGGGGCGGGCACCGGGTAAGAGGCATTTAGGGGGCAGACACCACCCGGGAGGCTGTGGGAAGCAGAACTCGGCGAAGGCCCAGCAAAGCCCACCGGCCGCTGAGGCTCAGGACGAGCCAAGGGCGGGGCAGCCCTCCCACTGCCTGCGCCTGCCCTCCACGGGAACCCGGCACCCCCAGGCCTCTCCCCTCCCTGCGCCGAGGGGCAGGAACAGGCTGCTTGCTGAGCGCCAGGCCAGGGCCGGTGGCGCCGACTCCACGCGGGGCTGGGGACGGAGGGCGCAGAGGGCCTTCCCACGCAGGTCCTCCCCAAGTCGGGTCAGGGCGGGGTGCGGAGGCTTCACCTGCCCCGAACACGGTGCCAGCCCAAGCCCCCGCGTTGCCTGGGCAGACAGGCAGGCAGGAGGCTGGAGGGCGTTGCAGGCGCCCAGCCCCACGCCGGCCCTGCCCGTGGCCAGCGAGCATGCAGGGGTGCTGGTGTGCTCCCACTTCTCGAAGGAGCAGAGCGCGGGAGGCGGGCGAGGGCGTGGAGGCCGCAGGACACTCGTGCAGGCCTGGGCTGCCCGGGAGAGTGGCCGTGGCCACCGCAACGACGGGGGCTGGGAGAGGAGCGGCCCTGTGCAGCTCCCGCTGCTTCTCCTCGGCCCTTCCTCGGTCTCCCTGTCTCTGCACCCCCTTCTCTTGCTCCCTCTCTCCGAAAGGCCACAGACTCGGGGCGGAGACCAGCCCCTTCCAGCTCTCCGTCCAGGCCCCGTCTGGTGTAGCCAGACAACCCGTGCGACGCGAGGAAACTCGCTATTCACCTCGGTGGACGTGGGGAGCAGGCCGGACCCCAACCTTGTCGGCAGGAAGAAGGAAACCGAACACCCCGCCCAGCCCGGCGGCGGCAGAGTCCAGCCCCCGGCCCCGCAGTGGCCTCCCGGCCGCAGCCTCGCCCTGCGAGGGCCACACGGGCTGCTGAGCCTCGGGCCTGGCCCCTCGTCCGTGCCCGTCCCCGTGGGCTCAGCCTCCCCGGCTGGCCGAAGCGCCAGCAGGCACAGTGGGGCGGGGTCCCTGCAGACCACAGCACCCGCCGCCCGGCCCTCCTCAGCCCGTCCACAGCTGCCGGCGGTGGCCGCGGGAGCTCTTTGCCCCGAGGACGCGCCTGCACCCCACCCAGCTCCCGGCTCGCCGGCCTGTCTCGGCCCTCCGAGGACCCCAAAACAGCCACAGCCTGACAGCCTCACCCCAGACTTGAGAAAACTGGCGCTGCCCCTGCCCAGGGGCTGGGGTGGGGGCCCCAGACCCGCAAGTCCCCGGCGTCCTGCCCTCCCGCCCGCCCACTGCGGCAGGCCTACCTCCCCGTGCTGCGTGCAGTAGGTCTCGGGCCTGGTCATCCCGCAGGTGGACGAGGCGCTCAGGGCGTGGGTCCTCCCGGCCAGCAGGTCCCCGGGGGGCGGGTAGCAGGCCCCACGGGAGCAGGCTTGCTGGGCGCCCCGGAGCCCGGGCAGCACTGGAAGGACAGGGCACTGGTCAGCAGAGGGGCGAGGCTGGCCAGGCCTGCCCCTCACTCCCACCGCCGGCCTCGGAGCGGCCTCGGAGCTTGTGCCCGAGGGAAGGGGCACAGCACGGTGCACAGCCTGAGGGGGCTGGGCGTGGCCCTCAGCTCTGCACGCACTCGGCCCTGCGCGGCCCTGCAGGAAGTGACGGCCAGCCGTATGGTGCCCGGGCCTGCTCACGCCCCGCCCGAGGACCGGCCAGGTCACTCACCGAAGCACAGGAGCAGCAGCGGCCTCATCCTCGGCGGCGGGGGGTCCCGGAGGCGGACCTGGGCAGCAGAGCACCCGGGTAAAGCCTGTCCGGCCCGGGGCGCCTGGAGGCCTTGCCGAGGGGACCGGTCACCGCTAAGAGCAGGTGCGTCGCAGCCTCGGCCCAAAAGCGCCGGCCTGGACTCCTTCGCCCACAGGCCAGAGGACGAGGAGGGGCGCAGGGCAGGCAGCAGGAGGGGGCCTGAGAGCCCAAGGCCTTGCTGCCCCAAGGAAGGGGCCTGTCCTCTCTTGGTCCTGGCCAGCCCAGGCCTGGCCCGCGGTCTCCGGGCCAGGGGGCCTCCAAGACCAGGCCGGGGGCCGCTGTGGCTGCCCCAGGAGCGGGTGCAGGCTCTCTGAGGGGTGAGGGTTCTCTGAGTAGGAACAACCCACAGTGTCCGATGACGGGCAGGGAGGGCCGCTGCAGGGCAGGGCCGGGCAGCCTCCCAGAGCAGCACCCGCCGGCCTAGAGCCGCCCCCACCCCTGGCTGGGTGAGGGTGGCGAGGGGAGGCCGCCTGGCGCTTCGGCTCCCCCATCCTAATGCTCCAGACGCTCTTCCCTGCCCCCACAAAGCCAGGGCGCGGGGGGAGCAAAGGGGTGGCGGGGTCACGGCTGCACGGCCTCGAGGAGGCCCGACCCTGTCTCCGCTGCCACCTCCACCTCCCGATAGGGCGCCCCGCCCTGCTGTGCCTCCAGGTCTCTCCGGCTTCCCTATCTGCCCGCCGCTTATCAGATGCGGAAAAGCAGCGCAAAAGTCAGGCCAGGGACCAGGCCGGGCCACCCGCGGAGGACCCCAGGAGGGAGGAAGCTGAGGGTCTGCCCAGCCCAGCCCGCGGGGAGACAACCCCCAGCAGGTGCGGCCAGGCCCTACCTTGCTCGAGCAGCCTCCGCTCTCTCCCCGGATGTGAGGGGCTCCCCTGCTGCTCCAGTTTTTAAACAACAGCCTCACCCCGCGGCGGGCCGGGCGGGGCGTTGCCTACGCAGGGCGGGCCCCAGGAATCTGGCCAGCACGCCTGCCGTCACCGCACCCCCACCCCGGACAGCATGGGGCGAGGGTCCCCAAGGCCCACAGGGAGCTCAGCCCACCCGCCTGCCCGGGGAAGGGGTGAGTGCTGCGCACAGGGCCAGCAGGTAGCAGCGTGGCCGAGACCGGCTGCTCCAGGCCAGCTGGGCGGGCCGTGCCGGGCACCTGCCCAGGCCGGGGGAGGGGGCTGCGGCCTCGCTCTGGCCGCTGGGCAGGGCTGCCGCGGGCACCACGTCCCCAGCCCTGGCACCAGCAGAGGCGAGAAGCCCCGGCCACCAGGATCCTGGAAAGCACTAGGCCCTAAGACCAGCCCACCGTGGAAACCCCCCTTCCTGGGGAGCCTGGACAGGAAGAGGCCGCAGCCCAGCACCCCGGGCGGACAGAGAGGAAAAGCAGGAGGGAGCCGGGAGTGCCCAAGAATGCCTCCCTCACGCTGAGCTTGGCAGGGCGCCCTGGGACAGGTAACTGCCTGTGAGTCACGGCCCCTCCCTGCCGGGCAGAAATACCTGCCTGCAGGCGCGGAGACGGCCGGCCGGCCGCAGGGGAGCCTGTGGCTGCGCCCACTTCCCGGCCCCGCCCGGCCCCTGCACTCAGACACAATGCCCACACAGCAACGGGCAGACAGGGCCGGCCCCGTGGACGCCCCCAGGCCGGCAGGGACTTTCCGAGGGAGCTGAGGGTCACCAGCCAGCGTGGGCTGGCGGCGGCGCTGTTTGGCACTAGACATGGCCACCTCGGTCCATTTCAGGGGGCTCACGGCCGCCGCAGCCAGCAGCTCGGGCAGAAGCCCTCCGGTGGCGCGGGGGGCAGGCCCGGGACTGGCCAAGGGATGGGAGCAGGGGACGCAGCGTCCTGTGGGTGGGCCCACTAACGCACAGGGGCGCTCTGGTGGGGGACGGCGGTAAGGAGAGGACCCCCGGCCTAGAGTGCGGGAGTCCTGCCCCCTCCGGGACCCCGGGAGGGCACCACTGACCCGGGGCTCCCTGCACCGCTGGCCCCACCCCACCTCTCAGCCCCCGGGGCCCCAGCTTCCTTCTTGGACCCCCAGGAGCCTCCCGAAGAGGGTCTCCTGGCACGGGTCTTCTGGGTCAGCTCCCAAGGGCGGCACCTCCCCGGGGGCCGGCCCTTCGAGCCCCACTGCTGGCCCACAGCCGGGCGCTGGCGAGCAGGTGCCGGGGAGGTGGGCGCCCAGGTGAGTGGGCTCGCGCCAGGCCTCAGACGGGGCGCAGCGGAGCCCCGAGGGCGGGCCCGTCGCACTGACCCCCGCAGGCCTGTCTGCAGCGAGGCAGCGTGCGGCCCCGGTGTGCTGGGCTCCGCGTGCAGGAGCCGCACTCAGCGCCCGCGGCTCCAGACACAGGAGCCGAGAGCCAGAGGCTGGCGGGCCAACAGGGTGGACCGGGCCTGCCCTCTCCCCGAGGCACTCGGACTGCGTGCCCCAGCCGGCTCTCTGGGAACTCGCTCTGGGAAGGGCAGCCGAGTCCAGCCCCACAGGCCGCGGGTCTGCCCACCAGGTCATGGCCAGGTGCCTCCGGCCTGCGCCGCCCCTCTACAGCCCAGACCAGTCCCGTCTCGGCGGGCCAAGCAGTCCCGTGAGCTCTGCTCTCCCGTCTGTGCCCCTGCACACGGCCGGCATGTAAGACCCCGAGGCTGGCACCCCGCCCACCCCGTGGCAGCACTCGGGGCCGTGGAAGAGCCGATCTGGTGAAGGGGACTCAAGCAAGGCCACCGGAGGGACCCCGACCCCACGGGAGCCCCCCACCCCCAGGGCACTTGCTCCTGGGCGTCTGGCTCCGGTCAGCAGGGCGGGATCTGCAGAGGCAGGTCGGGGGCAGCGCCTGCCCGTGTGGCCGGCACGTCTGGCCGCGCCCTTGGAGCCGCAGCTGCCCCCTGAGTCAGGCTCTGGCCCGGCCCGAGAGCCCGGAGAGGCCCCAGGCGAGAGGCGGGAGGGCGCTGCGGGGCTGGGCCAGCTGTGGGTGCTGCTCCCCGGGTCCTGGTGGTGTGGGCGAGCCAGGCGGCACCGGGTGAGTCACGCTGAGTCCCGTCTGGGCTGCCAGGTCAGCTTGGGCTTCCCGTGACTAAGGCCGGCGTGGGCCTCCGCTCAGCACCGACTCGGGGCCTATGTGCTTGTCCCCACGCTCAGACGGGCCCCTGTGGGCTGAGACAGACGGTGAGCGCCTCGCAGGGCCAGGCAGGCCCAGGGCCTGGGCCCCTCTCCTCCCCGGCCCCTGGCCACCCAGCGCGCGTCTGCAGGGGTAGCGGGAGCACGGCGAGGGCTGGATCTGGGCCACCGGGACCTCCTGTGCTGCTGCGGCGGCCAGCTCCCCAGCGGGCTGGGCCGGCTTCCCGGCGGTGGGAAGCACGTCTTCCACCATGGGTGAGTGTGGGGGCAGCAGCACCACCTGCTCCACACCCCCTTGGCCGCAGTCGGCCGGGCAGCCTGGAGTCCCCATCCCAGCTTGGCGGCCAGAGCAGCCCCCAGACTCCGCCGTCATTCCCAGCCTGGTGGGGCCCGCCCTCAGCACCCTTCAGGGTTCTTGCTCCACTTCTGGAGTCTGGAAGCTGGTGGGGGCTCTGGAGGGTTCCCAGAGGCCCCCGGAAGACGCTTTCCTCCCACGGTGCCCGGCACAGTGGGCACATGGGCAGCTCGGTCAGCCCCACCCAAGGCCCTGCACAGGCCAGCGGGCCCTGCCCCGTCCGGCTGCTGACGAGCGGCCAGCGCCCCCGTGGGGCCGGGGAGACAGGAGGCCAGGAGGCTCAGGTGAGCATACTGCTGTGACACTTCCTGCGGGAGGGAGCCCCGCCCACGCCCGGGCTCTGGGGTTGCCCTGGCCTCCTGTCTTTCGCTGTGCCTCAGACATCCGCCGTCTCCCAGGGCAGCTGGTGGGGGCCGCTCAGAGGAGGGAGGAGTCACCGGTCTTCCCGCTTTCCCGCCGCCAGGCTGCTGGGGCCAGGCTGTCCTGCAGACCAGCCCAGACCACGGCCCTCGGCCACGCCCCCGCCCCTCCCGCCACCGCCGCCTGCAGCCTCTGCCCTCTAGGAATTAGGTTCTGGGGACCCAAGTCCAGACCCTGTGACCTTTGGACAGCTCGTCCTGGTGCTGGCCGGGCCCACCTGCCAGGGAGGAGGCCGCTGCAGGGCGGGCCGAGGCTGGGCCTCTGCAGCTTCTCGCCCCTGCACGGGCGACCCACAGTGAGACACCCCGAATGTGCCCAAGGCCACCGCGCAGCTCCTCCAGCAGGGAGGCAGAGGCTGCCGAGGCCAGAGGCGCCTGCGCTCAGGACCGGTGCTCGCGGTTCTGCCAGGCCAGGCCCCGCAGCCAGCCCCAGACACCCGCACTCCCCCGGCACCTGTAGGTGAAGCGTCAGCTGGCGGGGTCCCAGCCAGCACGCCCTGAATCTCATGCAGCGCTCACAAGGCACCCAGGCCAGCCCACCCAAACGTGGGGGTGGCCTGCCCTGTCTTGGTCTGGGGCCCCTGCCCTGGGGCGTGGGCTGCGGGGCCCTCTGCCCGGGGGGGCCAGGGTCCCAGGTCTGGGTCCACAGACACTGAGCTAAAAGCCAACTCGGTCGCCCCCCTCCCCAGGGCGACTCCAAGTGCCCCAGGGCCTGTGCTGTGCACCCCCACTGTGCCTTGGGGCGACCACGCAGCCTGCAGGGAGCAGGGCGAGGCTGCAGGTCCCTGCCCAGGGCAGGTTTGTTGCAAGCTCAAGGGCAAGAGAGAAGCAGGCCCAGGCTGGTCTGGACAGCCCTGTGCTTACTTGGGCTGCTGCCCAGAGAGCAGGCGGGGCGGGGGCTCCTCGGGGTCTCCACCAGGCCCTGCCCCCTCCTTGCCTGGCTCTGAGAGGGACGGGGAAGGCCCAGGTGCTGACGCTCCCACCTTTCCTGCCTCGCCCAAACTGCCACCAGCTCCCCACCGAGCGGATTTCACCGGGAGCAACAGCAGGGCGTGGGTCAGCGGTGGCGCTGAGAAGAGTGACCCACCCCTTCGAGGGGCTTGTCCTGACCCCTGCCCGGCTGTCCCAGCTGCAGGGCCGGGAAGCCGGGAGATGCTTACGAGGGCGCGGCCTCGGCGCAGACACAAGGGCAGGCTGAGGCCAGACGGGCACAGGCCGGGCGGCTCCTCCGTGCGCCATGGAGGGGCAGACCCCACAGGCACCGAGCCCGGCCCTCACGCCGGCACGGCGGCTCCGGCAGCACAGGCTGTGGCCACAGCTGTGTCCACAGAGGTGGGCGCCCCGCAGACAGTGGGCCCAGTCCTTGCAGGAAGGCTGTGCCCCCTTGTGCCACGCCCCTAGATGGCGCCCCTGCCCTGCTCACTGCTGAGCTGTGGCTCTCTCGACCTGTCCCGCGGCGGGCGCCCTGGACACGTGTCCCCCAAGCCCTCGGAGAGGCCCCGTCGGGGTGCCTTGGGGAAGCGCTGTAGGCCGGGCTGGAGCCCGCAGGTTGGTGAGTGACGGCCACTTTATGCCCACGCGAGTCCCCTCCTCCCGGGCCAGGGCGTCAGGCCCACACAGAGCCACGTCCAGGTAAACACTGAGCAGCAGCCCCTGGCCACTGAGCGGCCGCGGGCACCGGGTGTGTCTGCTGCGCTGGGGCTCTGCCTGGGGCTTCTGGTGTTTTCCGGCCAGGCCAGTGCCCAGTGCTTCCACCCACATGGGTTTCCTGCCCCTTCCTGGCCAGCCCTGCCCGCTGTCCAGGGCACAGCCTGACCAGACACAAATCTCCCTCCGGGCGCTGCCCTCACGGCTCTGGGGCTGCTGCCTCTCTCCCCGCCGGGCGCCATGCCTGCTGGCCTCGCCCGCCTCAGCCCTCCAGTCTTCCTGCAGGCCCCCTGCTCAGGGTTGCACTAAGTTCAAAACCAAAGCCCCACCCTCGCCCGCGGCGAGTCGGAGGACTCAGGGACGGGCGGCGCGGGTCGCCGTGGGGACGGCCACCTCATTAAACCCGTGAGATCAGGGGCGCCCGCCATGTGGACAGAGCTCGGGCCCTCCTGGCAACCCAGACTGCTCCCAAGTGCCTCCCTCCGCTCCCCCAGCACGGCGTCCCAGGCCTCGCGAGTCCTGCTTCCCCGGCCCCCTGCCACTCCAGGACCCGCCTCTGTCCCGGCCACTCCACGGCCACCTCCCTGAGTCTCGCCCACACCCTCTGGTGCCCGGAGCGGCCCGCTCTCCCGCACACTCCCCCTGTAATCTCTGAAAACGCGGCCTCCAGGCCGTCTGCTGCCCACTCCGTTGATCCTGCACCCGCGGGCCGGCCAGTTCACCAGCAGCCGCATGCGGACCCCTGGCTGGGACAGCTGGACTGGGCAAGGCAGGTGGCTGCCGCCCTGGCAGAGCTTGCCATCCCCAGCAGGCTGGCAAAGGGAGGTGGCTGCGGGGATGTGTTCCGCCTTCCATGGACGCAGGACGGCGGCTCCGAAGCGGGGGCAGCACCCGTCAGTGGGGGCAGGGAGGGCCAGCGGAGGGGCTTCAGGTCCTGGGAGATGGTGGGCGCAGCCATGGGTGGCGCATCTCGTTCTTCTCAGAATAGGGCACACTGTCCCCAGGGGAGGTGGGGCCCCAGCAGGGCTTCAGCAAGGAGGACATGACCAGCCTGGCGCTGACCATGGCGGCCTTGGCGGGGCTGTGCTGGTTTGGACTGGGCTGGATGGGAGGGTTGGGCCCGGCCGGCTGGGCGGGGTGGGCCGAGGGTCCAGTTGCAAGACCTCCGAAGGGATCTCAACCCCAGGACGGCTAAGGGCCAGAGCGCAGAGGCCGCAGGAGCTGAGTGAGGGGCGGCAGGAGGAGGCCGGTGCATGTGGGAGGTGACAGAGGGGTTGGCGGCTGGGCAAGGCCTGAAATGCTCAGCCTACGAGGTGATGCCCCCACCTCCCACCCCTGGAGGCGACGCTGCAGGGGCTGTTCGAAGGGGAGAACCCCCCACCCCCGTGGCTCCCCCCACGCCCTCTCTCCCCCTGCGCCCTGGTCTGCAGCCCAGCCCTGTGCAGAGCCCGCGGCCAGCCCAGGGCCGAGGCCACACCGGTTCCCGCGCCCCGTTCTCACAGGGCAGAGCGGAGCGTGGCAGCGCCTGACCATCACGGGACAGCACAGGCTGCAGAGCTGAGTGCCCGAGGCCGGGGCAGGCGCAGGTGGGCAGGGGAGCTGGCAGGAGAACCGACTTCCTGGAGGCCGGGGAGGGGCTTCGTGTTTCAGAGGAGGGGCGGGGGCTCCCCGCGTGGCTGGGTGTTCCTGTCCCAGGCCCGCCCGGCATCGATTCCTGCCAGCACCACCTCATCCCTCCCCCCACACTCCGCTCATCCCCTCCCCGAGCAGTCCAGCGCCCCGGCCCCTGGTGAGCCCGTGCAGCCCGGAAGCCCGGCTGTGCAGGCCTCTCCACCTCCCGGCACGTCCTGGCAGCAGAGCGCCTGAGCTCTGCTGGGTGTGTTCTCCAGCGGCTTCGCCCCCTGTCTGGGTGTGTCCTTCAGGCGGCTCCGCCCTCCAGCTAGGCGTGTCCTCCAGCAGCTCCGCCCCCTATCTGGGTGTGTCCTCCAGGCGGCTCCGCCCTCTGGCTAGGTGTGTCCTCCAGCAGCTCCGCCCTCTGTCTGGGTGTGTCCTCCAGGTGGCTCCGCCCTCCTGCTAGGTGTGTCCTCCAGCAGCTCTGCCCTCTGTCTGGGTGTGTCTCCGCCCTCCAGATGGGTGTGTCCTCCAGGCGGCTCCGCCCCCCGGCTTGCGCCAGCCGCTTCTCTCCACACCTCCGTGCTCCGCCAGCAGATGCCCTGCCGGCCACAGCTGTGCTGGCCATTAGTGTCTGGGGGCAATGCCGCAGGCCGCCCGCAGCACATGTGCTCAGAACTCTGGTTCACTCTGCATCGCGCAAGAGGCCGGCGGCGCGTCCGGGCCTGCAGGCGGGGCAGAGGCACACAGCGCTGCAGCCACCTGCTTGGGCGGGCTTCTCCGTGTGACCCTCGCCCTTGGGGTCCCAGGCCCCCCGCAGACGACCTGCTGCCCCGTGCGCAGGTGGCGAGTGGCCCACCACGGCGCAGCCACTCGTTCCAGGCCCAACCCTGCAGGGGTGTCAGGCTTAGGAGACCTAGGGCCCGTGCCCTTCCCACTGGGGTACTCAGCTTGCCCCATGGGTGGGCACCAGGGCTGCAGTGCACCGGGCCCCAGAGCGGCTGGTGGCCAGGCCTGCAGGACACGGTGTGTACACGTGCAGCTCCCAGGCGGCCTGCTCCGGGGGACAGGGCCAGGCGGGCCTGGACGCTGGGCAGGCTCCCGGAGATGAAAGGTGAGGACATGGAGGAGGGGCTGAGCAGGCTGCCAGGTCTTGGGCAATTTTAACCCCAGGATCGGCACCAAGGGCAGGCCACCGGTGCTGAAAATAACCTGGGAGGAGCGATGCAGCCCAGCACCCTGCAGCCGCCTCCAGCGCTGACTCCAGGCCGCTGCGGCTCTGAGACTGGTCAGGCTGGCCCCGGCGCCCCAGGCTGGTGGGTCTGGTCTCCCCCCCACCGCCGGTTGGCGAGCCCCTGGTACCAGGAACGAGGCTCGCAGGGCTGAGGCCAGCTCTCTGGCAGCAGAAATTCACGGAAAGGAGAGGCTGCACTGCCCAGCTTCTCGGAGCCCTGGAGTGCAGGAGGAAGCGGAGGGGGTGGGGAGGAGCGAGCGTGACACCCGGAGGGCCAGGGAGAGTAGGGGGGAGGGGGGTGGAAGCAGAGGGACTCGATGGCCAGGCAGAGGACAGTCAGACAGACAGACGGGGAGGGGCGGCCAGGGCCTGGACCCCAGGTCGGACCAAGCAGGGCAGAGTCCAGGTGGCTGACCAGAGCACAGCGAGACGTCATGGCGTGACACAGGCAGTCAGGACTGCGCTTTTAAAAAGATTTATGTATTTATGCCACAGGGCTGGGAGCTAGGCAAGCGGGTGTGGGGGTGAGAGCTTTCCCCAGAGACAGAGTGGGGAGCAAAACAGGCAGATCCACTGAAACCCACTGCCGAGGGAGCAGCGTAAGGCAGGAGGGGCCTGCTGCGCCCTGCGGGTCCCTCCCTGGCTGGAAATGGACTCGTGCTGCAGTGGCTACGGTGCCTCATAGAGCTGAGACTCACCCCTGTGCCCCCAGGGACCCCACCAGGTTTCTCTTCAGCAGGAGTGACGCGGTGAGGCAGCAGAGCAGGGAGGAGAGGGCTCAGGGCAGCTGTCACGGTCCCCAAGCCCCGCACCCCCGGGGTGCCGGGCCCCACGAGGGCCTGCGAGCTGGCCCCCGCTCAGAGGGGTCCCCGCAGCCTCGGGCCCTAGCGGGCTGCGTGCCCAGGGTTTTCCCGGCCCTGTGGCCGGCAGAGGACCAGCAGAGGCTGGTCTCGGAGGCTCATCCTCTGTGGCGAGGAGGACCAGATGCTCCTGACACGAAGGCACCGCTCAGGGCCACTGGGACACCGAGTGGGGGAGGCGCGTGGCCACTGGTTGGGTCTCCAGAGGCCTCTCCAGGGAAGCGCCGAGGCTCAAGCCCAGCAGCGCCCACGGACCCTGGACGCTGAGGAGGCTGTGAGGGCCAAGCTGCGGGAGCCGGCCCTGTGTGGAAACGCCAGGCCAGCCCAGGGCCAAGCACGACCAGCCGCACCGGGGCCAGGTGCTCCCAGCGACTGACGCCCGGGGAGGGAGCCCAGATCCAGGCCAGCGGCGACCCCAGAGCTCTATCTCTGCTCTGCTGCCCGCCTCCCTTCCTGCGCACAGCGGCTGCCGGCCGTGAGCTGACATGCGAGGACACAGCGCCGTCCAGGCCGCCATCCCCACACAGGGGACACTGGCCCGCCATGGCCGCAGCAGACGCCTGCACCATGTGTGGGAGAAGGCTTCGGGAGGAAGAACACAGATTTGAGCTGGCCGCTCCTGCTTCCTAGAAAGCGCAAGAATGAAGTGCTGGGTAGACTCAAGGGCCATGTCCAGCGTCCCGTTCTGCCCCAAACGTCCGCTTTGAGCCTGTGGAGCCCGGTGTCACGGGGGAGCTCTGGACAGGCAGGGACAGTCGGTCACGGCCAGCGCAGTGACCTTCACAGGGCCACCTGTGTCCGCCTGCTGATGCTCGACTACATGGACTGTGGGCCCAGCTGAAGCCCGCAGACCCCCACCCGAGAAGGCAGCACCCCCGAGACAAGGGGGCCATACAGATGCCCCCCGTGCTGACCCCAGCCCCTCGGCCTCCGAGCCCCACCTGCGCCCCCACAGCCACAGCCCCCACGGCCCTTCTGCCAGCAAGCGGGCCGCGAGCGTCTGTTACCTAAGGGGGAAGCACACGTGATACCGCAGACCCCAAGGTAGGGGAACCCAGGGAAATGACAGCCCGGGGGACTGGCTTGCGTCTCTGAGTGAGACAGAGGACGCTTCCTGGCCAGCGGGCCCGGAGGCAGGGCCAAGGCAGGGTGCCACGGAGAAGCCCCGAGGTGCTGGCTGCACCGGGCCCTCCAGAGCCACGTCCTCTGTGCTCACAGCCTGCCCCTTGCGGCCACCGGCCCCATGCAGGAGATGCGGCAAGAGGCCCCGGGGGCTGCCCCCCACCAAGAGCAGCGGTGGACACAGTGCTCGGGGCAGCACCCCCGGCCACAGCCGGCACCACGGCAGCGCCTCCCCAGCCCTCCATCCCCGCTCAGGACGACTGGCAGGCTGGCCAGGGTTGCATCAGTGACCTTTGCCATTTCTGGCCAGTCCGACTCCCCTCCTCCCGGCCGTCCGGCTGGCCCCTGGCAGCCCTTTGCCCTACTTGCAGCTTCTCTCCCCAGCTTTCTGGCCCGCGGGCAACCCACCGTGAACCCCGCGGCGAGTCAGCCCTTGGGGTCCCCAGGAGCAGCCAATGCTAGCCCACAGCACCCCATGCCCCTCCCCAGGGCAGCCTCCCTTTTCCATGTAGGAGGCAACCGCGGGGTCCCCTGCCTGCAAAGGGTGTCAGAGGCCCGGGCTGGTGGGGAGGAAACCGGCTGGGCAGGAAGGGAACCCCGAGGCTCTGCTCTACCCAAAAGCCAGACTTTGCAGTTACTGGGACCCCCCCCCCAGATGCCCTCACTGGGGGTCCTTTTCCAGCAGCCCCAACAAGGGGAGCTGCCACACATGCACCCCACAGCGCACACACTGAGAAGGGTCAGCTGTGGCTCCCTCCCCGCTGCCAGGCCCCCAGGTCCTGCTCACACAGCCCGAGCGTGCAGCGCCCGTGGCCTCGCCCCTCCTCCCTCCCTGCCCCCTGCCCCTCCCCCTCCACGCCCCTCCCTCTCCATCCCCCATCCCCTTCTCTGGCTCCCTCTGGTGGAGCCGGGGAGGCGGGGCTGGGGGAGAAGATAAAAGCGAGCGGGCCCTCTGCTCGGTGCCAGCTGCGGAGTCTCCATCTGGAAGAGCCGGGCGGCCCGGGAGGGGACGCAGAGCCCGCGACCGACACCCACGCGCCGACCACCCTGTGCCGCGCCCGTCCCGCAGTCACCGAGGTGGGTCGAGGGCGGGTCCGGGAGGCGGGTCCCGGAGGTTGCGGCAGCGCGCGGGTCCCTGGAGGGCGCGCAACCCAAAGCAGCTCAAGGTCCACCCGCCCGCGCAGAGCCCGCGAGAGCCATGGAGACAATGCAAGAGCTGATCCCGCTGGCCAAGGAGCTGATGGCGCAGAAGCCCGGCCGCAAGCTGGTGAAGCTGTACGTGCTGGGCAGCGTGCTGGCCTTCCTGGGCGCCGTGCTCGGCCTGGTGGAGACCGTGTGCAGCCCCTTCGCCGCCGCCAGCCGCCTGCGCGAGCGGGAGGCCGCCCTAGCCGCGCTGCGGGACGCGCGCCCTCCGCCGGGCCCCAGGCCGCAGGCGCTGTGGGAAAAGGGCGCTCTGGAGGCGGCGCCCGGCAGCAGGGCCCTGGCGCACCGTCAGCACGCCTCCTAGGCGGGGCACAGGCAGCAGGAGAGCAAGAGGAGGGCAACAGCAGGAGGAGCCTGAGCTGCAAGAGACCTGCAGGGACCCACCGAGACTGGATTGAGTTTGCTGCCGTGCAGCACCCCAGGGTGACAGCCCCGCCAGCGCCCTGCACCCGTGTGCCTCCCACCAGGCCCGGTGCAGAGAGCAGAGATGCGTTTACATTATGTCGTCAGCACAAAGACCATCCTTTTGCATTTTGAAATAAAAGAAGTTTTATACTGTGTCTCCTGACCTGCTTCCCGGGGTGGGCGGGGGTTGGGCACCCCAGGGGGAGGGGTCTGAGCAGAGTCCCGCTCCCCTGCCAAGCCTGTCGCTGCCCACGCTGCCTGTTCTGTTCCCGTGGGCAGCGGGAAGAGGGGGGATTTCATGCAAGTCCCAGTAACCCCACGCTAAGCAGGGATGGGGTAGGGTGGGGAGCAGGCTTGAGAGGAGGAAACAGGAGGAGTAAGAAGCCTACAGAGAGAGAGGAGGAAGGAGAGCACGGAGGAGGAAGGAGGAAGAGGGGGCCAGCTGGCTGAGGACTTGCCCCGTTGGCTCTGCACACCCCCCCCCTCCCACGGCACAGCACGGGCGGGAGGAAAGGCTGGCTCTCCACCCCTGCGTCCTCGGCCTCCAGGGCCAGCTCACTCCCGGACATAACGAGTCCGGGCCGCCAAAGGGCTCGCGCAGGGGGCAGCAGGGCCGCGGGCCAGCCAGGGTGGACAGCCAGGCACGGGCACCGTGCCGGTGGCCAGGCCCTGTATCTGGCCCTCTGGTGCCGGCGTGGGGCACGCTGGGTCTCCACTGGCGCTCAGGCCCCGTTATCTCGCCAGCTCTGATCCCGCCCCAGTTGCCACCCGACCAGACGCCCCCACTCCACTGCCAAGGAGCAGCGGCCTGGGGTGAGGCCGGGGGCCAGGAGGCCCACTTCAGGGGTGCAGCTGCTCTCCTGTGTCCAAACTGGGAGACTCTGCTCTTTATTTAGACAAGCCTCGCCCGACTCCTGGGCCTCCCGCGTGCCACCCGTCCAGATGCCTTTCCCGTTACGTCCCTCCTCCCCACTGCGGCCGCTTCCTCCAGCCCGGCCTGGGCCCACCGCGCAGACACCCTCCTTTGGGCCTTCCCTGTTGCTCCCCGGAACACCCTGACTGAGCTCTGGGGTCTGCGCCCAGCTCTGCCCAGTGCAGGCCCTGGCCCCCCTTTGTCCACGGCGGCAGCTCATGGGGCGTCAGAACCGTGACCCTCCGGTTCCCCAAGAACTCTGACCTCATACGCCACGGCCAGACCCCGTGCTGCCTCTTCTTACTGAGTCTGCAGCACCTGGTTTTTTGGGTAGACCTGTACATTCTTTCATATGTGCCTAACAGTACAGGCCCGTCTGAGCATCGTCACGCTGGAAGTCACGGCCGTCACCAGCCCTTCAGTCCGAGCTGCTGGAACCTGTCCTCAGACAGTCTCATCTCCCGGGTCCCGCACCAGAGCGGGCTGGGCGAGGAGTGCGTGCAGGCACGGCCCCGCACGGAGCAGTTCCCACGAAGGGCCAGGCCTCCATGGGGCAGAGATGCCTGCGCCCGGCCTCGCCAGCTCTTGGTAGTATCTGGTGCTCCGCTCGTCTCCTTCGGACGCTGGGGCGTGGCCCTCCATGGAAGGGGAGCGGGGAGTCCGGAGAAGGCCCGGAGCCAGCTCTGGTTGTCCAGCATGGGGGGCAGCACCGCCAGCCTCTGTGGGCCAGGCCAGGCCGCTGCCCCGTCGTCGAGCGCAGACAGCCGCCCCCCGAGAGCAGACAGCCCCCGAGTGCAGAGAGCCCCCAAGCGCAGACAGCCCTCCCCGGAGCGCAGACAGCCCCCGAGCGCCCCAGTCCCGGCTGTCGGTCAAGCAAACGGCTGCAGGGATGTGTCCCCAGCGTGGCCGGCAGGGCCTGCATGGGCGCGCCATGTGGCAGGTGACGCTCAGGCGCCTGCTCCCCTCAGGGCGGGAGCCGGGCGCGGAGGAGGCCGCTGGCCCGGTGTGGGAGGGCCGCCACGTGGGCTCAGCCAGCTCCAGCAGAAGACTCACCTCGTCGGCCAGATGGCAGCCCCCAGCCCTGTGGCGCAGGAGGAGCAGCTCGCAGGAGCAGGGCGCCCCGGCACGGCCCCGCTGAAGGCCTCCAGGAGGGCTGCGGAGGGGGCTCTGGCTGGGGGCGCCCTGGCTGGGGGCCCACCACCCGAGCCCCCGCCCTGGCGAGGCACCGCAAAGGGGCGCCGCCAAGAGGCGCGCTCTCATCTCCTGGCTCCCTGTCGGCCAGGCCTCCAGGCTGGGCGGGGCCGGTGGGCTGGAGCTGGGGCGGCCGCAGCGTCAGGGCCCGGCCCTGCGGGGAGCACCGGGCAGGGCGGCACACTGGTCTCCGGGCGGGGACACCTGCTCAGAGGAGGCGCCAGGGCCAGCGCCTCCCAGGGCCTCCTGGACACGCTCCAGCGCCCGTCTGTCCGGTCAGCCAGCGCCGGTCACCAGTGGTCTCCGCGGCCTCTGCAGCGCCCTCCAGTCCCCTTCCGCAAGGACAGACGGCTTCTCGGCCTGTGTCCTCTCCAGGCCCGCCTGGAGCAGCCGAGCTCGGGGGGCTGCCGGCCACTCCGCCTCACGTGCCGGAGGCCTGGCCTCCCGCCGGACGTTTTTCAGACGGGGTCTTTCTCGTGAGCCCCCGACTGTATCTGGCCCACAAAAACTGGAGGAGAAGAAACGTCCCTTTGCTCCGACTCTTGGGTCCTCTCCAGACGCTCTTCGGCAGCTCCCACAGCGTTTCCATTCCTCTCTTCGCACTTCGGGGTCCTCGCCAGCGCGTCCTGAAGAGGAAGGTCACGGGTGAGTCCGCTGGGCTCCCTTCCCCGGCCCACAGGCGCCCCCACCCTGTGCTCCTGCTGACGGACCGGCCCCGGGGCCTGGGGCCACAGAGAGGATTCCAGAGGGAGCTGACCATTGGGAATGAGAGACACGCAGGCCCCCCAGAGTGCACGAGGCGGGGAAGGAGCTTTCCCCGAGCCCAGCAGGTTCCAGCACTTTCCTACAGGCAAGGCCAGGATCAGACCGCACTAAGGCTGGCGCGGCTCCTGCCGGGTGCCCGGTGTTCAGGCTGCAGCCGCTG
This sequence comes from Galemys pyrenaicus, assembly GCA_019455555.1. NCBI lineage: Eukaryota > Metazoa > Chordata > Mammalia > Eulipotyphla > Talpidae > Galemys > Galemys pyrenaicus. The sequence goes on from JAGFMF010012293.1 coordinate 572,138, forward strand.
CGTGTCTGCGGGGCCACAGGCCGGGCTGCCCAGGGTCCCCTGGGCTGATGCCTGCTGCCCAGGGCGGCCCCCTGGCCTCCCTCTGGGCACCCTGTCCCTGCGCCTCCTGGCTGTGGCCTCCACGGAGGCGTGAAGCCATCGCGCGTGGCCTGTTGTCACCTTCTTGCCTCGGTGGCGGCCAGCGGGCCCCACCCTGAATCAGATCTTCTGACTCCTCCCAGAAAGGAGCCAACTTCTGAGCAGGAAACCCTGCCCCTCCCCAAAGAGTGGGAGACCGCAGAGGAGGAGGGAGAGGGAGAGGAGGAGCAGAGGACAGAGGGCATCAGCCAGGAGGCGGCGCTCTGGGAGACACCCCAGCGAGGTAAGGCTCCTTCAAGCCGCGCTCTGCCGAGAGCGTCCCAGGTGTGCCAGGGCCTGGCGTGCGGTGGGCCTCGGAGAGACGCCCGAAATCACGCATCTTGGCTAGACCAGAGGGCTGGGCCGGGGAGAGGCTGCAATGACGAGTGTGGCCCGCAGCCGCTGGGGCCAGCTCGGTGCGCCGGAGGGAGGGTGCGCCTGTCCTGGGCCGTCTGGCCCCCACTGTGCCGATCCCTCGGGAGAGAAAGTCACGTCGGAACCAGAGTTGCAAAAACAGTAAAAAGTGTCTGCAGGCTGAAGTCGTTCAGGCGCCCACAGGCAGTTTGGACAGGGCTTGGCGGCCACGTGCCTCTGGCTGCCTTGGGCCCAGCCCGGTCTCCAGCCTGGGGTGGGGCCGTGCCCCTCTGGGCTGCATCGCCTCTCGCGCTCACCTGTGCCTGCACCCACCTCTGCCCCCGCGGGTGCTGTCGGGCCTCCCCCCCCAGGTCAGCCTCGCTGCTCCCCTCCACCCCGCAACCCCCTCACCCCCGACAGCAGCGCTGCCCGGAAGGCTCCGGAGAGGATCAGAGCAGCCCAGGCCCCGCAAAGACCCGCAGCTCTGACGGGTGCCGCGCAGAGCCGGGCGCCGGCTTCTCGGCAGAGCTCAGGGTCCCGGGACACCCGGCTGCGGGCCTCGCTCTGGTGTGCAGCTCCCTGGGGGTGCGCACGAGGCAGCCAGAAGCCGAGGGCGTGGAGCGGGGGAGCGAGGAGGACGCCCCCTCTGCTTGCTGCAGGCTCTGCAGGGCGCCTGCCCTCCTGGGGTGCGAGGAAAACAAAACCCCAAACCCTTCTTGAGTGTTAGCGGTGCCACCACGCCCTGCGCCCAGCGCCTGAGCTGCTCGGGCCTCGGGGACGTCTCTGGGCCCCACCAGCGCAGGGCAGGGCAGGCGACCGCAGGCGGCAGGGGTGGGGCGCTGCCACGGCCACAGGCAGCGGTCAGGGGACGCAGCCGCCCCGGGCCAGCAGGTGCACGCCAGGTGCCAGGAGGACGCGGCCCGTCCCCGCCTCTGAGCAAACACTGTGCTTGGCCCAAGGCGCTTGGGGAGGGCAGCAGGGTGGGCGGGGAAGGAGCTGCGCCGGCCGGCGTCAGGGGACGGGAGAGACGAGAAGGGACGCAGGGCCGTCCTGAGGGCCATGACCTCAGCCTGCCCACGAGCCCGCTCCCCAACCTCAGGCCCGGCGGTCCTGAGGCGTGAGGCGCACGCCGGTGCTGTCTAGGTTCCGGGCAGGCGGATGCTCAGGGCACAGGTACTGGCCTCCATGCGCCCCAGGGACCTCTGCGGCCGCACGGCGGGGCAGTGGTTTCCTGCCCTGCTGAGGGAGCGCCCAGCTCCCTTCCAGCGTGAGCTCGTGCCACCGCCCAAGCCCATCCCTGTGTGGCCTGCGAGCGCCCACGGGCTCCCCAGCGCCCTGCACCCCGTTCTAGAAGAGACTCCATGGGTGTCCAGAGCCGGCCCTGCAGGCTGCACCGCCCTGGGGAGCAGGACAGCCGCTGTTCTGGCGCCCTTGGTGCCGGGCTCTCGGAGGGCCCTCAAATCCGAAACATGCTGGGCTGAGCCAACAAAACCTTCCCCTGCTTTTCTTGCACAAAGCAGTTTAATGAAGTCTCATGTCCGTGCTCTTGACTGGGGTCGGCAGCGGGGGGCCAGAGGGGCGGCTGGGAGCCCCCCGTCCTGGCCCGCAGGCACCTCACAGCTCCTGCGCAGACGCGCCAGGACCAACTCGCTCCTTCCGGGTCCCTACAAGTGCTGGTGGGCGCACCTCGGCAGAGCCAGGTGAGGCCAGAGACCAGCAACCGCCGCCTGGCACAGGGAATGTGGACGGGCCAGGACAAGAGGCCGAGGCGGCCGCAGCTGCGGAGCAGCCATTGGTGCCCGGGCCCCTCCAGCGGAAGGGGGAGGTCCACATTCTGCAGGAGCTGCCGGGGCGCCAGGCCCAGCAGGAGCCGGCAGCCGAGGGGCAGGGCAGTCTGCGCCCACCCATGCTCCCAGCCACCCAGCCGGGAGGACCCGACCCAGAAGACAGCCAGCAGACACGAGACGTGGGGCACAGCCCCGGCGCCCCCACAAGCTGCGGCAGCGATGGCCAGGCTGGGCCTGGGGGAGGACAGACGGGGAAGACGGAGCCACCCAGAGGGGCCACAGAGAACCACCTGGAGACGCGCCCCCGGGCTGAGGGAGGCGTGAGCAAGATGCAGGAGCCCCTGTTTGGGAAAGGGAACCGGAGAACAACAAAAGCCCTTTCAAATAAAAACTGGCAATCCAGAGGTTGACGCCCGGGAGTGGGCATGGGCCAGGCCCCTCGCTCAGGGCCCCTTGCCCCAGGCCCTCACCCCGGGTCCCTCACCCCGGGCCCCTTGCCCCGGGCGCCTCGCTCCAGCCTGGGGCCACGAGAACTTCAAGACGGGAACAGAAAGGGAGGCGTGGACCAAACAGAAAATCCCAAAGGGAAGATTTGAAGCCCACGTGGAAAGGGGCTGCTGGTGCCCAAGCTGTGGGGGGGAAGCCCCCAGCCCGTCACAGGGGACAGAAAAACCCCAGGAGTGCACGCACCCCAAAAGCTCTAGGGAGAGGCAGCCCACAGGGCGTGCAGGCTGCTGGGCAGGGCAGCGTCCTCGCCCAGAGGTGACCCGGGAGCGGGACCTTCCCAGCCCCCCTGGGCCGAGCGGGAGACGCTAAATGTGGGCCCGCCGCCCAGCCCCCGTCCGTGGCGGGCGGGCAGGACAGGGCAGCAGGCCCTCCCGGGGCCGAGGCACGTGCGCGCTAGCGGTCGGGGCCCTTGGCCACCGCGCCCAGAGCGGGCCGGGAGGAGGCCAGCGCCTGGCACGTGCCCTCGGCCGCAGAGGGGTGCCTCGAACCCCAACCGGGTCAGAAACCCGGGCCGCAGCGAGCCTGCTGAGAGCCGCGTCTGACGGCGGGCGCCGGAGAGCCCGGGGCTGCAGAGCCCAGGAGCGCCCCCCAACGGTGCTGCTGACGCTTCGCGCAGGCTGCCCGCGGGGAGGGCCGGCCGCGCCCCCGGCCGCCGCGGCTGTCCAGCCCGCCCTGCCCCCTCGTCGCTGGACCGCTATGCGGCAGAAGGCGTGAGGCCGCGGTCCTCACGGCGCTGTCCACCCCGTCGCCGTCCCGGCGCCCTGGCGCCGTCCCCCGGGCCGGTCCAGAAGCCCCTGGGCCTCGGAGCCCCCCTCGGGGGTCGTGGGGGGGCGCCCTAGGCCCGGCCCTGAGTCCTGTTCCTCGAGGCAGCTGGGGGCCTCCGGCGAGAACAAACATGGGTTCTGTGAGCGTGTGGGCGACCATTTGCACCCCCACCCCCCGCCGTCCCTCACTGCGGGTGGGGTCCCGAATGCTGGAAGCCAGCTCCGGGTCTGGGCCTCCAGCTCCAGCCGCCTCAGGCCACTCCGGGGCTGGAGCGCCCTCTGCCGGCTGGAGTCAGCTTGCAGCCTGGCCTCCACCCAGCCAGCACCGGCCCACCCCACGGGCCTGCGGTCCACCCCATGGGCTCAGCTGCCCACCCCACAGGCCTGCCGTCCACCCCACAGACTCAGCTGCCCACCCCACGGACTTGCTGCCCTCCCCACAGGCCTGCTGTCCACCCCACAGGCCTGCCGCCAGCCCCATGAGCCTACTGTCCACCCCATGGGCCTGCCATCCATCTCACAGGCCTACTATCCATCCCACGGACCTACTGTCCACCCCACAGGCCTGTTGTCCACCCCATGGGCCTGCCATCCACCCCACTGGCCTGCTGTCCTCCAATGGGCCTGTTGTCCACCTCACAGGCCTTTTGTCCACCCCGTGGGCCTACTGTCCACCCCACAATCCTGCCGCCCACCCCACAGGCCTACTGTCCACCCCATGGGCCTGCCGTCCACCCCACGGACCTGTTGTCCACCCCGCGGGCCTGCCACCCACCCCGCGGGCCTGCCATCCCCCCGTGGGCTCAACAGTCCGCAGGCAGCCCACCCGTCCAGGGAGTCACGGGGCCCCGGGCCCTGTCCTGCCTGAAGGAGGTGGCCTGACACGCGCATCCTGCCCCTGCTGGACACTTCTCTGCCCAAGGTTTCATCTTTTTGGGCTTCTTGGGGCTCCTCTCTGGGGACCACACGGCCCTGACAGCAGACTGGGCCCTGCCTGCCACGCCCAGTGTGGTGGGAGGAATGAGGGCAGCTTGGGGTACCCGCGCTGGGGGCACCGCTGGGTCCGTGGGAGGCTGGAACGCCGCCTGAGGGATAAGGAGCGGATGGAGGAGGGATGTCGAAACTCCTGAGGCCCTCCAGAGCTGACGGAGCGCCTGGCACCACCCCAGGGGCGGAGGGGCTGAGCGGGGAGCTGGGAGGGGGGCACGGGGTCATCCTGCGGCCTCTGCCCGGCGGCGTCACAGCTGCTCCGGCCTCCTGGTTCTTCCCAGTCTCTGCGTCACGGCCTCTTGCCTAATACGTGGACTGGGGGTGAGCGGCGGTGGCTTCCAGCGGGTAGGCGGGGCCTGGCGGTGGTCCCAAGGGCTCAGCACAGGCCAAGGCAGCACAGAGCAGGGGCCAGAGGGGCCGGCCAGCACAGGCTGGAGGCGGCTCCGGGAGGCAGCGTGGCCGACGGCGAGCCACGGGGCGGAGGCCGCAGTGGGAGCAGGGGCAGCTCCTGGCCCCAGACCCCAGGCAGCTGGTGGAGCAGAGTCCAGAGACGTGAGCTCGCTGGGCGCCCCAGCCCCCCGCCGGCCCCCCGCCAGGACTGCATGTCCACACAAAGGCCGTCCCTCGGCCCTGGTCAGCGCTGCCCACGGCCGCCACGGCGGGCGCCCCAGTGTCGGCCGGGGGGGAGGCCGCGCATGAGGCCTCCGCGTGTGGACTCTGCGGGGCCGGGCCTAGAATCCAGAGCCGCGGTTACTCGAGGCCCCATGCGCTGGCCAGTGGAAGGCACTGCCCGGCCGCGTGTCCTGGGGTGACGGGCGCAGCCGCCCACTCCGAGGGTGCCGGGCGGCTGTGCGGCCACCGCGGCCTCACCCCCACGTCCTATGCTCTTTGCCTATCCACTCGCGGTCCCACCTGAGCCACGGTCAGGACGCCCCATGGCCGGGGCCCCTGGGCCCCGCTGCACCGGCCGGGACGGGGCCAGCAGCCTGGGGCCCGCCCCTCCTGCCCGGCTCCAGGCTGCGGGTCAGCCAGGGCTCTGTGGCTCCCCCGGGCGGAAGCCAGGCCGGGCAGAGCCCGGAAAACCGGCGCCACCGTCCAAGCGCCGGCCTCCCTCTGCAGCCTCGCCCTGGCCCGGCGCCCCACGTCCAGGCGGCCCGGCCTGCCCCAGAGCGCGGTCCCAAGGTGAGACCAGGGCAGGGCGCGGGGCAGGTGGAGGCCGGCGAGGGCGGAGAGAGATCTGAGCGACGACATCGCCGCAGCCGCCAGACTCGGGCGTCCTCTGAGCCAGCCCTGGCAGACGGGGGCGCTGCCGGGCATGGCCGGGGTCCTGCCTGGCTCGGGGTGCAGGTGGGGGTCCCTGGGGAGGGGCTTCCGGCTCTGGCAGTGTACTCACGCCGGGGGCCACTCTCTTCGCTCCACTGCTGTCCAAAAAGGGGCCCTCGCCGGGGCCCCCTCAGCCCCGCACCCGGACGCCGGTCAGGCCCCACCGCTCACGCGGCTGCTGTGGGGACAATCGCCCGGTCCCCCTTGGGTCCCCAGGGCCCCTTGGCCGCCTGCCAGTGCCGTGCGCGGCCCGAGGCTGCCCGTCCATGGGCCGGAGCCTGCCCGGCGCTCCGAGCTGCGTGGTCAAGGAGGACGGTGGGAGCCAGCCCATCGCCACGGCGACCACAGCCTTGCGGCCTTGGGAGGACAAGGACATGGGCTGGCCCGCAGAGGGCCAGGGCTGGGGCAATGCCCCTGGGACCCAGGGCTCACGAGAGGCCAGAGCTTTCACAACACGGTGGACGCTGCTGGCCACGCCGCCTCTCGCCCCACAGACGTCCAGGGCCCGAGACTCAGGCCACACGCAGCCGCGGACACGCCCTTGGCCGAGCAGGACCCTCCGGACCGCTCCCAGCTCACGCGGCTCAAACCCTCGTCGGTGACTCCCGAGACCCTCGACTCAGAGCACGCGGCGGGGCTCAGGCAGGCCTGGAGCAGTGGCGGTGCGGCCTCTCGGGGCACGGGGGCGAGGCTGTGTCTGCCCGAGCTGACCCTCAGCTGGGCACAGAGCCGCGCTGGAGGGCTAAGTGGTGTCAGGCTGAGGCTGAGGGAGAGACACGAAGCACGCTATCTGCCCTCCCTGGCCCCCGCGGAGACGCGGCTGGCCAGGCACAGGCCAGAGCCGAGCGCCAGGGCCGTCTGGGGCTGCCCAGCTCTCCGGGAGCGAGACCGTGGGCCGCCGCTCCCCCAGCCCGCACTTGCGCCAAGCCCACATTCCTTTCCTCCCGCCACGGTGTGGCAGTAACCTCCGGCGCCTTCCTGCGGCTATCTCGGGCCCGGCCGCGGGCACACGTGGCCTTCTCTTCTCCGTCCCTCTCTGGGCGCGGGCGGCCCTGCGGCTGGCCCACAGTACCAGGTCGTCGTGATGCGCCTGCTGGCGTGCCGTGTCCGCTTGGGTTGACAGTGTCTTTTCAGGAGCACCAGGCCGGGTCTTCTGGGCAGCCACCAGCTGCGGTCAGAGAGCTGTGCGCCGTGGGCACGCGCCATGGCTGCCCCGCCTGCTGCGCCTGCAGCCCCCTTTCCAGGCCCGGCCCTTGCCGTCCTGTGCCTCGGCCTCAGCAGGCTCTGATGCGCGGTGGCTCTCGGCTCCCGGGCTTGGCGCCGGCGGGGCCAGGAGTCTTCCTGTCCTCCTTCCTGGGGGCCCAGCTCTGCTGGTGGCCTCCGGGCCTTGGAGCTGCCCACCAGTCGCCCTCGCTCTGCTCTGGCCCTCCAGGGCCTCCACGGTCCTCTGGAGTGACCATCCTGGCTCCGCACCCCCCCGCCCCGCCGGTTCTCCCTTGCTCTGAAGGGCGCCCCGCGGCCTTGCTGTTCCCACGGCCACCTGCGCCCTGTGCCTGCAGCCCGAGGCCTGGCCCGCCTGCCTCCAAGCCCCCACCCCTTCCCGAATGACCCCTCCCGCCCCTGACCACAGACCGCCTTAGCGGCCCAGAGCTCGGCTTGTCTTTCTGTGGGGTTTTACTCCGCGCCACGTGCCAAGAAGCCCAGCTGCCCGCCTCCCCCGCGGTGGATGATGAAGAAATGCCCACCCCACCCCGCCCCGTTTGCCGTGGGTGTGCGGGGCCCCGGCGAGGGTGCCAGGCCTGGGTGCAGGGACTGAGGGGCCTGCGCGGCTCCAGCGGCCCATCTCCCCTCTGTGCTCTGGGCAGGGGGCGCCACCCGGCCGCTCTGAGGCCGAGGCTGGGGGGTCGCCGGCTCCCAGCCAGCGGAGGGCCGGACCCTCAGGACTCCTTTTCCAGGGGCGGGCGCCCCAGCCCACCCACGGCTCCGCCCGCCGCAGCCCAGCCTGCGCCTCGCTCCGCAGCGGGAGCAGCGCCTCTCTCACCCCACCCTGTGTCCCCGCTGCCTTCCCAGGGCCTGGTGGGGCCCCGGCCTGGTCCCGGCCCCCCGTCTGCTGCTGGGGCGCTGAGGGCGCCGACCCTGCGTGGCCACCCAGGGCCCGAGGGCTGGCCCGGCTGTCCGAGGCTGCCGTTCTGGCCAGTGGGGCCGCAGGCCCCTCTGCTTTCATCCCCCAGACGTGCACATTTTTTCTGAGGCTTATTTTTCTGTTTTGTGCTGTTATTTTTAATTGCTTCCGACTGGGGGGTGGGGCGCGGGTGAGATTTGGCTCGAGCCGGCCCCTCTGCTGTTGCTCGCGTCTCCGCGGGAGCCGGCATGCTTCCTCTCTGCCCTCGGCGTCCGGCCGCAGAGGCCGGCGCCTGGCCAGGGCAGGGCCCGAGGGCCGCGGGCTCGGCGGGGGCTCGGGAGTCTGGTCTCGCCGGCCGAGAGCCCGGCCACCTGGGAGTCTCTTCTTGCTCAATGGAACGGAGTAAACATTGTCCATTATGAAATCGCCACGAGGCTGCCAGGGACAAATGGGATCCCACCCAAGCCCGTCGCCGCTCTGACGGGAGATTGGCGCGCGCTGCCGGGGCTCCTCCAGCCTCCCCCGGCCCTGATGTCACAGCTCAGAGGCTGCAGCCCGCTCCGAGGCCTGGGAGCCTGCCGCCTCCACCGCTCCCCCAGGCTGCCCGGCCGGTCCCTGCCGATGGCGCTCCTGAGAAAGAGCCTCCTGCCCCTGCTGGGCATCTCCCTGGCCTACTTGTACTACCCCGCGAACGACCCGTTCAGACCAGGTGAGTCGCGCCCCACGCCCCGGGCGGGAAGCAGGAGGCGCTGGGCGCTCCCCAGCGGGTCCCCGGACGCGAGCCAGAGGCACCTGCACCAGCTGCTCCTACACCCACAGGCCGGGGCGGTGGGGGGTGGGAGGGACGTGGCTGGAGGGTCCCAGGCAGGCCTTGCCCCTGGGCACTGCGCCCGAGAAGCAGGAGTGACCCAGAGTCTCAGCTCAGCCGGCTCCGGGGCCCATGGGCACACTGGGCCAGGCAGGCGGGGCCCGGGGGCGGCGCTGGAGTGAGGGCCCCGGTCTCTGTGGGCGCCGTGCTCAGGGCCCTGTGGCTGCCGTTAAATCGAACAAAGTTGCCGGGTCCAGAATTGCCTGCCCTGCCACATTCGTTCCAGCTGGACTTTAGGCCTTGGAGCCCTGTCCGCAGGGCTTGAGGAGGGTGGCGGGAGGCCTGGCCTGGGGTGGCCGGCCCCACCCCCACATCGGGGCTCGGCGACCAGAGGCCAGCACTGCCCCTCCGCGGGGGCCCGTGGGTGGGGACCCCCACGCCGGCGGCCACGAGCAGAGCGGGCCGGGGACCGGGACCCCACGCCGGCGGCCACGAGCAGAGCGGGCCGGGGACCTTGCCTCAGCGGCCGGCCCTCACCTCCCCTTGGGCCTCCCCAGAGATGCTGCGAGGAAAGCGAGTGCTCGTCACGGGCGCCAGCCAGGGCATCGGCGAGCAGATGGCCTACCACCTGGCCACGATGGGAGCCCATGTGGTGGTGACCGCACGGACGCAGGGCACGCTCCAGAAGGTGAGGCCGCCCTGGCCAGCCCGTCGCGGGTGCCCGGGCCGGCGTGCTGACCCCGTGTCCCGCAGGTGGTGGCCCGCTGCCTGGAGCTGGGCGCGGCCTCGGCGCACTACGTGGCCGGCACCATGGAGGACGCGGCCTTCGCGGAGCGGCTCGTGGCCAGGGCGGGCGCCATCCTGGGTGAGGCTCCCCCGCTGGCCGCCCGGGGTCCCAGGGCGCCCACGGGGCCTGCTTTCAACACCCGCGTCCCGCAGGGGGGCTGGACATGCTGATCCTCAACCACATCACCAAGGCCTCGCTGGGCCTGTTCCGTGGCGACGTCCCGCTGGTGCGCCGGAACATGGAGGTCAACTTCCTGAGCTACGTGGCCCTGAGCGTGGCCGCGCTGCCCATGCTGAAGCAGAGCAACGGCAGCATTGTGGTCGTGTCCTCCGTGGCCGGTGAGTGGCTGCGGCTGCAGCGTGGAGAGGCCGGGCGGGCACGGCGCCGGAGCAGAGGCCGGCGGAAGCCGGGCCGGGGGCGTGCGGGGAGGCGCAGACTGGCGGGCGGTGGCGGCCGACCGCCCTGCGGGACCCAGCCGCACCGGGCCCAGCTGCCCCAGGAGAGGCCCGTCCGCCCGTGGCCCAGAAGCCGGTCGCTGCGCAGGTGGCGCCGGGAAGGGGTGCCGCGTGCCAGCTCTGGCGGGCCGGGCTAAGGCGACAGGACGTGAGCGTCCAAGGCCACCACGCCGCTTGCTGCCCGGACGGGCGCCCACACGTCTGGATGTGCCACATCAAAAGTCCATTACGCGACCGGCCGGGCAGGGGGTGTCGGTGAGGAGGGCGGGGCGATGGGCAGGATCCCCCCGTGGGGGGCGGCGGCACTCGCAGAAAGCCAGAACGCTCCATGGGGCCCGAGCCCACCTCCCCTGAGCCCCGCGCTCGCCGGGAGCCGGGCTGGCTGGGAGCGCTAGGGCGCCCGCTGGCTGAAGCCGCATGGCCAGGCCTGGAAACGGGAGCTCCGGTCTTGGCCGCAGACGCACCAGGCCGGAGAGCCCAGCTCCTGCGCCAGAGCCATTGATATGCGCACGGCGCCCCAGCCAGACTCACCCTCCCAGCAGCGGCCTCTGCTGAAAGGAAGGGAGCTTCCGGCTGCATACTGAGTGGGGGTGCTGGGACGAGCCCTGGAGACCGCGCCAGCCCGCACCCCGGCCTGGCGCAGAGGCTGGGCCCGGCCCAGCGGGTCAGGTGACCCACGCTGCAGCCGCAGGCTCGCTGCCCTAACCTTCCAGAGTCCCAGATCCGATGCTCCCAGAGGACGAGTCGCTGCAGGCCCCCGGCCGCCCCCACGGCTGTGCACCCACCGGTGTCGCAGCTGCCTCTGGGTTCTCAGAGCGCCAGCCTCGCCCCGAAGCCTGCTGTGCCCTGGAGGACAACGCTCTGCTCCCGCTCTCGGCTCACGGCAGGGGGATTTCTCTGGCCTCGTCTGTGCCTCGTCTCCCAAGCAGCCACAAGCGCGTGCCCAGTTGTCCTCCGCGCCAGCGGAGCCCCACCAAGGTGCGCCCCGGCCCTCCGAGCCAGCCTCGGAGCAGCCAGAGTGGGGGGCAGCCCCTCCTGGCCGCCGGGCTTCCCGCTGCAGCCGCCCAGCCTGTGCGTCCCTTCGAGACTCCGCTGGTCTGCGGCATCGTGGCCAGGCCTGCCCCTCTGGGCCCCGACGCCTGTGGCCCTGCCGCCCCGCACAAGCCGGCTGGGCGCCCGCGGGGCTGCAGTAAGAACGCAGCGTGCAGGGGCAAGAACCAAGGGCCCAGAGCAGCTGGGGTCGTGGGTCGGTGCGTGGCTCTGCCCCTCCACGTCCCCCCGTGGGGCCCACATGGCGCAGGGGCTGAGCCTTGAGCCCAGAGCCCGGAGGAGAGGGGCCGGGCCGACACCCAGGCTGTCTGCGCCTCTCTGCCACAGCCACCTGCAGCAGGGTCTGGACACAGGGCCGCCGGGCCCAGCGAGTCAGGAGCGGCCTCCCCTCCCGCTGACACCGCCCCCTCCAGGCCGCCCCCTGCGCTCCCCATGGGCTGACACCCCACCGGGTGACGCCCCACACAGGTGTGCACAGCCAAAACAGCTGAACACCAACACACAGGCGCACGCCACACCTGTGCCCACGCACACGCACGGGCGGCTCAGGTGGCGCGGCTGGGGCCCACTCCCTCCTGGGCCCAGGGCCACACGGCTGTGCGCAGACCTGGGGCGGGAAAGGCAGCGTGTCCGGGTGGCATTCGTGAGGCTGCAGCCAAGGCGCCATGCCCCGTTGGTCTGGGTTGGGCAGAGAACGCTTGAAGCACCTGGAAAGGTGCACCTGCCCTCAGCAGCCAGACCGTCTCGCTCAGATGCCCTCCTAGAGAAGGGAAGGCCAGTCCTGCAGCCTGGCGCCAGCTGGACCGGCCCCCCCGGCTGGGGCCCAGCCCCCGGCCCTCCTCCATGGGTCCAGGTCTCCCCCTCCCTCCGCGGCACCTGCCAGGCCCCGGCAGCCCCCTGGCCCCCACCCGAGAACGGACGCTCCGCGCCGCAGTGCTCAGCCACGCGGGGCCCGCTGCTGTGGCCCCTCCGTGAACGGCGGTGCTGACACTGAGGTGGAGCCACAGGGGTGGGGAGCTGCTTCGAATGTTCAAAATGAGAAGCGCAGAGAGGGGTGCCCGCCGCCAGCCTTGCCACCCGGCTCCCCCCCACTGCCCGGGACCTGCCCCGAAAGGGCGACCCTCCTGCCTCCTCAACGCGCCCCTCTGCGGCTGCTCCCTCCCGGCAGAGCGTCACGCCGTTTTGCACGCAAGTGTAGTGTTTCAGGCACATTCTGAGCTGAGACAGCACCCAGGAGACAGCTTCTGTGGGAAAGCTCCGGCCGACATATGGAGTTACTTGCTGGGCCTTAGCCGCTGGGCCACCTGGGTGGTCTGAGCCCATCTCCAGGACTCGCCTCGCGGAGCAGAAGGGCCGGCTCCTCGGCAGGCATGTGGGCCAGCCGGCGCTCCCAGCGCTCCGCTGGTGGCGCATGTGTCTCTCCCGCCCCGCCCTGCTGACCTCCGGCTCCGCAGGCTGCGCACTTGGCTGTGACTTGGGGGTGCCCTGGGGGTCGAGACCCAGCATGCAGAGGGGCCTGCAAGCTAGAGTGGAAGCGGGTCATTTATCCCTCCCCCCAAAAGCCTCATTTTTCCAAGAAAAGACGAAGCTGTGCCCCTCAGTGCAACCCCCTCGAAGTCGCTGTCAAGGACCCGTCTCCAGGAGAGCAGCTGTCTGCTTGTGGGTGCAGACGTCCGTGCGGGCCGGGGTGCAGGCTGGGCGGCCTGGGGGGCGCAGAGGTGAGGTGGGGGGGGCATCTCCGAGGCGGGGGGAAAGCCCAAGACGGGGCTGAGGTTTGGCAAAGCCGCGGCTCAAGCCGGCCCTGCTGCCTGAGGTCAAGCCCCGCTGGCCAGGTCTGCCTGCCCGAAGGGGAGAGCAGAGATGGGGGTGTCTCCCTGGGGGCCTCGCCCAGGCCCGGGGCGCCCTCACCTGCCGCGTCAGCCTCCTTCCTGGCGGAGACTGCCCGGCTCGTGTGCCTGGAGTTTGCTCCTGAGGGCCCGCAGCGACTTCCAGAAACTCCTGGAAATGCACAAACGGAAAACCAAGTCGAGAAGAGCACGAAATCCCCAAGCTTGACCCCACTGAGAACAGTACTTAAGTTTCATATTTGACTCTCTGATTTGTTAACGAAAAGAAAAACGGACGGGGAGCTGGCTGAGACGGCGATCAGGAGGAAGCAAAGCCTCGTTGTTGAAAACTTTCTCACAGAAGGCCGGATGTGACAGCACAGAGGAACGGAAAGAGCCAAGGCCCCGACTTTTAATGTTTCTGATTAGATACACACACGGCGAAATCTACTTGAGCGGAGAAAAGGATCAGGCTGGAGTGAAAACACCCTGGCCGGGTGGGCGAGGCGTCCCCCGGGCAGCCCCGTCCAGCCCGTTTGGGCCCGGGCCCCAGCCAGGCCACCTGAGGCCACAGCGCCCGCCTGGGCTCTGGCCGGATGGCGCCGCGCTGGGCAGCTGGGGCCTGGGCGCTGCCCGTGCCGTCTCAAGCCCTCTCCTCTCGGCTGCCCTGGGAGGCGTCTGCTGCGCAGGCCAGGGCGGGACCTCTCCCGGCCCCTCACCACAGGAAGCACCTCTGACCCGGGCAGTGAGGACCAGCTGCTCTCCTGGCCCCGCGGCCTGCCCTCTTCCGCATCACAGGCTGTCCCAGACCCTCAGCCGGACGTAGCCTGGGCCTTCTCCGCCCTCCACCTTGGCCCCTGCCTTTTGCATCTGGAGCGCTCTCCTCTTCCGACCCCCACTCTCCGGCACCCACCCCCACGCCCTGTGCTGCCCAGCCCGAGGAGGTCAGCTCCGCTGGCCAGGCTCGTGTGCGCACCCCGCCTCCCCCAGGCCCGGAGGGCGCGGGCAGGCTGCTGGGGGCCGAGGGGCAGCTCCAAAAGGGCCCGGCCTGAGCGCTGGGGCGCAGATGGGGCTTGACCCGGGCTGTCCGACGCCTGGCGGCAGACGGGGCGTCTTCCAGCCCAAGGCTCCTTCCGGCTCTCAGCGAAAGCAGCTGAAAATCTGCCTTTGAAATGGAAACGATTTCGACATCCCAGCAAGTCTGGGGCCCAGGGCGTGCCGAGCAGAGCAAAAGCGCGGAGACCGGCGTCTGACCTCCCTGGGCGCGGGCTCCAGCGGCCTCCAGCCTCGCGCCACGGCGCTAACTGCAGACATGCCGCCACACTCGGCCCGGCGCCAGGCAGGCCACCCTGTACCTCCGAGGTGGGCGGTCTCTGGGCCTGGCCCCTCAGGGAGGGAAGGAGCCGCCCTGTCCCCATCCGTGCGGCCGAGGGCTCCCTCGCGCCCGCTCCCCTGGCTGCACCAGCCGAGGCCACAGCACGCCCAGCCATCCTGGCTGCCCGCGCTCTTAGCGGCCCGGAGACCGCTGGTCCCTTCCTCGGGCTGCCTCGGGTGTTCCGCAGCCCAGAGCCAGGCGCCCCTTCCTGCCATCTCTGCTCCTGCTCGTGCCGGCCCCGCCCCTCCCCCGCTCCCCAGCGGCCTCACTTCTGCAGCCATGCTCCTGGGCTGCGTCTGGGTCTACTTTAGTCGGCTTCTTGGTTTTTGCTTTTCTCTCCACCGTCCACACGTAGGTGGCGCCTTGGGACGCGCTCTCTGACCGGTCCCAGCGTCGTCCCTCCGGCCCACCCACACGCGCAGTCTCACGCGTGAGCTCCTCGCCCGCCGACAGGCGCCGCCTTGGTGGAGGCGCTGCCCGTGTGGCCGAAGGCTCTCGCTGCACGGCAGCAGCCTGAAACTGCCCCCTCTGAGCAGTCACCTGCCCCCACATTGACCTGCGAAGCACCTGAATGCGTCTTTACGGACACCGCGCTTCAGCAGGACTTTCACGTTAGCTTAGCGCTTGAGCCCGGCGGGGCGCAGTCAGGCGCCTCCCGACCTCCGACCCCCACCGCCGCCGTCCCGGTGTGCCCGCGCCGCCCTGCCCGTCCTCCCCCACCGACCCCCCGCCACCCCCCGCAGCTGCCGCCCCCACCGCCGTCCGAGCAGGACCTGCCTCGCGGTCAAGCAGGCAGCCCAGGCCCCCGGGGAAGCCCAGGCTGGACGCGCAGCTCCCAGAAAACCCGCCGGACTCTGTATCTCCCTC
Source organism: Galemys pyrenaicus (assembly GCA_019455555.1). NCBI lineage: Eukaryota > Metazoa > Chordata > Mammalia > Eulipotyphla > Talpidae > Galemys > Galemys pyrenaicus. The sequence goes on from JAGFMF010012293.1 coordinate 587,270, forward strand.
GCAGGGCCGGCGGCCCCGTGGCGCGAGGCGGCTCCCTCCGGTCCTGCTCGGGGGCCTGGGCTCCGCGGCTGACCGGCCTCTGAGCTTCTGTGCCGCAGAGCCGGGTCCACTGCGCGGCCTGCACGGCCCGCTGCGCCCGGGCGCCCAGCCGCTGTCGCCCTCCGGGGCCGCGTGGGCGCTGCAGCCCAGCCCGGGGCCTCTCAGTGCACACCCAGCCGCGCGGGTGCCGGCTCCTCTGTTTGGCTTCCGGAGGGACGGCGGGCGTGGCTCAAGCCATGGACAGGCTGCTGGCAAAGTCTTCCCGAGGGGCGTAGAAGGTGGTAGCAGGCGTTTTGAACACTCCAAAGCTTTGAGAATCCTAAGCTGGTGCTGCCCATTTCCGCCTCCCTGCACAGCGGGTGCCTTTGGCGTCACACTGTGAAAGTGTCTCTTACCTGACGCCACATGGTCCTGTTCTCTGTTATTTTACATTGCGCAGACACTCTCAGATGCAATTTAACTTTATCAGAGTGGCATTTTTTACTTTATTTATGCAGACAAGAGCTGGGGGTACAGGCCAGAGGTATGGGGGTGAGAGGACTCCTCAGAGACAGAGCGGGGAGCAGAACAGGCAGATCGACTGAAACACACTGCTGAGGGGAGCAGCCGGGAGGCAGGAGAGTCTGCTGCGCCCTGTGGGTCCCTCCCTGGCCGGGGCTCGAACTCACGCTACTGTGACTGCGGACAGCTTGATGGCTCTGAAACGTAACCTCTGCAGCACCAGGGAGGCCCCTAGCGTGGCATTTTTCTTATCTCCAAGTAGCTAACATTTTCCCCAGTAAGAGTTTTCGAGAAGCTCGCCCTTTTCTTGCCAGTTTAGACGCCACAAATCACAGCGTCTACTCCGCGCCCTCTGGTGCTCAGGCCGCCGCGTGGCTGCTGCAGCCTGGCAGCAGTCCCACGCATGCTGCAGCTCTGGATGGCTTCCTCGGGGTCTACGCCGGGCCATCTGCCTTGAGAGCGCATGCTTTCACCACTGTGCTATTCTTATAAATAATTTGGATCTGATTTTGGCTTAAACAATAGAGGACAGTATTGACATGACTGGAAGTGCAGCTGCGGGCGGCTCCACAGCCGACTGGGCCGGCGCTCCACATCTCCACGATCCCTGGCTCCGCCGTCCTCCACGTGTGGCTTCCGCTCAGCCCCACAGACGGAGATGCTGCAGCCGCCTGGCCCAGCCCCAGCCCAGAGCGTCCAGCACAGACTCCGAGCCTCTTCCAGAAGGACGACGCGCAGCCCACGCGAGCCAACAGAGCCTAACTGGCTCCAGTCACGGCAGAGGGGAGGGCTGAACACCGCAGGAGCGGCCGCTGCAGACGGTGCCTGTGCTCCCTGGGCACTGGGCTTCTTAGCAGCGAGGAGGACTGTCTGCAAGGAGTCATCTTGGCTTCCGGACACAGAGACCTAAAGTAAGCGCGCAGCGACGGGCTGTCTGCCGGCAGGCAGCACCGGGCGGGCGAGGCCTGCTGGCCAGTCCCCGCCAGCTCTGCGGCCAGCTGCTTTTGCTTCTTGGCCCAGTTCAGTTTGGGCACCACAGCGGTCAAAGCCACCTCCACGCACCTGGAAGGAAGAAGGCGTGGGGAGGAAAAACCGGCTTCTTCGCTCGAAGGCAGAGCCCGTCAATCACAACGCACTCTGCGTGCACCACGCCGGGCGGTGCTGAGTCACTGGGCAGCATCTGGCTGCAGCAAGGGAGACGTGCCCGTTTCTGCAGATAACGATAAGGCCAGCTGGCAGTGGCAGAGCTCGCCTCCTGGGAGAAGCGGGGGCGGGAGAGAAGCCAGCAGCCGTTGCTGCGGGGCCTCAGCGGGCTCAGCACCAGGGGACGCCGGGAGCCGCACTCTGGCTGCAGCCACACGGACAGGAGTGCCCCAGCCCTTTGGTCCAGCCCAGGGCAGCCCCTGCGTCCACTCTCTGAAAGGCTCTTGGGCACAGATCCCTGGGCCTGGGTGTAGAGTGCCCCCCACGCTGCCCAGGGACAGATCTGGAGTGGGGCCTCACCCGGGCTGCCCACGGTTTTTTTTTTTTTAAAGATTTATTTATGCACACAAGCACTGGGGTACAGGCCAGAGGTGCGGGGGTGAGGAGTCACCAGGGACAGAGCTGGGAACAGAACAGGCAGATCCACTGAAACACACTGTGAGGGCAGCAGCGGGGAGGCGGGAGAGGTCTGTGGGTCCCTCCCCAGCTAGGGGCAGAGCTCAAACTCACCCTGCAGTGGCTGCGTTCGCTTCATCGTGCACTGCTTAGCCCGTTGCGCCACCAGAGAGGCCCCTGCCCACAGCTTTTTAAAGAGCCCTCTCTATACCTTAACAACCAGGATAAGTTTTTGTCTGGTACGTTGCAGGTGGTTTTCTAGCCCATTTCCCCTTTCTCTCTATAATCGTGTCAGTTAGTGTGGTTGTTACTTTGACATATAGAAATTTTACATTTTATATAATCAGATATTCTTCATAATTCAGATATTCTATTGTGAATAAAATCAAATTCCATTTCCAAAGGGGAAATAGCTATTCGGAACGAGACTGTCTGCATAATTCCTCATCTATCATTTTTTATATATAGTATATATGTCAAAATATATATCATATTTTGATATATGATATATATCAATATATATCAAAATACATATGATATGAGATATATCAAAAGTGAGCTGGCAGTTTTTGCCAATGACTTGGCCAGTTTTTCCAGCATCCTTATCGAGTAAGTCATCCCGTCTTCATCGATTTAACATGCCCTGTCATTATATTTTAAAACTTAGATTCCAGTTCCAATAATAGCAGAGCAATACTTAACAGCTCAACCATCCCAGAAAACAAATTTTGGACAAACCCATGGAAAACATAGGCAAGAAAATTAACAGCAGACAGAAACTGGAGACACTAAGTAAGTTTACCAGTTTTGACTTGCATCGAAAGGCAGAAGCCCATCAGTGCTGTGTCTTACTGGCCAGAAGAACCAGAAGAAAGAGTCTGGGGTTTCTGCGGCAACCAGAAAGGGAAAGCCAGAACCCCAGAGGAAGACAGAACGTCCGAGATAAAACCCTGCCAAATCTGTTTGTTCCCTGGACTACTCGGAGACAGGCTGACACCAAGAGACCAAGATTCACATTCCTGATCGAGACTTCGGCAGGTGCCTCCTGCGAGGGCAGCCACCACCAAGGCAACTGCCCACTGACCAGCCCAAGAATCAGCACTCTTCGAAGGAGCATAGCAGAACCCAGAGACTCCGCCAAGTCTCGTCCACAGCGTCGGTGCTACATGGAAATTGTTGCGCTTACAGCAACAGGGAATGTGCCCCTTGCTCAGGGCTGCGGTCAGCAGAGACGGCGCCAGAGTAGCTGTCACACCAGCCCCACGGCACGAGGCCCGGGCCCCGCCCTGCTCCTCTTGGAAAGGGCCCACGGAGCAGGTCATCCTCTCAGACATCCTCTCTTCACGTGTGCAAAAACTACCGCGTGAGAGTGCCCAGGCTGTGACGGGAGAGGAGAGTCGGGCAGAGCGCAGACAGGCGTCCCACCGCCCGCACGACGCGGCCGACGGCCCCGGGGTCAGAGGAGGCCTTGCTGCCCAGCTCTCCTGGGCCAGAGGCCAAAATGTCAGCGGCTGTAGGTCACGTGGCTCTTACAGCCCCGCTGTTTTACTGCCTCTGCTAAAGGCATGACCAGTCCCCCTTCCGTGAAGTCTCCTCTAGGAAGTAGAGAGAAGGTAAAACTCAAAGGGCGAGGGGTTTGCAACAGGGACGCAAAGCACGTTGCAGACAGAGCCAACCCGTCAGGGCCTGGGTGACCGTGCTAACCCCTGTCTTTGTCATCTAGGGAGGATCTCCAGTCCATTCATTGTTCCCTATTCTGCGAGCAAGTTTGCCCTGGACGGCTTCTTCTCCTCCGTCAGGAAGGAATTCTCAGTCACCAAGGTCAACGTGTCCATCACCCTCTGTATCCTCGGCTTCATCGACACAGGTAAGGCCGGGAGAGGGAGCGCGAGCGGCAGCTGTGTGGTCAGCCCCGCCGTGGGGAGAAGGTGCCGACTGCCCCGTCAGGGACGGTGGGTCTGACGCTGGCTCAAGCCTCCTCTGACCGGCGCTTCTGCCAGCGGGCGCATCGGCAGCTCCCACACCCGCTCTCCGTCCTCACCGCGGGGTGCTGAGCGTGCCGGGGCCCCGCCTTGTCCTGCACAGTAGTGTGCCCTGGGCGCACGGGGCCGCACTTTCCACGTGAGACTGGCCAACTCCGTTGACCTCGACTGTGAACAGCCCTGCCCCGCCCCAGGCCGCAGCCTCGTTGACGCGGCACCTGCAGAGCAGCATCATCCCGGGCAGTCAGTCAGCCTGCGGCCTCTTGCCAAGACGGCCCTTTTCCAGCCGCAGGACAGGGCGAGCCGAGTTGGGGGGCTCTCTGTCCAACATCGCTCAAAAGCAAGAGGGCCGCGAGGGCTGAGGAGGGTGGGAGGACCGTCCCAGACCAAGGGCGTGAGACGTGACCACCAGCTTCGTCCCACACAAGACCCTGGGGCACAGGATGAGGGGAGCGTGGGGCCCGCGGCTCAGTTAGCCATCGTCCCGAGGACACGCTCCCTGCGAGACGGTCACGGCCGGCCGTTCACGACATCACAATCCGGGCAGGCGGGCGAGGGCCCGCCAGAGGACGCCCGCAGGCAAGTTCATCTGATGCACCGCAGTCTCCCGGGAAGACCTCAGAGCCCAGCCAGCAAGCTGAAGACATACTCGGAGCACGAGGGTCGGCAGGACCCAGGGAGGCGAGGAAGGGCGGAGGGAGAGGCAGGCCAGGAGAGAGGAGGCGCCAGCCCTCCGTCCTGGGGGCCTGAGACTCCCCTCTGACCCATCACTCCCTGCCACTGTGGGGCCGTCCTGGGTCCCCTGCCCTCGTGCTGCTCCCCCACATCACACCTTCAGCCCAGACAGAGCTCCCGAGAGGGGAGTGGACTTGAGCATCTCCACAAGCCGGCTGCAGCGGCCCCACGGAGCTCCACCCCGGAACACGGCACTGCGGAGTCCCCCGCGCCCCGGGCCCCACTCCCAGCGGCTCGGCTGCTCCCCGAGCAGCCCCTCCCGGACACCCCGACAGCTGCCCCCAGCACACCCACCAGTCTAGGCCCCTCTTCTCTTGTCCCCACAGAGACGGCCGTGAAGGCGGTGGCCGGGATACTCAACATCCCCGGGGCGCCCAAGGAGGAGTGCGCCCTGGAGATCATCAAGGGGGCGGCGCTGCGCCGGGAGGAGCTGTACTACGGCACCTCGCTCTGGACCGCGCTGCTGCTCGCCAACCCCGGGCGGAAGGTCCTGGAGTTTTTCTCTGTGAGAAGCTACAATGTGGACAAATTAATCAACAACTAGGCAACGCCCGGGCTGGGCGTTGGGGAGCCTGGGGCAGCTCTGCCTGGTATCTATCTGGACCCCGCGAGCAGAGCCCACCCGGAGAGCCGCCAGCCACACCCCGGACAGGGCCCTCTGCAGAGGACGGGGCGTGCGGCCCGAGCCCCGGGCCCAGCCGGGTCACGGCCCGGCCCGGTCGGTGAGAATAGAATAAAAGCCGCACAAAGAGCTGCTGCGCGCGACTTCGTCCCACGGGGTCCCCTCCCCACAAGCTTTCTGAGAACCCCGCGCCCTCCTGGCCGGCGGCCAGCGGCCCTGCGGCCCTGGCAGCGCTGAGCGACAGCCGCCCTCTCCTCCCAGGGCCACAGGCCTTCTGGCCTCTGTCTCCCATGCTCTTTTATTTTTTAAACATTTTACCTGTTACTTATGCACACAGCTGGGGTGCAGGCCCGAGGGGCGGGGGTGAGAGGACGCCCCAGAGACAGAGCGGGGCGCAGAAAGGCGGGTCCACTGAACGCCCGTGGCGGGACGGCTGGAAGCGGGAGACGCTGCTGGGCCTGGGTCGCTCCTGGCCGGAGTGGGCCCAGGCCGCAGTGCTGGCAGCTGGGTCGCTGCAGTCAGGCCCCGGCCGCACCCCCCTCGCTGTCCGGAGACAGGGCCGCGCCGGCCGTGAGGGGGAGTGGCGCACAGGCCCGCGGCACTGCCCTCCCAGCCCGTGCGGGTGGCCGGGTGAGGGCGCTTGGGGACCTGAGGGGAGCTTCCCAAAAGCTTAAACAGGGTAACGCTGCTGGAGTTAAAAGCGTGAGCTCGCACAAGGCTGTGGGCGACGGGAAGCCCTCGCGAGAGAGCGCTGCCGCTGCTCGGGGGGGCTGTCCCGCCGCCGGCCGCCTGGACGGAGGAGCGGCTGCCGCTGCTCGGGGGGGCTGTCCCGCCGCCGGCCGCCTGGACGGAGGAGCGGCTGCCGCTGCTCGGGGGGGCTGTCCCGCCGCCGGCCGCCTGGACGGAGGAGCGGCTGCCGCTGCTCGGGGGGGCTGTCCCGCCGCCGGCCGCCTGGACGGAGGAGCGGCTGCCGCTGCTCGGGGGGGCTGTCCCGCCGCCGGCCGCCTGGACGGAGGAGCGGCTGCCGCTGCTCGGGGGGGCTGTCCCGCCGCCGGCCGCCTGGACGGAGGAGCGGCTGCCGCTGCTCGGGGGGGCTGTCCCGCCGCCGGCCGCCTGGACGGAGGAGCGGCTGCCGCTGCTCGGGGGGGCTGTCCCGCCGCCGGCCGCCTGGACGGAGGAGCGGCGTCCCGAGGATCGCGCTGGCGGAGCCGCTGGCTCGGGGGCACCCGGACACGGGCTCTGGCTCTCCTCCGGGGTGCAGCCGGCCACAGGGCCACGAGGGGCGTCGGGGAGTCGTCGCTCCAGCCCACCGCCTGCCCTCCGGCGTCCGGCTGTGTCTTCAGCCAGCTGGACGACCAGGCCTGGCCGTGGCCCCGCACAAGCCCGCCTCCGTTGGCCGGGGAGATCGCCCTGTGCCGGGGTCAGCCCAGCCTCTGTCCAGCACGACGCCAACAGCCGGACGCCCCAGCGGCTGCCGCCGTTGGTCAGACCCGTGGTCAGGCATGCGTGAGCCTCGCCACCTGTGACCTCCGCCCCTGGCCTTCCAGGGGCCAATGCAGCGGTGCCACGGCCTCCTGGGGCCCGACCCAGAGACATGGCCGACCCCACACGCTGCTTCCTGCCTCCGAGCCTCCAAGCCCCCTGGGGTCCCGCTTCTCCGCTGGGAACGGCTCTGGCTGTTCCACCCCGCTCCTGACCCCGTCCACCCCGCCATCCGGGGGAGCTCCTACCCCGTGCACCCCACCGTCCGGGGGAGCCCCGACCCCGTGCACCCCGCCGGCCCTCGGAGCTAGCCTCCACCCACCACTCCCCCCGCATCAGGACGAGGCCGGGGCCGCAAGGCGTGACGGAGCCTTCACGCACACAACTGTCACGTGCCCATCCAGGGACTGCCGGCCGAGGAGTCCAGCTGTTGCCCAGGCTGCAGACCAGGCCAGGTCGCCGGGACGGCGCGGCTGGGTCGGCCTGCCCGGTCGCCCTTGCCCCAACTCAGCCCTGGGCCCCCTCCGCACAACGCCCCATTCAGGCTCTGCGCCCACTCCCTGGTCAGTGGACGGCATTTTTGAGACAGGTGACAGCCCCCGCCCCACCCCCCACCCCGTCCCACAGGACGCGCTCGCAGACGCCTCCTTCTGGGACTTCGAAAGCGCCCCAGACCCGAGGCTTCGGGAGCCCCACGCCACGGGGCCGGCGAGGCAATCAGGCCGAGAGCCTTACAGGGAGCAAGCCGGAGCCCAGGACCCGGCCACGCTGGGCTGACGGCACCGCCCCCGCGGGACCTGCACGCAGCCCGCCGCTGCCCCCGCAGCCCCGCGGCCCCTGCGGACGGCCCGTCTCTGACCGTGTGGCAGTGGCACGAGCTGGCGCCCCTAGGGGAGGAGCTCGGGGAGGCCCTGCAGCCCCCGGTTCCGGGGCCCATGCAGATGGTGCCCGAGCGCGGGAGGAACTGCGGCGAGGGCGCTGCAGCTGCGGCCACGGCTGCTTCCTGTCTCGCTGCTGTGCACAGAGCGGGCAGCACCGAGCGGGCAGGCCCGAGGCCGGGAGGACCAGCCCAGCGCCGGGGCCAGCGCCGCCCGCCACAGCCAAGACCGCCGGGGCGCACGCTGTCCGAGGGAGCCCAGCCGAGGTACGGGGCAGCCCAGGGTGGGGTGCCCGGGCGGGGCGGCCGCCCTCCCAGGCCCTGAGCGGCGGGAGGCCTGGGAGGGCCGCAGAGGTCGAGGGCACCGGGCGGCTCCCAGAGGCCGGCAGACGGCCTCAGCACCCCCGCCCGCCCACCCCTGCCCTGCCCTCCCCAGCGCCCCGCAGCCACCAACCGCTCCCAGGGCCCCAGAAGCCGGAGCCGCCTGCCTGGCCGCGGGACGGGCCTTGCCCTGGCCTGAGCGTCCAAAGAGGGGGCCAGCACTGCCCACGTCCCAGAAGCAGGAGCAGCTGAGGGTGGGCAGCACGACCCTGTGAGGCGGGGGGCCCCTTTCCAGGGCCCCAGAAGCCGGAGCCGCCTGCCCGGCCGCGGGACGGGCCTTGCCCTGGCCTGAGCGTCCAAAGAGGGGGCCAGCACTGCCCACGTCCC
>JAGFMF010012293.1:596036-650992 GCA_019455555.1 Galemys pyrenaicus
GAGGGGGCCAGCACTGCCCACGTCCCAGAAGCAGGAGCAGCTGAGGGTGGGCAGCACGACCCTGTGAGGCGGGGGGCCCCTTTCCAGGGCCCCAGAAGCTGGAGCCGCCTGCCCGGCCGCGGGACGGGCCTTGCCCTGGCCTGAGCGTCCAAAGAGGGGGCCAGCACTGCCCACGTCCCGGAAGCGGGAGCAGCTGAGGGTGGGCAGCACGACCCTGTGAGGCGGGGGGCCCCTTCCCACCAGCCCCCGGCTGCCCGCAGGGCAGCAGAGCAGCCAGGGCCGCCCGCCCTCTCCCTGAACCCACCGGCCAGTTCCCTTTCCTCAAGTCCTCCTGCCCCTTGGCCCTGCCCCTCTGTGCCAAGAAAATCAGAGCTGCGAACACACCCCAGAAATCGTGGCGGGGGCCGCACCTGGCCCCTGCTGTGCACCCCCTCTAGGGGCCGCTGCCCACCCACCCCCACCTTGCGGGGCCGGGCGGCAGCCCCTGGCCACAGCCACCGGCCCAGATGCCCCACCTCGCGGCCTGCAGCTCCTCTCAGCAGGAAGCAGGGTCTCCCAGCCGGGGTCTGCTCCCGCAAAGCCTGAGAGCCCAACGTGGCACCCACCTGCTGCCTATGCAGGCCCAAAGGAATGTGGGCCCAGACACGGACGGCCTCTGCCCTGGGAGCCGTGCACACCCGGGGCCTGGGAGTGGTGGACACCTGGGGCCTGGGGCCATGGACACCTGGGGCCTGGGCAGTACATCCCAGGGTCAGATGGGCCCTCAGGGGAGAGACGGGCCGGCCAGCCGGTGTGGGGTGAGGCGGCGCCAGCTGGGCCTGAGGGCCAGGCCTCGTCCGCAGCAGCTGCGGGCACCCCCGCGGATCCCGGCGGCGAGCCCACACACAGCTCCCCGGTCCATAGCCGCACAAGCAGGCGTGGCCGCGGGGCGCCCCCGGGACCAGGCCACAGCTCAGCAGCCTGTCCACGGGCCTGGGGCGCCAGGTGAGTGCGCTGCCCTGGGGGCCAACTGCGCCGAGGACCGGAACCGCCCGTCCGCCCCCACTTGCAGCTGGCCTGGCAGGGCCTTGTGGGCTTTTCTCACATCCTGAGACCAGGAAAGGGGCAGGCAGCGGAGACCCCACAGAGGCGCGTCGGGAGGCCAGGACGAGCGTGCGCCGCGGGGCAGGGACGAGCCGGAGCCCTTGCGGGGCGGGCGGGGGGCACGTTCCTCCTGAGCAGCTGGGCGTGCAGGGCAGGGGACCCTCGGGCATCCAGACCCCCAGGGCCCTGGCACAGCGGGCGGTCAGGGGGCTGGCGCTCTGCAGACAGCTCCAGATGGGCCGGGTGGCCGGGAAGTGCCAGGGCCAGGCAGAGGCCTGTACCTGCGCGTCTGTTTGGCCTATAAATAAAGCCCTGGGCAGCTGGACGCCTCCGGAGTGCGTGGGGCTTGTCTGGAGAGGGTGGTCGGTCCCGCCCGCCAGCCCAGGAGCAGGGGCAGACGCGACCGCGCTCAGCCCAGCTGGCCCAGGCAGCCCAGCCAGCCGGGCTGGGCGGGGCACAGACACCGCAGCCTGCACGGCTAGGCAGGCGAGGAGGTGCGGCAGCAGAGGCCGCAGGTGCGGGGCTCCCGGGCCGGGGTCTGGTCCGTGCGCTCGCCACTGCCTGTGGCCATTCCAGCGCTGCTCAGGGAGCGTCCAAGCTGTTCCCAGCTCAACGGCTCGTGCTGTCCAGGCCAGGGGAGCGGGCTTCGCTGTCCACTGAGCCGGCGGGGAGGGCGTGTGCTGGGCAGCAGAGTCCTCAGCTCCGGCGGGGTCGGGAGCGTGGAGACGCCCCGCGCCAGCGCACTGGCTGCAGAGACCGCAGCCGCCCGGGCAGGTGCAGGCCAGGGCCAGGAGCGGCGCTGGGGCTGGGGAAGCAGCAGTCCCTCCTAACTGCCGCGACCAGGCCAGGGCACGGGGCGCGGGGCGCGGCCCTCCCAGGCCTGGGACTCGCCTACCGGGCCCTGCTGGGCCTCTGCCCGCCAACAGGACGGCCACACACCTGGCTCTCTGCGGGGCCCTGGAAAACCGGCCTGCGCAGGGCCTGGCACTGGTCCGTCGCCCACGGGCCGAGCCCAGAGGCAGAGGGGCGGCCTGGGGAGTGGAAGCTGCTCCCTGGCCGGCAGAGCAGCCTGGTGGGAGACAAGCAGGCCCAGCTGCCCAGGCTGGGAGAGGCACCACAGTGACCGCTGCGGAGGCCACCCCCGGCTGCCCCTCTCCTGACCCCTCCTCCTCCTCTTGGCTTCCGCAGACCCCGCGGCTGTTCCAGGACCAGGAGCCAGTGAGACAGGTGCCGGCAGCCGCCGCGATGGGCCCGGACCTCAGGCCGGCCCCCCGCCGGGCCCGCGGGCCGGAGAGCTACGAGGCCAAGTGCGAGCGCCGGCAGGAGGCCCGGGAGAGCCGGCGCCGCCGCCCCAACATGACCACATGCCGCCCGGCGGAGAAGGCGCCACGGGCCCGGCAACGGGAGCAGCTGCAGCAGGCGCGGCAGCAGCAGCTCGCACGGAGAAGGAACCTGGAGGCAGGGGGGCGGGGGGCGGCGCCCCCTGGGCCCGCCCAGGCCACTGACCGCAGGGGGCCCTTGCTCATTTCCAGCAGGGTCCCCACCCCCCGACAGCAGGTAGGCACCAGGGGCTGGCCCCGGCTGTGCGGCCCCGAGTGATGGGGAGCCCCTCAGCACGGCCACCGTGCTGCTCTGCACGTGCGTTTAGGGGCAACGTCTCCTCTCAGACAGCCTGTAGCTGGCGCTTGCGTCCACCGAGATGCACACGTCCCCTCTCCGGAGCCCTCACGGCACCAGCCAGCTGCCCGCAGGGCCACAGGCCAGTCTCCTCCATGCCTGCACACCACGTGTGTGCACACATGTAACCCGCGTACATATATGCACGCTCACGTATGTGCACAGGCACACCGTGCATCCACACATGGACATGCACACATACTCACGCACATGCATGCACATGCACATTTGCACACATGCCCAATCACACGTGTGCACCTGCACACACGTGCACTCGCATGCATATGCACATGTACGCACACCCACGTACGTGCACACATACATGCACGTGTGTACGCCCCTGTGTGCACACGTGTACACACGTGTGCACACACGCTCACACGCTCCCCCATTCGGGGTCATTCCCAGTCAACCTGACTCACTTGGCGAGGGCTCACCGCTCCAGGAAGCCTCCCCTAGTTTCCCCAGCCGGGCAGGGCAAAGACAGGGAAGCCTCGTCCTCCGAGGTCCCAGCGGCCCCTGGTTTCTGGGCCTGAGCCTTGACCACGCTCATCCTTCCGCAGGTGGAGAGTGGAGGGCCGGGCCTGGCCCTCGGCCTCCCCGCTTCCTTCCAGATGGCGAAGTCCGACTCTGAGGCCTCTGCAGCCCCTCCGTGCCCACGCTCAGGCACCTGCAGGGACGCGACGGGCCCGCCGCCCTCCCAGACCGGGGGCGCGCTGCCCCAAGACCCCGCGCTCAGGAAGCCCCCACAGCACCACCGCGGTAAGCCGCGGAGCCCCAGCCGCCCGCTGGCCACGGGGCCGTCCTCCGGCTGAGTCCCCGTCCGTCCACAGGCACACAGACGCCGGGCAGCACGCAGGTGGCCACGAAGAAGGACGCCAGCCAGCAGACCACGTGAGTGCCTGCCTGCCCCCTGCCCTGGCCGCACCGCCGCGGGGAGGGCACGTCGTCAGCTCCACAGCTCTGCTCACTGTGTCTCTCCCCCCAGCGCCGGCGTGGCCGTCCTGGACAAGGTGAGCGGGCGGGATTGAGGGCCGGGGCCGATGGTGCCGGCTCCAACAGCCCCAGCCCTGGGACCCGAAGAACGGGGGGCGGGGGGTACACTTGCCCAGAGGGCGACGGGGCCTAACATAGTCCCGGGCTTGGTGCCCCCACACAGCCCTGGGCCGGGGTCCCCCCAGACAGCCCTGGGCCTGGGGCCCCCACAAGCCCTGGGCAGTAGCTCGCACTTCGTGGCTGCCGAGGTTCTGGCCTGCCGGCCCCGGGAGCCCAGAACATGCGTCTCTGCGTCTCCTGACCCCTCCTCGCCCTCCAGGAAATCGTCCAGCTCTCCGAGTACCTCCAGGTGAGTGGCAGGGGGCGCCCCCACCCTCGCCCTCCCTCCTCAGCGCCCCTCATGGCGTCTCTGCCCCCAGGAGGCCCTGCAGAGGGAGCTGGTCCTGAAGCAGAAGATGGTGGTTCTCCAGGACCTGCTGACCACCCTGATGCAGGCCTCTGACCGCTCCTGGAAGGTGAGGGATGAGGCCGCGTGCACAGGCTCCGGGCCAGGGCGTCCCCAGCCCCCCCAGCCAGAGCTGGCTCCCCAAACGCAGCCACGGCAGCGCAGCGGCCCGAGGCGGGGCTCAGCCAGGAGGCTAAGCGGCCCTTACAGGGGAGGGCAGGACAGACAGCCCCGGGGCGGCCAAGCCGGAGCCCAGAGTCCGCAGCGGAGGATGCTGGCCTGCCTGAGGGCGCAGGTGTCGGCTGCCCAGCCGGACCGGGTGGGCAGGAGGGCAGGAAGGGCCGGGGCGTCTGCCTGTTCTGGCTCCTAGGAGGAAGGGGCGCGAGTGGCCCAAAGGCAGAGCCGGCTAGAGGCAGAATGGAGGCAACGCTCAGGCCGGAGGGCAGCCCGCCGGTGGCTCAGCCAGGAGCCCAGAGCCCGTCCTCGGGACAGTGTGGAGGAGCGGGTGCCCTGCTCCCCGGGAGCGAGGGTCCGGTCAGGGCGCGAGCATCGGGGTGCTGGGACGTGAGGAGGAGAGGAGACCGCAGGCCAGCGAGGGGCGGCGGGGAGCGCGCCATGTATGCGGCGCCCTGAGTGCCCGCGCTCAGACCGGAGCCCGCGGCGGTCCCCACGCAGCGACGAGCAGGACCTCGGAGGGGCAGTGAACACCGCACTCAGCGCGTCTCCTGAAACGGGAGCGTGGCCCTGCGAAGGGGCAGCGGCAGGAAGCGGGAGGCAAGGACCCCGGGGCTGCGCAAACAGCCCCACCGCCCTCGGGGTGGCCGGCCCAGCGACGCCAGGGGCAAAGGGCCAGGGCAGGGAAGGCGGTCAGGCCGGGGCCTGCCGTGCCCACCCAGGGAGGCCGTGGGCAGCGTGCGTCTGCAGAGTGGTCAGTAGGCGGGGGGGTGGGCGTCAGGGCAGGACCCTGCAGCCGTCGGCTGCACGGTGCCGGGACAGGCTAGGCGGCTTCGGGCCACCTGAAAGGAGCTGTCTCGGGCGTCCACTCGAGGAGGTGGAGTCAGGTGCCGTCGGCGTCCAGCCGCACGGGGCAGAGAGGGCGCTGAGAGGCGGCCGTCCTTGGAGGGGCCGGGAGCCAGCCAGGGATGCACCACAGCGCTGGTGCCGGCCGGCAGCCGCAGGGGGCACAGGAGACAAGGCGCCGCGGCCGGGCAGTGGGAGGCGTCCAGGGAACGGCCGCCCCGGCTGGGCCTGGAGCGATGAGCAGGAGCTCGCCGGGGCAGGCGTGGGGCCGACAGGGAGGCGAGGGCAGAAAGGGAGAGCGCTTACACGGCCAGGTTCGAGTGAGCCGGGCCTGGGCGTGACGGGCCGCAGACCGTCATGTGGCTGAGAGAAGGGCCGTCGGGTGGCCAGAGAGCGGCTGCGCCCTCCGTGCCAGCCCAGCCTCAGCTCCCTGCGACGGGAGAGCAGACCCCGGGAGCGGTGCCAGGAGCGGAGCAGGCCGGGGCTGCGCCGCTGGGGCCTCAGCCCCTCCCTGTCCACGCGAGGGGCCGATCGGGGGCCTGGCCGGGCCCTGCCAGGGCGGCCGTGGACTGCGAGCCGCGGGCCCAGGTGCTGGAGCGGGCGAGAGCTGCGCGGCGTCCAGAGGCTCCGGTGGCGGGCGGTGGGGGCGCTGGGAGCCCCGCGGCCGCGCGGGCGGGCACGTGGGGGCCTGTGCGGGGGCCCCCGAGAGGCCGCGGCCTTGGGCCAGGCTCCCGGCTGGGCTCTCGCACTACCTGCCCCCACCGCAGCCACGCTCACCTGCTGCCTTCCTCCCCCACCAGGCCTCAGCTTCCTGTTTTTAAGAAAAATTGTCTCCGATTTTTCCGCTAAGAGCTTTTGCTTCCCCAAGCAAGACGTCTCAGCTTCTGGCCTCCACGGAGGCCTGGGGCCCCCTGGAGCTGTGGCGGGCGGTGGGAAGAGGTGGCCGGCCAGAGCGCCAATGTCCAGCTGGCCCAGGCCTCCCTTTGGCCACTTGGTGCCAATTTGAACCTCAGCTTTGCAGGCGGAGAGCACCCTACAAACTCCCTAAGTGGCCCCACCAGCCCCCCCTGAGTCTCTGCTGCTGAGCGGCCTCCCCTGGGGCTTCCAGGGCCTCAGGCACCCCCAGGCCGGCTGCGGGGCGCCCTGGGCAGAAGCAGGGGGCTGCTCTCACCCGGCGCTGGAGCACCCCGGGGTTCGAGTTCCGCGGGGCGGAAAGGAGCTGCCGCGGTGACAGCGGGGATTGGCTGCCAGCACGGCAGCAGGGGCAGGTGGCGTCTGCGGGGCCGTGGGTCTGCAGCCAGAGCAGAGGCGGGACGGGCGGAGCAGCAGAGCAGCCGGCACAGGTGTGTATGCCCCCAGAGCGCACAGCTCTCCCGTCCGGCTCAGGAGGGAGCTGCTGCCCACACGCCTGCAGCGCTGGCCGGGCCCTGGCTTCCGTGGGGAGGGGGCAGGCGCCCACCAGGCCGAGACCCGCCCCTCCGGCAGCCCCTGCCCTCTGGGAAGGCCGGCCCAGGGCCAGCGTCGTCCAGGCCCCAGGCAGCCCCATCCAGGACAGTGGCCTGCACGTCTCCTGCGCCAGCCAGCATGGAGAGACCGGCAGGGTGGTGCAGGGCCAGGACGTGAGCCTGCGTGAAGGAGAAGGGGTTCCTGCGGGAGACGGCAGGGGCTGGGTGCTGCTCCGAGGGGAGCCCTGAGCCCAGGGGGCTCGGCCCCCTCTGGCTCACAGAGTCTGGGGAAAGACGGGCACCTGTGGACCTGCCTGGAGGGCCTGACAGGGTGTGGGCTGGCAAGGTACCTCCGGGCGCGGCTGGACGGAGTCCCCACCGACCGGTCAAGGCCCTGGGGTGGCTGTGGTGACCAGAGCCAGCCCCCGCCCTCGCAGCAGACGGAGGAAAGCAGGCGGGCGGGAGGCACTTTGAAAAATTATTTTTGGCTAAGCCTTTGCTTTTGCAAGGCCCACTGAGTAACGCAGGAAGTGGCGAGGGTGGGGGAGCGGGAGTGGCGAGGGTGGGGGCGCCTCCCGCTCCTGGTTAGAGGAACCGCCAAGCCAGAGCAAGCGGAGCCCGAGAGTCTACTTCCTGCGCCCCCAGGCCCCTGGAGCCTGAGCCACTGGCCTTGGGGAGTGCCCCTCTCGGCTGGAGCTGGCCGACAGCCCCTCACCCAGGGCCTCGGGAGGGTCCCCACCCCCTCCATGTCCCGGCAGGCTGGGAAACACAGAGGTGGGGACAGAAAGCAGGAGCCGCGGAGCCCCGACAGGGCCGGCCAGCCCAGGCCGCCCCACACACCTGCACGGCCCAACCACACCCGCGCGCCAGACCCAGACGAGACTGCCACCTCCCAGCAGCGCAGGGCCAGCGAGGGCCATGGAGGCACAGGAGGGCACCCGCCCCGCACGCCCGTGCCCCATGTCCTGCTTCCTAAGGGGGTCCTCGTCTGCATCCCTGGGCGAGGAGCCTGCTCTGGCCGGGGCACCACAGGTGTGGCTTTGCCACCCCCGTTTCCATGGCCTGGAGGTGTCAGGCGGGGGCGTCTGGGCCGGGGGTGCATAGGCCTGTCCTCCGAGGCCTCTCCTCCCGCTGGGCACGCTCAACGCCAGCTCCCGACGTCCGCATGTGTCTCCCTCTGCGTGTCCTGAGGTGCTCGTCTCTTCCTTCGAGGCCAGTGGTCAGGCTGGATGCGGGCCCACCAACGATCTCGTTTATCTCACGCCCTCTGCCAGACCCCAGACAGGCCGTGGTGAGGCCGGGGTGGCCCGCAGAGGGCCCCTCACCAAGCAGAGGGGTACCACCCAGGAGGCCCCCAACCTCACGGAGCTGTTCTTTCCTGGAGGCCCAGGGAGGGAAAGGGTGTGGACCTGTGGGGACAGCTGAGCCGGTCTGAGTGACCCCTGGTGCGGGGAAGGTCCAGGGCAGCCTGGCCCGAGGAAGAGGCTGAAGGCCCTGCTGCCCCACCCGTCACGGGTCTGCCCCGCCGCTCACGGCCCTGGCCGCGGGCACAGCAGCCGCTGACACTGCCGAATCCGCCCCGCAGGGCCAGCTCGATGAAGACAGACTGAAGGGCAGACTGCGGGCCCTGGAGAGCCAGCTGCATGCCTGCACCCAGGTGAGGCTCGGGGGCCGCCGGCAGGTGCCGGGAGCCGGGCCCTGTGCTTGCGCCACCCACTGGACCGGTGCTGCTCCGCCCTTTCGCTTGGCCGCGATTCGCTATGCCCCTGCCCCCACACCGGGGGCAGCACCAGGCACCCGTCAGTGTAGGGGCCTGAGGATGCCTAGACCATAGGGCCCCCAGACTCACACCCCAGTTAGACCTCGAGGTTCTGATCTTTGAGCAGAGGCCGCGCCGAACCTTGCGAAGCGCCTCTGGGTCTGTGGGTGGCTTTAGTCCAGCGGTGACCCCTGCAGCAGGCAGCCCGGGACTGCTGCCGCGTGGCCGCCCCATTGCTCGCGGCCTCAGCCTCGGGCCGCCTGCCTTGAACTGCTGCCAGAGGAGAGGCGGGCAGAGCGGGCAGCTCTTCCTCCAGCCTTAGGGAGAAGGCGCAGCCAGCAGGGCCCAGCCCCCAGTTCCCGCCACCTTCATTGTCCCCTGACCACTTGTTGGGGCCTGCGAGCTGGGCCGGACCAACAAGGCCAGGCCCGTCGGCTCCCGGGGGAGGGGGCTGCAGCGGCGGGGCGCCCTGGGCCGGGTCCGGTGCGAGTGCAGAGCTGGGACGCGGTGCTGCCGTCACGCCTGGAACGACCCGGAGCCGGCATCGCTGCACGTGGCCCTTGGCTTCGTTTCCCCACGACGGCCACAGCGACGACCCAGGCCGGGGCTGGGAGCGCCCCGCTCCCCGCGTGCGCAGAGAGGAAAGGGAAGGGAGGGCGGCCCCGGGCTCCCGTGACGCTGCCTGTGCCTTTCCCGCCCCCAAAGTCAGGGAGGATTTGGGGAGCACGGCGTTCTTCCCAGAGCCGCCGGGGAGCTGGGGGGTGCTAGGTGCCTGAGGCTGCGGAGACTGGGGGGAGCACACTCCCTGCTGAGGGCGTCTAGGGGCCCTGAGGGCCGTGGGGGTCAGGGAGCCCCAAGACAAGCCGCCTGCCAGAACGGCTTGGGAGACGGCGGCTGTCGAGCCCACAGAGGCGGAAGCGGCCGCGAGCCGGCCACGTGGCGGGTGCCGGGTCGAGGCGGGGCCAGCCAGGCACGGCCGTCGAGCAGTGGGCACGGGGAGAGGCAGGTGGCGTGGGCGTGGGGCTAGCCGCCGGCGCCGCCAGACCAGGCCTGACCCGCAGGCTGCGCCCACGGCTGCAAGCGGTGCAGCCAGGGCCAGGCCGGCACTGCGAAGGCGCCTGTGGAGGAGGTCGGGCGCAGGCGGGCAGGCTGCTCTCACCAGCCGGCTCTCGGAGTCTGAACCCAGGGGCGCGGGGCCGTGGGGGCGAGCTGTCACGGGGACCCCACCAGGGTCCATGACCGACCGAGACAGGGAGGGGGCGCGAGAGACGCCGGGACAACTCCCAGCATGGGGCTGTGGGGCGGGCGAGAGCAGGTGAGAAAGATGGTGCCCTGGGGACAGGCCCACGGGGGGAGGGGTCCATTGGGAGCCCCGAGGCATGAGACCCCCTGGCCTCCCCTCGCCTGGCCTCTCCAGCTGCCGGGACCGGGAAGGCGAGGCGCGCCCACGCTGTCTCTGCACGGGGCCAGGGCCCGGCCCTCTCGTGCCCGCTGCCCACTGGGGGCTGGCGCAGGGCTCAGGGTGTACTTGTTGGGTTGCACGAACCACAGAAATCCTCCCCCGGGGGCATGAAAAGGGCACTGATGGAGATGGAGGAGCAGAAGAGCAGCTACGAGCAGAAGGCCAAGGAGGCCCTGCAGAAGGTGCTGGAGGAGAAGCTGAGCGCGGAGCAGCAGCTGCAGAGCACGCAGGTGGGCAGGGGGGCGGCCGGGGCGGCCGGGGGCGCAACTGCAGGCACGGGGCCGGCACTGAGCCCCGCTCACCCGCAGAGGTCCCTGGCGCTGGCGGAGCAGAGGTGCGAGGAGTGGCGGTGCCAGCACAAGGCTCTGAAGGAGGGGTGGACGCGCCTGGGCACACAGCACCAAGAGCTGCAGAGCCAGCTGCGCACGCTCCAGGCCTCGCTGCAGGTGCTGGGCACGTGGGGGTGGGGCAGCGGTGCCCAAAAGCTGCCAGAAACATCCGTCTGGGGTCCTCGCCCACCGGCCTCGCAGCAGCCCCCTGCGTGGCACGAAGCCGCACCTGAGTCCAGGCGGGGGCCTGTGCCCCATTCCCACCGCAAGCCGAGGTCGTGGGCCCAGCCGACGTGGCGGGCCGGGCTGTGTCCGAGGTGCAGGGCGCCCAGCAGGGTCCAGCGGCCCCTCGTTGCAGAGCGCCTGGGCCGCAGTGCCCATGCCCCTTCGCGGCACGCTTTGGGGGGTCACTCGCCCCGGTGTCCTTGGAGCTCAACACTTCTACCTCGCCCAGAGACGCTGCGCTCCATAGACGCAGAGGCCCCACAGGAGCACCCTCCAGGCAGCTCCACCCTCACCGAGCTCCCTCCTGGAGGCCGCCCACAGCGGCCCTGGCGGCGTGAGGACCCCAGGGCACAGCTCCCCAGCCCAGCCCCAGCCCTGCGGGCAGCCCTCAGCTGGTCTCTCCTTTTAACCTTGATTCCCAGTGAAAGCGCCCAGCTCCTCCTCCTGCTCTGAGCCACCAGCACCCGCTGTGGGCTCTGCCCAGCCCAGACTGAGCTTGCTGCCCTCCTTCCCGCGCAGGGAGCCGACCGCAGGGACCACCATGTGAGCCAGGAGCCGCCGCGGCCGGAGACCGAGCACCAGGAGCCACAGCCCCCCATGGAACGCCTACAGGGGGACGCCAGCGCGGGCAGCCTGGCCTCCCTGGCCCTACAAGGTCCCCTCCCAGGGCCCCGGGCAGAGGGCCCCGAGGGAGCTGGGAGGAGAGAAGCTTCGGTCTGCCGTGAAGGCTGGTTGGGAAGGCAGGGGGTGTCCGCAGTCCAAGACTGAGAATTAACTGCTGCCTCCAGGGGAGCCCCGGTTCTGCCGCCCTCCGGCCAGGCTGCAGCCTGAGTTCTGGCTGCCCTGACGGGAAGGGGAGGCCGGACCCAGCCCGTGCCTGCTGGAAGGGCCTGGGCTCTTCAGCGGGCACCACTGGCCACCTCCTCAGAGCTGGGGTTCAGCAGAAGGGACAGCAGCCACGGGGGGCCCCAGAGGCCAGGACGCAGCACACCCACCACTGCGTCCAGCCGGGCCTTCTGCCCACACTCACATCGCTTCGTTTCCAGACCAGCTGAAGAGGTCGGAGGAGGAGAAGCGGGCCCTGCAGGCGCAAGTGGAGCAGCTGCAGGGTGAGCCTGTGGGCGGCGGGCGGCGTCTCTCCTGGCAGTCGCTCACTCGAGATTGTGCATCCTCCTGCTCCTCCTCTCCCCGCTCTCCTCCCACCAGGACAGTCTCTGGGGCTTCTCCAGAGCCGCAGGCCTTGAAGCGCTGGGTTTTCTCGGGCAGTCGGTGCGTTAAGTGCCTGGCTTGGCCACACGCATGTGCGCGCCACAGAGTCCACTGTCCAGGCGGCTCGAACAGCCGCTCATGGGACACAGCCCTGTCCACTCCGAGTTAGACAGGCCAAAAGGAAAGGCCTTTGGGGACGAGGAGCAGAAGCTGCTGAGAAGCTAGAGAGGTTTGACTGAGTCCTGCACTGGCCTCCCACCTCGGCCTCCGACACCCTGAGTCCCACACAGCAGCAAGGTGACCGCCGGGGGGCTGGGATGTGGCTCCTGAGCCGCCAAGGTATCCACGGCCCCACCAAGTGCCGGGTGCCCCCACCATGATCCTGGAGCCGGCCCTTCCCTCGGCCTCCCACTCTCCATCGGCTCCTGGCCCAGTCAGAGGCTCCAGGGTCAAACAGGAGAGTTGGTGAGAACTTGAAGTGCTTAAGGGGAGAGGGCTGTGATTTTAGGGGGCTTCCAGGGATCCTTCTTCCAGAGACGCGGCAGGAGGCCCCGCAGCCCTCCAGCCTGAGGCGGGTGCTGGCCAGGCCCCAAGGGCGCAGACAGGCGCCTCTGGACGGCTCTTCGTGCCTGTCTCTGGTCAGCGGCTCCGCCTCGGGCGCTCCTCCCACACTGCCTCGCCCGCAGGTCTGCTCCGGGACAGAGGCCTGCGGCTCCAGGAACAGGAGGGACTCCTGGCCAAGAGAGGTCAGCATCTCCCCTGCCACGCACCCTAGTGCCGCCTCCCCGCACCTGCCCGGGGCGGGCGTGGTTGCAGGGCCTCCCGGAGCCCCAGCCCAGGACTGGGGAGGGCAGGGGCCTGGGCCGCAGCCCACGGCCACTGCTGCATGGAAGTCGCCCCTCTGGAAAGCGCTCTGCGGAAGATTTCAATAAACAGGTTTTGAACTCAGGATTTCCTGTTCCTTTGTACACACTTGACTTCTCAGCCCTCCCCCGGAGGGCCCCTCACAACTATGTCCGCCAGGCCCCGGGCTCCTTCTCACAGCCCCGGAGAAGCGTGAAACCCGCAGCGCATGGCAGTAAAGGCCTGGACCGCTGGGGTAGCCCAGAGAGGGGCCCGGACCCGCCGCGGCCCAGCTCTCTCCGCCAGGACACGTGCCTGGACCCCTCTCCCCATGAAGACAGAGGCTCTGTGACGCCACCACGTGACCGGCACAAGGACAGAGAGCAGGGTGCTGGTGAAGCCCAGCAGCCCACCCTACTGGCTGACGGGCAGTGGTGGTGGCTGAGCAAAGGGGCTTGACACGAAGTCGAGTGTGGCCTCTGGCAGAATGAGGGGCCCAGGGAAAGCAGGCGGCCTCGGGGCAGGGCCCAGCTCCACCCAGTCTGAACTGGGTCTGGGGAGCATGGCAAACCTGGGGAGGTCCAACCGTGCTGCCCCTGCCCCTCTCCCTGGGGTCCCCTAGCGGCCTGCCCCTCCCAGGGCTGGGCCTCAAGCAGAGATTCTGGCCGGTTTTCTAGATCACGCAAAGTCCTCCTGCCGTGAAGCAGACTCCGAGGACACAGAGGAGGACGGCTGGGAATGCAGAGACCAGCTGCAGAAGACAACGCTGCAGCTCGAGGCCAAGGAGCAGGAGGTGAGCGGCAGGGCCAGCGCGGCAGGCGGGCAGGAGAGCGGCAGGTCCCACAGTCCGGCCACCTCCCGGGCCTGCGCCAACGTCCTTCCGGGCTGCCCACCTTTCTCCGATGCACAGCAGTCCCACTCAAGGTCGCGCCCCCTGGGGAGGGCCAACCCAGCTCAGCACGCCCAGCGCACAGGTACCTCCCGCCTCATGAGCCGGACACCTGGCCTGAGCCACACACCGCCCCCATGCGCTCACGCTCCTGGGCCCTCGGCACAGCTGCCCCGAGCAAACGGCCTGTGCGGGGCTCTGAGCTGGGCCCCCGCGCTACAGGGCCCGCGCCAGCCCACGGCGCTGAGGAGCCGCCACAGAGCTCGCTAGAGGCTGGGCAGTCGTGAGGCGGGCTCTCGAGCAGGCGGGCGTGCTGGCAGCCCCAAGCCAGCCGCGTGGGCTGTGACCGGTGGGCCCCTCGCAGTGCAGGGACCTGCGCTCGGAGCTGGACAACCTCAGCGACGAGTACCTGTCCTGCCAGCTCAAGCTGCAGCACTGCCGTGAGGAGCTCAGCCGGGGCCGGCGGCCACCGACCGGGGTAAGTGCCCTCCCGCGACGGGCCGGCGCCTCCGGGGGTGGCCATCAGCCAAGCCGGTGCCCGGTGTCTGCGCGGCACCAGAGCCGGGTACAGGGATGCTGACGGAGCACGCAGGCCTAGAGGCATGCCGCCACCCTCAGGCCATCCCGAGTGCGTGCGGTAGGGAGGACAAGCCAGGCCCCAGCATGAGAGGAAACAGGATAGTATCACTTGGCAGCTATTTCCACCCATGATTAGTCGCACTGGAACCTGGCCCCAGGCTGTGACTCCCAGGCAGGGGACCCTGGGCGGGGCACCCTGGCCCCCCAGGCTGTGACTCCCTGGGTGGGGCACCCTGGCTTACGGCGGGGCCGGCCAGTAAAGCTGTTCCAGCCCAAGGAGGTGGCAGAGGGACTCAGGCCCAAAGCTGCCCCCCACCAGCCAAGTGTGTCCCACTGGGCGAGCCGGGAAGACCGTCTTGGTGTCTCCTCCCTGCCCAGCCCCTCTGCCGTCCCTCCCCCCACGCAGAGGCGCTGCAGCCGATGGCTTCCGATGCTCGTGCTGGTGGCAGCCGTCGTGCTGGCCATGCTCCTGGCCAACAGGACGGCGTGGTGACCTGGTGACTGTGACAGTCGTCCGGGTGAAAACCAGAGGCAAGAAAGGCCTCTGAAACCCGTTTGGGCACTTGCAAGTTTGGGTCTTTCCAACTCAACAGCAATTTCTGACACTGTGTTGTTTTAACCTGTTGTAAAATAAATCAACATCATCCGGCCATCTCTGCTCCTCCGTGGAACTCGGTTTATTTAGAAGTGACACATCACCAGCCTGAGGTGTGCAGGCTCCCGTCTACAATCCAAGCCCGTTCCATCCAGCCCTGTCCTCTGCGTGCCGCAGATGTGCCCACAAGGGAACGGACAATACACGCCCCGCATCCTCCACACGCGCTACTCCACCTCCAAGCCCATGGGCGCAGACCCTGCAGCCGAGGCAGGGCTCTCTGTACAGCAATGGCAGGTCTGTGCCTGCTCGGGCACCCTCGCCACGGCAGATGTGGTGGGCAGCATCCTCCACGTGTGTTCTTGAGACCTGGACCTCAGACCTGGCCACAAGAGGCCGCCTGTCTGCCACGCCTGAGTCAGAGCAGAAAGCCTCCTGGGCGCCTCCAGGCCAAGAGAACAAGTCAGAGGGCCACGGTCGGCAGGGTGACCACTTCCGAGCAGATGCTGAGGTTGGCAAAGTCACTCTGCGTCCCACACCGAGTCCTGAGGTCCTTCTCCCAGGCGCTCAGCCTGTCCCTCAGGGCTGGGAACGAGCTCTCTGGGACACTAAAGGAACAGAGCAAGATGGGGAGTGAACACAGCAGCCAAGAGACCTGGGCAGTAAACACCCGCAGCGGAGTCAGGGCCAAGCAGTTGCCGTCTCCCTGGTTTCCCTGAAAAGTATACGGGACAGGATAGCCCAGGAGGATCCCGAACAGTGTGCAGAGGTTGCAGTCTGAGGAACGGAGCGTGCTGCGGGAGGCGGCTGGGGACTGGTCACTCTGCAGCCCCTGCAAATGCCGGACGCTCTCAGCCACGAGGGCCTTCAGGTCCTGATGCTGGTCCAACGAGCAGATAGACGGGCAAGGCTGGGGGCTGGACACGTCCACCAAGGCCATGGGGCCGAGCAGCACTCGCTCCAGGTGCCGACAGGCGAACTCGGGGCTGACGATCAGACTGTGCTCTCCGACCTCCAGGACGTGAAGGCGCTGGGCCAGGAAGCCCAGACCGCGAAGCTCCGCCAAGTAGCTCTGGAGCTGCGAGGGCCCCGCGCAGTTGCAGTCATAGAGCAGTGCGGGCTTCAGGCCGCGGGCCACGGCCAGCACCTGTCCGGCTAGCTGCAGGCACACGTCCCGCGGCGGGCCCCGGCCCTTGCCCACGCGCAGGGTCCGCTGGGCGGCTGCCACCAGCGGCTGAGGGCCGCGCGCCGCCATGGGTCTGGCAGGCTCCTCACGGCCGGGCCCTCCCCGGGCCTCGGAGCGCGGGGTCCGGAGGCCGGACCCGGAGAGAGCAGCCGCCGCCGCCCGCCCGGGCGCCCCGCCTCCACGGCGGACCGGCCCTTGTGTTCCACCGCCCGCGGCCGAGGGCGCCGTCGCCGGCTGCTGCTCCCAACCCCGCCCACCGGCCGCCGGGACCTGCACCCGCGCTCCGCCGCGATCGCGACACCGACGCGCGCAGCCCAACCCGCCGGTGCTCGCCCTGCCGGCGCTCAGCCCGGGAGCACGACGTCATCCCGCCGCGCCTCGCGCTGGGATCGCCCGGACGGCGGCGCGCCGGAAGCGTGACGCCCGAGGCCCAGCCCCTTCCGGAGACAGAAGCCCGCCCCGCCCACCTGCGCAGGACCGGGCGGGAGGGGTGGGGCCTAGGTGGAAGGAGGTGTGGCTTGCGCCTAAGGGGCGGGGCCTTGCTAGAACGAGGCGGGGCTTGTTTAGGGGCGGGGCTGGATGATAAGGGGCGGGGCCGGGGCGGCTGGCCTGTGTCCACAGCCAGGGGTCCGCGTGGCCCGGAGCCAGGGCAGACACCTGCTTGGTGGTGTTCGGGAGACGCTCGGCCTCAGAACCGAACCTACCCACAGACAGGGACACTGCACAGCGGCCGCCTGCGGGGGTGGTGCCACTTGACCTGCCTCCGCCCTGGATCTGAGCTGCAATTCCGGGAAGGGGTGTGCCGGCCGCTCAGGTGCTCGCTGGGCGCGAGGCTGACTGCGGAGGCTCAGGTTCCGCCGCCCACCTGAGAAATGCCGGGGTTTTCCCACCAGGAAATGCAGAGATGCGGGGCTTTCCCACCAGGGTCGTCACCGCAGGCTGCCTGCCCTCCGCAGCTCAGGAGCGAGCTCCTGGAGACCCGCACCTGGGAGGAGAGCTTCGCCAGCCTCACGGGAGGCACGGGCAGGGCAGGGCAGGGCAGGGCAAGGCCGCGGCACCTGCTCGTCCTGCGGGTGTCTCACAGCCAGCTGCTGAGGTCTTTCCCCCTGAATCACACCCCCGCGGCGCCCGGTGGCGCCCGGCCCTCGCGCACTGGCCCTTGGGTCACAGCGCCAGAGCAGAGCCCAGACGCTCGCTTGAGATGCATTCGTTCCACATCATCGTATAGCCCGTGGCGGCCAGCAATAACCCCTAAACCAAAGACCTGTCTAGCTCACGTGCTCTGGCAGTGTCTGAGAGCACAGTGTGGCGGACGTGCGCAGGTGGGCAGCGACGGCCCTGCCCCCAGGAGCACGCGGTCAGCAGGCAGGACCGGACGCCGAACAACTGCAAGCCCAAGGGAGCTGCTTGCTCTGAGAGGCGGCACAGGGACGTGGCGAGGAGCCAGGGACCTCGCTGTGCGGGAGGAGACCGGCCCAGACCCAACCTACCGGCAGAGGGTCTTTTTAACTTCAAGCCCCTCTAGTTTGGTGGGGTGGACAGTGAAGAGAAGGCACGAGCTGCCCCGGCCGCCTCGCAGCCCACACCCAGCCGCCTCATACTCTGCGGGGCAGCCAGGCGGCTTCCTGAGAGGGCCAGCCACGTGCCCCTGCTGGCCTCCACACGCGGCACCCCTTTCTCCGGCCGAAGACACAGCAGGAGGACAGACACCCAGGACAGTGGGGCAGGATGGTCCTCGGGGCCCAGCTCACCCGCTGATCTTCCTGGGGGTACCAGAGGACTCCTCCCTCTGCTGCAGCTGCCCCCGCCAGGCAGGGGGTGGTGCAGCTGCACCCTGCAGGTCCCCTGGCCGCCTCAACAGCTGCTACAGCTCATTTACGAGCCTTCACACAGGTCAGGTGACTTTCAGACTTTGGCACCTACTTCTATTTAGATATGAAGTCTGGTTCCTAAGCAACCAGCCAGCTCCCCTCTCCTCCCTCCGCTCCCCACCCCCTGCGGCTGGAACCGGCCTACTGTACTAGCAGAACAGGTCAAACGGAGATCGGAGATCGATTCCACAAATCAGTGCTAGAGAGAACTTTAATGTGAGCAAGGGAGAAAAGGAGGCATAAGAATCAAGCAGAGGCGCCCCAGTAGGGGCAGCTTCAGGGGCTCATGGTGAAGCTGGAGGCAGTTCTGGCACCTTCCCGCCTGGCTTTGCCGTGAGGACTCTGTCGCCCGAGGCTAAAGGATGGGGCCCAAGGTCACACACTTGCCACTTGCCGCTAGAACCTGGTTTCGAAACTCCAGGCAAGTCTCCTTTTACTCTGTTCCACTATCATCAAGAGGTTCAGTGAAGGAAAGGGAAGACTGCAGGGCGATTTTACCCATAAATTAAATCAACTGTGAGAGCAAGACCTGTGGAGGGCCGGAGACAGCTAACGTGTCAGGGAAAAGCGGGCTTCCAAGCTGCCTACGTGGGGATAATAAAAAACATCCGTATGTACAGGCTATAAAAAGGAGAGGCAGCGGCAGGCGGCTACTGGGCGGGCAGGGCAGGGGGCAACTGCAAGCTGGGCGCGGGCTGCAGGGCGGGCCAGCTCTCCTGGGCCTGCAGGATGCGGTACAGCTGCTTCAGCTGCGTCACGATGTTGTCCTTGATGTCCGGAGTGGAGATCTGCAGGCGGACGCTGCCGCTGTCAAAGGACCGGGTGAAGTCGCCGGAGAACATCTCGTAGATCATGCGCGCCACCACTGGGACCACCTGCTCGGACAGAGCGCAATTCACCGAGGGGCGGGGCTTTCCGAGGGGCGGGGCTTCTGAGGGGCGGGGCTCCCGACGTCAGGGTCTGGTGAAGTCTGTGGCCACCCAGGTCTGTCCCGCACTCCGTGGGCCAGTGCCCCACACTCCGGCCGACCTGGCTGGTGACCAGCCAGCGTCTAAAGAGAGGTCTGCTCCCCGCAGGAGTGGGCCCACCGACGTCTCACCCACCCCAGGCCTGCTGCCTGGCTCAGGGGCCAAGCCCAGGCCTCACTGCTGCCCGCTCGAATCAGGGGCCCAAAGAGGGCACCAGACCCTGTCCGGCCGGTTTTGGGGGAGAGGATGAACCACGAGGTCTCCCCGGGATCAGCCGCACCCGTTGTGGTCTGGAGCCTGGAGCCCGGAGCCCGAAGCCGCACTGGGCACGGGGGCTCAGCAGCCGGGCTGGCCGGCCCACGGGGGCCCACGGCCTCACCTGGACCAGAATGAGCTTCCTCTCCGGCGGCTTCCCGTCCGGCCACTCTTCCCCGAAGCAAAGGTAGATCTCAAACGGTGGCTGCTTCTCTATCTGTCCCTTCTGGTGGGCGATGAGCTCTGCGGAGGGCAAGGCCACGCTGGGCTGGGACGTGGGACCCGCCCCCGGCCCAGCGGCGTCCTTAGTGGGCTGCCACTTGGCCCGCACAGGGAGACTGGACTTCGGGGGTCGGCGGCCACCCCCCCAACGAGCCGCACTCCGCAGCCGCCCGGCCACGCCCACTCGGGACAGCCTCATTCTTCCAGGGTGGCCGTCGGGCACCCTGGCACTCGGGGTACCAGCCCCAAGTGGAATGCATGTGTCAGTGCCGTCCCCAAACTGTCCACTCGGATCCACCACCCACGATCTCCCGGGAGGCCCGTGTTTGGCTGAAGGCGACGAACCAGGGCCGGGGTGGGACGAGCACTGGGAGGTGATGCGGCTGCCCCCTCCTCTGCTACCCGAGGGCCCCCCCGACCCAGAAACACCTCCCGGGGCTGCTCGGTGGGGGCAGTGGAGGAGACGCCCCTCTGGCCCTGGGTCACTTTCCTTTTCAGCGAAGGCTCTCTTCCCTGGCCTCCCCCAGGGGCTTTGGGCCCAGATCTTTGCAGGACAAGGGAGGGAAGGAGGAAGGGGCTTCCAGGGAGCGGCTCCCCACAGAGACTCACCACTGAGGAAGGTTTCCAGACAAAAGAGCTTGACCTTCTTCTGCCTCTCGATGAGGTTGGGGGCGACGGGCGAGGGGGCGCAGGGCCCCGACCAGTACACCTTGCACTGGCACAGCCGGATGGCGTAGATGGCGTGCCCGCTGACCTCTAGGATCAGCCCTCGGTCCATGACGTCCAGCAGCTTGCTGGTGAACAGCTTCTGCTTCTCGTTGGCGATGTGCTCCGGGCCTGGGAACTTGACCTGCTCCAGGCTGACGGGCCCGAACAGCTCTTCCTGGTCAGGCATGGGCCCCAGGTCCCCGTAGAAGAGCCGGCAGCCCTGGGGGTTGCTCACGGTCATGGTGTGCCCGTGCTCCTTCCCCCGGTACTGGAACTTGATCTCCAAGTCGGTCACTGCAGGGACAGGGAGAGAGGCAGGAGTGCCCTTGCTGTCCGGCCCTGGGGCAGGCATTCCGAAGGGACGGAGCACCGAGCGGCCACCCTCAGCAGCCCTCCCGGTGAGCAGCCGAGCTCCATCGTGCTGCCTCCGCCCCACCCGTGCCTGGGCCTGGAGCCGCACGAGGAGCCGTGGGGCCTGGTCTCCCTGCTTCGTGCCGAGTCCTCACGTTGGCAGGGGTGATGGTGGGGGGGGCCAGAGCTAAGGGATCTGCTGTGTGTCTCACTTTGGACCCATGGCTTAAAGGAGAGCTGGACAGACGGGCAGAAGCACCGAGCATCCCCCCCGGCCAGCTGCTCTCCCGGTGAGGCCCACAGGGACCCGCTCCTGGGAGGCAGCCAGGCCTCTGGCTCGTGGACACACCCCAGCACCCCGGCCTGGCACCCCGGCCCCACACGCGTGGAGGATGGGCAGTGACACGGAGTCTCCTCCGAGACAGTCGTGTGCCCGGTTCAGAAGGTCACCTTCTCTGGGCCCCAAAGACCTGAAATCCAAGCACCTGCGCGGACGTCGGCCCCTCAGGCAGCGGCCGATCCCCAAGCCCCGGCACTAGCCCCCGCACAGTGGGAGGGGTGGAAGCTGGCTCCCGGTGGTCCCTCAGCCAGCCGGACCGGGCAGAGGCCACTGGGGGGGAGCAGAAGGCGCGGGGTGGGATGAGGGGCAGCGCAGCCGGCAGCGGGGCAGGGAAGGCCACGTACTTGGGAGCGAGCTGATCCAGAGCTCTGGAGAGCTGTGGAAGGGCTGGGTGGGCGCCTGGGGCACCTCCATCTCCAGGGGCTCCGTCTTGGGCCACACTGCTTCCGGGCTGCAGTTGCCCACGCTGGCCGGTGCCATGGGGGAACCTGCAGCAGAAGGCAGTGGGTGAGCCAGGCGCTCCACACCTCTGGCGAGAGCAGAGCTGGACCGGGCCGTGGCGCGGTCTCTGCCACGGGACCCCTTGGCTGGCGGGAGACACGAGCCCCAGCCTCTGCCTGCCGTCGGATCAGTGCCCCTGTAAACTCGGTGCTGAGCCTGCATTTGCCGAAGACAACAATGGCGTGTTCTCTGGGGTTCACTGAAACGGCGCAGCCGGAAACACCCCGGCAGGATGCGGCGGTAACCGAGCAGGAACAGGCCCCTCCGTGAGGCGACTCGCCTCAGCGGGCTGACTTGGAGTATGGGCCAGTTTAGAACTCGAGCAAAAGGAAACATTTTTGTGCACCCAGGTGTGTGGAAGAGCAGTCGAGAGCCTGGAGGGGCCAGTCTCCAGGGAAGGTTCCAGGACAAGAGGGAGGAAAGCCCGCGACGGACTGCCCTTCTGCTCCGAGAGGCGTAAATCACGTCTCACTGATTCCAAGGTCTCCAGAGACGACCTCTTTAAAGAGAAGGAAACCCCACTGTCCCCGCGTGGTCACAGCCCCTCGGCCAGAGCCCCCTTGCCCTGTGCCGGCCGCGGTTCGACACCCCAGCGCTGGCGCTGCCCGGCCATGGGCCCAACTCTGCTCAGCCCTATCTCCTCTTCAACTTTCGTTCTCTACCTGAGTCCGCCATCTCCAGAAGCAGCCAAGGCGGCCCCAGCCCCGCGGCCACACAGCGAGAGCTTGAGCAAAACCCGCACGAGGAGAAGCCAGCCTGTGGGCAGCGGTGGCCCCGGGGGCTGGGCCGGGGTGGGCAGCACACCTGAGGCTGGCAACACCTGCTTGGCCGCGGGGAGCCGTGACGCCCTTCTTTACTCGCCCCTTCTTGGCAGGGGGGCAGGTGGCCAGGCTGCGGGGCCTGGAGCCGCCTGCTGGGCCCAGAGGACCTGAGCGGGAACGGCCACACAGGGCCCCTCGCAGCCAATTCCCAGGGCCTGGCCTCCTCGGGCCGCGGCGGGTGGCAGGGAAGCACTGAGGAACTAGCCGACTTCCCGCCCGCGCCTCCCTGCCCTGGGTGGCGTCAGACGTCCGGTGGCGGCGTCAGAGGCCCAGAAGAGAAGACAGGTCTGTGCGAGAGCCCCGGGCTGGTGCCGTGCGCTGAGGCCTCAGGTCGCACGACCGCAAGCGGGCGCCGGTGCCCCCAACACGCCCTGGGCCCAGCCACAGTGGGCAGCAGCTGCGAGCTCCTGCCTGGACGGGGTCGGTCAGCGACTGAGAACAGTCTTGTTCCTCCGAATGACGGCCCTCGGCTTGGGGGAACGGGGCACTGGAAGCCACCCTGGGCCTGCCGGGCCCCAACCTGCCGGGCCAGGCCCCCAGCCCCCTCGCCGGGGGGCCCCGCCCCCACACGCACCGTTGATGTTCAGGAAGGGGAAGGCGTCCTGGAGGGGCACGTGGTGCTGTGACTGGTCCAGCTCGTCCTCCTCGTCCTCCTCGTCCACGTCGTTGTCCTTCTCGTCCCAAGGCACCGACCCCGTGGAGCCTGCCCGGACAGACGGGGCGCACGGCGGTCAACCCCAGCATGGCGGCTCCTGGGCTCGGGGCGCCCCAGCACCCCAGAGGGGCGGGCGTCCCGCGTGAGAGCTGCGCGAGCCCCAGCCGCGGAGCCCCCCGGCTCTGCTCTCCGGGCGCCAGCGCCCCCAGGACCTCGGGCAGCGGCCCCCCCGCGGCAGCCTGTGCGGCAGCAGGGTCTGTCGGCCGTGCCGGCGCTGGCCCTGTGGCTCCAGGTGCTCGGGGCGAGGGTGACCGGCGCGCTCTCCGAGCCCGGTCTCCCCACGTCTGACAGGCACTCGCCGGCGCGCAGTGAGTGGCCACAGGTCACAGCCGTGGCCAGCCTGCGGGGTGGGCACTGACCGCAGGGTGGGCGCCCCAGAGGTCCAGCGCTCTGACCAAGGTCACACGCGTGGCGAGGGGTGAGCCGACTGCCTGTGGCGGCGAGGGCAGCAGGCAAACCTCCCGGGAGTGCCTCCTTCGGAACGGCCGCCGTCCCCCTGGCCACGCCCTGCAGCCTGCCTGGCTGGCCTCGAAGCAGCGAGGGCGAGGGGCGCTGCCCTCATACCCTGGTCCTCGCGGGCCAGCTCTCTTGGCCAGGCCCGCCCAGCGCCCCCGCGCCCGCCCAGCGGCCCCCGCGCCCGCCCAGCGGCCCCCGCGCCCGCCCAGCGGCCCCCGCGCCCGCCCAGCGCCCCCCGCGCCCGCCCAGCGGCCCCCGCCCAGCGGCCCCCGCACCCGCCCAGCGCCCCCCGCGCCCGCCCAGCGCCCCCGCGCCCGCCCAGCAGGCCTCACCCGGGTTGATGACGGAGCCCTGGGGCTGGGGGAGGTCGCACACTTGGTAGATCTTCACGGGGTTCATGGGCACCTCCTTGGTGCCATCGTACATCAGCGTGAACTCCCGGCTCTTGTTGAGTGCGCAGCGGAGCTGGGCCTTCCACTTGGCCGGGTCAGGGTCATCCACGCCCTCCTGGTACTTCCCCGTCTCCACGGCCCAGGCCTGGGCAGTCAGAGGGGGCGGTGAGTGCCCAGTCCCTGCAGGGCACGCTGGCCCCCGCCCACCCCGGCCCTGCGACGGCGCCGCCCGGACCAGGGCAAGGAGGCTCAGGCGAACAGTCCGCAGGGCCACAGCTCGGGGGCGCTGGGCCCACCCGTGGGGAGAGCAGCCCAGAGGACGGCCAGGAAGGGCACGGGACTTGGGGAAGTGGATTCAGGGGCTTCCTGGTTATCTGCTTGCCTGGGCTACTTTTGCTTTAGGACCCGAGGAAGGGGCTGGGATGTGTGGAGCCTCCACGGCGGCCCAGGCCACGGACAAAGGCCTGTCCTGCAGGACAGGACTGGGGCTGGCTGGCCCAGGCGCGGGGGCTGCACGCCTGCACCCACCCGCCTGTCCTGTTGGGGCCCGCTCATGGGCCTTCGGCTGGAGGCGCCGGGGCAGCAGCCGGCCTAACCCGTGTTGGCGGCCTGCCCCCTCCCCGCGCACCCCGTGGCCGATGATCCATCCTTGGGGCCAGCGCAGGGGCAGATGCCAGCCTGCTGGGGCCAGCCAGGCGCCAGGCCGCGGCCAGGGAGAGCCCGGCCTCCGCTTTCCGGCGAGCAGCGCTTGGAGGGAGGAGAAGGAGAAGCATCTGCTGGCCAAGGTCATGAGGCACAGGCCCACAGGCGGGCGGCCGGCTCCCTCCCGTCGGGCTCTCCCGTCGGCCTCCGGCGGACCTGGACCCCCAGCCCATCCTCAGAGAGCTCTGGCCTCCGCAGCCCCTGGGCGCTGCTCCCCCAGCCCAGCCAAAGCCTCCTCCTGGGATTCAGACTCTCCTACCCTCTCGACGCGCCCCCGCCCCGCCCCCGCGGGCCTTGCCTGCCGCCCCGTGCCCCACAGCCGCCCAGGCCACTGGGGGCGCAGCGCTGGGCGATGCGGCGGGTGGTCTGGGGCCCCGTGCCCCTGCTCGGCCATCCCGATGTGGCGTCTCCTGAGACGGGGCGGCCTGCCGCTCTGCAGCTGCTGGGCCCCCAGGCCCTTCACGGGGCTCTGCGGCAGCCCCAGGGCACACGCCTCGCTTCACCCCACCGACAGGTGCCCAGGCCAAGACCCCTCGCCCTTGGCGCAACCTCGGCGGGGATGACGGTCGGATTAGAGGCTGGTCTCCCCGCTGCGGGCAGGAGGGGCGGAAGGCCACGGGCAGGCGAGCCTGAGCCCGGCCCAGCCCCACCGCGCACTGCTGTGACAAGGGCACACGAGCGCCCCCGAGACTCCCGCACCCCAGAAGAGCAGCCGGGATCAAATGCACAGTAGACGCAGCTGAGGGCAGACGCCCACTTACTGTCCAGCAACCCCACATCGCCCGACTGGGCCTCCTTCCAGAACCGGGCCAGCCGTAAGAGCCCCCACAAGGTGGGGTTCCGGGGAGCAGTCCCCGTGGGCAGCAGACGCCAGGCACAGACGCAGGCCTGGGCCCCAGCGCTGCAGCCCCTCGTGCCCGCCATGGCGCAGGTGCCAGGAGTTGTCCTTGTCGCCTCTTAGCAGCAAACATAGACGAG
Source organism: Galemys pyrenaicus (assembly GCA_019455555.1). Classification (NCBI taxonomy): domain Eukaryota; kingdom Metazoa; phylum Chordata; class Mammalia; order Eulipotyphla; family Talpidae; genus Galemys; species Galemys pyrenaicus. Next base: position 621,059 of record JAGFMF010012293.1, read on the forward strand.
GAGCATCGTCTATGTGAGCGCCCCGGGCGTGCCCCGTGAGGGCTGGGCACCGCTCCCCAGAGGGCCGGCAGGGCAGGGGCGCAGGAACCCACTCGAGTCTCGGCCCTGGGGGCCGTGAGATGCAGACAGGCGCCCTCGGCAGACCGGCCCAGCCCTGCCCAGCCCCGGCCCCTCCCGCCTGGGCGAGCCCTGGCCCCACGCTGTGAAGCCTCGTGGATGAAATCCTCGTTTTGTCTCCATCCAGCGGCTTAGGCCGGAGCCACATTTCACTCGAGAATGCAGACTTGTACGATGATAAAAACTCATCAAATTACTTTCGACTTTTTAGCAGAGGTTAAGATGAGTCCAGGTGTTTTCACGGCAAACGAAAACTTTCTACCGTCACCCCACGGGCCGGACCGGAGCCTGAGACCACCACGGCACCCCAGCCTGGACAGTGGGCCCAGGCCCTGGTCACCCCCACGGCAGACCCTGGGGGCTGGAGAAGGGGGAAGTGCCGTGGGCCGCCGGCCGAGGCTGCCGCCAACAAACCGCCTCCCGCCGTCACTTACTTAGCCTTTGGGTCGCGTCCTCTGGCCTGAGCTGTGTCTCGAGGCGGAGCCCACGGGGCCGGCCACGACCTGCTGCCAGGAGCGAGGCCCTCCGAGGGCCGGCTCACAGGCCACACAGCGGTCGGGAGCCAAAGGCCCACGGAGGCCAGAGCACGCGGGCGGGCGGCCTACCTTGAAGATGGTATTCTCCTCCTCCTGCTGGGGGCTGTGCCGCGTCGCGTGTTTCCAGGGGATCTGGAAGCGCTTGGAGTCGCGGTGCAGCCAGATGAGCCCGGGGTACAGGCCGCTGTCCACCTGTGCCACCAGCCAGGGCTTCAGCCGCACGCGGCGTGGGTGCAGGGCCATGACCTGCAGAGTGGGCGGGAGTCAGCGGCGGGGAGCCCCACCCACCGCCCCAGCCGGGCAAGCTCCTGGGGCAGCGGCGCAGAAACCAAATCTGGGAATGAGCCATGCCAGGCGGGGGAAGGAGGCCGCGCTCCTCTCGACTCCTACTGCACGGCCACCTCTGCGGAAGGAGGCCGCGCTCCTCTCGACTCCTACTGCACGGCCACCTCTGCCTCGTGGGGCCGAGCTGCCTTATCGCGAAAGCAGATCGCATTTCTTCTATTTAAATCCTGAAGCAGGAACACAAAAAGGTGATGTCATCCCCCTGGAACAGAGCCCTTCCCGAGGACCGCTCCAGACAAGGGGAAGCCCTGTTCCAGCCTCCTCTGGGAGGAGGACGAGTTCTGGAAGAAGCCTGCCCGGCAGCCCCAGCGGAGGCCTCGAGAGGCCAAGGGGGGCTGGCCCGGCAGGGCACGTGGTGGGCACCGGCCAGGCAGGCCCTGGTGCAAGTCCTGCGGCCAGGAGCTGGGCGTGTGACCCCGGCCTCAGCGCGGGGTGGCCCAGGCCCCCAGATCCTGCCCAACATAGCGCTCTGCGGTCTGGAAAGGGCGGGGGCGGGGCGGCAAGCCGGACACGCCTGTCCCTGGCCTGGACGCAGCCTGCACCACAGGCCCCTCGCAAGCTAGCTCCCGCCCACAGGGCCCACGAGAACCAGCTAGGGGGTAAAGTCTGTATCAGTCCTTCCGATGCGAGCGAGAGCAGGTAACAGCTCGCGGACAGAGACCTGCCTGGACTGGACCCCAGGAGTCCACGGACCTGGGCTGGGGCCCGGTTTGTGGCTGGCGCCTAACTGTCCTCGAGGAGAGAAGGGGCGCCCGAGAAGCAGCACAGTCCAGCAGATGTGGCTCGCCTGCTGCAGGGCTGTTAGCACTGAGGCCGCGGCTGGAAGCTTCCCGCAGCCGCCCGAGAAATCCACACCAGGCGGGGAGGGAAGGACGAGAGGGAGAAGTGGCCTTCAAGCCCACACAGACGCCCAGTGGGGGCCGGTGAGAACCAGTCGAGTCAGCAGAGGCCCCCACGGGCCCCCAGCCCCCAGCAGACCCGGCCCAGGGAGCAGCCGACAGCCGGGCCTGGCCCTTTAAGAGCCGGGCAGGACCTGCTCACCTGAGCCTCCTGACCCAGTTACCAAGGCCTGCGGAGCCTTCCCGGGAGGTGCAGCCCCTCCGGGCCGGGGGCACCCCAGTCCTGGCCGTGGTTCGGTGTGTTGGAGCAGCCTGCCCTGCTGGGGACATCCACCGCACGAGGAGGTGGGACACGCAGCCTCTGCGGGGAGTTGTGGCTCCTGCCGTCCCAGCCCTGGACAGGGACCAGCGCGCGGGGAAGAGCGAGGCAGAGGGAGTGGGGGCGGCCCTGTTCCAGGAGGGCTCCTGGGTCTCCAGTCAGCCCTGCCCGCCCCGCCCCGGGCCTGCAGACACGGAGCCCCTCTGGGCGCGCCCGACGCTGGCAGAAGGGCTCACCCGGGGTCCGCAGCCAGCGAGAGAAGGCGAAGGAAGCACCTACAGCGATGGCGAGGAGAGGCCGCCGAGATCGGGGCTCGGCGTTCTTCCCAAATGGGGCCACACGTGAGACCTGCCTCACCCAGGGGACGCTGCAGCCACCTCCCCGGGCCCCTCCACTGCGGATTCCTGCCAGGAGCCCCCACAATACATGCCGCCCTGGTAACACACCCTCACACGGGCGGAGAAGCCCGGAGCCTCCAAGGGTCTCGTAAGGAGCAGACAGGCTAGCGGCCCACGCAGGCTGCGCAGCGGCTGGCAGAGGTGGACAGCGGGGGTCCCACGTCCAGGGTGAGGCCGGCAAAGACACGCTGGCCTGTGGCGTCTCTAGCTAGAAGCACGACGTACCAGTGCAGACGCCACTCGTGGGAGAGAAACCTGCAGGAGCAGCAGCCACGGGGGGAAGGCGGGAGGGGCCGGCCCTGGAGGCTGCAGGCCGACTTCACACCCACCCCTGCTTTCATACTGCTCCCCATTTCCCCACACCCCTACGATGACATGCTTTAAGTTATGATAACGATAAAAACAAATCACAAGTAGTTTTTTCTGATGGCCACGGGATGCAAAGCCATTTCTTGCTCACTGGAAGGCCAAGAAGGGGAGAGCCTGGCAAGCACCCCCTTATTTCTGCACCAGCTTCCGTTTTCCCTAAAACCGACATGTCTGATTCACCCCACATCCTGCCAGTGGCGTCTCAGCCCCCTTTCCAGGCGGTTAACTGCGGCACGGAGAAGTTAAGGGCTTTATCTGGGGCCTGGCCCCAACAGTCCCGGGTTGGGGGTACAGCAAAGCCAGGCCACACCCTACCTTCCAAGTCCCTCTTCCACACACCAAAGCCCCGCGGCCCTGGAGGAGGGTCGCAGGCAGTGAGGCAGGGCCCGCGAACACCGATGCGGTGGGCTCAGCCCAGTGTCTGGCTGCCCCGCGAAGCCGCAGGCCTCTGCCAGCCAGGCACAGGGAGGCCCCCCAGCCTACCCCACACCAGCGGGAGTGGGCCCAGCACCCATGAGCCTGCCTAGGCTCGGGCTGCCTCCCTCTGTGGTCCCAGGGCTGGTCCTCGCACACCCCAGCCGCCTCTGCAGTGCCGGGGTCTCCCGCAGGGGCTCCGCGCCCCCAGCGCCAGCACGGCAGGGACCACTGCTCAGTGTGGGGCACGCTTGCATCTCCAAGGGGCACTGGGGCCCCATTTATGCTCAGCCCCGGGGAATGGATGCCTCCCTGCAGGTTCCCAGCCCTGCCTGGCTGGGTCAGCCCCGCCTGCCGCGGGTGCACTGGGGCCTGCAGCCATAATCCCCACGCCTCCCCGCGGGAGGGGGCTGGGGCCGCTGAGGGGCCGCTTGGGCCCAGCCAGCCCACCCTCCCCATGAGCCATCCACCCCACTCAACACCTTGCCTCTGCCTCCAGGGAATTCTACTTTTGATATCCGGGAGCAGGGTTGGGGGCAGGGGAACCTCCTTCCCCACAGAGCAGGCTCCCCATAAAGAGTGGCACCCCAGGCCTCCCTTCCAGTCAAGTCTGGGAGACTCCCCCTTTCGCCCCATGGGTCTGAGTCCAGCCCCGTGGGGAGAGGGCCTCACCCCCGCAGCCACGCCCAGTGCCACCTTCCAGCCGCTCAACGCTGGGAACCCGCGGGTGACTCCCAGGGGCAGGGCCCGGGGTCTGGCTGCCAAACAAACGCAGGGAGAGAAGCAAACTGTATCGAGTCCCTGGCCGCCCCCACCCCAGTTTCCCGGTACCCACCACACCAAGGGCCCGGAAGTGCCGTCCCGGGATGTGGGGCCCAGAGCTGCTGTGATCAGAGGGGTGGGGGCGCCTGAGCTCAGCCCGGGAGGGTGGGGTGGAGAGGGCGGGAGCAACAGGGACTCCACAAAGTGTGGGGGCCAGGACCCACAAAAGCTGCCCGGGGCAGAGCAAGAGGCCCCCAAGCGCAGAGAGTACCCCTCGATAAACAGATGTCCCCAAGCAAGCTCTCCACCCGCAGGAATTCTGGGGTGGACTCCCCTAGGCCCAGGCCGGTCTCCAGAACTTGGAGTTCCCACCTTTTCCTTGATCTGGCGACCAGCTGCGGGCGTCCCTCCGAACCAAGTCCCCAGCGAAGATCCCCCGTCGCCGCGCGCCTCGGCGGACCGGGCCGGCCACACCTGGCCCTGCGCAGATAGGCACTGCGGCTGCACTCCCGTCCCGCACCGGCCCTTACCTGCCCGGCCCAGGTGCGCCCGGCCCACGTCAGCGCCTCGCCCTGGACGCCGCCGCAGGCCACGCCCCCAGGTGTGGCCACGCCCCCGCCCCGCTCCGGATTGGCGGTGGCCTCGGCCCCGCCCCCGCCCCCGCGTCCTCGCCAGCGCGGAGCCGCCGCGGCTCGGGCCGGGGGTCCTGGGAACGGGAAGGACGGGAGGTCGGAGCCGAGTCGCAGTGCTCCCGCCCCCGTGCCCGTAATTACCCGGCGCACTGGAGACAGTTAACCACAGCAGGCGTGGACCCGGGGCTGCAGCGCGTCCCGCCCGGCCGAGCGGGCACTGGGGGCCGAGGCCCTTCGCCCGCCCGGGGCGCCGCAGAGCCCCGGGGCGGCGGGGTGTGCGCGAACTCTGCCCCTTGCCCTCCTGGCCCTGGAGCAGGCACTTGGCTGCTAGGTTTCCACTTCCCACCCGGGTGCGAGGATAATAGCCCTGCCCTCCCCTTGGCGTCCCTAAGGGTGCCCACACTTGGAGACCCCAGCGCAGCACTGGGGGTGCTGCTGCCACACCAGCTGGGCACGGCCTCACTGAGCATGGCGGCCTCGCAAAGCTGAAGTCCCAGGCCCGCAGGAGCCCTCCAGCTGCTTGCTGCACGGGCCTCTTCCCTCGGCCGGCCGGGACAGCACCTGCGCCGCTCAGCACAGCGCTGGGCAGGCGGGAGGCACTGCGTGCTGCGCGGTCAGCCCCAGAGAGAGGCCGTGAGGGAGGGCAGGCGCTGTAGTCTGTGCTGGCCTCTCGGGCTGCGCCTGGGGGTGCCTCCACACGGTGTCAGGCCAGCGCGGCCCCTGGAGAGGTGCCCTAGCCGCATGGCAGTGAGGCAAGAAGGGGCACCTGCACGGGGTAGTGGACACCCAGGGGAAGGCGTCCCCTGCACACCACTGTGCCCGGGCAGCCCCCACGGCCCTGCCAGGCCTGGACACCCGCCCCGGCCTGGGTGGAGACCCCCAGGTGTGAGCCATGCCTGGGCTTCGTCACGATGGCCAAGCAGTGGACACACGTGGGAAGGTTCAGCCTGGACAGCCTGGGATGCCCAGCACCCTCCAGCCGCCCACGCCCTCCCGCCCATCCCCTCCACGGCCCGACCAGTTCCCAGAGCTGTGAATGACCCCCTGCAGGTGGGCAGGGCATGGGGGGACCACTGGAGCGTCTTTGGGGGGCACCGACGCCCAGCCACATGCAGGTTTGGGCCCCCCACGGGCACTTGCTGAACCCCGGGACTGAGCAACTTCTTCGGGCTCCTCCACAGAAAACACACGTTTAGGACCAGGACATCTGAGCTGGAAAGTTCCTTCAAGCCCTGCAGTCCAGAGTTTGAACCCCAGGGAACCACACACAGCACCCCAGTTCTCCGCCTTCCGTATGTGGGTGCTGGCGGGGGAGCTGCCCGCCTCGGCCGCCGGTTGGGCTCACTGCAGCCGCCTCGGCCTGCGGGCGTGTGAGTGCGGCTGGCCAGGCTCCCCTTTCAGAGATGGGGCGCTGAGGCCAGGAGCTCGGGCCATCTGCTCGCGGTCACGGGTCAGGGGCACCAGAGCTGAGACCCGGCCAGGCCGGGGTGCTCCCGATCAGCCCTGGGGTACCCCAGCGCCGTGCTGAGGTGCTTCGGCCTGAACATCTGGGGGAAGGACGGCCATGGACAGCGAGGAGCGACTCACAGCCCTGCCCGAGGCCGCTGGGGTCAGGCAGGCGTTGGCGAGCAGGGGACGCGGGGCCGGGGCTGCCGCCCTCCAGAGTCGCCTCCGCTGGGGGCGGCCCACCCACCCGGGAGTCAGCGTCCCGCGAGCCCCTCGGGGTCAGGCGCTGTCCACTGCCCCGCTGAAGGGTCCTGGCCCAGACGCCCTGCTCAGGTGGGGTGCACTGACTCACGCTGAGTCTGAGTTTCAGGCAGTGGGCTGTCCGCGGCGGGCAGGCCTGATTCACCCTGCGGGCTGGGCTTCCCCTCGGCTAGGCGTCTGACTCAGCCAGGCTCTCCCCTCCGCCTGTCACACAGCCGGAAGCCCCCTCCCCGGGGCCTGCGGTGAGCGAGGTGGCCCTGGAGCCCCGGGCCTGGGCCTGGGCCAGCCGGTGGTGCTGAGGCAGGTCCAGCAGGCTCCTCCCAGGGCCGCGCCAGGGGGCGGGGACACCACTCCAGGTTGCTGCCCCAGGCACATACAGGACCTCAGGGCCCAGCCGGCTCTCTGGGGGTGCCCTGGAGCCCCAGCTCCACACCCCACCTCCTACACGCAGGCGCAGTGGGCAGCAGGCAGCGGGGCTGGCTCCTGCCTGAGGCACCTTCCCTGGGTCTGTCCCTCACTGCCCCGCCCCCGCCCGCCCCCACCGCCCATGGATTCCTCCAGGGACGGCCCCCAAGTCCCACATCCCAGTGTCCTCCAGATTCTGCAGCAGCAGCTGAAACGAGATGCAAAGGGGCCTTACTTTCCGACCCTGCGATGCAACAGGCTTTGTTTTGGGGTATGGGAGAACCCCGCCGGAGGCTCGCTGCTCCCCCTGGACTCCTTTGATCCTTGAAGCAAGCTGGGCAGCGGCAGCAGGCTCAGAAGCGGGTCTGTGTGGGGAGGACGGGCGGGGGCACACCTCGTGGATGCCAGCCACCCTCCCCTCAAGGCCGCCCCAGGGCCCATGTCCATTTCCCCTGGGGCAAGAGACGCTTTAGAAAAAAGGGCCCTGACATCAGCAGGCTGCTGGTGGACACAGCCGGGCCTGACGGCTTGGCCAGCACACGGAGGCCACGCGGCCCGGGCAGCGGAGGGTGCACGCACGCTCGTGACGGCTCTTCCCAGCCCCGCGGGAGCTCCCGCCTTGTGCGCCTGTCCCCGCAGCGCACATGATTCCCCCGCAGGCAGCCCCAGGCTGGGGGCGGTGCGCCTCACACCCTGGGCCTCTCCCAGCCCAGCCGGGCCCAGCCCACGCTCAGGCCAGACCACAGGGGCACCGGACATCAGGGGCACTTCAGAGAAGTCGGGTGTGTGGGCTCAGAGCTCGAGGGCAGTGCGCTAAGAAGCTGGACTCCTGACAATAAGGCTGACGGTGTGATCCTCTCTTCCCCTGCCCCGACCCTCCTGGCACAATAACGGGAAGGGGACAGGGACCTGCCCAGAGGACAAGGAAGGGCGGAGGCTGGAGGGACGGGCGACCGACGGCGACACAGACGTTGGGAGACGAAACGCAGGCAGGTGCCGGGGCAGCACACAGGGCAGCGCAAGGACGCTACACCGCCGTGTCCAGAAAGGAGAAAGCGTGTGCTGTGGGGAGCGCAGCCCCCCGCCCCCACACTTCCACTGCACCCCCACCCCGCCCCGCTGTGTGGCCCGTCTGTAATAGTCGCGCTGTAGCCCCAGGCCCCAGTCGGCTCTCCGTGGGCCAGCAGTCTTCACGCCGTCCTCTGGCCGAGCCGACCACCCAAGGCGAGCCCCTGCCCCGAGGGCCACTGCGACCCCAGGCCTGGGGCCTGGCCTGCCAGCAGCCTGGACAGCCTGGCCGAGCGCGCCCTGGGCGAGCCAGGGCTGGTGTGGGTGTCGCCCCCCCCACCCCGCTCTCCTGGGCCCTGGGGCACGTCCGGCTGCTGAGGGGTGCTGGGGCATGCATTGCGACCTGGGGCTGCCGAGGGTGCCCGCCTTGGCCGTGGGGCAGGGCCAGGATCTGGCTGCCAGAGTGAGCCGCTGTGTATTGGCCCCTGGGGTGCAGCTTTCCGTGCATTGGGGCAAGGCCAAGGGCAGCGCTCAGGCCCTGGATTACTCCCCCAGGAGGCGCAGCCCACTGAGGGCAGGCGGGAGACACTTTAGAAGAGCCGACGTCAGCAGGCTGCCAGGCAGACACAGCCGGGCCTGAGGGGGCGCTCACGGCACCGCCCGGGTCCCCCTCATGCACCACCCCGCCCATGTGGACCGTCTATAACAGCCGCGCCGCAGCCTCAGGCTGCCTCTGCCAACCCGTGCTCCGCAGACCACCGAGGGCACAGGCGTCCGCACGGTCCGGCTCTGGTCCGCTCTGGACGGCCGGGGCCTGCGGGCGCCCGTCTTCCCGGTTCTCCATCACCTACCTGCCTCCTGGCCCGATGGCCCTCGCCTGCTGTCCGAGCCGCCCTCTCCTGGACACCCTCGGCCCGGACCCCCAGGATGGCGGTGCCGAGGGCTGCCAGTGACTCGGCCACAATAGGCCCCCGGGGCCGGCAGGGTGGGGCACCCACCAGCGGGGATGCCTACTGGGAGGGCCGGAGGGCTGCAGGGCTCCTGTCTCTCCTTGACAGCCCCAGCCAGAGCCCAGCTGGCCCAGAGCACAGCTCCTGCTTCCTCCAACGCAGCTGCTGTGAGCAGCGTGGTTGGGGGGGGGTGCCGGGCGGGGCCCAGCGACTCAGTGGCCTCGGGGAGCCACAGGGGGTCAGACGGTGGCGCCTGTGGTCAGCTCAGTTAGCAGGAGACCCGGAGGCCCTTCGGTGCAGCTCCGAAGAGCAGCCCGTACCCCACCGACAGCGAGGGCGCCGCAGAAAATCTTGGGGAAACGGCAGAGAGTCTGAGCGAGGTTGCCCAGGCCAGGCCAGGCGGGAGAGTGCCCTCCTTTCTGAGCAGCGGACCCTACGTGGGCTGACATTCCTGGCAGTAAGCTGGCCGTGCACTGCCGCTGGGAAGTCCAGATCCCGGGGAAAACCTTCCAAGTATTGATGTGTTTGCAACAGATTTTTCTGAAGTTTTTAAACTTTTTACAACCTCTGGTTCTGTGGCGCCCGCAAGCCGCTGTCAGGGGCTCCTGCCCCAGCAGGGGCCACGTTGGGCTCTGTGTGCAGGGCCCGGCAGCAGCGGTCAGTGCTCACCTGCTCCACCAGGCTTGGGGCGGCCCTCGGTGCCCGTCGCACGCGGGAAGCTGGGGCTCTGGGAGGGCGTCCTGGGGAAGCACTTGGCTCCCAGTGCACGGCTGAGCGACACACAAGAGGCAGAATAAAAGCAGACACCCCCCCACGCCTGTCCTGGTCCCCAGAGTCCAGTGCATGTCTCCACGATCTCGCCCCCGCTCCCCCCACTGTGTTCAGACCGGAGGCCAGGGCCGGCTGTCCCTGCAGCACCGCCCCCTCGGGCCTCCGGGTCAGCCTTTCAGATGTGAAGGGCCTGGTGGCCGCTGTTGGCCCCTGCCTGGCTGACCGAGCCCGGGGGGGGGGGGCATATCAGGTGGCATCAAAGTGTCGCTCTAGTCCACTATTGTCAAAACACTGCTGATGGCAGCGGCTGCACAGACAGGGCTGGAGGGAGGTGGGGTGAGGGGCGCCCGTGAGGGGGTTCAGGGGATGCGCTGGCGGGCTGGAGGCTGCTCAGGTGAGAGAGGACTCAGTCGACATAACGTAAAATCCGCCCTCCCTTCTCCCTTCCCTCTTTGCCTCCCGCGATCAGACGGCAGGTGAGCTGCTCAGCTGACAAACACGCTGCTTGCCGTCTGTGTTCAGCGCCTTCCATGCCCCCCAGGCGTGACCGCAAGCCGGCCTGAGCGGGCGCGTCACACTGCGTCCTGCGTTCAGACCCTCCTGAGTGCTCGCACAGGAGCAGGAAGGAAGCAGCGGCGGGTTCGCGGCCGGGAGGTGCTGCTCCCGTGGCCCCTGGGGAGGAGCTTCTGCGCAGGCCCTCCAGAATCCCGTCCAGGAGGGCGCTGTCCTCGGGGCCTGCCCGCGTCCTGCCCCTCGCCCTCTCCCTAGGGCGTGGCCGGTGCTTCAGGACTCCCGAGGGGGAGCAGAAAAGCTCACTCTGCTGGTAGAGGGCGAGGAGCGGCCGACCCGCCCAGGCTGGCTCCTGCCCTGCAGCTGGTCAGAGGGGGAAGGTTCTGGAATGTTAATCTTGCCAGGCCTCCCCCCGTGTGAGACCACCTGGCTGTCCCGGGGCGTCGGGAAGGCCACCTGCACCCTGACCCGGCCTGCCGGGCCCCGGCTGGGTCAGGCTTCGGCCTGGGAGCCTCCGGGCCTGCGTCAGTGTCTGGAGCCTGCAGTTTCGCCCTCCTGGCCGCTCCTCGGCTCGAGGCAAGCACCAGCTCGCCTCCTGCCCGCCCAGCCGGAAACCGCGGTGCAGAGCAGATTCAGGCCCAGACCCGTCGCGGCCTGGATTCCACTGCGGGGAGGGGACCCACAGCCTCCCCGCCACTGCCCGCTCTGTCCCGGAGGAATTTCTGCCCCCCCTCCGTCGGGGCAAGCAGGTGTGGGCCACAGGTTCCCCCAGCAAGCTACCAAGGAGTGGGGCGGAGGCCAGGGAGTGGGGGATTGAGACATCCGTCCCCAAGTATTGTGACGGGAGCTGGAGACCGGCCAGTCCCCGAACAGTCCGGAGAGCGGAGCAGAGGACCGCGTTCCCAGGGGCGTGGAGAGGGGCTCTGGGCAGCGGAGACAATCCCTGACCAGCTGCCCTCTCAGGCAGGAGTGTCCGGTGGGAAGCCCGGCCTCGGATTGCGCAAGGCCACGCGTGCACGCATGAGCTTGTGTGAGCGGGCCTGCATGTGTGAGTGCGTGTGGCTGTTTGCATGTGTGAGCATGTGTGCAGTCTATGCACTCAGAGGGTGAGTGTACGAGTGTGAGCGTGAGTATTTGTGTGCACATGTGAGCACGCACAGCTGTGAGTGCGCACATGTGAGTGTGCAAGTGTGTGTGTGGGAGCATTGTGCGCATAAGTGTGTGTGTGGGTGAGAGCACACACAACTGTGAGCACGTGTGTGCATGGGGGCATGCATGTGCATAAGCGTGTGTGTCCATATGTGAGTGTGCACGTGTGTGGGCATGAGCACCTGCGTGTAAGCATGTGTACGGGGCATGTGTGTGTACATGTGCGTACATGCACATGTAAGTGTGAGCACATGTGCCTATGAAGATTGTGTGTGCGTAGCACAACCGTGTGTGCCAACATGGGTGTGTGGGTGAGCATGTGTGAGCAGGAGTGTGTGTGCGTGTGCACCACATAAGTGTTTGGCGCCTCATGTCTGCTCTGGCATGTTCTGCTCCCCCATGGGTGACCCCAACACCTCCAGGTGCAGGAGAGCTGCTGGCGGGTCCCTCCACCCCTCTCCCTGGCTTCGGGGAGCCACATGTACCCCATGCCCTGCTCCCCACCCTGCACCACAGCGCCCTGGCTTTGGGGCCAGCCTGGGCATCCCAACCCCAGTTCCGAAACTGTGGAGACTTTCATGTCCTCCTGGGGCCCCTTTGAAGATGAAAAGCCCCAGAAGAGAAGGGCCTGTTGTAATTAACGTAATTAAAAGCGATTTTTCTGGGAGCTCTGCAGACACGTGGGCCTGGCACCCTGAGAGGAAGGCCCTCGCTCTCCCAGGAGACGCCGCCGGCCTCCCCTGCCCACTGGCCCCGCACCCCATGCCCCGCGCCCGCACCTTGCCTTACCGGGTGAGCCTTCACCGAGAGGCCCCAGCCCTCCAGGCGGCGTGGGCCCCTCCTCAGACACACCCGCACCTACATCCTGGCCGGGGAACGCCGGGAGGCCGGGAGGCCCGGAGTGCCCATGTCCACTCTGCTCTGCCCAGTGAGGGGGCCACTGCCGCTGCTTCTCAGCCTCCACAAAGGCATGACCCCGGGCAAACTCATGCTGCCCCGCAGTCCGGACAGCCGCCTGGGTGGGACCAGGCAGCTCGGCCGGGGCCGCTGTCTCTGTCGTTCTGGACTCAGCCTGTGCTTCCCCAGGAAGCACCTTCCAGCTCAGAGAGGCTGCTTGGCTGGGCAGACGGGTGGCCCTGCGCCATCTGTTCTGGACAGAAGCAAAGCTGCGGGGTAAGCCCTGCCCCCGGGCCCCACTCCCCACAGCTGGCCCAGCCCAGTCCGCCGGTGCGCCCAGAGCTGCAGAAAAGCCCAGTGGCCAGTGCAGGCAGCTCAAGGCCTCTGCCCAGTGTGGCCAAGGTCCAGGACTTCGCACGAGACATGCTGACGATGCAGAGCAGCCAGCGGGCTCAGCCTACGGCGCCCCGTTGTCCCCTGGCCAGTTCCCCAGAAATCCCTGGGAGGTACGTTTGGCCAAGCTGGCCACAGGCCTGCTTGCACACACAGCCACATACAGGTGCACACATGCACACACACCGCACACACTATGTGCACACGTGCACCAGTACACCCCCCACAACACGTGCACCCACACACCCACACCCACACAAGCACACCTGTACACACACACAGTGCGTCACACAGGCACCCAAGACGATGCATTCACACATGTGTGCACCCCATGTGCACCCCCACCACACACACCCACTCACATGCACACCCTACATGCCCACGAAGCATGTCCCTCTGCACGCGTGGGCACACGCACCCCTCCCCCCCGACCCATGCCGAGGCAGAGAGCCCACTGCAGGCTGTGGTGGTCCTGAAGCTCAGTGGCTGTGTTGTCATGCACGAGGGTCCCCGGTGGGCCTCCGTGACAGACCGCAGTGACAAGGCCACTGGCATGACCTCACCGCCATACCCAGGCATCCAGGTAGTGCCCAGGCCGAGGCCTCCTTCCGCCCTGCCCCTGGGCCCCTGTCACCAAGGCCAGAGACCTAGGGCTTCCAGCCACAGACACCACTCCCAGGCCGTCCCGGGACTCCCACCAGGCAGACAGAGGTGTTTCCGTGTCGTCTGGGCCCTGGACCCTCTGGCCATCCTCGAGCACAGTGCTCAGCCCGTGACAGTGGAATCAGGGTCTCTGCTGTCTCCCGAGCTGGACAACGCGGCCCCCAAGGGTCTGAGCTGCCGAGACCTTGGTGCCCAGCCACGCCTGCAGTGGCTGCCTGCGAGTGCTTAGGAGAGGCACGAGCCTGGCCTGCCAGCTCTGCCAGAAGCAGGGTGCGTCACACACAGCCACGCCAGCTCTCCACCAGCGGACGTGGCATCTGTCCTCGCAGCGCTGCCTGTCAGATGCCTGATCAATCAGATCAGAAGTTCACTTACGCTAGACCCAATGTCCCATCAACCAAGGATATGTATTTCAAAGGTCACCACGTGTTTGGGTTTGACAGTGGGCACCTCCACCATCTCCGGCACCTCCACCATCTCCATCATCACCACCACCACCTCTTCCACCATCTCCAGCTTGTCCAGCACCACCACCACCACCATCACCACCTCCACTACCTCCATCATCACCATCTCCACCTCTTCCATCATCACCAACACCACCATCTCCACCATCACCACCTCCACCATCTCCATCATCACCACCACCACCATCACCACCTCCACCTCCTCCACCATCTCCACCTCCACCATCTCCAGCACCACGTCCAGCATGTCTGGCACCATCAGCACCACCTCCACCCCCCCCCACCACAGAGCCCCCATGCTGCCCGAGCTCCTGGCCTCTACCAACGGTCCCTGCATGCTCATTGGGCCCTGCCAACATCGCCAGCATTTTGAGACAGCCACCTGCATCTTCCTCTTCTTAGCCTTAGCTGCTCACACGGACCTGGCAAAGATGTTCTGTTCTGCACATATTTTTTTATTTGGTCGCACTGGCCAGCAGTCACCGGCCACGCTGGCTCCTCCCAGGGTCTGGACCCTGCCTGTGCTGGTGAGGAGAGTCATGCAAGGGTGGCAGGAGGCTCTCCGTGGGAAGGGACCCCCCACCCGAGGAGGACTCCTGTGGAAGGAGGACTCTGCAAGGAGGGCACTGTGGAAGCAGCACCCTCTTTGAAGCAGCACCCCCACAGGAGGAGGGCACGCGGGGGGAGGACCCGCGGGAGGACGGTCCGCGGGAGGAGGGGCCTCGGGAGGAGGCGGCAGAGGGCCCTCCGCGGGCCGCCCGCGCAGAGAGCGCCGGCGCCGCTAGGGGGCGGGCCGAGGCCACGCCCGCCGCGCACGCGCCCTGCCGCGAAAACGCCCTTCTTTACGGCACTTCCGCCCCCGCCGTAAAGCGCCGCTGCCGCGTGGGGCCGCCAGCGGCGTCGGCAGGCCATGGGGAAGCGCGCCGGCCGCGGGCCGCTGCTCCGCGCGCTGACCAAGAAGCAGAAGCGGCACCTGCGCGACTTCGGCGAGGAGCATCCCTTCCACGACAGGTGCGCCCTCGCCCGCCCTGCAGCGCTCGAGCCCGGGTCGGGTCTGTCGGCCCTGGTGCCGGCGGGGGTCCCCGGCGGGGCTCTGCCCGGCCGCGTGCTGGCCCCGAGGCGCGGGCGGTGCCCTGAGGGCGGGCCCGGGGGCGGTCCCATTGCGCGAGCTCGTGGGGCATGTCCCCCGGGGCGGCCCCCATGTCCCGTGGGGGTCGCCGGGGGCGCCCAGCTGGCCCACGCCCGCGCGGGCACTTCGCGGCGAGGCCCTGCGGGAGGGCGCCGCGGTCGTCAGGCTCCAAGCGGCTGTCGCAGCTCTGTCCTGGCCGCCGGGGACCCCCGGCCCGCGCCCTCTCGCGCCCCCCCCCNGGGCGCCGCGGTCGTCAGGCTCCAAGCGGCTGTCGCAGCTCTGTCCTGGCCGCCGGGGACCCCCGGCCCGCGCCCTCTCGCGCTCCCCCGCCCCCCTCCCACCCTCTCGCGCGCCCGCGGTCCCCGCCTACCCCGTCCTCCCGCGCAGGTCCGAGTGCCTCGGCCTTGGGCTCCCTGTGACTTGCTGGTGTCTGCTTCTTCTCAGGGTGTCTGCCAAGGAGGCGCAGCCCCAGGCCTGCCAGCTGGTGAGTCTGCTCCCTTGCTTGCTCTGGGTCGTCCTGGTGACAGCCAGGCTGCACCTCTGCTCTTCTCTGACTGGAAACTTGGGGTACTTGGGTCTGGCTGCTGGTGTGGGGGAACCCTGGGTTTGACACTTGGGGGTGAGCCTACTGGGGCTACCTAAGAGGCTTGCACTGCTTGGGGGAGCCCATTCGGAGGGTCTTAATTACCAAGGGGGCGCCCCTGTCAGAGGCCCTGCGGCCTGCATCCCTGGGTCTGGGGCCCCGTGGCTCCCCTCAGCCATGGTTTGTGTCCGGCACGTTCCTGTGACGTGCAGCCGTGCCCAGCTTCTTCCAGGGGCAGTGGCGTTCGCCGCCAAGGAGGGGCTCTGAGGCCACGCAGACCGACCCGTGAGCGTATCGCGGGGCGCGGTGTCACCAGAGTGCACGTGTGCAGAGAGGCCAGTTTCTGCTGAGGAAGGTCTGAGCCGCCAGCCTTGGGGCCTGGTGAGGCTCTAGGGCACTGGCGAGAGCGGTGGGCTCTTGTTCTTCAAGTTCCCGCTTCCCTTCCAGTCAGAGATTTCGGACACGTCAAGTTCCGAAAGTGAAGACGGGAGTGAACCAGAGCAGGTTTCCGGGTATCACAAGCTGCTTGCCACGTTGAAGGATGTTTCCGGGGAGGAGGAGGAGGAGGAGGACGAAGAGGAGGAGGGGGACTCTGCTGGAGATGAGGCGGAGGTGACCGACACAGATGGTGGCAGCGAGGTTGGCGTGGAGGCGGATGCACAGGCCGGTAAGCGTCTCCCTGTGGCTTCTGTGGCTCCCTGTGGCCCGGCAGGTGGCCCTGAACCCACGCTGCCCTGCGTGACTGCCACTGCTCCACGGCGCTGTGACTGGCCCTCTAGGGTTTGGGGATATTTTGCGTGCCTGTGAGAACAAGGCCGTCCACTGGACAGCCTGGCTTCCAGTGTCTAGGACTCCGCATCCTGACTCTGGAGGGCAGTTCTGTTCCTCGGACATCTCGGTGTCCTGAAAGACAGCCGCGCATCCAGGAGAAGAACATAAAATCTACAAAGCTTTTCAAGCAGTAGATTTGTGTACACAGCCGGGCAGAAGGTGCTGGGGTTTGGGTGTGGGTGCGGATGGAGGGCGGGCTGGTGGCTGATGAGGCGTGGACCCCATGAGGCACGGCCTCGCTCGGCCTCTGGCCACATCATCCTCCGGGCAAGGGGGGGCCACCAGTCAGGCTGGGCCTTAGAATTCACGTTTCCCCCGAATGTGCTCGAGAGTAAACAGGCACAGGCACAGGGTGTTGCTGCAGCTGAGGCACTGGCTATGTTTCAGCAGAAGCGTGGTCGTGTCCTGAGTAGGTCCTGCTCACCCTTCCGACTTCTTGAATTGCAGATGTGGCCTCACTCTCCGACCCTAAGGGGGAGGTTGGGGCCGGCCACTCTGGCCCCTCACAGCAAGAACTCCCTGAGGAGTTTACAGACACAAAGCACGAGTCCTTCTTCAGCCTGGAGACCAACTTTATCGAGGAGCAGAGTGGAGGCCGCTGTGGTCCGCAGGTGTCTGCAGGTGGGTGCAGCGCCGGGCCAGGTGGGGTTGCACAGCGACTGTCTTGGGGCTCAGCTATAGAAATGGGGGGCTAGTCGCTGGATCTTCAGCCAGGAGGGGCTTATTCTCAAGGTAGTCGGTGTTTCCAGCAGCCACGCGGCAAGAGAGCTGCGGACTGTTTCGGAGAGCGAGGACAGGGGGTGTCAGCTCTCCTGCCTCAAGTTGCCATAACTGGGGCCTCAGGAAGAGCTGATGTACTTCCCAAACCAGGAAGGAAGAGAAAGAGAAGGAGAAAAATGCTTTGTCCTTTTCTCTCTGCCTGCAACTACTTCCCTATTGGAGCAGGAATTTTTGAGATGTACCAGACCCAGGAGGGGCCAGTCTAATTGGGCCGAGCAGTCTCGCAGTGGCCAGGCAGCTGTCCTCGCAGAGTCTGGCCTCCCCGGGCGTCTGACTGGCAGTCACGGGGCTCAGGCCATCCTGGCTGTGGGCCCAGTCTGAGCCCAGCCCGCAAGGGCCGCCTCTTGGCCCCTGCTGTCCTGGCGCCCCCGCAGGTGACAGCTGCGGCCTCCCTGCTCTGCGGCTGGCACGAGGTGTGGGAGCAGTGCAGGCAGCAGGTGGGCACGTTGTCCCCCCCCCCCCCCGGATCAGCAGAGCTCAACGCCCTGGAGGAGCCTTCTGGAGCTGGCTTGCCCTAAAATCCCTCAGGCCGCCTTGCTGTCAGGGAGAAGAGAGCACCTGGAGTGCTCGTGTCTCGTGTGACTCTTGTCTCACGTGGCCTCCAGGGCAGGGGGTGGGTTCTGGGCTGCAGGAGCTCTGCTTGCTGTGGGTGGTGGCCGCAGGGTGCTGAGCCCCTGGGCTGCTCACAGGGCAGCCGGGGACCCTGCACCTGTGGGCAGCGCTGGCGTTGAGACGAGTCCGACGACTGGGGCGAGGCTTCCCGGTGGAGCCAGGCCCCTGTGAGCTGGGGAGGCTCGTGCTGCCGCCATTCGAGTAAACAAAGACGGGTGGAAAGACGCGGAACTTTAAATGGAAGGGAGAAGAGACACCGAGACTCTGCGTTCCAGGGTTGTGTCGTTACCAAATGACTGGAGTGGGCGGTGGGGGGCTTCCCACAGCCCCTCGGATCAGACTTGGCGGCTTCTTCAGAGCTCTGAGCTGGAGGCAGGGTGGCCAGACAGTGGCTCTGGGCCCCGGTGGCAGTGGCGCAGGCTGCTCAGCTGTGACGTGGGCCGGGGGGCCGACGCGTGAGCTGGCTGCCTTCGCGGCCGGCGTCCTGACAGCCTGTTTGTGACTTAGATCCGTTCCTGCGACACGTGAGCCGCGAGCTGCGGGAGAAGGACGTCCAGGCTGTGGCCACGAACCCCAGGACGACGCAGCAGCTGACGGTGAGTGTCGCGGGGCCCGGGATGCTGTCCCCCAGGACGGCCGGGAGCAGGAGTTGCTGCTGCAGGGACAGGCCATCGCTCTCCACAGGCTATCGCCTGCGGCTGGCGCAGAGCCCGTGTTTGAAGCGTGAGGGTGTCCCCGGGCCCTCAGACGTGGGCGTGGTTGGCGTCTGCCCCTCGTCCCCTACGCCTGCTGCCCGCCCGCCCCTGCGGGTCAGCGCACTGTCCACGGGCACCGTGTCTCCAGCCTCACCCTGGCCTCCTGGTGGGCGGTTTCTGCTGCCCCGGTCTGGGCGCCCTCGCGGCCAGGTGCAGGGTGCGAGGTGACCCGGCCCGGAGGTTCTGCAGCCTGCGTCCGTGTCGGTGTGGCCCTCGCCCACTGGGTTCTTGGTCCGCCTCTCCTAGTGGCCCGTCCTGGGGCAGGTCGTCTTTTCATCCAAGTTTCGGACGCTGGAAACGTTCAAGCCCCCGAAGGACGTGGACATCAAGTCCCTTCACCTCCAGAAACCCCTGGACTCCACCTGGACTAAGACCAACAGCCCGTTCCTCTCTGGCTGCCCCCGGCCCGGCGGCCCCTTCACGCCCCTGCAGCAGGAGCTCTTCCTGGTCATGAACTCGTACCGGGACCTGTTCTTCCCGGAGCGGCACGCTGGGCGTGGCGGGGAGGAGGTCCGCCTCGTGTACTGCCTGCACGCGCTCAACCATGTGCTCAAGGCCAACGCCCACGTGCTGGGCAACAATAGCCAGCGCCGTGCCCAGAAGCCGCAGAGGCTGGGGCTGGGTGACGACGGGGACTTCCGGGACCAGGGGCTCACACGCCCCAAGGTAAGCTGCGCCCAGGGCTGGAGGCCTGCGCCTGGGGCCGGGTGGGCAGCCGGGAAGGGCTGAGAGCAGGGGGCGGCTGCCGGGAATTCTCCGGAGGTCAACCTCTGCCGCTAAGTGGCCCCTGGGGTCCCGCGGCTTGTGCGGTGGACAGGGTGCGGGTCCCTGCGGCTTTGCTGGAGTTGGCAGGGAGAGAAGCCGAGAGGGCGAGTTTGGCGTGCGCCTCAGGTGCACAAGCCCTGGAGAGCCCCGTGGACTGTCACCGACGACTGAAGCAGAGGCAGCACCGGCCTTGGGCGCCTGGGCCGGGTCATCCTTGGCCAGAGTGTCCTCGCTCTGCTCTACATTGCGATGGTCTGGGCCTGGCTCTCGGGTCGGCCTTCCCGCCCGCGCCGGCTCCCTCTTCCCAGACGGCCTCACGGAGGTCTCGGGCTCTTGTGCCGGTGGCTTCTGGAGACCCTCAGTCGCAGCCCAGCGCTGACTCTGCGCGCGGCTCCGGGCCGGGCCACCTGCTCCCGGGAGCCCGTGGTGTTGGGGCTGAGGTGTCGTCCCTTGGAGCCGCAGAGCAGGCCAGGCCGAGTGCGTCTGAGCTTGCTAGCTGGGGGCGGCACGTAACGCTGAGGGGTTCTGGGTCACCCTTCATTGCACGTTTTCGTCTTTGTCCTCACTTTGAACGTTAGTGTTTTGGGGAATGCTCGGATGGTTGGGTCCCCGTCTGCTCCCAGCGCCTACCTTTGCGACCCTAGTTAGAGGCACCCTGTCGCTTCTGAGCGGCACCCTGGCACGTGCCGGAGCGGGAGACACCGCCCTGCCCACATGCCAGCTCCGCTGTCGCCCCTATGCCCTGGGGCGTGCCCACAGAGCTCAACACTCTCGGCCCGTAGAGGCGCCCCTCAGTGTGTCTCGCCCGTGCAGCTGGGGAGCGCTTCCCTGCGCCCCAGGCTGAATCCCGGGGCCTGCGAGCCCCTGTGCCTTGCGTGCCTGGGAGCGGGCAAGGCTGCAGCCACGGCACCCTGCGAGGCCCCTGGGAGCCCGTGTCTGTGCCCGCAGGTGCTGATCGTGGTGCCCTTCCGGGAGGCGGCCCTGCGGGTGGTGCAGCTCTTCATCCAGCTCCTGGAGGGCGGCAGCAAGAAGGTCGTCGTGAGCAACAAGAAGCGCTTCCAGGGCGAGTACGGCTCGGACCCCGCGGAGAGGCCCCCCAACCTGAAGAGACCAGAGGACTACGAGGCCGTGTTTGTGGGCAACATCGACGACCACTTCCGCATTGGTGAGGCTCTGCGGCGGCAGCGGCCGGAGCCGGCTCCTGGGGCTGGGGCTGGGGCGTCTCGGCTCTCGGCGGCGTGGGGACATGGGCGCACGTCCGCCCCGGGTGGCCCCACTGCTGTCCTTGCTCGAGGCTGCTTCCCCCACGCGTGGGGGTTGACGGAGGGCGGCTCTGGGAGGCGTGCGCTGCCCTGTCCTCAACGCTTTCCCCACTCTTGGCGCCTTCCGCGCCAGGCCTGGGAGTGGGGGTCCCAGGCATGCGCAGCACCCCCTTCCCCGCGGGCCGAGACACCGGGAAGACCCTTGCTGGGACACCTCGGTGGCATGGGCCACGGTGGGTAGGGGTGCCCTGCTCCAAAGAGGGCGGTCAGCGGCAGGAGGTGGGGTGGGTGCCATTCCCACCGGAAGCCTGGTGCCGAGGCCGGCAGCGGTGGGGCCCCCTTGTCTTGCTCAGTGGCTGAGGGCCATCTCGCTCGTGAGGCCAGGGCCGGCTGCGGGAGGGCTCCTGTGCCTGTGGCCCCTGCTGGCTGCTCCTGGGCTGCAGAAGGGCAGGACCCAATGACTGGCGCGGCTGGGAGCAGGTGGGAGCCGTGGGCGAGGGATGTGGCCCCCTAGAGAACGGTTTCTGGAGAAGCTCATCCATGAAGGAAAGCACACGGGGGCTGGGAGAGGTGGGTTTGGGCGGCTGGTGCAACTTGAAGGGTGAAAGCCGAAGCCAGCCGTGCTGGGGCGCTGGGGTGTCGTGGGCGGCCGTGGCTGACCCGCTGCTGGCCGCCAGGCGTGGCCGTGCTGCAGAGGAGCATCCGGCTCTACGCCCCCTTCTACTCCTCGGACATCCTCATCGCTTCCCCGCTGGGGCTGCGGACCATCATCGGCGCAGAGGGGGAGAAGCAGCGGGACTTCGACTTCCTGTCCTCCATCGAGCTGCTCGTCCTGGACCAGGCGGACATCTACCTGATGCAGAACTGGGAGCACGTCCTGGTATGGGCCGGTGCTTGGGCTCCACGGCCATTGAGGCGGGGAGGCTCACGGGTCTAGAAACGCTCCGCTCCTGCTTGGGGAGCCCGTGCCCCCGTGGGCCAGCAGCCGTGTTCTTGCAGGACGCCTGGGTCCCGGGAGGATGCCTCTTGGTGCGGTCCTGCTGGGCCTCCGGTGTGGCTCTGCTGGGAGGGCAGTCCTCATGGGAGCTGACTGCTCTGCCTTCCCCGGCGTGACGGCCGGTCCTCCTCCCTCCCCCTGCGCTCACTGCTGCCATTGATGGCCCCGGGTCCTGGGCTGGGGTGTAGGTGGGCGTCTGAGGCCTGTGCGCTCCCTGGAGCCCGGCAGCCCCAGGACTGGCGGGGTTCGGGACAAAGGAAAGGGGGCCTGTCTGCGGTGGGCGCGGCATTTAGCGGTCACTGCCCTGCAGGCCCCACTGTGCGAGGTGAGTGTGGAAAGGGCTCTCGGTGACAGGCGCGGCCCCAGGTCTGCAGGGGTGCTGGCCTGGCGCTGTGGCCGAGATGGCACCGACCTCCCTGTCGCCCTCGGCCTCAGGGGCGGGGGCTGCGGCACCCGCGGGCCTGCAGAGCTGCTCCCGGAGCACCGCTCCTGCCGGCGGTGCCTCCTGAGAGGTCCGGCAGTGCTGCCGTGGCTTCTTTGGCTGGGGTGTGGGGAGGCCGCGTGCCCGCGTGCCGCGTGCCAGTGCCGGTCTGCCGCAGCACCTGATGAACCACGTGAACCGGCTGCCCTCGGACCCCCACGGCGTGGACTTCTCCCGTGTGCGCATGTGGAGCCTCAACGACTGGGCCCGGCACTACCGCCAGACGCTGCTGTTCGGGGCGCTGCAGGACCCCCAGATCAACGCCCTGTTCAACAAGTACTGCGTCAACGTGGAGGGCCAGGTGCTGCCGCTGTCCCCGCAGGGCGGGCGGGGGGCGGGGCTCTTGCACGCGCTCACCCCCGGCCCGCCCCAGGTGGCCGTGCGGAGCATCCCGATGACCGGTTCCATCAGCCGCGTCCTGGTGCAGCTGCCGCACGTCTTCCAGAGGCTGGAGGCCGAGGACCTGACTTCTGTGATCGATGCCAGGTAGCCCTTCCCCCCGCTGCGCACCTGGGGCACGGGTCGGGAGGCCGGGGTGCTGGTGCGCTGACCGGGAGGCCGTCTGCAGGCGGGAGAGCCGAGAGCCTGTCTGAGGCAGCCTGCCCCTGCGCGTGCTGGTCGCTGGTCCCAGAGCCGGGCCCGCCCCAGGGGGTGGCCTTCCGGTGCGCTGAAGGGACCTGCTCATCCCGCTCGCCCCGCGGCCTGTGCCGTGTCAGGCCTGCGCTGGGCACTCGAGGCTGCTGTTGCCAGGGCAGTGAGCGCTGGGCCGGCTGCACAGGGTCTCCTGCGCCGCTGCAGGCTTCTGCCGGCGGCTGACTCCCGCGCCCCGCAGGTTCTCCTTCTTCGTGGACCGGGTGCTGCCGCAGTACCGCGATGCCGTCATGGCCCACACGCTCATCTACGTGCCCTCCTACTTCGACTTCGTGCGGCTGCGGAACTACTTCAAGAGGGAGGACCTGAGCTTCGCCCCCATCTGCGAGTATAGCCGCCGGCCGGCCGTGTCCCGGGCCCGGCACTTCTTCCTGCGCGGCGAGCGCCAGTTCCTGCTGCTCACAGAGCGCTTCCACTTCTACAAGAGGTGCCGGCAGCGGGCGGGTCCTGGCGGGCAGCGGGCGGCACACAGCGTCGCACTGGCATCCGGGTGCCCTGGGGGCCTGCGCACCACCGGAGGTCGGCCCCACGGCGGCCTGACCGCTCCCCCACGGCTGCTCGTGCTGTGCCGTCTCAGGGACAGCCCACTCGTGGGTGGGGGAAGCCGTGCGTCAGAGGGACACGCCCCTCAGCCCTGGCGCCAGGGTGCTCTGCCCTGTGCTTTATGCGCAGGCCCCACGAGTGTGCACAGTGTCACACGCAGGAAGTGCCGGGACCGGCTCACCCCGTGCACACACAGGCTTTTTCTTTCATTTAAGCACCTCAGTGCTCACTAAAAAAATTAAACGTGTTGAGGTTTGGGGGTTTTCGCGGAAGCATCCGTGAAGCTCCGCCCGAGTGCTGTTACCGCAAGTTCCGCTTTCAAAGACGCCTGCGTGTGCCCCTGACCTGGCAGGGGCTCAGGCGGCTCCCTCTTCCTGGCCATGGCCCTGTGGTCCTCGGGGGGCTTTGCCAGTGGACTTGGGGCAGAACCACCAGCAGGTGGGGCACCCCGTGGCCGCAACACCCCTGCAGCTCAGTGACCCCGGCCACTGCCAGGCCGCTCCTGAGGGCGTGGTGGCAGCTGCTGCCCTGGTCTGTGGTGAGTCCTGGCAGCGCCGACATGGGTGCCCAGAATGTGGCCACGTGCTCAGCCCCACACGGGGAGCTCCGTGGAGGTGTGGGCCGTGGCCTGCCTCCGGGCGCGGGAGCCCGGGAAGCGTCTCACCCACACGGCCTTTCCTACAGGTACACCATCAAGGGCGTCCGGAACCTGATCTTCTACGAGCTGCCGACCTACGCACACTTCTACAGCGAGCTGTGCAGCATGCTGCGGGCCGGCGGCGGGGCCGAGGCGGCCTGGACCTGCACCGCGCTCTACTCCAGGTACGACGCGCAGAGGCTGGCCGCCGTGGTGGGCGTGGAGCGCGCTGCGCAGATGCTGCGGTCCAAGAAGAGCGTGCACCTCTTCGTCACCGGCGAGAGCTGAGGACGCGGCAGGCGCGCTGGCCAGCTCACACTGGGCCTGGGCGCCCAGCCAGGTGGACAGCGTGTGGACGTCACAGTGGGATTGTCGCGGGAGGGGCCTGCCCGAGTAGCCCGTGCCTGCACAGCCGCCCGGTGGGGGAGGCCGCGGGATGGCCCCTGAAGTGCCCTCAGGGAAGCTGGCGGTGCCTGCCCTTCGGTCCTCGTTGGTTCCTTGCTGTGGGGGCATGGGGGCGGCTGCGGACAGCGACTCTTGGGGCGCAGGCCGGGGCTCGGCCTGCCTCGGGCTTGCGCATGGCCCACTCCCACCTGCTGTTCCCCTCTGGGAACCGCTCGCAGCCAAGGCCCTGGGCTGTGTTCACCCCCAGTTCACGACCCTCGGCAAGCCCTGCCGGTCTGTCTGCACTGTCCTGGCCCACGCAGGCGTGTCCCTGCCAGAGAAGCGGCCCAGAGCGGGTGCTCGTCCGGCCAAACACCGTCGTCTTGGAGCTCACGAAACCTGCTCCTCCCAGCCAGGCTTTCCCAGAACCAGAGTCTGTCTCTGACTCAGTCGGGAGAGTAGTCCAGCGCTGGCTGTTCCTCGAGCGCGTGGCAGGAAGCGTCTGCGTGAAGGCAGAGCTGCGCGCCGCGTGAGCGTTGCTTCCGTCCTGCCGGGGCGGTACCGCCCTGAGCGACGCGGCCGTCTTGGCTCGTTTTTAGACCAGGGCGGGTAGAAGAGAAACACGCGTTCTGTCGTGTCCTCAGAAAGGTCTTTATTTTGAAACGTCCTCAGAAAGATTACCAGAAAGCCAATGTTTGCGAGGATGTTGCTACCGACGGGACGGCCGCCACTCCCAGACCCTGCCCAGCGCTGCGGCCCCACCAGCTTGACTGAGCCGCGCTTGGCCTGGCCTGGCCAGACTCTCGAGCCACGGCCAGCGTCTGGGCTGGCGTGTGCTGTGATGGGCGGGCAGTGGACAGCCTTGGCGGGGCTGTGTGCTCACTGTGGGGTGCCAGGGCCGCGTGGAGCACCCCCCAAGTCCCACCCAGTCCCGTAGTAGAAGGGCGGCTCGGGCCGCCGACCAGCCCCAGACCCGCCAGAGCCGCCTGCTGGATGGGGCTGGAGACGCCCCAGTGCGCACATGGGTTGGCGCCATGGTCGGCTCGCGTGCCCGTGAGACCTCACCCCGTCCGCCCATCTTGTGCACAGGGCCCCAGACCCACCTGGCCTCCTCCCCGGGGTGGGTGTCCTGAGGGCGAGGATGGCAGGGGCCTCTCCCTGCGGCTGGGGTGCCGTTGGCGCTTCCTCCTGTGCTGAGACCTTCCTGGTCCCCCGGACACCCCGAGGGTGAGGAGCACGATGCTGTGGGCACTGCCCCTGGCCGGGGGCTCGCAGGACACAGTCTCCCGGCTCAGTCAGTCTCTCCGGGGGAGCTCCATGACCCTGGGTTTCTGATGCCCCAGACCCCTACATCAGCTGCAGGGTGCCCAGGCTGTGTGGGGTCGTGGTGGGGTGCTCCGCCACCTGGCAGGCGCCTCCCTTGCGAAACGTGCTGGTTCCGACCCGCCTCCCGGCCATGCACCCTGGCCAGTGGCAGTGATCGTGTGACGCGGATGCACAGACCTGGGCCCTGTGGATCCCGTGCGCCCCCGTCCACCTGCTTCGCGTCAGTCGTGCTCGGCGCTGGGCAGCAGAGTCTGGTCCTGCAGGCCTTCACGCGGCTCAGCTGGGGGCCGGGCAGGCGGGGCCAGCCTCTTCCCGCCTGGGCGTGGCCATCTGGCTGGGCGAGAAGCCAAGTGGGTTCCCATGGACTGGAGGAGCGTTCTAAAGCCTAAAGCCCCGTGGCAGGGCCACGTCTTGGGCTCTGATGTGGCCACAAGACCCGAGGCCTCGTCCCACGAGCTTCTGCGTCACAGGCTGTCCGAGGGGCAGGTGCACGGGAGAAAGCAGTCTGGGCGGGCTGGAGTGGGAGGCCCCAGGGAGCGCATGTGGGCCGGGGCGGGGCTGAGGCGCTCTGCGGGCAGCATCGTGGAAGGTGTCATGACACTTCTGGACCCGGAGAAGCCACCGTACTTGCTGAGAGTACCCGCACAGAGTGTATTTCAATGGGGGGCCCTCCCCTTGGGCCGAGGGCGCCCAGGGCAAGGCCTCTGGTGTCTGCAAGACGGCGCACCAAGCAGACCAGGAGCCGAGCAGCATGGCGCCGGGTCCCACCGGCTCCGTCGCCCGGATAATCCGGGGGCCTCCCTGACGCTCCGTGAGTACCATTTCGTACACTCTGGGTCAGAGAGTGGTCAGCACTCAGCGCCTTCTCACCGCCAAGGGGCCGTGGTCACTCCCCGTGTCCCTGGAGTGGAGCAGACCGTCCACGGCCTCGGCATCAGGCTGGGCTGCCTTTCTCTGGGCACAGGCCGGTACAGGCACAGGGCCAGCCGGGCCGTTCCAGTGTCATCTGTCCTTTAACAGCTAAGTCGTAAAGG
This sequence comes from Galemys pyrenaicus, assembly GCA_019455555.1. Taxonomy (NCBI): domain Eukaryota; kingdom Metazoa; phylum Chordata; class Mammalia; order Eulipotyphla; family Talpidae; genus Galemys; species Galemys pyrenaicus. Next base: position 647,480 of record JAGFMF010012293.1, read on the forward strand.
GAAGGGAAGTTAAGGGACGGAATCCTATTTACTTCCGCGTCTTACTTGCGTGGAACAGTTGTCACTCTTGGTCAGAGGAATCCATCCTGTCCCTGGAGCCCTGGCGGTCCTCAGCAGAGCAGCGCCTCCTGGCGCCACCCCCTGAAGCCGCTGCCTGCGCTTTCGCTTTCTGTTTTCTACAGGTTTATTTATGCACACAAGATCTGGGGTTTAGGCCAGAGGTATTGGGGGTTGAGAGGAGTCACAGAGACAGAGTGGGGAGCAGAGCAGCCAGATCCATTGAAATACACTGCTGAGGGGAGCAGCGGGGAGACGGGAGAGGTCTGCTGCGCCCTGTGGTCCCTCCCTGGCCGGGGATCGAACTCTTGCTGCAGTGGCTGCAGAAGCCCCACAGTGTGGTGTTTAACCCCTGCGCCACTGGGGAGGCACCACACTTGTGTTTTTCAAAGGCTTATTCATGCACAAATTTCCTTCATCTGCAAATAAACGTGAGCATTTATGAATGCTATTAAAACTACATTCTGCGGTTTTGAAATAATATTCAATTAGTTCTTAATGAAAGGAAGTTTATACAAAGAGGATTAAATGTTCTTTGGCAAATGCTGTGACTTACACCTCAAACACAGACTGATGCTTTGAATAGACGTTTCTCATCCAAGCGAGCTATTTTTGGTTTGTGTTTAATATCGTAATAAGTTCTGCCTGCATTTTGTTTGGGGAGGTGAAAGGTGGAGCAGTGAGAGGCCCAGCTACGAGAGGTGATTGCCTGGGTGAGCTCGGGATGAGCAGATCCCAGCCGCCACCCGGCTCTGCCCTGGCCTCACCACCCCAGACGGTGACAGCACATCAGGCGAGGCCAAGGCGACTGGGGGAGCCGCGAGGTCAAGGTGCTCTCTGTCGCTGCAGGGCCTCTCCCGTGGCTCTAGCCGCTGTGCACAGGTGTGCGGCTCAGGCCCGGACACGGCGTGGCCTGCGTGGCCGTCCACCCGCTGGCTGTGGCACATTGGCCTTCTCGCAGGACCCGTTTGCAGGACTGGGGTCAGCACTTTCACAGCCCTCGTAGTTCCTCCTCAGAGCCAGGCCCAAGCGTCCACCGTCATGCAGACCACGGAGGTTGGAGGGATTGTCTGTGCCGACCAGTTTTGCGTTGAACCGCACTGATAATTGATTTCCTCCTGACACATCTCTTGAGCCCTTCTGGATGCTCCCACCTGCCTTCCACATGCACGCTGCGCAAGAGGGTGGCGAGGTTTCAACCTGAGCAACAGCTGTGGGTACATGTCACTCGTCATCATTGAGACACACGGCTGCAGGAAGGGTTTAAGCACCAGCACGCCCTCCCCCTACACAAAACATTGCTCTACTGCCAGGGCACCGCTGCCTGGCCTCGCGGAAACAGTGGGCTCTGTGCCATTGGGCTGTGCATTCTGCAAGGCCTGTGCGTTCCCCACATGGACGCAGCAGCAGGCACAGGGTGCTGTCATGCAGGGCCCCACAGCGACGGCCTCAGAGCCAGAAGAGGCCACAGCGGAGATGGTCGGGCGCGCAGGGTGGAGGTGGCGCGGCCACCTTCTCAGTCCTTTGGAAGAGCCGCGCTCTCCTGACACGGAGGCAGGAAGGCGCTTGGTTTGCCCTGGGTGAGGGAGATGCTGGCGGCCATGTGAGGCCTTCCTCTTGGCTATGGCCAGGAGCTGCGTGGGGACCAGTGCTGAGTCTCAAGGGATACGATGGCCAAGGAAACGGAAGAGGACAAAGACTATCCTGTTACTTCTCCCCGTCGGTCTGCAGTGGCCTACACGCGTGGCGGGCGCCCTTCTGGCTGGCCAGCTGAACAGGGACACGTGGCCGTTTCTCTGCCCCCGCCACCCACCAGGGTGTCGAGGTGCGTCCCAGTGGGCCCTGCAGATGGTGCTGAGAGCTGCCTGGGCTGGCCAGCCTGGAGGCCCACGGCCTGCAGTGGTCTTGGCCATTCCCGTGGCTCTGGGCCGCCCTGCCCTAAGAGGCCCAGGAAACACCCGGGTCGAGTACCCCCTCTTGTCACTTATGTTTTCTTTGCCGGGCACCCCCTTCTGGGGTCCGTCTTCCTCTCCCAGTCCCCGTGTGGGCCCCGGGCTCCTGTGTCCCGCGACACTGGCGCAAGGCCACCTGGCCCCGGCTGCTGGTTGTGGAATCGGCCTCCTGGTGGCCTGAGGTCCAGCCGGTGCTCTGCGGCCTTTCCAGGGGGGGTGTGGTCATGGGGCCCGGAGAGTTGGCAGAACCTGAGTGGTCAGCTGGCAGTTCATACGGGCCCTGCCTCCCACTTCAGGGGTGCAGCAAACCTGGGTTGGGGGAGCAGAATGAGCCAGTGGAGAGCAAGTTGGGGCCTTGGACCGGGAGCGGGCGTGTCGCCCACCCACAGTTCTGTGTCTTCCTGATTCAGTAGTTCAGTGGATTTGCTCTCACTGGCAAAATTACCAGGATAAACTGCTATTATAACTGTCTCCCCGCGACACTATGATTGATGAGAGGAATGCAGTATTCATGGTCTTAACTAGATTTTCTCCACGTCCTCATATTCAGCTACATCTTCTCAGTTAACCGCAACTGCTGATGTTAAAATGGTAAAAATGTTTCTCCTACTGAAAGACTCAGAACCACTGGATAGCATAATTTAACACCTACTAAATTTTCCAAAAATAATGTTTGGGCGAAGGTACTTAGTAAGTTTCCATTTGTGTATGTGTAGGTAAGCTGTTACTACAAAGCATTTTTAAAACTCTATTAGTGACTTTGGTCTTTTTCATTTGAATAGTTTAAATAAAGGTCTCTACTTTGAAGAGCCTCCATTTCTTTCAAAGGCACCTGGACAATTTTCTGTAACTTGGGGCACGCTTTCCCATCCATGTCACACTGCCATCCATGGTGAGCAGTTCCATGGGCCGACGCTTGAAGAGTGCTGAACCACAGAAGTAAAATACTTTCCACTTTTCCGGGGAGTTGGGTTTTTTTCCCCCCTCCACTGATAATCTCAGCTACACACTGGATAATGGAGCTTCATGGCCTCCTGGAGATAGTCATCATTTTAACTAATATTTCTATGAAGTCCTGAGTTGAAGGTTAAAATACCAAAAAAAAAAAAAAAGACATTTCCCAGGAAAGGGAGTTCCTTTGACTTCTTTTTCTTTGCCCAGTTCTGTCCTTAATTATCTCACAACACCTAACTGGAAAATTAGCCAAGAAAGGGCTTGAACTATATGTTTGGGAACTGCAAAATACTGATTACAATAGAAGCATGGAGAATTGAGAGGCAGTTCTTACACTTCTTGAGTGTAAAGGCATAGAAGATGAAAATTAGAAAAAAAAGTCATTAGGAAGTGCAATTAAGAAATGTAAAACGGGCCTCCCTGGTGGCGCAGTGGGTTAAGCAACGCACTGTGAAGCGAACCGCAGCCACTGCAGCATGAGTTCGATCCCTGCTGCCAGCCAGGCGGGGGACCCACATGGTGCAGCAGACCTCTCCTGCCTCGCCCGCTG